>JAOXOE010000874.1:36601426-36643109 GCA_028565055.1 Phoeniculus purpureus
GCAGGGGGGTTGGACTCAATGATCTCTTTGGGTCCCTTCCAACCCCTAACATCCTATGATCCTATGATCCTATGATTTGCAAATTAAAAGCTTACATTGTCTCAGCAATAGGTCATACCTTCAGTATTTTAAATCCCCTGGAGCTGGCACAAAGGAATCAAAATGATCGTTTCTGCCTTTTCCGTGTGACTAGTGAGCACTGTGTGCACAACTCTATTGGTAGGAATTCTTATCTCAAATATTATATTGTCACGATGAAACAGCATTCTGCAGGTGCCTTAATAAACGTACACTACCTCCATCCCATCACTTCCCCCACCTTTCTCCTTTGGGGCTCTTTTGCAGTTCCCTCCATGGCTCCAGATGATGTGCGTATATGACCCATACAAAACAGTGCTGACTCCCAGCCTTTATATCATTAATGAATTACATATAAAGTAATGCAGGATGCAGTCCTAAGGCTGTATGACTGACTGTGTGATTTAAAAGTATCCTGTTTTCTTTTCCTTAACAGGGACAGTTGTAGCTGGAGTTGTCGGAACCAAAATGCCACGGTATTGTTTATTTGGAGATACCGTGAACACAGCTTCTAGGATGGAATCTACCAGTGAAGGTAATAAGGAATAAGCTGTAGATCTGGTTCTCACCATCCCTTAGTGACTTCTGAAAAAAATGCTGAGTTTTGAGTGCTGTTTTGTTGAAATGACTATAAATCATGTAATGAGAGTGTTGTTTCTGATTACACTCTGTCTATGGGCAAATTATGTCAGTGACATTCTCTACAGGATCACTTCATTACCCAAGTCTCAGAAAGGATTTTCAGGGTTTTAATGTTCTATACAATAAAAATGGGTAAGAATCAGAGCTTCATGTTCAGTTGGCAAGTATGAGATCACCTGTAGTCAGTATAAGAGTATGTAAGCCTCAACTTCTGAAGTATTTTTAGCTTCATCTAGAAGAGTCGGAAAACAAAAAGAATGACAGAACGATTCAGCATCTAACAGTCTTAATGGCCTGGTTGTAATTCTTTCCTTCATGAAATGGAGTTGAATACTTGTATGGTTCACATTACCATGCTCTGTAATGGATTTAATTCAGGCGAAATCCAAGGTGTTGTCAAATGACACTTTCAACATTTATCATGATCCACTATAGACAAGGCAGAAAGGCAGAGTACTGGTCCAATGTGACGGCTTTGAAGATTTAGCCTGAGGATTTAAGAATCAGCCAAAATTGATCCCTCCTCACCATTTTACACATTTTTCCAAAGCAAATGCTAGCCTGCATGGAACACGTACAATTCAGTTTTCTGTCTGTCAGTCTCTCAGATAACTCTTTTCCTTCTCCTCCTCCTTTCAGGCGACTTGTGTTATCTTATCTGAACTGCTTTAAAACTAATGCCTTCAAAATGTGCTTCCATCATTCATCATATTTCATCTTTTTTAGTGCACGTTGTGCTACATTATCTGTTAAGCTTCTCTTTTATTTCCATTTTTCTCTGGCTGTACGTCCAAGGTTCTCAAATGACATTAATATATTTTAACAGTAAGATGATACCTTTAAGACAAATTAATTAATTACTAGCAATGTAAATTAAAATTACTATCAGCTGGAACCTCAGTGCTAGGTGTCTTGTTCCCAAGCAAGATGACCAGTTAAAATACCATGTATTTACTAGAACTAGTATCTTACAGATATTTATTGAGATGTCTTGTCTATGGAGAGTGTCTTGAGATTAGTAAAAACCATTAACAACAAAAGCAAAAAAATTGATATTACAAATGCATCATTTTCTGACATAAGAAAAACCAATAAGACAATCAATCAGTCCTACTGTCTTCCAGGATCTTTTTCAAACAAGAGAAGGTAGTGATTTACTCTGTTACATAATGTTAAGGGAAAAAAACCCACCCCAGAGTTATTTTGGTATTTTTCCAAATTTTGGCTAAATGTTGCCAATTCAGTTCAGAGTTTGTTCAATCTGTACTCCTTCTTGGTCCTTCCTCCAATATTTGCAAAAAACAAGACATGGTGTACATGAAGATAAATTCTCAACTCAGGAAAAAATAATGTTGTTTCAAAAAATTGTGAAATTATGGTAATACTGAGTCTTCCCACCATTTCTACTTAGGTTTGTAGACAAAGCAAGGATGGCAGTATCTTTAGTGTTGAGACTTTGCTGAAAAGTGTATGTTGAAAGGAAGCGCTGGGTCTTTATTGACTAAGAGGTAGAAACATATATGGTTTTCTTTGCAAGTGAAAAAGCCAGTAACTCCAGACAACGGACAACTATGAAAAGTAGACAAATAATCTTAGGTGCAAGTATGAAGAGGAATATTTGTTGGCAGCCATGTTGGCAGCAGTCTTGAGATGCTCCCACAAAGAAGCCAGCATACTGGTGCTTCTGTGTGAACATCTCAAATAACAAAGGGAAGACAGCCATACATGAAAAAACAAGGGGGAGTTCATTAATGAGTCTTGAAGTCTCTGGCACACAGAGAAGGACAGGTCTGTCTTAGATGTGTAAATGGTTATGATAACATGACAGTTGTTTGTTTTTCTAGCTCTTAAAATACAGTGCAGTTCAAGTGCCTACCAGCTGTTGGAGCAGATTGGAGAGTATGTGTTAGTATGCCGTGGGACTTTGCAAGTCAAGGTGTGTATGCAACATTTGCACTTACCTTTCAGTGAAGAGCACATGAAAATGCTCTAGAGTCTCTGAATTTTAACCCGTGCAGTCTTCTCTCTCTGAGTCTGAAGATTAGACTAGCTCCTGTCCCTGAAGAGAGCAGGCTCAAGTTTTAAACCAAGACCAGTTCCATGGTCTTGTTGATGGGACAACCCTGATAATTCAGAGATGGAGTTAGCCAAACTTGGAAGTGCTGCATGACATGTCACTTTGTCATAACAGCTTGAAGTAAAAAAAAAGGTCATTCGGAGACTTCATGAATCACCATCAGAATTGCATAGGAGGTTTAGCATACTTCTTTATCATGTTATGATGGGAATGTTGTTTTAATTGAAGTTGCTGTCACTATCTTTTAATAAGAAGTTTTATGTCTCAGTATTGCTGTATATAAAGTGGTGAGCAGGAATATCAGTCTCTTTTTGGGACTTGTTTTGAGTTGTCGGAAGAATATTATTACAAAAATAATGGGTAATATTATTACCACACAACTAACTTTTTTCCTTAGGGGAAAGGAGACATGGTAACGTACTGGCTTGAAGGTAAGAAGACTTCTGCCACTCAGAAGGCAGTCACCAGCACTTCTGTGACTCTTCAAGATCTCCCACAATGCTTAATTTAGTTTGATACCAGGTGTTCTTCCCAATGATCCACTCTCAAATCCTCCTTACTAGCCACTCCTGTTTTCAGTCTATTCGTTCATCCTGCTGAATTAGACAGCAAGAAAAGAGATCTTTCACTTCTTTGGCCATGTGGATGTATTAGCTCAGACTTTATTCACAAGTATCTCTCTCCTTCCAATGGCATGAAAAATACAAAGAAAAGCAAAAACCTATCCTGAAGGATGATACAGAATGGCCCATCAGCTGCTATGGCTGAAGGTAGCTCCCAATAAGTGTAATTTGTTGATTCAGTTTTCCTGGGTAATCGCCTGCTGACAGCCTCCATCACTTCAAAACCATCTGGCAGGATATTTCAGCCTGTAAGCTGCTCCAACAGGAAAGAAGGAGACAGTGTAGTGTGGCTATTTAGTGGTATGATTAACCTTGTGGGTGTGATTAGGTTTGTACTGTGAAAGGAAGAGATGTGTATTGTATTAGAAAAGCAAGACACATTGAAAGAGGCGGATGAGACAGTGCAGTTGTTGTGGATGCAAATCAAAATGAGAATTTGTCCTGCTTCTGTTTTGTCTTCGTTGCCTGGAGCATAGAATGAAGAATTTAGAAGAAAGATGCAGTCAACACGTAGTGATACGTGCCATTTTGGTAGAGATCTGAATATCTTGGGAGACAAATGAAAGATGTTATCTGCTGCCATTAAACAGATACTCCATTGCATCTGCTGTTGTCTTTAACAGCCCTGGGGTTTTTCTCCTAGCGTCAGCTTGTATAGTAGAGCTGCTTTGACTGAAGTGGCAGTGAACCTACTAATGCTGGATAGATGTCTGACTGTGAAATCAGGCAGCCCTCTGAGTCACTGTGTAATTTAGGTCCCAGTTTAGAAAAGTCCATTCCTGAGCAAGTATTTCCTGTAAACAGAGACTTACACATGGAGTGATCTGCTGATGAGCAAGTGGAATAATCTGTTGATGTGCATGGTTCTGTTAGCTTTGCTGGTGTTGACTTTCTTTAAAGAAAAAGCCTGTGTACACTGACCCCTCTTTTATTTATGATAATAAATTACATTTCAGGACGAATAAATTTTAAGTGTTTAGCCAGTTCCAGTTAAAGTAACCAATTAGATACATGAAATAGATGAAGAAAGGACAGCAAGAGTCACAGCAGTTCCACCTTAATGAGAAGTGGACAGGCCAGAACTAATGAGGAGAAAGTGAAAAGGAAGGCTTATGAGTGACATAGCACATTTATTTCTCCTTATTCTGTTCCCTTACCTCCAGTCTGTGCCCAGTGTTAGGTGTAAGTACAAAAACGCACTTATAAATTGAATTATTCTGTTATAAATTAAACTTATGTCAGCTTAAACAAGTGGCTGACTAGTTACCCATGTTTCACTGTAACTACCACACTTTCAAAGCTAAATATGAGTTGTGTGATAGTAATAGAATAGACATGCTGCTAGTCCTTCTTCAGCTTCTGTGGGACACTTACTTAAACTAAAATATTGAAAATTTTGCATGAAATTCTGCCTCATAAGTCTCTGGGTATAGAGCTGCTTGGATGGGACCAGAATCTCAGCAATGGACTTACACATAGCTGGTCTTGTCACATAAGATCCCAAGACAGAGTCCAGCCAACATTTTAAAAGTAAACATTACTAGTTGGTTTCACAATTCTTCCTATACTTAGAGATTCTTTTTTCTATTTTTGAATTTCATATAATCGTAGAATTCTTTAGGCTGGAAAAAGACCTTTTAGTAACTGTACTAGTACAGGATACAGTACTGTTACTTCATTCCAATCTTATAAAAAAACCAGTTTCATTTATCCAGAGCCCAGATGTGTGCTTTAATGCCATAGTTCCATTATCCAAGCGCTACCTAGATATCATCAGACTCTCTGCTCTGTAATAGTATTTTGTTACGTTTTTGTTAGAAAGACGTATATCATAGGGTCTTCAATCAAATACGAATGTGAAAAATGTGCTGGTTTTATGTTCTTGTGTAGCAATACTTCAGTTTTAACTCTTCTTAGAGTTTGGTTTAGAATTAAAAGCATTAACACAAGAATTTTCTGAGTTTGAAATCTTCTAAATAGAAATGAGTGATGAGTTACCATTAGCAAACATGTTGGATTGACACCCTTCACTAGTGACATGAACTCCAGTACTATTCAAATACTTCTGAAGACAGTAGAGAGACTCTTGCTGACTTCAAAAGGTGGTTATCTACAAAAAGGGTACAGCCTGAAGAACGCCAGCCTTCTGCTGTTTCATTGTTCCTCTTGATCATCTCCTCAAACAGAATGAGAACAAGATAATTTCCTAAAGATTGCTAAATCTGATGGTATTACTGATGATATGACTGCTTTTCCTCTGTAAGACAGAAGTATAGGGTAATAAATACCATAGATGCAAACTGAAGTGTTCTAACTCAACGGGCAAGTATGTGAGAGTTATCTCAGCCATTCTGACAGATGTAATCAACAGATAACCTATTTCATTGTCAGTTGCTAAAACAATAGTCAAGTTTCAGGAACATGAGCTGTTTGGTTACAGAGATTTTTACTAGATACAATACAGCAATCATTAGAGATTGTATGATGCAGCAAATTCAACAAAAGTGGTTGCAGCATAAAGCCTGTGAGATCTGCTTTGCATTTCCCTCCTGACAGTGGCATAGCTGCCAGGATCTCTGTAGTGTTGTGGCCACACAAGCATAAACCCATATCATAGCATGTCTATAGGTTATATGAGAGAATTATGTATTCCTACATATGTAAAACATGTGTGTCTGTAAATATAACTGTATAGACAGAGGCTAGTGAAAATCAATGCTCAGCCTAAGGATGTGGAATTGTCGACAGTTGTTGCTTCAGGTTTGAATTCTGCAAGCATCAGTTTTTGAACACACCAAGGGAACACAAAATGGTGCTTTGCACAGAAATGCATATACATGGGCAGGTAGTCTTCAGAGGACCTGCAACCCAAAACTCAGTCCTATGTCATCACTTTAAATCGATATCCTTGTATGGGGAGGCACTTGTGACTAATGTTACTTCAAATTCAAATCGCAGAATGATAGAATCTTAGAATTGATTAGGTTGTATGGGACCTCAGAGATCATCTACTTCCAACACTCCTGCCATGGCCAGGGACACCTCTCATTAGGCCAGGTTGCCAGATCTCCAGAAAGTCCTGTTATAGCTCCTGGTATCTTGTCACTGCCCAGGAAATGCAGCAGGAGAGCTTGTTATGGCTTACACCGTAGATGCTGATGATGTTGGCAATGCAGGAAAGCGTTTACTAGTTGATAAAGCTCAAGCTTAATAACCAGCATGGTACTCACCTGTGAGATGCACATCCACAGAATTTAACATCCCAGATGTGGAGTTTGTCAGCTAATCTAGCAAGTATTTTTTCTGAAATAGCACTCTGTACAGATAAATATGTGATGTGTTCCTCCTTTCCTTGGAGTTTATATCCCTACCAGAAAATGAGAAAGCAATCATGGAATTATAGAATGGTTTGTGTTGGCTTTTAGGTATCACCTAGTTCAAATACCCCTGCAAAGGGCACAGACATCTTCTACTAGACCAGGTAGCTCAGAGCCCAGTTTAACCTCATATAGAGTATTTTCAGAGATGGGACTTCCACCACCACTGTGGACAACCTGTTCCAGTACCTCACTACTCTCGTAATGAAGAACTTCTTCCTTACATCTAGTTTAAAGCAATTACTCTTTGTCCAATTACTACAAGCCCTTGTAAGAAATCCCTCCCCATCTTTATTGTAGGTTACCTTTAGGCACTGAAATACTACTGTAGGGTCTCCACAGAACAACCCCAAGTCTCTCAGCCTGTCCAGCCCTCTGACATTTTCATGGCCCTCCTCTGGACTCACTTGAATGTGTCGTTTCTTCGTATGGTGGGAGCCCCAGAACTGGATGTAGTACTCCAGGTGAGGTCTAAGCAGTGTGAATTAGAGGGGCAGAATCATCTCCTTCAGCCTGCTAGCCACATTTCTTTTGATACAACCCAGGATACAGTTGGTTTTCTGTGCTGCAAGCTCACATTGCTGACTCATGTTGAGCTTCTCATTAACTAACCCCTCCAGGTCCTTCTCCACAGGGCTGCTCTCTGTCCATTCATTGCCCAGCAAGTATTTGTGCTTGGGATTACCCCAACACTAATGTAGGACCTTGCACTTGGACTTACTGAACCTCATGCAGTTCATACAGGCCCTCTTACCAAGCCTGTGAGGGTTCCCTCCCTTCCCTCCAGCATGTTGACTACACTACACAGCTTGGTATCACTGTCAGACTTGCTGAGGGTGCACTAGACTCACTGTTCATATCATGCACTAATGGAGCTGAAGATGATACCAACTTTACAGATTAGTTCTTCACTCAGGGGCTACTCATTGTCTACGGTCTGGCAAAACAACGCAGAGGATGCTAACACTGCATTTATCCTGTGGCATTTCTGAGAGAAGATTGTGCATTTTGGATACTGTTTACTGCAGGTCCACCCATGTACGAGTGAGGATGTAAGAAGAGACATTAAAAAAAATCACACAAGGCAAAAACTGACTTTAAAAGTCTTTAATGTGATTGCTAAACTTTCACTACATTATTTCAGTTTGAATGTTGAGGAATAGAGTGAATAATCACAGCATATTTAAAAATCCCAACAAGTAAAAACACGACTGATGCATTTACAAGTGTAAAACAACCTACATTTTATTCAAGCCATTGGCGTTGGAAAAATACACTGTTTTGCCACTGAAAAGTTAGTCTTTATCCCCTAGATTAGGTAACAAACATCTTTTATTTAGCTTACTGAAATGTGCCGAGGGTTTTCAGTTCCACAGATCTTTTTTGTGTAAACAGAAAAGTTACCTGCTTCTTCCTACAGCTAATTAGACAAACTAGAAAAATCAGTTTATTTGTTATTTGCAACTGAAGAAGTTGGTACAAGGTTCCTCAGCATGTAGAACACCCCTCTCTTAGAACATCTGCCCCATTTAGACCCCCAAAAGTTATTAATAGCCCTTCCATCTGAACTGACCTCAATAGTAAGAGTCTTTGGTTTTTTTCAGTGTTCTTCTGGGGTTTTCCTTCAGACTGAAAAAAGGCAAAGCCATGCAAGACTGTTCTGCTTATTGTATAGCTGGCTGCCATCTGCTTTTCAGCTAAGGTGTACTCTGTCCTCCTAATTCCTGTCTGAATTTTCCCCCACTTCACACCAGTCAGTGTAAAACACTTAATTATACATTCTCAATTGGAATTAAGATATAAAATAATTTGCAATGCAGTGTTCTCTCCAAAGAAAACACCGAAAATGTCCCTGTTCTCCTAATTTAGAATCCGCTAAAATGATGTTCTGACGTAGATATAGAACAGCCAGTTTGAAATGTGAAAGTGGATTTTGTAGAATTTGTGTGGGAACCATAATGACTGAAACCTTCCAGTGAGCGTGCATGAGTCCACGTGATGCTATTTAGTGCCTCACAGCATACTACCCCAAGTCCTCCGGTCCAGACAGAGAAAGAAGCTATCTCATCTTTTGTACCTGAACCTCACCTTGCCACTGCACAAGCTCTCAAGTGTACATGCGTCCTTTTTAGAAGAAACTTCTAGTACTGGATTAAGTTTGACAACGAAGCTCCATGCTAAATACTGCCACACTTTTGTGGATTTTGTTTCGTATTTCATAGAATCATAGAACAGGTTCAGCTGGAAGAGACCTTCAGTGGCAATCAAGTAGGTGTTTCCTAGCCAGTTAATGCCAAATACAAAGTCACAGCAGTAGCATCCACGTATTCATGAGTATGCATGATCACTAATGATTTTTGGTGCCTTTCACAGTAAAACACGATGGCATGCAAGTAAGCGTTTTGACAAGATCTGAAAATTAATCAGATCTCTACAACACACCACATTTTTTTCCATAGCTCTTGCATCCTTCTTCCAGGCATAAAAAACCACTGTCTGTCCTTACCTGAAGAGCCTATTCAGAGTAAGCTACCGAAAAATAGAAGAATACACTAAACACATTGTCTGACCAGAATACAACACAGTTAACCTGAGTAATGAAATAGTGTGTGTGTGAAGCCTGTCTTTTTGGCACTCTTGAAAAATGATGGGACAGGGGCAACGGGTGTAAGCTGGAACATCAATATGAGAAGGAACTTTTTCACAGTGTGACAGAGGGTGACAGAGCACTGGAAGGGGCTGCCCAGGGGGGTTGGTGGAGTCTCATTCACTGGAGATGTTTAAAACCCACCTGGGTATGTTCCTGTGCAACTTTGTTCAGGTGATCCTGCTGTGGCAGGGGGATTGGACTATGTGATCTTTTGAGGTCCCTTCCAATCCCTAATGTTCTGTGATACCCCTTTTTCTGTTTTTGCCTAACAAAAACAAATTACAGGGATGCTATTTCAAATTACTTAATCCTTTTTCACTCTGTAATGAAACTGTAGGTTGAAAAAATACTGGTGTTGCATCTGTCAGAACCGATCAAGGTGTCAAGGCTCTTACCAGTGCTTTGGAGAATGCTGACTGGAAAGCACTGGAAAATTTCAGTTTGTGACTGGTAACACAGCCAGGATTTCAGAGGGTTTATAAGAAAACAATCCTGGGAAGTCTTAACTCTGTGTATGCTGTTGTAAGATTTGTGCATCCTTAAAGAGCTACAGTGGAGCTCTTCTTAGAAAATTATCTTCTCCTAAAAGACAGAAGGAATTTTAAATTAGAACAACAAGTAGAAAGCCAGAAAATTTGTGTGAACTGTTGGAAAGTAGTTCTCTGAGCTTAAATTGATGTATTGCTATGCTGCTGCATTCTGTAACCTGCTCTTGCAAACAAATGTGTAATATAGATAACCTATGCATGGTGCAGCATCTGTGAGTAAAAATATTAAGCAGAAAGACTTGTGTGTGCATTCTGTTCTGAACAGAAAATAAACTGTGCTTTAAAAACCATGATGGCTGGATCACCTTGCCTGGTAAAGACACACCAAGTCTGGAATTCCTCCACTGAGAGGACTGATAAATTAAAGACAATGCTTACTTACGAAAGTTTGCCAAAAAGCATTAACAGTGAGTTCCAGATCTGCTCTCTATGTCATTTCTGAAGACCAGACCTAAAAGAAGCGCCCCTAGGAACAGAGAAGTAACACACCTGCCAACAGTTTTTCCAGTAGGGATTGTATGTGTGACTGGCTGCAAAGTAGAAACAGGCTCAGCACAAGCAATTTTGCAGCCGATGCTCCATGCTGTATGTTAAGAACATGGCAAGAAAACTCTAGTCTATGTATAAGGAAACTTCTCTGCAAGTTCGAATATCATTGATATTAGAAACTTACACAGAAACCTTCCAAGACTCAGAATATCTTCAGGGTCAGAACTGCAACCTGGTGAGTGTCACGCTTCCGAGTGCAGATACTGCTCTGCGTGTAAACAGATCAGTTCCTAAACGCTCATGAAAAATCAGGCTGAAAGTGCCTTTGACAGCCACTCATCACTAACCCACCTTTACAGCATCTTTAGTGTGAAAGGTATTACACAGAAATGCAAACTCCCAGGCCTGTGCTGCAAGAACTGACAATGTAGTTGGATGTCTCAGAACAACAGCTTACGTAGGATGGATGACACAGGGTTGATTCTACAACCCTGGTCAAGACCAGGAGCTCACTCTGCAATCAGTCTGGTACGTGCTACAGGAATTGCTGAGGAGGAGTCATAGTTACTGTTACTCTGCTAATTACAACATAATAAATAGTTGCTGGATCCCAGACTGTGGAGAGGTTGGATCAGATGGTGTGGAACTGCGTATGTGGAAGAGCACCACATTCCTGACAAAGTCCAGAGTGCTGCACACCCTGAGCACACTCACCTCCCACTCACTGAGTTCAAGGCAGAAAGGATCAGTTTTGTTTAGGGCTCCAAGAGGACTAACTGCACACTAATTAGAACTTCCAGTTTTCTGTGAAAAGTTTGGCAATGATCAGCTTCTACGGTTGTAAAAACGCTATTTATGGCAACAGAAATGTAAACAAGACAACACTGCCCTGTGCACGGCTATCTGTGTATCGCACTGCTTCGTAATAGGAGGTAAACCCCACTGTAGCAATTTATTCTAAAATACATAAAATGCTGCTCTGCAAACGCATCGTGTATGTCGTAGAAACCTCCTGATTCTCTTCAAATGCCACACGTATGATCAAGCAATACCTGGCAATTAACCTCAGGGTAGTCATGTGTTAAATCCCTAAACAGAGCTCCACTACAACTGCATGCGTTGTGTGGAGGACAGCATTCAGAAGGGAAGTGGGATTTCAACCCAGATATGTTTTAAAGGTAGCAAGGACAGAAAGTTCTCATTTCTGGGTCATGGCTTGGAATCAAACCCAAAGCTGTGATATCCTGAAGCCAAATTCAGACTCAGGTCTGCCTCTAAAAGCAACATCATTAGTCCTGCTTGTTTCAAGATCAGCACTGGTCAGTGGGCATGAGAAGAGACCAAGAGCTGAATGAAAATAAAGCCCCATTAATTCTCTGGCCTGGCATGGTATCTGCATAAAAAGGTTGAAGCTGCTGTCATGCTGTCTTTCATCAAGCAAACAGCAGCTTTCTACCAGCAGAGCCCACTTCACTTTTAAGAAATAAATTGAAAAAGAATACTTTTAAATAGACCAATTCTTATTTTAAAAATGGTCTCTTTTATCCATTCCCATTTCATTATCTGCTTAACTAGCAGGAAAGAAAGGGAAAAATCCTAGAGAAGGAGATTTCTGAGGCAGTACATTTCTTTAACTTAAAAATGCCACATGTTCAATAAAATATTCAGTGGATTATGATGGATTAGCCTAGAAATATTGCTTAAACTTGTATTTTGTTATGAAATCTTACTTCAGCTAAATGAACACAGGAAGGACATTGCCTGGAAATACCATGTGCTAATCCTACATTTTTTTTCTGTCTCTGTGTTGTGGGAAATTTTCAGTTCCATTAAGTTTCGCTTTAATACAAATGTTGTCTGTTTTTAAGAATGGAATAAATCACATAAGTCATGTGATAAGTCTGTGTGGTTGTATTTCAAGTTTCATATACTTATCACTCCATTTGTCAGTAGAGTTTGCAGTCTTGCCTTGTAAAACCCCATATAATTTTTGACAGAGCACATCTAATCCTCCACAAAATGGAAAAGCTTGACCTCCTCCTATATATATTTGCAGAACTAGGTTCCCAGTGCTCTTATGCAAGGCAAGTGATCACTCCTCACAACCCCAGAAAAGGCAGTAGGCAGACACCTGGTAGCCTGTTTTCTTGTGCTGGGTCTGATCTTCAGGGATGCTGAGCACCCACGGGCACAAGCTGAGACCCTCAAACTTAGGAACAGATGTCATCATGTCCATCATCACTGTTTTAGTGGTTGGCTTCAGAGGCTACCAAATAAGACTTCCCAGTGCCACTAATCTGCACATTGTAGAATAAAGTCCTGCAGTGACTAAGCCTGCAGGAAACAATCTGCCTGACAACAGAGTGCTTTTATGTCGAAGTGAGAGCTGAACATGTCAGGGAGAGGGTCTGTTTTTGTAGAATTTCTTGGTTTGGTGGATAAAACTTCACCTGTACAGAGTAGAAGTGTTTATTCGCACAGTTCTCATGCAAGCTGGACCAGCAAAGCTGCCAGTAGCAGCTATTGAGAGGTTTTACCTGACACAAACTAGCTAGTATGTTTTTAATTTATCCTGATGACCTACCAAAGCCTGGCCAAGCATTAACATCTGATTTGGTCTGAAAAAAAAAAAAAAATGTATTTCCTCTTTCTGGAAACCTCTTCAGAGACTGGGAATGATTTGATATAAGTTTCCAAACACACAAGATAGTGGATGCATAAAGTTACTATTCCATTTCCATGCAACTCCTGGAGCAGCAAAGAATGGCTCATCAAAGTGGAAATTCCTAGCCACTGTCTACACAATGTCCCAGGTTATCACAAAACCAGTCTGTTTTAACTCCTTCCTATCCTATACATTTATCTGGTACAAGTTACGGGTGACAAAAGCCAGACAAGAATGGTTACAAATCCTTGCATCACAGAGGAACTTTTTGGAGTTATAAGAGTTGTTTAATCATAGGAACTGGGACATTGTGAGATGGTAGCAAAGTACTCTATGCTTTAGTAACCATTTCCCTAAGACCTTAATCCTTACAGAAGCTGCTGAGCATGCAAACTTTTATTACTACATATATCTATTACCTACGTAATAGAGGACAGATAAGGTTTTTATTCACAGTATGGAACATTTTATTTACCTTTGGACAGGATAGGATTATGCATTCCTGCTCAAAATCTGAGCCTGCAGACTCAGGTTTTAAACAGTTAGTCCTAATTACTCACCTCATGTTTGTCTTGCTATGAATCCTTAAGCTGCGAACAAAAACACAGGTCACCCAGGTCCTCCCCCAACAAAAGCCCTGCTTTGAGAACCTGAGTGGACTGTAACCACTCATCATCCATAGAGAAACTTCTGGCATTTTAGAAAAGGCACATGAAAATGACTTTTTCAGAAGAGTCAGATTCAGCTTTGAACACATCCCACAGAAGTCTACTCCCAAAGTAACTTCAGAGGTACTGGAATGTACGTCTAAGACCCTGAGTCCACTGACATCTGCTCCTAGTCTTTACAAGAACTATGTCATGATCATCTTGTAACCTCCTTGTCAAGCATGCTAAAATTTAAAAGTGTTAGAAACATTCCAGTGAACTCAATACCAGTGGGGAATGAAACCAAAACCGGCACCTTGCAGGCTATTGATGACAGATTAGACTTTGAAAACTCCCCTGAGCCTATCTGGCTCCTAGGAGACTTTCAGAAGAGCCCTATGAGGCACACCGATTCCTTGAAGCAGAAGAAAATAAAATCCTGACAGAAGGAAGAAGGAAGAAATACAAATTACTTCCATGCTTCCTAACATCAGGCAGCTATTGGAGTCCACGCTCTCAATACTTCCCAGAACTAAAAAATACTGAGACAAATTCTGCCATAGAGTACCACAATCTTTCCTACAGACAGAACCCAAGTTTCAATTGAGTTCTGGATCTCAGCTAACAGCCACTACTACCCTCATGCCAGTGTGTTTATGGGCTTGGGTACAAAAGGCAATAGGAAACCAGAAAAAAAGGGGCGGGGGGGGGGAAGGGAGAAAATAAATCTAAAATTTTTTTCCAAAATGAAGAATTGAATTCTTTAACCTTTAAACATGCTTGTTTACTTACAGGAAGTATTTCAGGCACAAAAGGTTTGAGAATCAGTCACATACCAGTTTAAATTGTAATAATATCAGGAATGTCCCATGCAGTGCAGTCAGCTATATTATCCCCTATCAAGAAGCTGAAGTTGCAGTTTTTGTACACATACATGCATACGTGTGTGTATATATATATATATATATATATATACATAAAAGTATGCATCTCTCACACTATGGTCTCCTGGTCTGAAGTGACTCCAGTAGGGTTTATGTAACAACAGTATCTGTCGTAAGGGCTGTTCTCCTTGTAAGAGCAGACAATGATACTGTCTTTAGGAGCAACAAAAATGTTGTCTTCAACATCAGGGCAAGCAGCACTGTCCCTGGTGGGAGAAGAGCTCTTCTCTAAGGCACTGTATATGGAGCTATCTCCCACAAACACATTCCCGGGCATATCTGGGTAACAGGACTCCAGGTATCTCAGCATCTCCTCCTGCTCCACCTTTCTGATGAGGCTCTTGCACTCTCCTCCCGTGGTGCTGGTGGTATTGGTGCAGACGGACACAGAGTCCTCACCCCACAGCACTCTCCGGTCCTTCTGGCATGCCTTCTTGGCCAGCTCATCACAACTCCCTTTGCCAGACTCCAGATCCGAGGGGGTCCTCAGTAGTTCCATGACATCCCGGTCCTTGACTTCTTTGCAGCACGGACATTTGTTCTTGGGCCATTTGGTGCAACCATCGGTCTTTCTGGTGAGGGCAATGGCAGCGATGCCCGGCAGGCAGATGGCTGGCCCGATGGCCAACAGCGGGATATCCCCTAGGGTCTCTCCCTTGATGCCGGACACGGTGAACATGAAGCCGAACACCAAGAAGACGCTGACCAGAGCCACCACCAGCCCCGTCCGGGGGTTGATGTCGTCGGGTCTCATGGTCCTCCCCATCCTGCCGGCGTACAAGAGGGCCCTTCCCGTCACTGCAGCCGCCCCTCGGAGCAAGGTCGAGGCGCTCCTCGTGGACTGACTGCAGATTCCTCCACAGGCAAACGCGGAGCTCTCGACGGCAAACACCGCTCCGCTCCTGCTCACCGGAGCCGCAGCCGGCGAGTGGGACGGAACCGGGGCCGGGCGGGGTCCACGGTGCTGCTCCCGCCCCTGAACAGCGAACGCGGCGCTAAGGCGGGAGCGCTCCCCTTGCAACCCCTCAGCCCCGCCGCTGCCTCCAACACCTGGGCCCGGCAGCGCCGCTTGGGCATCGGCGAGGGGTCTCGGACCCCGGCACAGGGCGGGGCAAAGCAGGCAGTTTCGAGCAAATGGACGCCTGTTCATCCTCCTACTCGCCGCGCCCCTCCGGCGCCCCGCAGCAGCCGTGAGTAAATGCACCGCCCACGGGTGCCGCGGCGAGGGGGTTGTAGGGTCGGGGGTGCTTTAGGAGGGGAGGTCGGGAAGGTTCGCGGGGGTTCCCGACACCTGATGGCCGCTTTGTGCAGCCTTCTCCTTCCCGGGCGGAGCCGGCAGGAAGTCCCCACCAGACCCCCGACGGGTATCCTCCCCCTGGAGCACTGGCACCTCATCGGAAAGCTGGGACTGCGCCTCTGATGTATGAGGTCCCTGGCTTGATCCGTGACTCTGCCCTTATCACAACCCCTGCTCTCAACACAGACGTGATTTTTAGAGTATATCCTCCTCCGAACAGAGAGCAGTCCTGCCCGACATCCTCTTCCTTTCCCGAGTTCGGCACAAGCAGGGAACAAGGCTTTAGCAGATGCTGTGCTGTTGCTGAGTACCATTCCAAAGGAAGTCTTTAGAGAAAAAGACTTTTCCGGGGTTAGCATCTACTGAGACCCCAGAAGGAGCTGTAGTTATTGGGATGCACCTTGCAGGGTTTTCCTTGGTATCTAAGGCCCACCATATGTTTCTGTGTTTTCATGCACATTGGTGATGGTAATTCACAGTAAGTCCCACTTCTAAATGAATCTGAAATGTGTAGGTATGTGGAAAGGCAGAAGGACCTTTAGGAGCAGCAGCTGCTAGTTTTCAGGCAAGTTGCTTCAACATTTAATGTGCCAGTGACATAAAAGGAGTAAATGGTTTGACTTGTGGCAGAGATCCTGGGACATTAAAAATGAGTGATACTAGAAAACATCCAAGATAATTAAGAATAAAAAAGAGCATTATGAATTAAATTGTGAGACTATGGTTTCTGTAAGCTTTCCAATTAACATGATTCCCTTTCCTCACACTAGAGATTTGGAAAGCTTGGAGAAACTACTTTAGGAATCATCCAAACACCTCTCATCTTTCACTTGGTTATTATCCATCCTCCTACAGTACAACAGGAAAAAAGCATGTGTGTGTTGTAGAATTCTACATTGCCTTGCATCCAGCTAGCCTAGGAGTAGCCTTTCATTCGTGAGCATAAATCCTGCCTCACAAGACACTTATTTCATGAATGGGGTGTCAAGTGATAATCTTTGCTTTCTTAATTTGAAGGAAGAGGGAGTGCAGGAGGATAAGTACAGATACTCAGAAGACTTGTTTTAAGTCAGTACCAGTGGCCTGAGTTTGAGATTCAAAGTTTGTAATGTAACGTAGTCATCATTTCAACTTGCCCTCTAAAAAGTTCTCCAGTAAAGTTGCTGACACAGGAATAATTTGGACTCTGTTAGGAATACCCTCTATCTTGACTGAAAAGCTTAAAAACCACAACCTACCGGTTAGATTTCAGCAGAACTTAAAACTTCTACTTTTGTGGAGGATTTAGCAGGATGAGGAATGACTGTAGTGTTTTGGATGGTATTTTTTGGGATGAGAATTTGCTGCTTGTTTCCATCTGCTGTTATTCAGATACACAGCTTTTATGTCCTCACATTAAAATGAATAAAACTGTTTTTACCCGTCTGTGAAATTCTGGATGAAGGGAAGTGATTAACCTCCAGCTAGCTAAAATAGCTAAAATGTTGTGAAGAGTATGTTAGGAGCAGGGTTGTGTTGGTAACTAGTGCCATGAAGTTCACTGTTCCTTCTCCCTGACCTTCCTTCATCTGTCCTTGTACATTTGAATAGTCTTTAAGATTTTGTGTCAGGTTGGAAATTGGGCCTTTACTGAAAAACAAAATTTCTTGGAAATAGCAATTAGTTTTAGCTGCATTCGTCAAAAGCCCATTGGAGAGAGGAAAACTGCACCAGCTGATGACAGAAAAATGTAAATATCTTTAGTGGCATCACTAGAGGGGGCAAAATACTAGAAGAATGGGAGTACATGACGTAAGACCTCACACAAATAAAAATGGTCCTTCAAATTTAAGTGTCAGCGTTACTGAGATGGAAGAGAGAACATCTACTTTGGAACAGAAAGCTGTTAGTGGGCAGGAAAATACAGAAAATATCAGGACAAGGTGGAACTAAGTGCCTCCAATTTGTCCATTTGTGAGTGGTTTTCAAGATTAATAGTATGAAGGTTGTATGATTCCTGGCAGAGATAGAAAAGGGAAACCAACCACTGGTTCCAGGAAAGCATTCTTGTTAAATTGTTAAAATTGCCTTTCCAAGCTAGAAATAGAGAGATCAGCAAGTACTCATTTACACAATTGAGCAGCAATGCAAATGGCTAGATTTTCTACCCTGTACCTAACTAGAGAAAAACAAATGACTCCTTTGAGGTGACGCATGTTTCTGTTGCAGTACCTTACACAAAATGTTTGGATTAGCTCTTCCCTGGGCTCAACAGATCCCCAGATTCCTCACACCACACATGTTCCAAATTCCTTATAGCTTGGTAGCCACCTGTGTACTCTCTCCTGCACTTCAGTGTCCTTCTGTAGTGAGGGGCTGGACGCAGTACTCGTGGTGTAGCCTCCACAAAGAGGGGAATGATTACCTCCCTAAATCCATGTGACTGTGCCTAATTCCATGGTTATCCCATACATTCAGTTAGATAAAAAACCCTTTTCCTGTTTCACGTAACAGTTTAGTGTAACTGATATCCAGGCAGTGCCTGTCATCCTCTCACTGTCTGAAATTGGTAACTGAAAGTAGTGGCCACTGTTGATAAAATACTTAAGCATAAGGTTCCCTACAACTACCTGAAGGGACACTGTAGAGAGGGCGATGCTGGTCTCTTGT
Source organism: Phoeniculus purpureus (assembly GCA_028565055.1). Taxonomy (NCBI): domain Eukaryota; kingdom Metazoa; phylum Chordata; class Aves; order Bucerotiformes; family Phoeniculidae; genus Phoeniculus; species Phoeniculus purpureus. The sequence continues at coordinate 36,620,113 of JAOXOE010000874.1, forward strand.
CACAGGCAATTAGTCATAGACCAAGAGGGAAGAGCCTAAAGCTGCACCAGGGGAGCTTTTGCCCTGGACATTAGGAAATTTTTGTTTAATGAAGGTGTAGTCAAGTATTGGAACAGGCTGCCCAGGGAGGTGGTTAAGTTACCATCTCTGGTTGTATTTAAAGATCGTTTAGATGTGGTGCTTGAAGATAAGGATTAGTGGTGAACTTGTTATAGAAGAGTTATGGGGTAGAGTTGATGATCTTTTCCAACCTGAATCATAGAATAATGATTCTATGATTCAGTAATCCTATGATTACCTAGGTTGAAAACTGCTACAGAGATGTACTACAGCTACTGATGACCATGGTGTGGAAGCTGTAAAGCTGCCAATTAAAGCTGACTTCAGATTGCAATTAAACATTTAAAATAAAAACCCAGTTCATAGTGCAGTAGGGTTAGCCAAGTTAAATATTGTGGTTGTCTAAAAAGACTGTGTACCTTTTTTTTAATCATCATAAGCCATCAAATGTAAAAAGTTCACATTATAATGCCCGAAATGAGTAAAACCCTCTTGAGGCTTAGCTAGAAAGATGAGAACTTGAGCTTTTCAAGTATCAATCTTCAGCAGCCCTGGACTCAGGCAGTGGTCTGAGCACAGACTTGTGCTTCCAAAAGGGTTGGACCCTTCCTTTAGGGGTGGCCTCACTTTCTATTTTACCTGGGCTGTATTTAGCCCTTCACAGAATCACAGAAGACTTTAGGGATTAGAAGAGACCTTGAAAGATCATCTAGTCCAATCCACCTGACACAGCAGGATCACCTAGATCAAGCCACACAGGAACACATCCAGGTAGGTCTTAAATGTCTCCAGAGAAGTAGACTCCACAACCCCCCTGGGCAGCCTGTTCCAGTGCTCTGTCACCCTCACTTCTCATATTTGTACAGAACCTCCTATGTTCCAGCTTACACCCATTGCCCCTTGTCCTATCACTAGATGATATTTAGAAGAGCCTGGCTCCATCCACCTAACACCTACCCTTCACATATTTATAAATATTAATGTGGTCACCCCTCTGCCTCCTTTTCTCCAAGCTAAAGAGACCTAGCTCCGTCAGCCTTTCCTCATGAGGGAGGTGTTCTACTCTCTTCATCTTTGTGGCTGTGCACTGTACTCTCTCCAGCAGTTGTCTGTCCTTCTTGAGCTGAGGGGCCTAGAACTGGGCACAGTACTCCAGATGTGGTCTCAACAGGGCAGAGTAGACCGGGAGATGAACCTCTCTCGATCTGCTAACCACCCCCTTGTGATCCACTGCAGGATGCTGTTGGCCACAAGAGCGCATTGCTGGCTTGTGGTCATCCTGCTGTCCACCAGGACCCCCAAATCACTTTCTCCTACACGGCTTTCCAACAGGTCAGTCCCAAATCTGTACTGGTACCTGGGATTGTTCTTGACCAGATGCAAGACTCTACACTTACTCTTGTTATAGTTCATTCAATTTCTCTCTAGCCTGTCCAGGTCTTGCTGAGCGGCAGTCTGCTGGGGTGTTGGCAACACCACCCAGCTTTTTGTCATCAGCAAATTTGTTGACAGTACTCTCTAATCCCTCATCCAAGTAATTAATGAATAGATTGAATACGACTGGTCCCAGTACCGACTCTTGGGGGTCTCCACTAGATACAGGCCTCCAACTAGACTCTGCCCCACTGATCACTACTCTCTGGCTTCTATCCTGTAGCCAGTTCATGATCCACCTCACTACCCGATTGTCCAGACCACACTGCCTCAGTTTGGCTGCGAGGATGCTGTGGGAGACGGTGTCAAATGCTTTCCTGAAGTCAAGACAGACCACATCTACTGCTTTGCCATCATCTATCCACCTGGTTATGCCCTCATAAAAGGCTGTCAGGTTGGTTAAGCGTGACCTCTCCTTAGTGAAGCCATGCTGACTATCCCTAATGACCCTCTTGTCCTTGCTGTGCCTAGAGGTAGCGTCAAGAATAACTTGTTCCATCACCTTTCCTAGGATGGAGGTGAGGCTGACTGCTGTATAGTTACTTGGGTCTTCTTTTTACCCCTGTTGAAGGTTGGAGTGACATTTGCTATCCTCCAGTCCCCAGGCACCTCTCCTGATCCCCGTGATTTAGCAACGATGATGGAGAGTGGCCTAGCAATGACTTCCGCTGTCTCCCTTAGCACTCCTGAGTGCCCATGGATTTACGTCCATCCAGTTTGCTCAACTGATCCCTAACCCAGTCCTCATCAACCAGGGCAAACTCCTTTCTAGTCTCAACTTCTTCCGGGGCCTCAGCGGTCTGGGGCTTGATATCAGGACAGCCCCATAAGTATAGAGAGAGGCAAAGAAAGTGTTTAGTATCTCTGCTTCCTCTGTACCCTCTGTCTTCAGAGCACCCACCTCATTCAGGAGGGGACCTACATTGCCTCTAGTTTCAGTTACTGTCTCAACAATGCAGTCTTCTTGCTTGTATTTGCTGACCAGTAGTACTGATGCTAAAATACCAAGAATCTGGTGACTGGGTTATACTCTTTAAATCTGAAGTAATAATAAATATGTGAGGGGTGGGTGTCAGTCAGATGGAGCCAGGCTCTTCTCAGTGTCATCTGGTGATAGGAAAAGGGGTAATGGGTTCAAGCTGGAACATAGGAGATTCCACATAAACGTGAGAAGGAACTTCTTCACAGTGAGAGTAACAGAGCACTGGAACAGGCTGCCCGGGGCGTTGTGGAGTCTCCTTCTCTGGAGACATTTAAAACCCGCCTGGATATGTTCCTGCGTGACTTGGTCTAGGTGATCCTGCTGTGTCAGGGGGATTGGACTAGATGACCTTTCGAGGTCCCTTCTGATCCGTAATGTTCTGTGATTCGAATATTTTAACTCAGTTGATTTCACAGAATCAGAGAACGGTTTGAGTTGGAGAGGACCTCTGAAGTTCATCTAGTCCAACCCCTGCCCCTGCAGTGAGCATGCATCTTCAACTAGATCAGGTTGCCCAAAGCCCCATCCACCCTCATCTTGACTCCTTCCAAGGATGGGCATCTACCACTTCTTTGGGACAGTTCCATGACCCTCACTGTAAAAAATTTCTTCCTTATAACAGTCTAAATATTCCTTACTGTAATTGAAACTAATACCTTTTCCCTGTCACAACAGCACCGCTAAAAAGCTTGTCCCCATCTTTCTGGACTTACTTCAACAGGCTCCTCTCTTTCTTGCATTGAGGGCTCCAGAGCTGGATGCAGTACTTCAGGTGGGGTCTTATGACTAGAGAAGCAGAATCACTTCCCCTGAACTGTGCTCCTTTTGATGCAGCCCAGGACAAAGCTGGCTTTGTACACTGCCTGCTTACGTCCAGCAACATCCCCAAGTCTTTCTCCATGGGGCTGCTCTCAAGACCTTCATCCCTCAGCCTGTATTGATACTGTGGACTGCCCAGACCTTGCACTTGGCCTTGTGAAACTTCATGAGGTTCACATGGGCCAACTTTATGAACTTGTTCAGGTTTCTCTGGATGGCCCTTTCGTGTGTCAACCACACCACTCTGCTTGGTATCATTTGCAAACTTGCTGAGGGTGCATTTAGTCTCATGATGGCATTGGTGAAGATATCCAACAGCACTGGTCCTGGTACAGACCTGTGAGGGACAGTCATCACCAGTCTTCATCTGGACATCAGCTGCTGTCCACTACTTTCTGGATGTGAGCATCCTATCATTTATTACCCACCAAACAGTCCACCCGTCAAATCCATACCTCTCCAATTTAGAGGGAAGGATGTTCTGGGGGATTGTGTCAGAGGTTTTGCACGGATCTAGACAGATGACATCCATAGCTCTTCCTTTGTTGTAGTCGTTCCATCCTAAACGACCATGAGGTTGGTCAAGTACGACTGGAGTTTGGTGAAGCCATGCTGGCTGTCTTGAGTCACTTCTCTGTCCTCCATGTTACTTGACAGAGCTTCTAGGAGGATCTGCTCCATGATCTTCTCAGGCACAGAGATGAGGCTGACAGGTCGGTAGTTCTTGGGGTCCTCCTTTCTACCCTTTTTAAAAATGGGTGTAATTTTTCCCTTTTTTCAGTCACCAATAACTTCATCTGACTGATAGGACTTTTCAAATATCACAAAGAGTGGACTAGCGACTGCATTGGCCAGATCCACCAGGATTCTAGGATGCATCTCATCGGGTCCCATAGACTTGTGTATGTTCAAGTTCCTCAGGTGGTTGTGAATCTGATCTCTTGCAGTGGGAGAGACTTTGATCCTCCAGGCCCCATGCTGCAGTCCATCCTCTCAGGAAGTGTGGGAACAGAGGTTAACAGTGAAGATGGAGGCACAAAAGCTGCTGAGTACCTTAGCCTTCTCCTTGTCTGTTGCTACCAGTTTGCTAGTTGTATTCATCAGGGGGCATCCTTTCTGGTTCTCATGGAACAACCAAAAAAGCTGTCTAGATAAATAACTTGAAGTGTGTTACATCATTTTTGGCTTTTATGTAAGTTTGATGGTACAGACCAGGAAAGAATACACCAAGGTGGATACGACGGACCGGGTGCTAGTCGTTGCTTAGGCAAATTTTCTTGGCACTTCTGTCTTAAAACTTTCTCTGAAACTTTTGTTTGGCAGATCTGATCACTTCATTCAGTAACTTCATGTAAAAGCGAAGTCTTTGGCCAGGCAGTACCCATGGAAAACTGTGTGAAGTGTATTTTTTAGCATTCTAATGGCAGATAGTTCTGGAAGGAGCAATATCAAATTCATACATTTCAGCTGACAGCTGGTCTGCCTGTACCATACGAAGATTCCACAAGTCTTCAGTAATGCCACATGTAAAATTAGAGTATCCTTTCAACCTTCCAAGCTAAAGTTTTGTATAATTTGATACTACTTCTGAGTGTGGGATTGTGTAATCTTATCTAGTATTTGGATATGAGGCACAGGCCTTGTTTTGCTGGCAAGTTCTGTGTGGATTGGGATGCTCAGGTTTCAAGCTTTTACAGCAATAGTTTTGTGCGCACATACGCGCCATTAGCTTGAGTAGACTGTGTCATTCTGCTGAGGTCACTGGCTCTTCAAACCTGCTCAAGAGCTGCTTCACAGAGTCCATCCAGTTTGCTTTCTCTCACAAGTACTCTTTGCTGAAGGTAGATGCTGAATGCCACAGCTGTCTTCAAGCCTCTATCAAAGTTGTGTTTTGTTGTCCAAATCCACAGAAGGAAATACTTCCAAATTTCTTTGTGTTGTGCAAGTGCGTGTTGTGATCTTCATACACTTCAGTTCACAGGTTTTGTTGTTCACCCAGTCATACCAAAGCTGCCTTATTTATATTTCTTACGGGTCTGTCTAACCAGACCCTATGGCTCTTCCATCTGCTTTCAAAGCTCCAGGCGGTTCTCTGTGCTTTCATGTCTTCAAGCACAAGAAGTTCACCTGAGGGAGGATTTTTGGTCTCTGAGTGTTCGCTAATGCCCCTGGGTATTGATTATTGCAGACAACCCTTTGTGCTTGACTGCAGCTTGCTGGCCTATTTGCTGTAGGTCAGGTGAGGAAGCATTCTGCTGATGAGAGAATCAGATCAAGAAAAAAGTGGCAGAGGGGAAGTAGCAGCTGCCTGAAGGGCTTTTTCTTTGCCACTGAGACATCATACCAGTAGCAGGATTCAGGAACCCTGGTAATGAGTCATGCACCAGTCTTGAGGTGACCTCAGGGATGTCAGCAGGCTTCTGTGGAAGAGGTACGGGCTGTTGTATGAGTCACAGCATCATATAGTAAAAATGCACCATAGGATCAAAACCCTGCCCGTATAATTCAAGTGAAGCTTTGTCTACCTGCATCATTCTACCAGGTGTGCTTTTTCTCCTTAGGATACTTCCGATTCAGTATTTTTTCAGCCTGGAAGTGCAGAGACAAAAGATGCAATAATCGCAGGGGAGTTGCCCAAAAGTTCTGTGTGTTATGTGTAATGGTGAGTTCTGGGTGTCTTGCTTTGTCCCAAAGAAGACAGCAAATTGAAGCACACACTTCTTAAAAGGGGTCTTTAATTGGAGTCCCTTGTTTGCAGAGAGAGAGGAAGTTAAAATAGTCCATGTCAGGTTGTCTGGACCTAACTCTAATTAGAAGCTAATGATTCTGGGTATGCTGCAACACCTTTAGAACAGTTTAAGCATAAGTGATCACAAATTAGGGCACTTGAAATGACTAATTCTCACTGTGAAGCTTGCTGACACCCTTCCTGTCTGTTCAGAGTACCTGCAAATCATGTTAGGTTCTGGAAACTGGAATTTCTCAAGTCAGCTAAACTTGAAGCAAATGAAAATGGGATGGGTGTCATCAAGTCCTGGCTTGTAGTCCATTTGCGCAATGCAAATAACTCATTTTTAAAGATCATGCCTTCCTACAGGTGTGAAAGAAATAGTGTGATACCTTTGTCGTAACATTCCTGATTGCCTGCCCTCTGATTACTTTGTGTCACATTTGCCAAGATGCAGCAGCTAATCCTGGAAACCATTTCCAGGCATAGGAATGGCAAAAAAATTCAGAGCAGTCGGCATGGATTCACAAAGGGGAATCAACGCACCATCAACCTGGTAACCTTCTACAATGAAATGACTGGCCTGGTTAATGAGGGGCAGCAGTGGCTATTGTTTGTCTGGACTTTAGTAAGGTGTTTGGCCCTGTTTCCCACAGGATAGTCATATAATCAAGCTGTTAATATGTGAGTTAGATGAGCAGGCAGTGACATGGATTGAAAATTGGCTCAGTGGGCAGACCCAAAAGGTGGTGATCAGTGATACAACATCTAGTTGGATGATAGTGACTAGTAATGTACTCCGTAACTCAATACTAGGTTCTTCAACGTCTTCATTAATGATTTGGGTGATAGAGCAGAGCATACCCTCAAGAATTTTACAGATGACAAAACACTGGGAAGAGTGGTATCTAACAGAGGGTAATGCTGCCATCCAGAGGGACCTCAACAGGCTGGAGAAATGGGCTGACAGGAACCTGGTGAAATTCAACAAGGGAAGGGTCAAAGTCCTACACCTGGGCTTAGACACCAATATTTGTATAGGAGGCTACCCATTGGTATCTTGATGGAATAGGACTTGGGGGTCCTGGTGAACACCAAGTTTAACATGAGCCAGCAGTGTGCCCTTGTGGAAGAGAAGGCAAGTGGAATCCTGGGCTAAATTAGGAGGACGGTTGCCAGTTAGTTCAGAGACGCAATCCTTCTTTTCTAGTCAGTGCTAATGAGGCCACACCTGGCATATCGTGTCCAATTCTGGGCTTTTCAGTACAGCAGAAGCAAAGACATACTGGACAGAGTCCTTTGAAGGATCATAAAGTTAATTGAAGAACTGCAGCACCTTTCCCATGAGGAAAGGCTGAGAGACTGTTCAGCCTGAAGAAGAGAAGGGTCAGGGTGATCTCATCAATATATAGATACCTGCAGAGACAGTGCAAAGAAACATAGAACATAGAATCATAGAATCATTAGGGATTGGAAGGGACCCCAAAAGATCATCTAGTCCAATCCCCCTGCCATGGGCAGGGACGCTCCACCCTAGATCAGGCTGGCCAAAGCCTCATCCAGCCTGGCCTTATCTCCCTGGGCAGCATACTCCAACGTCTGATAACCATTTTGGTGAAGAAATTCTTCCTAATATCCAATCTGAACTTTCCATTTCCTGGAATCATAGAATCACCTGGGTTGGAAGGACCTCCCAAGGTCCAACCTCATTACTTGCAAAAAACCCTCAAACGAGCTAGAGGCTCAGTGCAAGATGGCAAGCTCAGTCTGAGAAAACAGTAAGCTTTTGGAGAAGGCTCATGGAGACATGAGCTACCTCAGCAACAGCATGGACCACAGTCACAAGGAGTGAGGTCCCCGAGAGAACAGAGCGTGGCACAAGGGGCCAGCAGGCACGTTGGCATCACTGCATGTTACAATCCAGCATCGCTCAGAAACACGTGTTCAGCAGAGGCAGAGCTGAGTGTGAGCTAATAAGCCTTGACTTGCAGCACGGTAAATGACCTGGGACACAACGCTCTGCTGACAGAGACAGCTAAATCAGTGCCTGTTAGGGGAGCATGATGCTGTACTTGTGATGTACTCCACTGAGGATTACTCACGTCTCCCTAAAAAGAACAGATATGCTTCATCCACTTCAATGCCAACGCAAGAATGGGGTCAAACATGGACTGTGTGATAGCTGCTAGTTATAGCCAACCACCCATCGTTCTCTGCATTTTTCTCCATCATTTTCTGTCTTTGGACATCAGTCCACAGACCCTTCAGCAGCAGCAAAAGCCAGTGCATAGATTTCTTCTCTGATCACAGTTTCAGTAACGCACTTGCACACTCTACAAAGCACACCCACATAAGGTGCCGAGAAACGACACTCTTTGATTGCTGTATTTACTTTATCAGGATTTACTTGATCATTACTGCTGAGATGGGTAGAGGTTTTTAAGACTCTCAAGCAATAGGGGTTCAACGCTCTTGGCGTTGTTGAATCTCATACAGTTGGCTTCAACCTTTTGATCCAGCCTGTGCAGATCTCTCCGTAGGGTCTCTACCCTCAAGCAGATCAACACTCCCACCTAATTCGTTATCATCTGCACTGAGGCTGCACTCAATCCCCTCATCCAAACCATCAAGAGAGATATCAAACCGAAGCAGCCCCAGTACTGAACCTAGGGAGACACCACTTGTGATCTGTCTCAAACTGGACTTAGCTCCATCCACCACCACTTTTTGGGTCCCACTGCCCAGACAGTTTTTAACCCAGCTCAGTGTACACTTGGTTCAAGCCACGGGCAGACAGCTTTTTCCACAAGAATACCACAGGAAACTCTGTCAAAGGCTTTACTGAGATCCAGAAAGACAAGATGCTAGGTCTTTTGGAACACGCTCCAAGTCCTAAATCAATGAGGCCTCAGGAATTACGGAAACCGATCAAGTTACTCGATGGCTCACCTAAGCAAACCACTGAACACAGCGAGGTAAGGATCCTGTAGCTGAAGAAGAAAACAGCCAAGTAATCAAACGCACAGCTAGAGGTTTGTCTACACTGAATGCTGCAATGTTGGAGAAGCTGAGCTGTAGTGCAGTTACCCCCACTTTACACAGGACGATCACAACTACACAGTCCCTCCATTTAAATTAGTGGTGTCTCTACACCTGACCTTAGTGCCTGCAAGTTTATAAACCAGCAGCTCTCCTACCTCTGCACTGTACCACTGCATACATAAGGATCTACTCAGGGACTTCAAATCCACAGTTGACATCAACCCAAATAGTTAGGAAGCAGAGGAGTGGATGGAACAATAGGAGCAAACAATTCTGTCTCAACTCCCGCAATGAGTTAGCAGCAACCTGAGTTCATTTTGTGGACACCAAAACAAGGCTCTCAACACGTTTGTACACTGTAATCTCATTTGAAAAGAAAAAAGAGCTCTGGGTCAGAAGCTTCCTTACACTTATGGGGTTCGTCTACTTAAATGAAGAAGCTGGAGAGAAAGAACACAGAAAATGAGTGTGTTTTCAGCTGTACAAGGTGTTTGGAGGCCATCTGCAGTCATCTGTGGGCCATGATGAACAGCCAATAGCACGTTATACTAGTGCAAAATTCTATCCAGAGCACTGAATTTTAACTGGGAGGGGAGGAATTCCAGTAATGCTATTATTATTATTGTTGTTGTTGTTGTTATTATTATTATAGCGCTGTATTGCAAATAGGTACTGTGGAAACACTGCACCTGCGATTGGAGAGCCTGTGATTCCACAGGCGGCTATTCGCAAAAACAACTCCAGCTTGCGCACAGTTTGCAGATGTTCAAGACTGCCTTCATTAAAAAAACATCGTCGGATCCAGTCAAGAACAAAATGCAAGCCTGCAGAAGTCTTTCAAAGCTGCTGTGGAGTCCTTTCAGAGTTTTGATTCCAATATAGGCACGTTCCAAAATGAATTATGTTTCCATTGTGCCTTTCCCAGAAACAGCGCAGCGCTGTGTCAATGCATAATAATTTGAAACATGAATATTATATGAAACTAAACGCAGAAAAAGGGCTTTTTGTGATTTCTTTTGATAAAATGAAATTTACACTTTTGCTAAAATTGGTTTTTTGTACTACTTCCAATTTAACTCGGTCGTATAAGTGTCACCACTATAGCCTACAACCTTCTCCGATAACTCTGCTTTCAGCACCCAGGGGTTCACAGAACCACAAGATCATCGGAGTTGGAAGTGACCTCTAGAGATTATCCAGTCCAACCCCCCACTAAAGCAGGACTGCCTAAAGCACATTGCACAGGAACGCATCCAGGCAGGTTTTAAACATCTCCAGAGAAGGAGACTCCACAACCTCTCTGGGCAGCCTCTTCCAGTGCTCTGTCACCCACACATTAAAGTTTTCCTCATACCAGCTTGTACCCGCTGCCACTAGGCACAACTGAAAACAGTCTGGCTCCATTCTCCATCCATCCTTCAGATATTTATTGAGATGCATAAGATTTCCTCTCAGTCTTCTCCAGGCAAAAGAGTCCTGGCTCTCCTAACATTTCCTTGTAAGAGAGATGCTCCAGGCCTCAAACCAATTTCGTTGCCCTTCACCGGATTCTTTCAACTAGTTTCCTGTCTCTTGAACTGGAGGCTGCATGCCAAGGTCCAGCTCTGCAAATGGCCAGCTGTGCTACTGCTGAAGAAGACCCTGGAGTAAGATAAAAACCTGGAAGTCACAGAGGTTAAGATTATCAAACTCAAGGACTCAAGAAGAAAATACCAACACAAAAGTATGAAACCAGAGAGAGGGTTGCTGGCCCCACTAGGAAACACCACCTCCAGCCATCACCATCATCAGTGTTGTCAGAGCTCATGCAAGACGGCAGCTTAGCACAGGTCTGTTGAATGGAGCCACCCAGGACAATCTTTCACAGAATCATAGAATCACTCTGGTTGGAAAAGACCCTGGGATCATCGAGTCCAATCATCCACCCCACCTTACAAGTTCACTCCTAAACCACATCCCTCAACACCTCATCCAAACCATCTTTAAACACATCCAGGGATGGCGACTCAACCACCTCCCTGGGAAGCCCATTCCAGTGCCTGACCACCCTTTCTGGGAAAAAATTCTTCCTAATATGAAGTCAAAACCTAATCTGTTGTAGCTTGAACCTAGTCCATCTTGTTCTAATTGCCTGTGAGAAGAGACCAGCACCAACCTCTCCATAACGTCCTATCGGGTAGTTGTAGAGAGTGATGAGGTCTCCTCTCAGCCTCCTCTTCCTCAAACTAAGCAGCTCCAGCTCTTTCAGTCTTTCCTCTTAAGATTTGTTTTCCAGTCCCTTCACCAGCTCAGTTGCCCTCTCCTGCACCTGCTCCAGCACCTCCACATCTCTCTTGTATTGAGGTGCCCAAAACTGGCCAGTGCGTGCCAGGCCAGCAAAGATAGCCCACTAGCCCAGAAACTCCAGGGTGTCTCTTGTATGCATTATCAACTAACTGCTTTACACTTCTAAGGTGAGTGCATCCTGCTTGCAGAATCTTTTCATAGACAGCCCAAGCAAACCAGAGAGAGGCTGTAACAGGTCTCACCTTAGCAACGACAACCTTCATTATTGGCAAAGCCAATAACCATCCAGAAGCCAAATACCTAAGTCACACTCATAACTCCACAAAATCAGGATGTCTATTTCCCCTGCAATCAATGCATTTTACTTAAAATACTGTCTGGTGTGAGCCATACTGGGCAATTGTGCATCGCCGAGCACTGATTTGATTTTCATTATACTGCACTGACAGCAAAGTCATTTATCTTTTTCCAGCTCCCAGTCTCCTTTTATCTTTTTCTTACGCTTCTGTATTTTCCTTCTATCCTGCAGTGTTGCTGAATGCTGATGAGCAGAAAAATGGTACAAAGCCACAGTCTCTTTCAGATTAAAAGTTCAGGTCTGGAAGGTCCAACTTTTTTCCATTTTGGAGTTCCCAAAGACACTGTGTACTTGGGGTTGTCCAGGAATGTAAAGATCGGTTAAATACTTCACTAGCCATCCTTCTCTAGAACAGACAGACTTTCAAACAGTGACACTGATGTTTCTTTCATGGTTCTGACATGCTCTCCGTTAAGAAATTATCTTCCTGTCACTGCAGCCTTGGATGTTTGAACAAAGAAATAAAGTGACTAACGCAAAAACAGCTTTTTACATATCAGAACCACAGTTTTAAGGGATTTTTTATTCTGTGTGTTACAGCTGTAGATTAGAACCATAGAATCGTCCAGGTTGGAAAAGACCCTTGGGATCATCCAGTCCAACCATCAACCCTACTCTACAAGTTCACCCCTAACCAGATCCCCCAACGCTACACCAAAGTGTCTCTATTTTACTAGCATTCCATTAAAAAACTACTGGCATTCCATAAAAAGCAGGAAAACTGGAAATAGAAAGAAGAAAAATATCTTCCCAGGTGTTCTGGTGCTTGGACTTTGAGTGTGTTAGCAACTCATCAGCTATCAGCAAACATCTGACGTTCAGCTCACCACCTGAACTTGGCACTCTTAGTCTGTTAGCACTTTGAGTCAAGATTGCCTTAAACCTGTTTCTCACCAAAACAAAGCCCAAGTAGTTCATGTGGTGACAGACAACACATTTCTGCTGAAAGAAAGCACAATGTCTAATTCCCTGGACTAGATGATCTTTTGAGGTCCCTTCCAATCCCTAACGATTCCATGGTTTGCTCAAAAACCAAAGGCAACAGAATTTCAGACAAAAAAGTAAAGTTCATAGTTAGAGTGGTGCTTGTTCCTGTGTGACTGGATCTAGGTGGTCCTGCTGTGGCAGGGGGATTGGACTGGATGATCTTTCGAGGTCCCTTCAAATCCCTAATGCTCTGTGATTCTGTGACTCACAGACACCTCAGATGTCCTACAGGTCCTTAAGGTCTCTATCACGTACACGACAGCACACAAGAAGGTATCTGTACCTCTACTGTTGGTCAGTGGAGGTCTGTCTACTGGATGGTATTAGTAGAACCTGAAGAGTGATTAAGAACATTCCAGAGCACCTGGTGCTTTTTGAGTAAGACTTTTCCATAAAGTCCTACCAACGTTTCCTGCCACAAAACAAAACGTGCAAGTGCCATCTTCTTGCTGGTGGTGGACTCTCCTGCCACGCCAGCAGAGCCAAGCAGTACGGAGCATGTCCAGAACCGACACGGACGGAGCAGCAGAACAGTGTGCAGTCTGTAGTGAGTGGCTCAGAATGATGCAGGTGAATCTCATGACACCGAGTGGCTGGTTGGTAAAATGGCAGACAAAATTCAACACTGGTAAGTGCAAAGAAACACAGATAGGAGAAAATAACCATAACTAGGCACACGTAGTGATAGAGACCAAATTAGCTGTAGCTCCAAGAAGAATTCTTGGAGTCACTGAGAACAGCTCTCTGAAAACGTCAGCTCAGATCTCAGCAGACACTCAACAGGCAAACACGACATTACAACTGGTTAAGAACAAAACCCAAAACATTATTATGCCATGGAACAAGCTCAGGCACATAAACTTTGAGCACTGCAGGCAGCTGTGGCACTACCCTTCTCTTTCACTCAGTGTTTCACTGGAGAACTTAAAAAGCACAGAGAGAGGTGATAAGAATAAGAAGAGATGGGAAGTGAATCCCATATGAGGAGAGATTAAGCATTTCTGAATTCTAAAGAACAGCCAAAGCATCTATAAAATCAGGACCGGTACACAAGCAGAACAACCAGTCACTGATCATCACAGCAAAGAGGGCAGCCAAAGAAAATGTGGAATAGATTTACTTAAGTAAATGAGACAAGTAAGTAAAATACAGGTCTTGTGGCCACCAGCTGTCATGCAGAGCAAAGTGCAACAGCTTCCAACACAGATAATGCACATTCACAAGCAGCCAGTTCTTTGGTGGCTATTAAACCAGTGGCCCATGTATAACTCCAGGTCAGGGTCACTGGTAGCTGGAATTTAGGAGCAATACGCCACTGGTTGTCATCTCTAACTGGTCTCCCTACAGAACATGGTAAAATGTATTTCTTGTGACTGTTCTTACAATAATTTTTAAGACTGTGAAAAAAAAGTCAGGGTAATCTAACCCAGGACTTGAAGGTCAGCTCTTGGGTCCCTTGCTCGCTGCTTCTTCCTAGTGGACACTACAGGGAGGTTTTTCCCTCGCTATAGTGACCAACACAACTAGACAACATGAGTTGTTAATAATTGGGAAGGTGAGGTACAGACAAAGCAACATCTCACCCTGCTCACTTGTAATTCACGCGTTCCGAGCACCTGGCATTCACTTCTTCACCTGAGCAACAACGAGAGCAGCGTGGCTATGAGGGAATGACACCTTCGCAAACCGGAGCGGCAAAATACTTTCACGGTTTTGTATTGTCCTTGCTCCAGTTACGATGGCGTATCACCAAAAAGGACAGGCACGCATTTCCTTCTCCTCCTGCTGAGGCCCGTGGACTAGCCACACAGTCAGCCAACAGGCTACTGAGTTTTGCCACTAGTTTCCCTGGGGCTTATTTCACTGTTCAGCCACAAATCACTAGATCTGACAGAAATGATACAGCAACACTGTGCAGGCAAGGTTGGGGGCAAGAACTCGGTTTAGTAGCAGCTCTCAGCTGCTCTGTACAATCACAGAACATTAGGGACTGGAAGGGACCTCGAAAGATCATCCAATCCAATCACCCCACCACAGCAGGATCACCTAGATCAAGTGGTTCCGCAACATTATTTGCACTTGATCTGCTGAATGAAATCAAAGAAGCCCCTAGACCTGAAAGACACAGCAAGTCACAGGGCAGAGACCAAAGAAGGAAGATAAGGATATGCAAACCTGTGGTTAAGGGTAGAGGAGATCTCATACAAGTTCAGGTTGACAGAGCTCAAGAAACACAGAACTTCAATTTATAAATGTTTATCCAACGATTACAGTTGTTCAACTTAGTGAAAACACCCCAGCATCAGTAAATCTCCTCTGCATTTAAGAGGAAGCATCCTTCAGACAACACACCTTCTGCAGGGTAATCAGCTACGCTCTTTTATGAACTTCCTGACGTAGGCACCGCAAGTTATCACTGGACCGGTGAGTTCAGTTAGGGAACAGACTGTGTAATTAAACGTTCTTAAATACTTGAAATGCTGCTAAAGCACATACACACATACAAAACCAGTAGTCAGGATTTTGCCTCTTAGCCATCAGCCCTTGAATAACGGAACTGTGAAACCAGGCAACTCTACACTACCAGCTGCACTATGATTCACCGATCCTTTCTATCCTCACAATACTTCATGGTAGTATAATCACTCCTAGTCATGCGTGACTCAAAGTATTTTGCATTAAAGACAAACACTATAATATGCCCTATTGTAGCCATGCAAATTGCCAGTCTTCATTTCCATACCTAAACCATGCTTTTCTGCTGCTCCAGCAGCTCTCCCGTACCAGCTAGCAAGGTGCTTCAAAGCTGCGTCAGAGCAAGTGGTTCCATCCTTTGTGAGAGGTGGACTTCATCCCGTCTCACTTCCTCAAGCCTCTTCATGCTTCCCACACCACTGTTTTGAAAAAGGTTTGCACTATGTTCTTAACTCTAAGCTACCACCATTATCCCCTCTGCATGCCTCACATGTTTCCGGTGGCCAGGAGTTGGCATAACTTGACTCGGAAGACAAATGATGCTGTAGTTCTCATGGCAGCTCTGAATGGCCGGTCTTCTGCTGATCATCACAAGCCAAGTGATGCAGAGACACACGGAAAAGTTTCAGACTCGCTTTTTCTACACCAAGATATCAAAATCCCAGCGAATGAATCTTTCTACTCTCTTGGGGTCTATTAACTTTTATATGCTCATTGCTATCCCACTCTACAACAGGTATAATATTTTAAAGTAGAAAACGTAATAGTCTATTCTCTTTCTTAACCCTCTGCATATTAACATTGCTTAAAAGTGATAGTGGCTATCAATAGGTAACGGCAATTTTGGAATGGCTCATATTAACTGCCTAAATTTCTAGTCCAAGACCAAATTGGCTTGGCTCAAGAGCAAACAGTCCTCAGCTCCAAGGAGAGTGAAGGATAACCTTGTGAGGTTTTTATAAACCAAACACTAAAAGGAAACACCACTCCGTATTTTGTGGGTAAAACAGATCACAACAAAACCAGCAAAGAATCACAGCACCGTGGAAGACCTAAGCGGTCTCAGAGGAAGATCTTAGGCTCCAGAAGAAACAACTGCTGTGTATTCCCTCAATGAAACAAAGGGAATAGAAAGGAAATAATATATACTCCTTTTCCGACAGGAAGTAGAGTAGTGAGAGAGTTTACACTCAAGCACACACACACACATGTTTAATGCACTTCACAGCTGCATACCCTTTTGCAAGGAGATACACAAGTATTTCATAGAATCGCAGAACACTAGGGACTGGAAGGGGCCTCGAAAGATCATCTAGTCCAATCCCCCTGCCACAGCAGCATCACCTAGACCAAGTCACACAAGTATTTGCATTAATAAAACTTGAGCATGGGATGATAGGCTTCAAAAAAAAGAGTAGAATGCTGCTACTGCTTTTACTGGTGCTTATCACAGAATCACAGAAGATCAGGGATTGGAAGGGACCTTGAAAGATCATCTGGTGTAATCCCCCTGCCACAGCAGGATCACCTAGATCAAGTCACACAGGAACATGTCCAGGTAGGTTTAAACGTCTCCAGAGAAGGAGACTCCACAACATCCCTGGGCAGCCCCTTCCAGTGCTCTGTCACCCTCACTGTCAAGAAGTTCCTTCTGATATTTATATAGAACCTCCTATGTTCAAGCTCATACCTATTGCCTCTTGTCCTATCGTTAGATGCCACTGAACATGGACTGGCTCCATTCTCCTGAAAACCACCCTTTCTGTATTTTTAAGCATTAATGAGGTCACCCCTCAGTCTCCTCTTCTCCAAGCTGAAGGAACTCAGCTCCCTCAGCCTTTCCTCATCAGGGAGCTGTTCCACTTCCTTCATCATCCCTCTGGCTCTGCACTGGACTCTCCAGCAGTTCTGTGTCCTTCTGGAACTGAGGGCCCAGAACTGGACACAAGATTCCAGGCGTGGTCTCACCAGGGCAGAGTAGAAAGGAAGGAGAACTTCTCTTGATCTGCCAAACACATCCCTTCTGATCCACTCCAGGATGTTGTTGGCCTTCTTGGCCACAAGGGCACATTGCTGGCTCATGGTCATCCTGCTGGCCACAAGGACCCCCAGGTCCCTTTCTCCCACACTGCTCTCCCACAAGTCAGTCCCCAGTGGTACCTGGGGTTGTTCTTGCCCAGATGCTAGACTCTGCATCGGACTAGATGGTCTTTCGAGGTCACTTCCAATCCCTAACGTTCTGTGATTCTGTGATGACATTCCCACTTATAGATTTGTGCTCTAACCGGATTTACTCAGGTAGTTACTCAGGTCTCTATCTGTCTTCCTGTTTTCCCCATGGCATTTAAAGGGTAGCCCTGAACTTACTCCAAAACAGCATTACTGAATTTTAAACATGTAGGAATACCCTTCAGCACAACGAAACACAGCGTGAGGTACTGTTGTTCAGCCATGGGCTGTGATTTAATTAGCTAGAAGACTGGAGAACTAAAAGAAACACACATGCAGCATGCAAATGGATTCTGCAGGTATACTTTCTCTGAAAGCAATCCATAGGAATCCACTTCCCTCCTTCCTCCTCCACCCATTATTCCCTTCTTTTATCTCCTCTTCCTTTTATTCCCTTCTTTTTTTCACCCTTATTAAACTCAGGTACTGCCTGCTGTCTTGAGGATACAAACGCAAAAGTGTGGTTCCAGGCTGCTGTGACTACCAAACCATCCACTGCTCTCAGGAGGAGGGTGAGCGGGAAGAAAGTGGGTAACGCCCTCCCCCTCGAAGTCATTTCAAATCAATAAGGTATTAGTCTTCGTGTTCTGTCCCACGCTGCCACACAGCTCCACTGCACGCTGTGAAACAAAGCGCATCGCTAAATGTTCTTCAGGGTAATCCACTGTGGGATAACTTTTTTTTTAAATACACTTTAGGTCATTTACCCTTCAAAGAGAAACATAATCTGCTTTCAAATTTTGCTGTTCCAAATAAGAAGATAACAGGCTCTGTTCTCATCTGAGGCTGCTCTTGCTACGTCTCAACAGCATGCAGCAGCCAGAAAGCTGCCAGACAGGAACAGCGGAGGACCTCCTGGGGGTGCCGTTCAGTGGAACCAGGCCAAGGTAACTGGTTCTCTGCCACCTGACCCCACTACACTGCACAAGAGGTGTGCCAGGGGACTGGTCCACATGCTGGGGTCAAGCAGTAAGGCAGTCACAGCAGTGGCTCTGAGATGAAATGAGCTTGAGAATGAAACCACCATCTGCAAGGCAGTTGAGACTCATGCTGGCTATTCCCACAGCTGCCGAGTTTGGTCTGTGCAAATACCCTTGGAGAGCAGAAAGGACATGTGGAGCCAGTCTGTGCCAGGAAAAGCACAGTTATGCTGTGAAGCTGTTCCATTGTGGTAAGAAGGTCTTCAGAACAGGTACTTAAAAGTGTGAAAGCACCCCACTGGAAGAATGACGGTTAACCCTACAGACACCCTCACAGAAAAACCAACCAGACCAACCACCCAGGTCTTCTACTCGTATGAACAGACTTAACAGCACATAGAGCCTTTCCTCCACTCCAAGCAGCAAATAATATTGGAACAAAGGCATTTATTTGTACAGGTTTTCCAACACCAAAAACATCAGGTAATGTTACAGATGTTTGACTGGCTGAAGAGGATGGGCTGGACTGTCAACAATTAAGAATGTCTGGAATGAGTGGCTGCCTCTCCACCACTGGCTATAAAAACTGGGAACAGGCTAAATTTCTTCGTCCTGTATGAAAAACACGATTAAAACTTACCTAGACCCTGGAGGAGCGACTGGTCTATAAAGAAATGGAAGTACACGTCGCTCTCCTCCCTCCCAAGTACTCTGTCTGTCACTCAGCTAGATGCCAGCTAAGCCTCCCGCCTCAGTAAGCCGTCTGCGCTGCGCAGGGTGCAGCTGCAGTAGGTATATGGGATAACACTGTGTTGACTGACAGATGTTCAGGCTGGTGCAGGAACGTATTCACCTTCATGTTGTCCTGGGGTGAAATACCTCCTACGGATTATTTGGCACTTCATTTTTGCTTTTATAGCAAGAGCACGACTCTTACAGAACATGTTAATAGCCTCTCACCACTTCCCTGTATGTCAGAAAGCAGAATTCATATCGATGCCAAGGATGGAGACCTTAACGAACACATTAATGAAGTCAAATGTGACAGCAGAACACAAGAGGCATAAGGAGACATGAAAGAATGTAGTACAGAAAGCAGAGCACAGCTCAAGCGCTCAGCCCTCACATTGTCAGGGTACTTACTACTAGGCATGTGCTCATTAGCACATGAAAGGAAAAGGAAATAGAGTCTTTCCTCTTCCATCTCCCTCCTTCTCCTACTTGTAACATGGGAAATGGGAGGAACTGCGGGGACTTCATACCGCTCTCCTGCGAGCAAACGGCAGGGCAGGAGCAGAAAGTACTCCTGAGAGTCTCAGCCCTTTTTCTTTCTTTCCATTAGCCAGAAGTCCCCAGATGAAGCAGCTACCGGCTGAACTGCCCCTGAAGGCACGGAATTGCAATCAGAAAGCTCTTCTGACAACCATCAGGACAGAAGTCATAGAATCATAGAATCATCAGGGCTTGGAAGGGATCACAAGTGTTGCCTCTCAAATCTCTCTCTGTGCTCCCCGTAATCGCAGGCAGGCTGTAAACCGACAAATTACCCACAAATGAGCAAAATTAATTGTGCTTTTCAACAGTTTTCTTGCTCCTGCTTGCAAGCTGAAGTACAGGCTCACAGGTGAACTTCCTAGCCCAAACCAAACCAAGCCAATGCTCCCAAATGTGCGTCTTCCAACCTGATGATGTGGTTTGCAGAATCCAGCTGGGAGTTTACATTAATATAACAAACATCACATTTAAATGCTGCGTGTACTACAAGTGCTGACGGAGGGCGTTTTTTTAAAGGAGTAAGCACAATACATGTAACAGCGTTTTGCTAGCGCATTCGACTTGCAAATTCAACCAGGAATCAATGACAATAGATTGCAAGTTTTGCAATTTATGCTTTTAACCGATTCCCTGGCACACTCAGTTTAGCACGGATGCTGATCGCATAGGTTTTGGTTTGTTTGTAGCCACAGCATTTAAAAACTGATAAACTAGAAGTCATTTTCAACATTAGAAACCTGAAAAAGAATGGGGAAACAAATATTGGTGCAGCGATGACTTCTTTGGACTAGTAACGCTGTGCAGTAGAGTTTCCCATGTAACTAAAACAACTCACAGTAGTAAGCAGTGAACTGAGCACAAGGTACTTGTAGAACCACCCTGGAGTTTGCTACAGAGCGAATTTCACACAAGGAAAAGAATGCACTAACACACACACCCATGATCATGTTAGACTCCTCTGGAGACGTTTAAAACCCACCTGGACATGTTCCTGTGCGACTTGGTCTAGGTGGTCCTGCTCTGGCAGGGGAGACTGGACTAGATGATCTTTTGAGGTCCCTTCCAATCCCTAATGTCCTGTGACTCTGTGGGATTGTGTGTGTGCTTTTCTAGCTCAGTATAACCACACACCTCTCGAAACACTCCCTGTAACATGCAGTTAAAAATGTTTAACTCTTTGATGACAGCTGTTTTGGGGAAGGTGGAACGTGAAGACCAAAAAAAGAGTGGGTATCACCGCTTTGCTATCAGAGCAGCGTTCCAGGACACATAAAGGAAGATCAAATGTTAGACTTCAGTGTCACACCGGGCTTCAGAAAAACACCTGGTGCTTCCTGCATGAACTGTTTTATCAGACAGCCATGTGGCCTCCCAGTGGCAAGTGATGAGCTAACAGAAGTTGCTGTTCAGGTATGGGTGGGCTTAGAAAGTAGAGCTCTGGACCAAATTCAGGCTGCAGAGGAATAAAACCTAATTTTAATTGAGGACTAATTGTACTTTTGATATCTAAATCACTCTGCTGTAACCAATTTGCTTACCCAAAGAGAATTATCTGGTGTATAGCTGCTTCAATACTGATTAATAAATAACTGACTTTGCCGGCAGTTAGTAACTAGCGGCTGAAGAAAGAGCCTAAGGCAGAGCCTCAGGTCTTTAACCCAGGTAGTCATTAACTGACAGAAAATGCCTGGTCTGGAGATCATTACTGCTATTACATAAAAACATTAATATATTTTTCAAATACAGAATAATTTTCTAAAAGCCACAGGCTGAAATGTGCAATAAATGCAGAGTTATTGGAGAGAAAATGGATGGGTTTGGGTTTTATTCTAGCAACTAGCAAATGATAGAAACCACTGGGGAGAAAGTTATCCTGAATATTTGTTCCACTGGATTTTGAGACTTTTTTTTTGTTAGACTATTAATGAAAGTCAATTTTTCCAGTCTCCTCAGACCAAATCACAGCACTGCAGCTGAAGGAACCTAGCCCAGCTCTCCAGCACCTCATGGATTGCTAGCAGCACTGCAGCACTAAACTACCTCCAGTCATCCCATCTCAAGAACGAGCGTAAAATCGTTGCCCCATGGTCTGGACCTAAAATGAGCTGTTGGACATGCACTGATTCTGACCTAAGTCTGTTTATGTGACGGATCACGAGCCCTTCCTGGCAACAATGATTTTGCACCTGTGCAGAATCAAGTGACTTACTGCGTGGGTCCCATTTCTGAGACCATCCTACTTTTTCTTGCAGAGTGGACCCCCACCCCAAAGAGACTTCAGCAATGTGTAGGCAAGTCAGAGCTTTATGGAAACAGTACTTACCTTATTTTCCTCTGGCCAGGCTAGTACAGCTTCTCCTCATTGGCCAGGTAAGGCTATTGTAAAGTACTGGACTAAGATTTTTACTACCCAGAAGCTTGTGGTCTCTAATTGCATCTTGCATAAAGTGATAATGAAACAGCAGTGCCTTTAAGGTTGGTCTCATTGTGGTAGGGCTCTCGGCATAAGATCGTTCTCAGCCTCAAGGTCTTTCTCTGTATCATGACAAATCACTCAGCAGCACTGATGACTCTACAGCAGTGTTTAACTGAAATAAGGGCGTACCAGGTTGTAGAGGTCTCTTTAAAACAACGCATGGACTCAGCCAGCCCATGGAGGTCCTACCTTGAGCAGCCAGCAAAGCTGTGGTCTGGCCCACACACTACCGGTCCTGCAACATATGCTGCAACCATTCTGGAGTGAGGAGCCAGCGTAGCAAGAGAGAAACCACGCAGAATTCTTCTCTCAGCACTGCTTTCCTTTGGCATCCCTCCCACCGCTCACCACCATCCAGACAGGCAGCCGACCACTCCCTCTCGCTGCTGCTCACTCCCATCTGCTCTGGCACTGCCTGCGCTCGCTCTTGCAACCCCTGCACCCACAGTCCCTCCTGACTCCACTCCTCTCCACACGCTTCTTTTTCTTTTTAGCAGCTACTCCCCCTGACAAAAGTCAAACACTTCAAAGCTGCCAGTTGGCATTTTATTTCCATACCTATCTCCTCACCCCACCCACAGCAGCAGAAGAATCTCCCTGAAACATCTCTTCCCGGCAATGCATTCACCTCCACTGATATTTTGGGCTTTGTCTGAGTGCTCACTCCTTCCACTGACTGAAAAGAGAAAGAATTAGCAGAATTAACTGATGTGGCAGGGAGAAGTCATGAAGGACATAGAATCATTATCTAGGGTGGGATTTCCCTTCCCATGGCGGGGGATTGGTCTAGATGATCTTTCGAGATGCCTTCCAATCCCTAATGATTCTATGACTCTATGATAAGGGTTTGGAAGGGACCTCGAAAGATCATCCAGTCCAATCCCCCTGCCACAGCAGGATCACCCAGACCAAGTTGCACAGGAACA
>JAOXOE010000874.1:36656297-36694311 GCA_028565055.1 Phoeniculus purpureus
CGGTCGAGGTCCCGCTGCAGAGCCCTTCTGCCCTCCAACCCAGCCACATCTGCCCCCAGCTTTGTGTCATCTGCAAAATTTTGCAAGGTGTAAACAAGTAAATCCAGGAAAACAGCTGTATTTCCACTGCTCATTTGCTCATCAAGAACTCTTCCATGGAGTCTTTAATGATATTACTTTAACAGCTACAACTTACTTGCATTCATTGATGTCCTGCATGACAACTGCCCGTTTCTGTATCTCAGCAAAAGGAGTTTCATCAAGCACAGTTTTGGGAGGAAAAGCAGAGTATACAGAGACTGCTGTTGTGCATATAAAGTCTGAAATGGGAAAGAGGAACCAGGGACAGAGTACTAATTAGGCATGGACACTTTCAGCTAACTTAAAGAAAATATGCAATTATTTTCATCCAGAAAATATACACTTTGAGAGTTTTATACAAATATTTATAAGGACATTACAATCAGCTAAAACATAGCAACTCAGCCTACAACTCAGGAATTCTAAATACAGTTTTGCAAAGTGAGCTGCATTTGCTGTTTAGTCAGATGGACTGAACCCCTTGAGGAACAATTTATAACACTAGTCTCAAAATCTTCAAGTACGAACATTCATACTGACAGAATGGCAATGCGGAAAGGTGACTGTAGGTTGATGCCCACAGACACAGGCTTACAAGTGTAAATTAAAGCACATTGATTTCTGTTTTCAGTACTGAGTTTATCCTATTCCTAGTACACAGAAACTTACAGAAAGTGATGTAATGAAGAAACATGTTAGCTTTGGCATGCTGGTTATGTAATAATTGTAGGTGTCATTTGAAGGATCATTTTACATGTAACCTTAAAACAGGAATCCTAGACCTCTAAACATTCTCAGATTTATAATCCATCTTGAAATATGCTGTGCTTTCCAATGTGTATAAGCTGCTAATTGCAGGGGTTTCTAGGTAGCACTGCTAATTAATGCTAAACTATTGCCGAGAGTGAGATTCGGCGCTTCATAAAAGCAAAGTGGACTTTAAAGGAGTTCGCTGGGTGTTCTCCTACAGAACTGTCCCTGGAATAGGAAGCTGCACTCTACAAGACGCCCAGAGTTTGTAAAGCAGCATGAGGGTGTCAATTTTTCTTCAGGATGTTTGTTTCTTTTATCTTGTACTCCTGTTGAGAGCTTCCAAGAAGCCTGCTCCAACTAGACATTCGCCAGTATAGATAACTCTAATTGCTGAAATGGCATGCTAATCAGAAATCTATAGTGCTCTGAAATTAGGAAGTTGAGAGTCATAAAACTGTATGACCCTGAGGAATCCTTGAGCACATCTATCCTTTTACCCACTGTCACACAGATCAATTTATTCTTCACACAATTTCAATTATTACAATTTTGCACGTACCTTTCGAGACGAAACCAGCTTTCTATCCAAGGTCCCATAATATTGCTGTCTTCTCCACTTGATGGTATACCTGAATGATTGGCTTCTCCTAACGCTAAAGTCAGGGTGTTTTCATCACAGAGAGCTGTAGTCAAAGGCAGTGCATACAGACTCAGTGTAGTAACTCAAGGAACAAAGTCAAGCAGGTGAATACGTGCTCATAAGCTTAAGTCCTAATCATCTTGCTCCTGGGGGGCAAAAATCCATTAGAAATTTGCCTTGATACATCTTCCTGTAGATGTGTATGTTTAAAACTTACTGTTCTCTTTGTGTGAATAATATTACTATTCATTTATATCCCTGGAAACAGTGCTTACTTCCATCGTGATCTGGAACTACAGCTGCACATTGTCATTAAGGAACATTGTATAGGTTAATCTTATCACAAACTCTTTCAGTGAAAAAGCATCTTGTTGTAGGCTTAGAAAAAACTTCTTACATTTAACACTCTGTTTCAGTACTTGTTGTAGAAGCTTCTCCATTTCTCCTCCTTGAGTTTTGTAGAGCTCTCTCTGAACATCAGTCCTGATGTTGTCCCTAATTAACTGCCCCTATATCCCTGTGGGTCTACCCACAGAGTCTCAGGAGGATAAGCAGATAGTTCCAGACTTGGTCATGGATACCCCCAGTATCTGCTTCACTCAAAGCACAGCAGTTTCTAATGTGTTGTTCACCATACCTAAAAATTCTAACAATTCCTGCTGTGGTTTAGTTGCACAGAATTTTCAATCTAATTTCCTTTTTCAATCAGAGTACTTATAGGCTCTCAACTGGAAGTGCAGGAGTAATCCAGCTGAACAGTACTAGTTGCAGTCTAAAAGTTAAGAGCATACAGCATTGATCTTGCTCAATGAGAGTTGCTGAGTACTGCCCCGAGAAAGCGACACAGCTCCTGGAATAAATCCAGAAAAAAAAGCCAGTTGGAATACTGTGTCTGCTGTTTGCATCAGAGACTTGTGCTCTCTAGAACACTCATGCTGCTGAGCTTACTCAGACTAAAAGTCCCCTTGGTGCCCCCACTCATGTAACATAATCCTCACCTGTGACTCAGTCTGAACAACCGGGGTGTGAAGAAAGAATGGAAGCAGCAGGGATAAAATCCTGTCTCCTTGAAAATTCATGTACTTCCATGGGGTCAGGGGTGCAGTGATTTATTAGTTCACTTATTCATGTGTTGTTTCTGACAAGCAGACCACAAACAACAACATAAACCAGCAATAAAAGACGTAACTCAATATCACATTATTTTGCATGTTTTATGAAGATCCTCTGTCTTGCTGTCTCTAGCACCGACACAAAGGAGTGCTGAAAAGGTACCTAAGTGAAGACACCTTTATAAAGCATGTTTAGATATTGGTTTAGACTTATAAAACATTTAGAGTTTTGTAATCCTAAATAGATCTGTTCCGTAATCCATTTTACATTTATGAGGCTTTTAGAGATCTGCAATCCTAAATAGATGGCCATTGCCTTGACTGGTTTTGTCTACCTCAAACTCTTGGCCCTTAGGAACTACATTTATTGAGTCTTTTTCACTCTGCAATTTCCTTTATTTTTCTTGAAAGAGCAATTAAGATTCTTATCCAAGAGCTTACTCCTTAAAACGTATATTTGAAACAACCAGCAGCTTTTAAGGGACCTGCAACAGCCACTAGTGCAGTCACCACTTTAAATTTGTAATTTAGTGGAGACACGAGAGATGCTTATTTTATCAATAATGTGGAAGTATGGGCTTCTCCTCATGGTAGAACGAGCCAATCACTAAATCTATACGTGACTCGTGTTAATAGAAATCTATTTCCTATAATGACACTGAACTGCTATCAGAGCATAACGTGGTTATATGATGTGGAGACTAAAGGTGATAAAAAGAATCTATATTTGCTTATTTACATGTAATTATTTTCCTTGTTTATAATTACCATTTCTTGAATAAAAGCAGTAAGAAACCAGTGTGCAGATGTTACGGTATCACACCATCAAACCTGCCAGTAAAACTTGTAAAAATAACATATATCAAATTTTGCTCAGCATGTGCATATTTTTGCTTCCCTGCAAAACAATTGTATAAAATTCTGGCACCTTCAAGTAAGAGTAGACATTTTTGTAGTCACTTATGATTACATACTGAGCCTACCTATTTCTGCAGCGTCCAGAGATGCAAGCATAAGTAGAAATGGGATGCTTCATGCCAAGAAGTACGTGCTGGCAGTCCTTCCAGTGCAGCTAATGGACGTGATGGCATGGTCTATCTGATATCTAGACAGAACAGATTGTGGAAGGACACTAGAAGAAAGGAAAGGGGCAAGGAATACAGACAAAGAACCCGCTGCAGATGTGCATTAAAAGACCATAATCACGGGCTATTAAAAAACAAAAAGAAAAAACAACTAATGCTTTAGAAAGTGTCAGAAAAGCCTCTGCTCCAGTAAAATCTCTTCAGAGCTGGAATAATAAAACATTAACTTCACACAAGCTTATTGGCATGCATTTCTAACAAATGTACTATGTAAGCAACTATTAAACACACTGCCTTTGCTCTAACTCGATTTTTAAAATCCTGTAAGTGCTAGGATCCCCTCAAATATATTGTTCTAGTCTGGGAGAGAGTAGCTGACCGGTGCTTTTTTTCTCATTAGCTTCATAGGACTTGGCATAGACTTAAGAGTGTGTGTGTGTCTAGTTGCAAATGTCTTAAATATTGCACACACATCTATTTTCGGCACTCGTATTTCGAGCAACGGCTCAGAAGGAAGCTGCAGCATAAACACACTCAGTTCCACCAGATTTGCATATTGGTGTCAGTAATTTGAATCAAACCAATTAGGCCATGTAGTTATCTATGGAAAACATATGGTAGAGCGATAAAAACCCACTTCTATGTTTAAAATCTACAGTATTTCATTTGCATAGCAAAAAGCAGCTGAAGGAGGATGTTACCCTTCAAGGACTAGACGAACTGATACAGGAAGAACTCCTTGGGCTGGATCTTCGGCGGGTACAAATCACACTGAATACACTGGTGGATTCATACGGAACTACTCATTCTAAAAGCAAATGCGCTTGTACAGGCATTGAATCAAGCACTGATTTCCTTTTGTTCTTGGTTTCATACACTTAAAATGATGCTATCCAATTTTCTCGGCTATTTGTACTTCATTTATAGCAGAATCTCTTCAGAAAGAGCATTGTGCTTAAAAGAAAATTAAAATATGCAAGAGGGAGAGCACCTAGTTTGAGCTGCTGCCCAAACATGAATAATGGCAATGATACCTCAACCTTTTTGTCGCTAAGTTTTCTTATTCATATTGCCGAAAAGCTTTTCTTAGCTCTTGTTTATCTTCAGCAATAAATCATGTTTTCATTGTATTCCTGCCTCATTGGGGCACAAATAACTAAACAAGACAAAGTAAACTGCAAGGCAGTTGCTGAGGGGAAAAAAAATAAAGAACAGGAAAATGAATTTCCATGGGAAAGGCAGCTCTGTCTCTAAACATCATCCTTTAATGCTGCTGCTACCGATATTAAACAAAAAAATCAACTCCTTTGAGCGGTCAGTGATTTAGCTATAAAAATATTTGGTAGCCACAACATGACTAGTCATCCCATCAGTATCAGTGCAGCATTCAGATGACCAAGCCTATAAGTTGTTGTGGCAATATCTGTATGCTAAACATTTAAGCCCTTCTTAACAATGTGTTCACAGCTCCTAGACAGCTCTTTTACTGAATGAAGCGCCCGCATGACTTGTTGGGTGATGTCATTTACAATCAATGACATTGCTGTCTACAATAAATATCACTAAAGAAAAAGAAAGAACCCACTATAAGCTATTTGGAATTCAGTCCTAGTGCTGTATAAAGTGACAATATATGCTAATTTTTTCCCCCTCCTACAGATTCTTCAGCAAGTAAGTCACATTCTTCAGCAAATAAGCCAGCTAAGTGCAGATAAATTGTTCCATGACTGCTGAATGATGAAATGCCAAGGAATATGACCATACAGCAGGTAAACACAGCAAACATTTATTTTTGTATTTTCATACACCACCCTCTCAAATATATATAGATGAATATATTTTATAAAAGAGAATCCTGGTATCGAATTCACCCACATCTAGACAGTAGTTAGTGTTCAAGGCGATAACACAAAGTTGTATTTTCCTCATTGGTATTCAGACAGCAAATACTAAAGCAACTCTCCTAAATATTGTCCTCTCTGTGAACCCTGAAATAGATTCAGTCCCTCATGAAGATTTTACTAAGTTTCTGTGAATTGCATTCAATGTAAGGTTAGGAATAAAACTACTGAAAAATTCAGTTAAGTAAAAAACCTAAACCCCTGAACGCTGAAGCTAAGTGAGAGGTCATGCAAATCTCTGCTGATACCCTGGAAAAGAAACTCTCCTTCTGCAAATCCAAATCAAATACTTACCCAGACTAGGGAGTTTATTTTATTACAAAAACATAGAATGATTGGAAGAATCAAAGGTTGGAAGAAACCTCAGAGATCATCTAATTCCAACTCCATGCCATGGGCAAGGACACCTCTCACCAGACCAGGTTGCCCAGAGCCCCATCCAACCCAGCCTTGAACACTTTCAGGGAAGAGGTATCCACAACCTCCATGGGCAATCCATTCCAGTGCTTCGACATTTTCAGAGTGAGTAACTTCTTTCTAAAATCTAACCTAAATCCACCCTCTTGTAGTTTGAAACCACTGGAGTGGTTTGTCACTGGAGTCCCTCCCTAGGTCCTTCTCTGCTGCACAGATTTGCAGCCACTGCTCCCCAAATTTGTAGTGATCCTAGGGGTTGTTGTAGCCAAAGTGCAGAACCCAGCATTAAGCTCTAGTGAAACTCATGCAATTGGTCCATTTGTCTAAGTCTGTCTAGATCCCTCTGCAGAGCCTCCCTACCCTCAAGCAGACCAACAGTTCCACTCAGCTTGGTGTTGTCCTCAAATGTACTAAGGGTGCATTCAGTCCCCTCACCTAGGTCATTGATAAAGATGTTGAACAGGATCAGCCCCAGCACTGAGCCCTGGGGAACATCATTTGTCACTAGCTGCCAACTGGATTTAACTCCATGTCAGCTGCAAACTTACTGAGAGTGTACTTGATCCCTTGTTGAGATCATTGATGAAGATAGTAAACAGCACTGGTGTTTACTCTGGGGAACACCAGTTGTGACAGATCACCAACCGGATTTAACTTTGCTCCTACCACTCCCTGGGCCTGACCATACATTCAGTCTTTTGATCAAAGAACACCCTTCCCTGATCAAAACACACCTGTGAGCAGCCAGTTTCTGCAGGAAGATGCTATAAGAGAGTCAATGCCAACAACTTTAATTTCGCACATTAAAAAAGCTCAGCCAGACTTTTATTAGTTCAGCTGAGGACGCAAAGAGAAAATATATTTAAATATATAAGTAGGCAACAATTCACATGGAATTATTTTAAAAGTGTACATAACACAAGGAAATGTCCCAGTTTAGTAAATTGTCTGGAATACAGTAAACATTTAATATATCTTTTGATATATGTAGTAGCTGGTGCCTTGAAGTGCGTCATGTGCCCTCTGTTTCTTGGATGTTTCCCTCCCCGCTCTCTCTGTTGGAGCTTAGCTGTCTGCAGACAACCTGCTGAACTGCAGAATACATAGCTAAGGACATTAGGTGAAATCAGATCTTATTTCAGACACTCTCCTGTTCTAGGCTTGTGGCAGCTCAGATATGTTTGGAAAGGAATATAAATAAACTCAAATAGGGCTGCTCTCAATAGAATTAGCTAAGTCACCAGCTCCCACAGCTGGTTTAGTATCCACACGTACGGGTAAAATTGGAAAGATGGGTACACTCCATATTCAAGTACATCAGCAACATTTCATTCTCAGCTGTGACAGGTTGAACTCATTTTTCTCCATTAGAATACCTAGCAATGGCTAAGTATGGTTTAGAATTGAATGTATAGGATTTGGTAGCCCTTTTGCTTCTTTTTGTTTACATAAAACCCTTAAGATCTACGTGTTTTCTTTTTTAACCCATCGTCTTTGTTTATTTATTTGTTTGTTTGTTTTTGAGAGTCGAGGATATCTGAAAAAATGACAACCTTCATTAAGTCAGCTGAGAAATGTAAATTGCAGAGTGAGCTGTGAAATTATCTCTTGAGAGGTGCCTTGAGATAAGTTATGGGAGCTGAATCAGCAAGCCACACCACACGCTGTTGTTCTGGTTGGATGTAAAGCACATCAACAGAGTATCAAGCCTCTGTTGGTTTTGGAGGTAGTTCTGCCAGAGAAAGGACAGACAGGCAAAACTATTATTTACCTCAAAGCTAAAAGAAGAAATATACCCTCGCACGAACTCTTGCGACACCGATAGAAGTCGAAAAGACAGCAAAGCTGCAGCTAATATTACTATTTACTGTAAGCAGGAGCACTACTCTGCCCTGTTACCCTGAAGGATAGACACTAGCCAATGCCTTAAACTACAAACAGGCAAGCGGTTAAGTTTTCGCTTTGTGTCTCGTCCCACAGTCTGAAGCACACACTGCATCTTGAACTTTCATGTCAGAGCTTAAAAATGAAGCAACGTCAGCTGAGTGTTTTAGGACATAACGTACGAAATGTCGGACACTTGTGATGCAGCATTAGACCGACCTAAGAACAAGGCAGAAATTTTCCAGCCCACTGTCATGAGGACAAAGTAGTATCACAAGCATCAGGAAACCAACACAGATAAGGCACATACGTGAACTCCCCTCGAAGACCCTAGTGAGGGTGGGGAAAACAGTGGATATACGTTATGTGTAGTACAGAGACAACTGAAAGCCATTGGGTGCTGATGTCTTCATGCATTTTTTAAACATCTGAGCCTTTGAAATTGACAAACACATATTCTCCCTCTTGATGTTCTATTTTGGAATTGGCAAGGGATGACAACGGCAATGAAACAGCTGTGGCCGGAGCTAATGAATATTAATTTTCTAACGCGACCACTCGTGAACATACATTCATGCTTATAGTACATTACACACTGTTGTGAGATGACTGATGCAGTATATGAAGAAAGAATCACAAATATCTTAAATCTCAAACTGTAAGATAGAGCTGAGAAGCACAGCAAAGAATCTGAAGGAAAAAACCCTCTAGGGAATCACTATCATACAGGTATTTAACCTGCTAATTATCCACAGCACAAGGGTAGCAGAACTGTTCATTCATCAACTGGACTGCTCCCACAGCCTGCTTTCCTCACACGAGGCAATGTAGCATGACCAAGTACAACGATTCACAACGCTGTATTTCAGCAAACAACAGCACAGAAGAGTGTCTCCATCTGAAAGGCACTTCGATCTGACAGACTCTGAGATGTCACGAACGTCACTTGGCGTTTTGGGAGAATGCATATAAGCGTACGGGCACGTGCGAGAGGAGCTAGTAGGAATGGGCAGCCACAGCATATGTTCAGTTTGATCAGCACTGCTTTGGCCTCATCATGCTGTATCTCATTATTAACCTAAAATGCAGCATAGTTTAGCTTAGGGCACGTTACAGCTTGCGGCAGAGAGAAAGTATTCAGGGCTACTCCTCCTTTACGCAGCAGTACGTTTGTAGTATCCCGAAGGCACAGCAACGAATGGCATTCCATTGCAGTGTAACATGGACCTGTCATCAGTGTACACAATAGACTTGAATGCAGACATTTTTATCCTCAATCAGCTTCCACTGTCATGGAAGGGCTGGAAGTTTGTGTAGAGCGATACAGCCTTTCAGAATACAGGATGGACACTGGGCAGTGCTACAAGGACAAAACACACCCCTCATCGTTTCTATCTAATTTTCTGTCTGCTGATGTTAACAGGAATTAAGAAAGATACCCTGAAACAAATACACTCCCCTGCAACCGCGCTCCTACTCAGCTCTAAAAATAACACTTGCAATGAATAGAGGCATTTGTTCATTAACTTCCTTTTCATCCTGTTCATCCGGTGCAATCTCCTCCCTTTGATATTGTAATTTGGATGAATTTATCATCGCTAAGATGGTTTTTAAGAACAGAAGACACAGTAAAAAATGTTCTGCTGATCATTTTTTAAAATACACTAACGATCAGCAAGGTGTCTCTCATGTCTTTCCATCTTTTTCTGTTTCGACAGAAGACCCGCTAGATGCAGAAGGGTAATTCATTTCCAAACTCTCTAAGTCCTCAGTTTCTTGTGGAAATTTTCACAGACTACAGAATCTTCAGAGTAGGAAGAGACCTCAAGAGATCATCAAATTCAACCCAACACCACTGCACAACCACTCCCACCACCCCCCATCCCTGCATCAAGCACATTGCGCAGGACCAAACCTTGGCAGGATCTGAGTATCTCCAGAGAGGCCACATCTGGAGTACTGTGTGCGGGTGTAGGCTTCTCGGTTCAAGTGACAGGAGGAGCAATGGGCACAAGCTGGAAAACAAGAGTTTTGTTTAGAAATAAGGAAAAACATCTTTACAGTGTGAATCAAAAAGTCTGGGAACAGGCTGCCCCGAGAAGTTGTGGAGTCTTCTTCTCTGGACGCAGCCCTGTGCAATTTGCTTTGGGCTGTCCTGCTTTGTTTAGGGGCAGGGTGGGGAGCGAGTGTTTGAATTTGATGATCTTTTGAGGTCCCTTTAAGCTCCAACAATTCTGTGGTCCTGTGGCTCTGTGATTCTGTGAATGCTCCCAGGTGCTGCACAGCTGATGTACCTGGTCTGTCAAGGAAAACGTGGGTCACAATCCTTTCTGTGTTAGCACTGGTCAGCCACAAGTCCTCCTTCTCTTCTGTGCTGGGCTGATCCAGGTACAGAAGGGCTGTATCATGGAGCATAATTGTTAAGTTTACTTCCCACAATAACAGAACATTTTGCTTTCCACCCTGAACGTCATAATTCTCAGTTATTGCTGAACTGAGACTTCTGCTACAAGTGTTTAGAAATTTGACTTGCATATACGGATTCTGATATATTAGAGGGCTTCCACTGTGACTCCCGACAATAGAGCATATGCCCTCTAGCAGTTCCCAACAGCTTAGCAGAGCTACAGATGCCACAGTTTTATTTTATCACAACACTGTGGCCTAAGTGTATTGCTACAGGGAAACTAGGATGCTCCATGTATAACTATGCTGCACACAGTGTAGAAGAGCAGGAGTAATGCTTCTCTTGACTGACAGTTTACTTTCAGATTCATGGATATTACCATTTGGCTCTTTCATACAGTGGCAAATCCCATGATCACCTTCTGAATTCAAGGGAATTGAAGGGGAAAGCATCCTCTTCCTCTTCTAGAGACCACAGTAGATCTATACGAGACATGTGAGAGAAAGATTGGAAGAGGATACCCCTATAAACTTCTATCTCCAAGATACCAACCAATGCTGTATCATTTGCAGGTGAGTGGAGCAAGAAAGAAAGAACAACCTGAAATTCAGGTGAAAGTCACTGGCACAAAAATTATTGCATTTTATTTCCACTGGAGTTCTGCTCTGATTTCTTTTTTGTTTTACTTTGGGAAGATGCTCTTGCATATTGGAAAGTGAACACGGTGTGAACACTTGCTTTCTTGCCCTTCCGCTCTATGAAGGTCTCCCACATCTATTCATTTTTTGAAAACGTTTTAAAGGAAGAGGGCTATAGCACAGCAAGCCTCTTCCCGAGAGGCACAGTTGTCCTTTGTGAAAATACGTGCATGGTATTTTTTCCAAGGTTAGTGAATGGAATGTAACCTATAACATCTGCTAATGGCTGGAAACCTACTGTGCCTCTGAATTAGATTCCTATGACAGATGAGGAGTGTCTGCCAGGAGAAAGGCTTTTAGCATCTATTATGTTTTTAGTTTACAGAGGTAACATGCACAGGTCTTCAGATATATTTTAGGAATTTCTTTCAGCAAAGGAAGAGAAACAGAGGAGATAGGAACAGAGGAGATCAAAAGTACAGGGAAAAGAATCCCTGTGACTATTTCACTGTCTACGTTCACTGTCACACCTCATGGGATATAGCCCCTGAAACAAGACAGGTGCTAAAAGGCTGTTCAGTCCCCTAGTCTTGGACAACTCTACTTCCTTTGGTGGGCTCAGAACACTCCTTTTCTCCACTCAGATGTCCAATTTTTAAAGCAATTCTATGAGCAGTTTAAAAAAACCCCTAAAGCTGTTTAATCCAAAGGTTGCTGGAAGCCCTAGGACAGCCAGCCTGCTGCAGTGCACAGTGTAGGCAGAAGAGGATTTTTTCACCTGCTCATTTTTGCCCATGCTGGCAGATTTACAGTTTTTTCACAGCTCTGAGCAGGGAAGAGCCCTCTAACACGTATACAAACGCATGGAGTGCATTTCTGAGAGTGGCAGCAGAATTAGCTGACTGGGATTCGAACAAAAAACCAAACCCCATGCCACAGCTGTCTCGCTCCCTGTCCTATGTCCAAGCCACCCTAAGCTCCTAAAGACGAGCACACAGAATGCTGTCAGCTTCAGTCATAAATGGAAATTGGGTGAGACACAGACATAGCCTTAACAAAACAAACAGCCTGCATTCCCAAAAGATCACAATGAGAGGTTGCAAGATGCCTCAAACATGGATATTATGGATACAGAAAAACCCCATTCCTAGAAAATCACAGGAAAAAAAATGACACAATTTTAACCAAACACTCAGAGTCACGTACTACTTCAAGTATTCTGGTTTCTCAGGCTTAGCCCCCAGTGGCCCAGGCTTATTAATCCTTTCCTGCAGAGACCCATTCATGACAATCTGATGTTCTAGAAATATAAAGAGATAACTGTGGTGCTCATTTTCAGTTCCAGCTCCCAAGTTTGTACCAGCAGAAGTGCATCTGCGATTTCTACTGGTTCAGTTAGTTTGGGTTTCTATGGCAAGCAGAAGATACAGCACATAAATTAAATATTTTAAACTAAAGGATCTAAAGTTTGATTTTTCAGCTGAAGTAATCATTTCCACGCGCAGCTGTTTGGCTTTCAAACATCTTAATTAAAACCTTTTGGAAGAATAATAAAATAAGCCGTTCAATCAAAGGCTGGACAACTTTACTGCTGATACCAAATGTTGTTTGATAATCTGAGAGTTGAATTCAAAGCATTGTTGGCAGCAACGACACTTAGAGTCGATCTACAAATCTCAGGTAATACATTTCTCCCGACATCAGTACTGAAGTGGAAATAGCTTTGTAAACCAGTGGGATTTTTTTTCTATTGTCAATATAAAAGCTCGTTTTTAGGCAGTCTAGCTGGAACTGAGTGACACCTGGGCATTGAACTCTGCAGGAAAAATTCTACACACCTGCTACGGAAAACAGTTAAAATGAAAGGCATTCTGAAATCCCTCAAGCCCTACTACATTCAACAACCACCACTAGGAGGGCAGTTTAACACAGCAAATACAAGCTGTCAGTAAGATCCAGACTTCTCCATTAATGTCCCTACCCTTCAATACATCCTTAAAAATGAAGAAAGCTCTTCGTTATCACACTGTTTGCATCACACGTTAGCACATACACAAAAGGAAACCTGAACATCACAGCTTCAGAGATGAACAGATGGAATTAAATCTTTGCTTTCATAAATGACTCTTTGAGGACCTGCTCACTTCAGGCTCCGGAATATTTGTTTTCAAGTGCTGCACCTTGCTGCAGCCCTGGAGAAGGGGCAGCGCTTCCCAGGATGTCTCTCACCACCCAGCCCATCTTAAAGGGGAAGGTAAAGGACCTAGCAGGACAGATCTGCCATTAGACAGACCTTGGGGTACAGCATCTTTCAGACCCTAGCAGGAGGCTAACAGAATTTCCTTATGGTGCCTTTCCCTGTCGAGGCAAAGCTAAAAGGAACATTAGGGAGGTTTATGAACATTTTCAAACACCCCTGCACCAACCCAATGCTGCAGAAGTCTCTTAACACCTGAGCTGCTGTCTCAATTATAGTTCCAGCAGCGTGGGGTTTTGAGGCTTTTCTGCACGAGGGGTGTTTTTTCTTTTGGTTGTTTTGTTCTGAGGTGTTTTTTTCATTTCCATATTTAACAGATTATGCTCAGCTATCTTCCGCTCAAAGTTCTTCTTTATGGTGGCAGGTACATAGTCGTTTAACACAAAGAGAAATTAGCTTTCAATGTTAAGATGAAAGCCTACATTATTTTTATTGTTGTTTGGTTGCTTGGGTTTTTTTTTAGTGTTTGGGGATGACTTGGAATCTAGATAAAATTGCTATCTAGGGCAATATTGGTTAATCTTTTTCTATGAAGACATGAACTGCTCAATACTTCAAAGTTACACGAGTAACTTTCCTGCAGCCCAGTTCTTATTAGCCCAGTTCTATTAGTGAGGAGAAATAAACTGCTGCTGCTTTAGAAAATGAGGTCACAAGGAATTCATTAGATGGACAGAAATCCTCAAGGCCTTGATTCTTCAATTAGATGCACAATGTTGTAGACCTGTGTCTCTGGAGAATCCCGCTGCTTTGAAATAGAGTTTCAGCTGACTGCCATGGGGTACCAGGCTAGTGTGAAGGGTCTATCTTCAGGAGAAGAATTGATTACCAGGACATAATTGAGTCAATACAATTTGCAACATTTTATATCCAGTTTAAATCAGATTATCACTTTAAGCAGACTTTCTTAAAATTCCTGATACTAAAAAAGCCTCATTAATGAACAGTAAAAGTATTATCAGCATCCTAATTTTCTGCTCTGCAATAGGAAGAATTTATCTACTTTCTACACCCTTTCTTCAGTTCCTGTATTGAATTGTCGTCTGTTCGAAGAGAAAAATGAACCAACAGAACAGTCATCTGTTTGTACTTTTTCTGCTCTCTGGATATATGTGACACGCACAGTTTTAAATGTTGGCACCGATGGAAGCCCAGGGAATTGTCTGTCACTTCCTGCAGTGGACTTAGTCAGCATTACACCTTGCTGTATTAATGGACTCCACGAGACCAAGAACCACAAGAGAATCGATGTCGAGAATCACAGATTATCATAGATGATCTTTCGAGGTCCCTTCCAATCCCTAATGATTCTGTGATAACTTGGAAGGGGCATGTCATAAGTTGATCCCATTGATTACACCCAAGACAAGATAACTAATTTTGTTAATGTGCTAATGGGCTGAAACAAAACAAAAAAACCAAGGAAGGTTCAAACACCTGTCTCATTTGGGGGGGAAAAAACCACAAGGCACATTTAATTCACACAGCATAAAAACCCCAACACAGAACATGTAGAGATCAATCTGTGTTATTGCATAACTGTGCCAAAAGGCTATCTCCATCTTTTCACAGATGCCATAGCAACTCCCCATCTCTCAGGCTAAGACCTGCCAAATTCAGGCTACAACAGGATCCATTTTGAGTTAAACTCCCTGCTTCCGCATGACAAGGAGTGTCATTCAGATATTCCTTGAATTCTGGCAGGCTTGACAGGAGAACCTGCCTCTTACTGGTCACCAGGAGAAACAAGACGTAGAGGAAACATTTATGCATCTAAGTGTTCTCCGGGGTGAAAAATCTCCTTTCCATTTCTAATTTCAAACATTAGCAAAATAAAGAGTGATATTGATGTCACACTTTACAGATGAACTGGGGCAATGTGTGCTAAGTGTTTATTTGTTTGGAAATAATCAGTAGCTTGAGCTGCTTAAGCTCTCAGTGCCAGAAAATGAGGCTTTTTATAATAAATGTTGGGCAGATGCTGATAGAGCTGGGCTCTTCTGGTGAACAAAGGCTTTGGGTTATGTAAGCAACCCTGTTGCAGAGGCAGTGTGCCTAGGATAAAAGGCAGCTGGTGCAAGCAAGGTACTGTAGCAGGCACAACTCAGTGCTAATATGACCGTTTGCACCTGGTCCAGAGATGGTGTGTGCCTGGCATTGTCTAAGCTCATCTTTGCCTGCAGATGATACCCTGAGGACCTCCACAGAGCCTGAATGTTCTGTAAAGGGGATTTACAGAGAGTCTGCAGGCCCACATAATGAGGACTGCTCAAAATAAAGCCACCACAGCATCGCAAGGAAGCCTGCAGAGAAAGGAAAAAACCCACCTCTGTATATAATGACATTGTCTTAACCATAGAACTGCTCTTTTTTCCATCTAAATCTCCGGCTCCATACTATCTTCCACTCTTCCATGTTTTGCAGCTCAAGTGGCAGAAGCTAATATTATTTGCTGGAAGTCTTAGTCAGACAGCCAGCCACAGTCCAGAAGGTTCCTCCAGTGCATTGGTGATAACTTCCTGATGCAAATTGCAGAGGAGCTCACTGGGAGAGGAGCACTGCTGGATCTTGTACTCACCAACAAGAAGGGTCTGGTTGAAGTAGGGAAGGTTGAAGTAGGGAAGGTTGCACGTGGCCGAGAGGGTTTTCCAGGACCCTCTCCTCTCATCTCTCTCCTCCTGTCTCAGCTCCAGGAGGAAAAAGAGGAAACACTGGAACAGTCTGCCCAGGAGGGTTGTGGAGTCTCCTCTGGAGACACTTAAAACCCACCTGGATATATTCCTGTGTGACTTGATCTAGGTGATGCCGATGTTGCAGGGGCATTGGACTAGATGATCTCTCAAGGTCCCTTCCAATCCCAATGTTTTTCGATTCTGTAATTCTGCAATGATCAAAGGCACTTTAAAAAACAAAAAACCACCAATGATGCTGAAACTAAGAGAGAAAAAAGTAATGAAGGGGTTTTTTAAAAAAATGCAAGTGATGTTTCCCTAATTGTTTTGTTCTGATTTATGGCAGCTATTTTTTAGCTGAAGCCCAACATGTACATATTCTCTATGGAACAACAGGTTGTTTACAGCTATTGTCTGCGCAGTTAAATGACAGCATTTAACAAGCTAACATAAAAATGCAAGAAAGACCTCTTCTAGTTTTCAGAGAAGTGAGACTACAAAACCATCAATTTCTGCCTAAGAGAATAAAGTATTATTTTTAATTTAAAACGGAATTATTCTGGCCTATGATAAATCACCTTCATAAGAAGGTTTAAATTAAAATATAAAGGAGCACTCAAATGACATTTTCTTGAGAGAGATTGACATTGAACTGAGATTAAATTCAGATTATTATAGTTCCATATGCTAATTACGAAGTTCAGATTAATCCCAAAGAATAATCAGCTTTCTTATTTCAAAGTCATGTCCTTTA
The DNA here is from genome assembly GCA_028565055.1 of Phoeniculus purpureus. Lineage (NCBI taxonomy): Eukaryota > Metazoa > Chordata > Aves > Bucerotiformes > Phoeniculidae > Phoeniculus > Phoeniculus purpureus. The sequence continues at coordinate 36,672,899 of JAOXOE010000874.1, forward strand.
AGTTGCCTGATTCAGGTTTTATAAATTAGCTCACCTTGATGATTCTAGCAAATGAAAAGAGCTTTGCCCACTGCACTGGAAGAAGCTAAGGGAGGGGTCAATACTTGTGAATGGGAATGTTAGAAAATAGCCTTGAAGGGAGCAAAGAAAAAGGTGTGTAAATGAGCTCTTGATCCTTCCATTTCTCGTACATGAAACAGGGATATCCTAGTGACAGGCTGCTATCAGGCAAACCAGAATATTGTATAAGCAGAGATCCCTTTGAAATCTGGACTAGAGAACCTGAGTACTACTTAAGGACTTAACGGTACCGTTGACTAAAAGTTAATTTCTACAGAGAGGTTAATTTTCACACTAAAATAATGTCATAGATCAAATAAATGCAATTAAATACATACATAAAATTAAAATCATGCTGAATTAAAGCAAAAGAGCCTAGACAGTTGTACTGAATGGCGTTAAACTGAGTTGGTGGCTGGTCACAACTGGTGTACTCCAGGGCTCAGTATTGGGTCCAGTCCTGTTTAACATCTTTATTGATCATCAAGATGAGAGGATTGAGTGCAGTCTCAGCAAATTTGCAGATTGCAAGTTGAAAGGGTGTGTTGATTTGATTGAGGGTAGGAAAGCCCTGCAGATAGACCTGAACAGTCTGGATTGATAGGCCAAGGTCTCTATTATATTCCAAAAGTCATGGCAGTCTGGCAAAGTCCCCACTGACTGGAAAAGGGGAAACAAAGCTCCTACTTTCAAAAAGGATAGGAAGGAGGAGCCAGGGAACTACAGACCAGTCAGTCTTACCTCTGTGCCCAGTAAGATCGTGGAGCAAATCCTCCTGGAGGCACTACTGAGACAGGAGACTAGTCAAGAGGTGATTGGGTACAATCAGCATGGCTTCACCAAGGGCAAATATTGCCTGACCAACCTGGTGGCCTTCTATGAACAGGTCACAACCTTAATGGATGAGGGGCAAGCAGCCGATGTTATTTACCTGGACCTGAGCAAAGCCTTTGATACTGTCCCATACCACATTCTGGTCTCCAAGCTGGTGGAACGTGGGTTTGATGGGTGGACAACTAGATGGGTAAAGAACTGGCTTGATGGTCGAACCCAAAGAGTGGCTGTCAATGGGTCCATGTCCAAGTGGAGGCCAGTGACAAGCAAAGTCCCTCAGGGATCAGTCCTGGGACCAGTGTTGTTCCACATCTTTGTTGGTGACATGGACAAAGGGATTGAGTGCACCCTCAGAAAGTTTGCTGATGACACCAAGCTGTATGGTGCAGCAGACACGCTTGAGGGCAGGGATGACATCCAGAGGGACCTGGACATGAAGTTCAACAAGACCAAGTGTAAAGTCCTGCATCTGGGTCAAGGGAATCCTAAGCACAACTACAGGCTGGGCAGCAACTGGCTGGAGAGTAGCCCTGAGGAGAGGGACTTAGGAGTGCTTGTGGACGAGAAGCTCAACATGAGCCAGCAGTGTGCACTTGCAGCTCAGAGGGCAAACCAGATCGTGGGCTGCACCAGGAGAAGTGTGGCCAGCAGGTCAAGGGAGATGATTTTCCCCTTCTACTCGGCTCTGGTGACATCCCAGCTGGAGTACTGCATCCGGTTATAGAGGCCTTTTTACAAGAAGGATGTGGACATGCTGGAGCATGTTCAGAGGAGGGCCACGGGGATGATCAGTGAGCTCGAGTAGCTCTCCTATGAGGACAGACTGAGAGAGTTGGGGCTGTTCAGTCTGGAGGAGGCTCCAAAGTGACCTTCTTGTGGCCTTCCAGTATCTGAAGGGGGCCTACAGAACAGCTGGGGAAGGACTATTTAGGATATCAGGTAGCAACAGGACTAGAGGGAATGGAGCAAAGCTGGAGCTGGGTAGATTTAGACTGGATGTGAGGAGGAAGCGTGAGAGTGGTGAGAGCCTAGAATGGGTTGCCCAGGGAGGTGGTTGAGGCCCCGTTCCTGGAGCTGTTTAAGGCCAGGCTGGATGAGGCTCTGGCCAGCCTTATCTGGGGTGGGGTGTCCCTGCCCATGGCAGGAGGGTTGGACTAGATGATCTTTCGAGGTCCCTTCCAATCCCTAATGATTCTATGATTCTATGATAAGAGCTGCAGCTGAGAAAATTTTCCTCTGCCACAACAGCATGACATGATCAACCCACCACATTATTCCAGAAATTTGCAGCCAGATTCCAAAATGAGGGTGCGTGCAAAGGGCCCATCGTCACCCGGAGCAAAAGTATTATTTTTATCGCAGGTTTGCGTAAAGCTGGGAGCTAAACTGTTATCTTCAAAGTCAGCTCACTGAATTGCAATACTGGTCTCTCATTTATACAGTCCAAAATGATCTTAATTAAGATATTCAACACTTACTAAGTTAGTGGTGGTTGCAATTTGTCAGACTTTGATTAGCAACAAGTGGAACACCTCAAACATAATGAGCAGGGAGGACAGAAGATGCTTGCTCTTAGCAAAAAGATATGTGCTCTGCAGTGGAAGAAGAACAACCAGGTCTTGAGATCCTGATGTTTTATCCACAAAAGTATGCTTAAGCAGTGGGATCACGAAGAGTTGCCATCTCTCAAGAACTTGCTTGACAGTTTTTTTGTTTAAGCCCCTAAGAATGAAATCCCACATACTGCTGGCAGTGAAGAAAAACACATGCTGGCAGCAGGGATAAGAGGAGGGATTCAAGCAGTACAGAGGGCCAGTCATCATCAGTCCCCTGCACCCTGTGCCCATGCTGAGAAACTGACAAAAGGACTGCCTGAGACAATGAATATCTGCAAAGTCGAGCAAGTGAAGAGGGACTCATCACCTATGCACCACCATTCCCTTCCCCATCGATGGAGCCCACTATGCCAGGAAACTGACTACAAAGATGGCCAGAGAAACCTAGGAGTTCTCCAGAGGCTGGCAGAGCCAAGTAACAAGGGGGTGGCCAGACCCTGCCAGATACTGCTGCAGCCCAGAGAATCCTTCCCCCTCTACCATATTACTGAAAAATCTCACTGTTTAATTACAGCTACTAATGTAAAGGGGCTTAAAAGAGGCTCTGTGCAAGGTGGGAGTACTGAGAATGCCCTCAGACTTTCTAAGGCATAGATAAAAGCCAGCAATGCTTTCTGCATTATTAGCAGTACCAATTCCAGTCCACACGGAAGAACATCCAACAACTTTTGATGGTGTCTACAGAGCCCAGAAAGAAAACTAGTTAAACATCATCTTCTCTTGTCTGCCTGTATTGTGCTTCTAACTGGCTTTGGGACAAAGCTTAAAAAAGAAAACGTGAAGAGTCCTACATCCCTCTACTGTATGTTTTCATAGCATTTCATGACTTCTTGCTGCCATATTTAATTTTACATATGCTTTAGGTAGGAAACTTCAAAGACCTTTTTCCTTAAATTGTGTGGAATTTCACCACATTTTTGTGGAACATGTTATTTGGTTTCACGATTATGTGTTTCACACATGATAAAACTGGGTTTCTTTTACCTTCATATCTGTTTCTGCTGCATGGACACAGACACACGCATATGCCTACCTTTATATGTAGTTCTCATTTCTTTCTCCTAAGCCTGATCATGATTCCTGGCCCTGGTACAGCCTCACGTACAACTGATCCGTCTCCAACAATTTTCCATCTGATTAAATGCTTGTCACAAGGTACAACTACAGTGATTACGGGTCATTAGCATCTTCAGAGGTGTTGCAGATTGCAGATTTAAAATAGCTGGTTTTTATGATAATGTGTATTGATCTTAACTCTGTTTAGCAGTATTTTTTAAGGCAAACTAATAGCAGACCTGTGGGATGCGATTCAGGGTAGTTTTGAACCCCTAACTTCTACAGTTTTGCAGTCTGAGTCCAGCTATGGTTATTACCTGTGCACTCTGTGTACAGGTCAGAGCAAACTGTCTGTCTGGGTAACTGCAGATGGCTTTCAAATGCATTCTGACTGTTCTGGTAGGCTGACTTTCATGCTTTTTTAAGAGTACTTTGAGTTTTGACTGAGATATTCATAGTCATGGACAAATAACTGGCGGATGGTTTGGCTTTTGATGATATTGAACTTATAAACAGAACTGGCCAGGGGATAAAAACTCCATTTACCAGCAAGAAGTTGGTTGGACAAGCAAAACAGTGATTTCCTTTTTTTTTTTTGCAGGGCCCTCAGCTGTGCAGCAGTGCAGATAGGACCTCTTTTTTACCTAATATATAGGTATTTAGTACTAAACCTGTTTCTCCTCAGTCTAAGTCTTCACTGAGAGCTAATAAGTCTCATTCTACCATGTAACAGTAACAGAGAGATGGTGACATGATGCCTTCTGAATAGCTCTTGAGCCTGGACAAGGAATGGGAAAACGAGAAGGCATTTGCATTCGTAAATACCTGAAGGGATTGTAGACAACTTCCAAATCACAGAATTACAGAACATTAGGGATTGGAAGGGACTTCGAAAAATCATCTAGTCCAATGCCCCTGCAGAGCAGGAACACATCCAGGTGGGTTTTAAACGTCTGCAGAGAAGGAGACTCCACAACCGCCCTGGGCAGCCTGTTCCAGTGCTAAGGGGGAAAAAAAAATCTCCCTTTAAAATCCACTTCTTAAAGCACAGGGAAGGACAATGTCAAGCTTATTACTTAGCCAAAACCTGTCTTCAGGGGGGAAGGTTGGGAAATTGATTTTATTAGGGATTGATAAAATGATAGATCAATTTAGATTGGAAAAGCCCTTTAAGATCGTTGCGTTCAACCATAAAACTTGCACTCCTATATCCACCACTAAACTCTGTCCCTAAGTGCCACATCTTCAGTGGCATCATCTCCCACTTACAGACAATTAAAGCTCCCTATCAGTCTGGACTGAGACTGGAAGAAATTCTCATCCCAAATTCCTTCTACGTGAGGATTGAAGTTCATGTCTTCTGTGTGGCTTTCCACAGATTACAGAGCCATGACTTCACCTCCTTCCTCAAGCCTACACTCCTTACACTGCAGATTGTACAAAATTTTAATTACTTTGAAAACAGTCTTGCTAGTTCTGATGGTTCCTGAAAAAGTAAGCAAGAAAGAGTATCATCTGCTGAAACAAAAGTCATTCAGTGAGCCTTACTGCTCAGTTTCAGATACCAAATCAGTTACAACTGATTGTCATAACAAGTTGTCGAACTGTCAAAATAAATGAACCAAGTTTAGGAATTTGTTTTGTTTAGCCTTCATTTGAAGTACTTGTAAGCACATTTTAGTAGGGGACTAATTAAAGTATATCAAGTGAACCCCAAAGAAGGGAACATGTTACACAGTAATTTAAAATCGCTAGTGTAGTACTTTCTGTTTGTTTTTTTTTGTTCCTTGCTCCAGTTGGCTCCAGTTGGAAGCAAACAAATTATTGCCTGAAAACCAGCAAACTAGAAATGTGAGATTAAATTTACGTTTTCAAATTACTTAATTGATAATTATGCAAGAAATCTAACAGCATCCTGGCTTGCACCAGCCATAGTGTGGCCAGCAGGACTAGTGAAGTGATTGTTCCTCCCTACCCAGGACTGGTGAGGCCTCACTTGGAACACTGTGTTTGGTTTTGGGTCCCTCAGTATAAGGACATTGAGATGCTGGAGCATGTCCATGGACAAGCAATGAAGCTGGTGTAGGGCCTGGAGGGATATGCCTTATGACAGGTGACTGACAAAACTGGACAGCCTGTTCCCGTGCTCCATCATCCATACTGTGAAGAAGTTCCTTCTGATATTTATATGGAACTTCCTATGTTCAAGCTTACACCCCTTGCCTCTTGTCCTATCGCTAGATGACACTGACAAGAGCCTGGCTCCATCCTCCTGACATCCACCCTTCACATATTTATAGACATCAATGTCACCCCTCAGCCTCCTCCAATCTAAAGAGACTCAGCTCCCTCAGCCTTTCCTCGTAAGGGAGGTGCTCCACTTTCTTCATCATCTTCGTTGCTCTACGATGGACTCCGTCCAGCAGCTCCACATACATCTCACAGTTTATTTCACCCGCACAGTGGGCACCATTAATGTAATCAGTTGATGAGTTGATCAATCTGTAATGAGATTAACTAATCAGCATGCTAATCACAGAGCATTATGGATGGGAGCGGACCTCAAAAGACCATCTAATCCATCACCTAGACCAAGCCCAACAGGAACATATCCTGGCGGGTTTTAAACATCTCCAGAGAAGGAGACTCCACAACCTCCCTGGGCAGCCCCTTTCAGTGCTCTTTCACCCTCACTGGGAAGAAGCTCCTTCTCATATTTGCATGAAACCTCCTATGTTCCAGCTTTTACCCATTGCCCTTTGTCCTATCATTACAGGACACGTAGGAGAGCCTGTATATATCCTTCTGATACCCACCCTTCACATATTTATAGACATTAATGAGGTCACCCCTCAGTATCCTTTTCTCCAAGCTAAAGAGACCCAGCTCCTTCAGCCTTTCCTTGTAAGAGACATGTTCTCTTCCCTTCATCATCTTCATAGCACTACATGGGACTCTCTCCAGCAGTTCTGTGTCCTTCTTGAACTTAGAGACTCAGAACTGGACTGATCAGGGCAGAGAAGATGGGGAGGAGAACCTCTTTCAATTTACTAGCCCACCCACATTCTGATCCACCCCAGGATGCTGTTTGCCTTCTTAGCCACAAGAGCACATGGCTGGCTCATGGTCATCTCGTTGTCCACCAAGACCCCCAGGTCCCTTTCTCCTACACTTCTCTCTAACAGGTCGATCCTCAACCTATACAGGCATGTGGAGTTGTTCTTGCCCAGATACAAGACTCTACATTTGCCCTTGTTATAGTTCATTGAACTTCTCTCTGCCCAGCTCTCCAGTCTGTCCAGGTCCCACTGAATGGCAGCACAGCTTGCTAGGGTGTCAACCACTCATTCCAGCTGTGTGTCATCAGCAAACTTGCTGACAGTGCACCCTAATCCCTCATCCAAGTCATTAATGAATAGATTGAATAGGACTAGTCCCAGTACCATCCCTTGGGGTACTCCACTAGATAGATACCTTTAACTAGACTCTGTCCCATTAACCACTACTCTCTGGCTTCTGTCCTGCAGCCAGTTCACGATCCACCTCACTACCCAATACTCTAGAGCACACTGCCTCAGTTTGGCTGCAAGGATTCTGTGGGAAACTGTGTCAAAAGCTTTCCTGAAGACAAGACAGACCATCATCCATCCACCTAGTTATGTCCTCATAAAAGGCTATCAGGTTGGTCAAGCATGACTTCCCTATGGTGAAGCCATGCACACTGTCCCTAATGACCCTCTTGTCCTTGATGTGTCTAGAGACAGCATCACGGATAAATTGTTCCATCACCTTTATGGGGATGGAGGTGAGGCTAACCAGTCTACAGTTACCTGGGTCCTACTTCTTACCCTTTTTGAAGCTTGGAGTGACATTGGCTATCATCTAGTCCCCAGGCACCTCTCCTGATCCCCATGACTTAGCAAAGATGATGGAGAGTGGCCTAACAATTCACTGTCTCCCTTAGCACTTGCAGGTGCATCCCATCAGGGCCCATGGATTTATATACGTCTAGTTTGTTCAACTAATCCTTTAACCTGTCCTCATGAACCCCAGGGCAACTCCTATTTTCTCCCAACTTCCTCTGCGGTCCCAGCAGTCTTGGGCTTGATATCAGGACAGTCCCCAGATGTATAGACAAGAGGCAAAGAAGGTGTTTAGTATCTCTGCTTTCTCTGTATCCTCTGTCTCCTCATTCAGCAGAGAGCCTACATTGCCTCTAGGTTTAGTCTTACCTGCACTGTGTTTGAAGAAGCCCTTTTTGTTGCCCTTGACCCCCTTGCAAGGTTGAATTCCAAGGACGACTTGGCTTTCCTAGTTGTGTTTCTACATCCTCTGACTAGAGCCTTATAATCATCCCAAGTGGCCATCCTCTCCTTCCATCACTTATAGACTTCCTTTTTTCTCTTGAGTTTGCCCAGTGGTTCCCTATTTAACCACAAGCTCTTCTGGCTCCCTTCCTTGACTTCCTACCTGTTGGAATGCTCTGATCTTGGGCTTCAAAGAAGTCATCTTTGAATGTTAATCAGCTACCTTGGGTGCTTTTACCTGCCAGTAATCTATCGCACGGGATTTCCCCTAGCAATTGCTTGAAAAGGCCAAAGTCGGCCCTATGGAAGTCCAGGGTTGTGATTCTGTGAGGCTGCCCTCAACCGTCACTGCTTCAAACAGACCCTCCTTGTTGCTTTGTGGTGAGTACAAGATCCAGCAGTGCTCCTCTCCTAGTGAGCTCCTCCACCATTTGTGTCGTGAAATTGTTACCAATGCACTGGAGGAACCTCTTGGACTGTGGATGGCTGGCTGAGTAGGTCTTCCAGCAAATATCAGGGTAGTGAAAATCTCCCATCAGAACCAGGGCCTGTAGCTGTGAGGCTACTGTCAGCTGCCTGGGAAGACCCATGCCATTGTCACCCATGCCAGCCTGCCCCTTGATCTGCACCCACAAACTCTCAATTCTCTCTTCATGCACCCTTGAACTCAACACATTCCAGTTGCTCTTTCACATAAAGAGCTACTCCACCACCTCATCTTGCTGACCTGCCCCTCCTGAAAAGGACATAGCCATCCATGACCACATTCCAGTCATGCGAGCTGTCCCACCATGTTTCTGTAACTGCCACCAACATCATAATCACCTGACTGAACAGAGATTTCTAACTCCTGCTTGTTCCCCATGCTGCGTGCGTTTGTGTACAGGCATTTCAGAGAGCTGGGCGCTCTGATTTCACCCTAGGGCGGTGGGAGCTTCATCAAGACCAGAGCACTGTCCCACTGGTGCCCACCCATCAACAATCCCACCCCTCTTTGAATCTAGTTTAAAGCCTTCTGAATGAACCCTGCCAATTCCTGCCCCAGTACCCTTTTTTACATTCTGAGATAAATCTTTCTCATGTGTAACTCTCAGGTCTGGTGTCCCATAAAACTAGCCATCATCAAAGAACCCAAGACCTGCCTGTAGCACCAGTCTCGTAGCCAGGCATTTATGAACTGAATCCTTCTATTCCAGCCCATGTCCTCACCCCAATATGGAAGTAACAAGGAGAATGTAATTTGTGCCCCAGACTCTTTCACCAAACTTCCTAAGGCCTTGAAATCGTTCTTCATTCCCCTCAGGTTACGGAATATAGAATATAACTTCCTCCCCACCCCTCTGGAGGATCAGCAGTGGGTAATAGTCAGCTGATCTCACCAGGTTAGGGAGCATCCTAGCACTCCTGTTACTAGTGTCCTAGGGATACCCCTGATTTGGGCTCCAGGTAGACTGCAGACTTCTCTATGATGAAGGTCAACTCTACATATTGGGCCCTTGATTCTGGCTGTTATTTGGCTGTTGCCCAGACTGCAAAACCTGATTCCACCAGTCTATCTACAGTTCAGCCTCCTTAATGCTCCTGAGCCTTTCTACTTCAGCTTGTAGCCTTTCAACCTCATAGTGTAGCTGTGCTGCTGCTGTGCTGCTCAATTAAGCAGATCACACAACACATAGCCTGAGATCAGGGAGAGGCTGTTGCATTCCCTGCAGCCTGTCACCTGCACAGCCTCATCTTGCTGGACGACCTCTGGGTCTCTGAACTTCCAAACTACCATTCTCTCCTCCATTCACCGCTCCCAAACATCAAGGGCAAGATGGTTGCTCATGGCATACCAGTGCAGTGACGACATGCTTGATCTCTGAACACAGTAGCACACCACACTTGAAAACGGAAAACGTCACAACTCAAAACTAGTAGAATCAGATTTTTTTCCTACCCCCCCAAAAAATGCTTGTACGCAGAAGACTGATTGGCCAGGCTGAGGGAGAGCTTCAAATTCCAAGTGGCTTATCAACAGTTGCCATGACAACTCACAACCGCTCAGGCTAAGACCCACCAATTTCTATAAATGATCCTGCTCTGGCAGGGGGATTGGACTAGGTGATCTTTCAAGGTCCCTTCAATCCCTGATGATTCTATGATTCTATGAATTTCAAACTACAACAGTCTGTCACCAATATCTGATTGGGATTTCCTACATTGCAGTTGATGTCCATTGTATCTTCCTGTCATTTTGGATTTCTGGGAGTCTGGATCCCTCATCTTAAATCATCCCACCAGGCAGCTGCAGACAGCAGTTAAGCCTCCCCTTAACCTCCCCAGGATGAACCAACCCAGCACCCTCCACCTTTCAGGCTTCAGCCATGACTATTAAAAGTACCTTCTGCTGGACTAGCTTCTGTACATCAGGATCTGTACTCTGCCAGGAGTCTAGACTTGGATCTTGTATTCCATATGTGGTCTCAGCAGTGCTCTCCAGGTGTGGGTCTACACTAGCTTTGCTGCTCAGCACTGCTGCCTCCAGCCTATTTCCAAAGAGCTGCTGCTCCTGAGCACTTGATTCCAGCAAGTCCGGCTCTGGGGGTGAGTCTGCCCTGAGTAACAAGATTTGCCTTTGCCCACGGGGTTCCCAGCAGTAGTAGTCTGTCCAAGTCTTTCTCTGACTTGCTTAGTGCTGCCCTCCAGACCACTAACCAATCCCTTCAATCTGCTGTCCCCCAACATATTCCTAGAAGTGCTCTCTGTCAATGAAGACGCTCAAGAGCACTGATCAAAGGCAGCAGCTACCTCCAATAAGACTAGCAAGCTCCCTCAGCACTCTCGTGTACATTCCACCAGGTCCCACTCACCTGTGTTTCTCTCACTAATCTAAGCCCTCTCTAACTCATTCCTCCTGCCCACCCTCCCTCACTCTCTCAGACTGTACCCATTCACCTAAGGGACAAGGACAATCTGAAGGCAAACCTTAACAGCAAAAAACTAACAAAAAAAGTACATTGGGTACATCATCCTTTTCCATGCCCTTTGTTTCTAGATCCGCTAGCTTTATAAGCAATATGACGATGCTTTCCTTTGCCTTCTTTTTGCCGATGATGTACTTACAGAAACCTCCCTTACTGTCTTTCATCCTGGTTACTATTTTCAACACCAGGTCTGGGATAGCTGGAAATCTGATGTGCTCCCAAGGAGCTTACTCCTGCCTCCACCTCCTGTGCACTTGCTTTCAGTGTTTAAGCTCAGGCAGGAGCCACAAATGCACCTAAAACAAGGCTTCTGAAGTGCTTTCTTGATTTTCTCCACATTGTACTGAACATGTATTGTGCTCCAAGGTCATCCTTGAAGTTCCTTTATCAGAAGACAGTTTGCCGCAGGATTCAGTCAAGACCTTGAAAAGGCCAAAAGCTGAACCTTTTGAAGTACAAGGTTGTAACTCTGCTGTTTAACTTGCTCATACATCCAAATATGTTGGTCACTGCTGACAAAAATGCCCTTAACCTTCGTATCTTCAACCAGTTATCTCTTACTTGTGAGTAGCAGGTCCAGTGGAGAATGTCCAAGTTTTAGTGATTCCCCTCATCGGGAAACTGTCTTCAAAAAGTTCTGAGTAAGTCCTGAATTGTTTGTGCTCAGCTGTGTTGCCTTTCCAACAGATCCTGGGATTATTAGAGCTCTTAAAAGCATAGACTTACAGACTCATAGAATCATAGAAACATTGAATTAGAGAACCACAACACAATTTGGGTTGGAAGAGACCGTCAAAGGCCATCTAGTTCAACCAGCCCTGCAATGAGCTGAAACATCTTCATCTAGATCAGCCTTGCCAAAGCCCTGTACAGCCTGGTGGGGAAAGCTTCCAGGGATAGGTCATTTACCACTTCTCTGGGATGTATTCCAGCACTCTCATTGTAAAAAAATATCTTCCTTATTTTTAGACTACACCTACCCTTTTTAGGTTTGAAAACATTATTCCTCGTCAGTAACAAGCACTGGCAAAAATCACAGAATCATAGAATGGCTTAGGCTGGAAGGGGCTTAAAAGATCATCTAGCTACAGTCCCTCTACCATCAGCAGGATCTATCTCTACTAAACCAGGGGACTCTGGGGCCAGTATCTGGGGATCCAGTGGGCAGCTTCCCTCTCCAGGTCTGGGCAGAATTTTTCAACAGCAGCCCAGAAAACATCAAGTTGCTGCTGCCATGGATTCAACAGGCGCTCCAGATGATCCTTGGGGAGCGCTGGTGGGCTGTGGATGTCCAGGAGAGCATCATTATTGATCATCTGTGCCACCTGGGGCTGGATGAGGAACTACTGCTTGATTCATTGCAGGGCAACCTGCAAGAAGCCACCAGCCCATTTGTGCAGAGGCTCATCAGCACAGCCATGCACATGTGCAGCAAGGACACTCTGAGGTCCCTGCACCAGCAGAACACCATCAGTGGTTCAGATGACAGCTCTGTAGCCAGCCCCAACCACATTTACTTCCAGGAAGGAACTCCCAGATCCCAGCTGGGCCTCCTCCAGCAGCCCAGCGAGCTCCAATGAGAAGGAGGAAGAAGTTGGCACTGTGGATGTCACCCAGCATAAAGGTCCCAGACAGGAGGAGCTGAAAGATACTTCCTACCCTCCTGGCCCAGGCAAACAACGCCCAAAGAGGAAGGCTTCCCCAGGACTCTCCCCAGCCCCACAGGAAGCCACCCCACCAGAAACACTAGCAGCATGGCGATGGCTTCTTGAAGGAAATAAAACCTCCTGTTTCCCTGAAACAGTGGTGTCGCGGTGATGTCTTTTCCCCAGTCTCCTCCTCAGCCACCCACGTGGGAATGATGTTGCTCAGAGTCGAGGCTGACTCTTCTCCCTAGGGAGATGTCAGGAAGTTGTCTGTTGCAGTGACACTCATACTTGCTCCTGCTTGCAGCTGCACAAGTGTAACCCTTGGCAGCATTTGCCTTTAGTTCACATGGTGATGTACTTGCAAGTTCATGTGTCAATGGCTTTACTAGGGCACTCACCAGTCACTCATCCCAATCACACATTTTGCATCCCACTGCAATGCGGGAGTGGAGCACAGACTCTCCAGGACCAGCAGGAGGGTGCACACACATTCAAAGTCAGGACGGAAAGGCAGTGCAGGCAGGCAACAGCAAACTGCCAAGCTTTTTCCCAGGCCCTAGAGCACCAGACTTCCTGGGTCTCTTTGGCCATGTCCCAGTCACAGGACTGCTGTCCAAAGAACTCTTTCCCCACAGCCGCTCTCCCATGTCTCTGCTCTGCCAGGCAGGTGGCAGCTCCTGAGAAAATTCTTCTCTTTGCTGTAGTCTGTCTGGGAGCAAAAAAATCAGTTTGAGGGCTCAGGTCTAGGACATCTTTCTGTAGCCATCAGTCAGGGAGTAACTAGTCTCTCTTACTAGTTCTTTCTTACTACTGATGGGAGCAGAGGTGCAGAGCTCCTGGGGAATCAGAGGAAACACCTGCACTGGCCTACCCAAGAAACACCACTCACATGTTTTGATGTGCAGGTCCCCAGCTGACACAACAGAGGCCCTGGAAGGATGGCATTATGGAAGCAGGAACTGCCAGGCAAGAAGACACTCTTTGCCCTTGGACAGCTCATGAACGCTGACCTGCCTTGCTGCTGGAAGCTGCTGGGCCCCCAGCTGTCCTCTCTAGCCAAAGTGGAAATGAAGTGTGTAGAGGCCAAAAAGATGTGGTCAAAGATTATTCACCTGGGGAGCATAGTTGCAAGAAGAACAGATTGATCTCTGGGCACTGACATGGATATGCCACATACCCTGCGCAGGATATGCAAATCCCTTCTCCAGGGCTGGGGAGAGCAGGGTGCTGCCCACCTCCCACCCCAGGCCACATTCATCTCCCTTCTCCTCCGTCATCCTGGGGAGATACAATGTTCCCCTCAGACCATCCACAAGCTGCCTAGGAGCACAGCACCTCCTCCGTAACACTGGCAAGGTCCTTGGTGGTGGAATTCTGGGCATAGCTAGCAGGAACACTGTCCCCTCCCTTAAGCATGGTGCTTCCACTTCTGTCATCAGGCAGACCTGTGCGGGGGACTATGGCACGTCCGTAGACCCTTTGACTGAAGCAGAAGGGTTTAACCTTGGACAGTTTAAAGTGTATCCATTAGAACAAGGAGTCAGAGATATCTGAAGAATGTAAACAACTGACCTTGCTGGGAGAAACTTGGTAAGAGATGAGCAAGGGGCGTATGAAGGTGAAACACCAATGGCCACTTGTTTATATATGTGTTGTACCAATAAAATAAGGACACCTGTGTGCAAAAAGGGCTTAAAAAGGAGCTAGCTGCATTAATAAAGCATCTTCTTTGACTGCTTGCACATTGGTCTTGACTCTGTGTTGCACATCCACCCCAACCACGACACAGACCTTGGAGTTACAGAGCTCTGTAGACACTAGTCACACTGTCCTCTACCAGCACCAAAGACTGATCTTCCACACCAGCCTGGCAGGATCAGTGAACTTGCGAGTAACCCAGGCCTCAACAGCCTGTTCTTGAAGCATTACTCCCTGAAGAAAGGTTCTGTGCTATAGCACAGTGGAAAGATGAAGGAGCAGGAGACATAGTGTTACAGGCTAATCACATGCCCCTTTCCCTCTGAACTGCTGGGAGAACCTAATGTTCTTCGTTGTCTTGACCAGCCTCAAGAATTCTGTGATTCTGTGAAGGAGGAAAATCGAGAACAAACACGTGGATTTGAGTCTTAGAAGAGAGACTTTAGTTTTATCTTTGTCATCATGCCGCTCAGTTCTTCACTGGTAATAAGCGCATTGTCCTCCATCTCTTTAGTCTGTGATTGTAACTGTTAGCTGATCTCTCTGTTCTTATCTAAATCCACAAACTTCCCCAGTCTGAACTCCCCCCCCATCGTTTGGAGAAGGCTGACAGAGTAGCTTGGTGGGTATCTGGCAGCAAGCAGCCAAGCTCAGAAGGACCAGTCTATCACTCATGGAGGCAGGTATGCAAGAGACCAAAGGCAACTTCCTGATGCCACTCTGAGATCTGCTGCTGCTGTACACACAAAGGCGTAATACCCTGTCTAAGCCATGCACATGGCTTAGGTGAGCAAGGCTGCCTGAACTGTTGCCTGAAAGGATGTCAGGAGTAGCTGCTCTATTGCCAAGGCTACAGACGAGATGGATGTCTTCAAATATGTAGTGGCAAGGCATATGGAAAACGAGCTTTCCAGGACTTGCACAGTGACAGAACATGAAGTAAGAGACACAGGCTGCACAAGGGAAAGACAAGAAATTACAAGACAAATGTGTTTCCCATACTATACAAACATAAGAGGTGGCAGCACAGAGAGGCTATTCAGCTTTGGGAATTATACACCTGAAATCCCAGGAAATCTGATCAAAGGTTTCCTACTTTCAGTGAAGGCCCAGACAACCTCCAGAGGCCCCTTCCAACCTGGAATACGCTAATAGCACCAACATGCAGTGGTCTCTACTGGCAAGATAACTACAATCAAAAGATAAATGTCTGTCTACAAAGTACATAGTCCATGCATTTAAATTAATAAACAATAACAAAATAATAATCTTATTGCTTTATTAAGGTTTTGACATAGCTTACTTTACATTACTTGAAGTATTGTTGAATTTCTTAAGAACGAAAAAATTTTTCCTTTGTCTAAGAAGAGCAATCCCCATTAAATGAATTTTCTGGCTTTTGGTTTCTTTTTTTCTTGTTTGTTTTAAACAAAACTTGGAAATACTCTGGATTATATTTTACCTAGCATGAGAATACAGGATGGCTTTATGAAATTACAACTCCCAAAGAGTCTTCTGAGACACTTCACAAGTTATGTACTAGCCATATTCTATCTCCTTTGACTCAAAAGTGCATACGTTTTCAAAGGGTTTACACACTTCCCAGACAGTTTTTAACACACACACACACACACGCGCAGAGAAATCACATTAGGTGTTTTTGTTCCCACGGGCAAGGAAGCAGTTAGAACAAATTCACAATTTTAACAAGTCCTCTCTGGCAAATGCGCTACATTTTCTCTTCTGGGAAATCAAACCAAGAGGATCTGTTGACAAGTTTCTTTGGCAGTCTTAGTATCAGTGGTTGTCTCTCTGGACATTCTAGGAAAGAATTCCTGGGGGAAGGCAGCTGACTGGAAGGCGCTACTGGTGCTTCTTGAACGAGGCTGGTTAGAGTTTCTGAGTGAGGGGTGTTACTGCTGTGAGTTGCTGAGATAAGACCCTGATCAGTTGCTGTTTCTTGAAGTCTGACATCAGCATTTCCAGTGTCACTATCTGAGTCTTCCCTTCTGGTAAGAAAATGAGATTTTTTGTCTGCTCCTTCAGTTTCCACACCAACTCTGGTAACACCTTCACAGCCTGCCCTTCCCTGAAAAGACGATGGAGACTCAGTTTCTGTCCCCTTTAGCTGGGTTGTGCTTGTCCAAGTAATACTGCAGTCACATGCGGTACTTTCTGGCTCCTTGCTACTATCACTGTCAATTGTAATCACCACTGGAGAAGACTGTGCTGAGCTATTTGTGCGATGTTTCCGGTGTTTCTTCTTATGCTTTTTCTTTTTCTTTTTAAAATGCTTTGTTGTGTCTGTTGCTTTTCCTTCATAGACTATCTCCACGCTCGGACTCCTCACCTTTTTTTTCTTTTTCTTACGCTTTGTCTCACTGCTTGCTCGATTGTCTGAAAGGCTATCTTCATTTTTATGGCAGTCACTGAATTTTGAGAAAGGCTTTTTAGAGTCATTTTCTCTTTCTGGACTTGTGGTCTCCATTGCTGCATTCTCCAAGTGGCGAGTTTTGTACTTCCTTTTTCCACCAGGCTTTTCAGTTTGCATTCTGTCAGTTCCCCCAGAAGGGGTCCTTGACCTGTTGCTTGATCGACTCCTTGACCTGCATCTTTCATAACAGTAATAGTGTCTCTCGTGGAGTCCCTTCTGGCTACGCGTATCTGTCCTTTCAATAAAGGATCGTAGTCTGTATTCTGGACTAGGAGATTGCCTTAAGTAGACAGCAGTAGACTGAGTCCTCCTCCTGCTGGAGGATTCATAGCCATCTCCATACATCTTTCGGCTACAAAAAGCATAACCCCACTGGTATCTGCTTTGACAATGATCTCTCACATAGTAACGATCACTGTCTTTGCTTCTTGATCGCCTTCTTCCGTGGCCTTTGCTACGTGATCGTGATCTGCTTGCTTCCCTGGATGGAGTGCTCTCATGACTTCGGAAGCGTCTCTGGATTTTTAGAGAGTCTCTGGTGTCATAAGCCCTCAACTTCTTGCAGCTTCTTTTACTCTGGTGTTTGCTGTGATCTCTGTTTCGTGATTGTCTCTTTTTGAGTTGGCTTTTGCTATGATGCTCCCTCCTAGAGCGACGGCCATGCCTATCTTGACAGTTCCGTGAACAGGACTGTGGACTCCTGGACCTCCGCTTTCTAGACAGTCCGTGATTCCAAGGGAAGCATACTGTGTCACTCCCTGGAGAGGGGCTCCAGCTCATGTCTTGTGGAGACAGCTCTTTCATCTTATGTCTGTTATCACCTTTTGGCTCTGTCTTCTCAGCTGCAGGAGACAAACAGCTTCTACAACTACCTCCATCCTCCTTATATGTGGGGGAATGTGGTGAGAAACTTCTGCTTGGATCACTATCACTCCAGCTGTGACCCTGGATTGGCTGCTTTTTTTCCACATCGTCCCTTTTCCCTTCTTGAAGGGACTCTTCAGAATCTGAAGACAGCTCAACCACTTCTGGAGTCCTCTCAGCTAATGGCTTAACATACCCAACAATAACACAACTGTCCAAGGAGGAGTCACTGTCACTTGAGTCAGCATTAACCTGTAACTCAGGTTGTGGTTTGGTTCTTTGACTCTTTGCAGCAGAGTCCTCATCAGAACTTTCTGACATTGCCAAAGGAGAAGCTATGGTTGCATGAACCTCTTCTGAGATGAAATAGGAAGGCCCTGGAGTTTCATCGTCCCATGGTGCCTGACCAAGACCAGTCACAGATAAACTTTTATCTGGTCCTTGAGAATATGCCATGTCTGGAGATATTGTAATAATTGATGAGTCTGAGTGGCTTCCTTCATCATATGATGGTGCAGGACAATCATAATTGGCGTGTTGGTCATATGCTTCCAAGTTAAAAGGACAACGGGCAAAACTGATGAATTCATGCAAGAAGTGCTCAGTCCGGTTCAGTAGAAAAGGCTTTAAATCATCAGCAAAGGCCTGGCTTTCTAGATCATGCCTAGTCACATTACTCATGATAAGGTGCTGTACAATATTAACTAAAGATCCACGGGAACCAAACAGCACCGTAAGTTCTCGCTTCAACCACGGAACTAACCTGTGAAGACAAGCAGGGTTGCGGCGGAAGAACTCTGCTGAAATGTCTCTATAGCGGCCACCATCTTGAATACTACGAATACGAAGGCCAGTACGGTACAAAGCTCGGCGGAAGTTGATCATGTCCTCCTCCTGAATCTGCCGCAGATATCTGCCCTCTGCACTAGCCCGCCTCCGTGAGGCCAGCCTCCTTATCATCTGTTGAATATCTCTCTGCCGTGCGGGTTCACTTGCTGGCTCACTTGACAACCCTTCAAACAATACCCCACTCTCTGGAGAGGACCCAGTCCTTCGAAAAGGGGAACTGCCAGTGAGACGTTCCCCTGTTAAGGTGGTACGGTAACGAAATCTCCGCCCATCAGGGCTGGCAAAAGATCTATGTTCTGAAGGGCTGAGTATGTACTCCTTGAAGTCATCTTCAGCACGAATTGTATGGAAAATGGAGAAAAAGGGTTGCTTGCAAAGTGGGCACTCAGCTTTGTTTTTTGACCACTCCTGGACACAGCGAAAACAGAACCTGTGCAAGCAGCGATCTAGATATGCAATATTGTCAAACTTGTCCAAGCAGATGGGGCATTTGGAGTCAGGAGACGCATCTGTTGGCAGCTTGCTAGTGCCAGCTTTTGGAGAGAAGTTGCTGTCTTCTGAAAAATCTTTATCTGCTGAAGCCATATTCTACAAAAGAAGACAAGACAAAAGGTCACTGTTATCATCTAGGAACAAAGCAAAGATACTAAAGTCTAAACACAAACCTCCCAGTAGCCTTCACAGTTGCAAACCCCAGCACTAGCATTCAAAGAACACTGGAGAAGGAGGCAGCAAGGGCTGGGTTGCCTAGGTTCTCTTAACAATGACATCACAAAAGTCACAGGAAGTTAGGGATTGGAACAAACCTCAGAAGATCCACCTAGTCCAACTTCTGTTCTAGAACAACTAGAAAAGAGCACACAGGAACATGTCCAGTGGGGTTCTGAATATCTCCAGAAGAGACCCCACAATCATTCTGGGCAGCTTTTTCCAGTGCTCTTTTACTCTCTCTGTGTAAAGATGTTTAGATGGAATCTCCCAGGTTCCACTTTGTACCCTGTCATGGGTTGAGGCTGGGTAGGCCGCAACAAGAACGACAGATGCTCTCTCTTAACACCTCACCCTTTCCAAAAGGGGAAGACAAAGAGAATAAGGGAGAGAGTAATATGAACTGGAAAACTAACACAGCTTTAAATTAAAAAAATGATTAACACAAAGTTCATACAAAACTAATACCGATACAGATGGTGGGGTAGTCCCAGACTGGACTCAGCAGCAGGCAGCTAGATTCTGGAACTGAATTCAAGAACGCACAAATCGGGATTAAAAGCGGAACCCTGGATACCTCCAAGAGTCCTCCTTAGATGCCAGCTATTGAAGACAAGGCAAAAAGGGCAAGAGGGCTAACCCTTGTGTGGTCCCTCAGCTTTACAAGATGATGTCCATGGCATGAACTACACTGTTAGTCAATTTAGGGTCACCTGTCCCATCCACTTTTCCCTTCAGGTGCAGCCTCTGCAGGGAGGTGACCCACTGCCCCCCACTTACTTCAGTAAGTGGCACAGAAGATGTAGCAGTGACCTTAGTCTTCACAGCAGCAAGTATAAGCAAGAGTCTTTGTGTATAACAGTTCTTGGGAGTAACAGCAAACAGCAAGCATCATCACTTGCAGAAGCAGTTGCTGTCTGCACAACACCACTATTAGGTTCAGAAAGTGCAATCAGTTGGAAGAGACTGAGCTGAAAACTAAAAATTACCAAACAGAATTACTTCTGTTGTAAGTCCAACCAGAACAGTCCACTGATCCACATCCTGTTGCTGGGAATCATCAAGAAGAGTCTGATCTCATTTTTCTGACACTCATCTTCTACACACTTAAAAGTATTAATGAGATCCACCCCTCAGATTCTACCTCTCCAGGCTAAACAGCCACAGCTCTGTTAGAATCTCCTCAAAACACAGATGCTTCAGCTCCATGATCATCAGCCATGAGGATTATCAGAAGGCTGGATTACCTCTCCCAAGCAGACTGAGGGAGTTGGAGGTTGTTCAGACAGGAGAAAAAAAGGCTCGGAAGCAGACCTTATAGCAGTACCTGAAAAGGACCCATAGGAAAGATGGAGAGGGACTTTTACAAGGAACTCTAGTGATAGGATAAAGGGAAATGGTTTCAAACGTAAAGAGTGTAGATTTAGATTAGACATTAGGAGGAAATTCCTTGCTATGAGGGTGGTGAAGCACTGCAGCAGGTTGCCCAGAGAAGCTGTGGATGCCCCCTCCCTGGAAGCGTTTAAGGCCAAGTTAGACAGGGCTATGAGCAACCTACTCTAGTGAGATGTGTCCCTGCCCTTCTTTGGAACTAGATGATCTTTAAGGTTCCTTCCAACCCAAGCCATTCCATGATCTTAGTGACTCTACATTGGACTCTCTCCAGATGCATCTTGTCTTTCTTAAACTGAGGAGCCCAGACGTAAAAAATACGTGAAAAGTGAAGAACAGTTACCTCTGCCTTCTAGAAAAGACAAACAGTAAACATATTCAAACTGTGCTACCAGTTTCCAAATTGTGTTGGACCCATCTTGTTCCTGCATCCTCATGCTAGGAACATACATCTTGCTGGACTAGACAACTTCTGTAAGTACATTCCATCCTCAAGTAATCTTTGTTTCTCTAACTCAAGCAGAAAAAGCTTTGTGCTGTTCCTGCACCCATTACCAAGTAGATGTTGACTTTGCACCTACCAGCTGTCACCTGTGATCAGCAATGAACCCATCTACTTTGAAGTTGTTCTGGGTATCGGCATTACCTCGAGGCATCAAAATTCAGCCACAGTAAGTCACCAGGCTTCGTCAGAGGTCGTTACCCACCTTCTGTAGGGAAGCCGGGACAGCCCGTAACTACCTGTGGGGCCCGCGTCCCGCACTCATCAGGGGCTTAATCGCGCATACCGGCTGGAGGGAGAAGGATCAGTCCGCCTCCAGCGCCACACGCTACGCCGCGACCCTTGTCCCTCCCGGCCCTGCAGCTGCTGCCAGCCCATCAGAGAGGCCAGGCCCTACCCCCCGGCCCCGGCCCCGGCCCCGCTCCCCGTCGCTTACCGCCGCCCGCCCCGCGCGGGCCAGTCCCACGGCCGCCGTCAC
>JAOXOE010000874.1:36694411-36709478 GCA_028565055.1 Phoeniculus purpureus
AGGGGGGTTGGACTCGATGATCTCTTGGGTCCCTTCCAACCCCTAACATCCTATGATCCTATGATCCTATGAATTGGTCCACTCATTGGGTCTTTGTTTCTCCAATTTAGAAACAAGTATGTCAGGCAGGGCACTACTGAACACTGCACAAGTCAAGGTAGATGGCATCAGTTGCTCTTCCCTCATCCACTAATGCTATTAACTCCACCATAAATGGCCAACAAATTTGTCATGCATGCTTTTACCTTGGTGAAGCCATGGTAATCACCAACAATCACCCTGTCATTTTCCTACTCTTCCAAGATCTTGCCAAGAACAGAGGTGAGACTGACTGGCCTGTAGTTCTTCAACTCTTCCTTTTTTCCCTTTTTTGAAAATTTGAGTTATTGTTCTACTTTTCCCTTGAAGTAGGGGCTTCACCAGAAATGCCATAAACCTTCAAATATGATGGGATTAGGCTTAGAAAATTAGTGTATCCAAAAAAACAGCTATGAAGCTAGTGAAGGGCCTGGAGGACAGACCTAATAAGAAATGTAAGGGAACCAGGATTGTTTAGACTCATCCTCTGCCTATTCTTCCTAAAGAGCTTGTACCCATCTAAATCCTCATTCCAGTTACAGGATCCATCCCACCATATCTTAGTAACATCATAGCCCTGTAGGCATGTGCACATCTGTAAGTCCTCTTGATTGTCTCCTGTGCTTTGTATATTTACATAAAGATATTTAAATTGAGTGCCCATTGAAACTTGCTGGCTGTTTTCTTATTCCATGAGATCCTTCTCCACTCCCAGGGTATCTAGTACTGGCACTAGCCTCAAAGTGCAATGGATTGAGAATCTGCCCCGTTGTCAACTCTAGTTTAAAGCCTTATTTTCTAAATTGACAAGTTGGCAGCCAAAGATGCTCTGCCCTTCTCTGAGATACGAAATCCATCAGCAGCCAGGAGACCAAATTTGTCAAAGTCCATCCTGTGGTCTAAGTAGCCAAAGCCCTGACTATGATACTACTTCTGTAGCAATTTATTGATTTTCTCAATTCAATTGGCCCTTTCAAGACCCTTTCCTCTGACCAGGAAGGTTGATGAAAAGACTGTGCGATCCTGAGTCTTACACCTCTTCTCCCAGGCTGACTGATGCATGGCTGTTTGTTAAAATATGTTCCCTTGGCAATGTGTCTCAAATGCCACAATTCAGTTTCTTGATAGCTTTTGGAGGCCAGTGGGCACTTCTCAGAAGGCAGTAGAAGACCACCTCAATTATCGAGCTCACGGACAGCTGGCAGCGGTTCCAGAAGCCACAACAACAAATTTTTCCAAGACAGATAGAAAATATTCAACAGATCCTTACTTTATATCAGGCAGAAAAGTCTCATCTTCATTCAGTGCAGCTATGTTTGATCTCTATGTGATGGGCGTGAAGCAATTTTTATACCTGCTACATTGCCTAACACAGCTTCAACTAGAAATATTAATAATACAATATAATGGAATGGAAATAATTAATAAAAGATTAAAAAATACAAATTTAGTGTCATATACTTTCCTGCTTATGTGCACTGCCTTTCCCACAGTCTGTCACTGCTTACATGAAAGACAGAAATTTTGAATTGTACTTTTAGTAATCAAAGGTTCTTTTTTTTAATTTTACTTTGAAGGGAAATGTCTTACAAGCTATAGCTAAAAAAGACTGACTGTGAAAATACAGGTAACAAGTAAATTGTAAATACAACAGGGTAGAATTTTTGACTTGTCCTTAGCACTTTCAGAAAAGTCACTGCTGTGTAATTTCTTTCTTTTTCTCTGCAGTTCTCATGGTTAGAATATGTCTTCATCTATACCCTCACTGCTGCAAATAGGAAATCTGTGGGTATGTCCATATTTGATCAGATGAACCACCAGATCTCACACCATGCAGGAGAAAGTCTATGAAAGAGGCTGGAATAATCTGCAAAGATCAAGCACTGTTCCTGTTTGACTTTTATTAGCTATGAACTATTAACCATCAACTGTGAACTAACCTTAGCAGTACTTTGTGTGAATTTTGACTTTTCTGTAATTCTGCTGTGGTTCTAAGGTGTGACTGGAACCCTAATTTGGAACCATCTCATCACTCTGGGCTGTTAAAGCAAGTTTATTTAATCACTATTACTTTGCAGCTTAACCTGTCAGAATAAGTGCTCTAGAGTTTTCTTTGAAATGTAATAGCAGGATCTGGATTAAAAGTGATTGAAAATTATGGTCTCTATCCCTGCAGAATGGCTGTTTGATTTGAGATCCCTGAAAACAGTGCTGCTGTCCTTCATATCCAAGATCTGCTCACATTTTTTTTCTTTTGGGATATATATGTATCCCATGAGATTGCCTTACTAGTCATTCTTTGAAGGCTTGCCATTAAAGTTGTTCAGTTACTCAGAGAAGGCATCTGAAAACATCTTAACCATTTTAAACCAGAAAAGAAATTCCTTTTCCCTTCCCTTACTTCCTCATTAAAAAGTTTTTCCTCCATGTAGATGTGGAAATAGTGAGTCTTTTCTTCACTTTGAAAAGTTAAATAAATCATGAAACAGTGATTCTACTTATTATCTCATTACCATTACTTCTAAACTGAACTCAGTTAAATTAAACTGATTTTGGACAGGAGTAAGAGGAAGTATGCTCCTTCTAGAACATTTTTACATAGGTCAGAGTGATTTACAGCAGCATGAAAACTGATTAAGGAAAATGGGTAACTTGAAAAGTTTGCTTTTAAAAGACTTGTAGAGACATTTACGGAAAACTTTAGTAATTTAATGGGGGTGGCACCAGATTGGTTGCAGAAAGTACTTTTTGAACTCGTAAAACTAAATAGCCTGCATAATCTCGTCTATGTGATTTTAAAGTATCCTGTTGTCAGCACAGCAATCTTTTATCTTTTCCTGACATGTTGACAGTCTAAAATATGGAAGATTTAACTCATTGCCTTTCTGTTAGCTTTTCTAAGATTTGTATTTAGGAAGCACAGAGAATGTGTACATGTCAATTTTAATTTCTATTAATTTCTGTTGATTAATTACTATTAGTATCACTAACTATTTACTTTCCCCATTTTAATTAACTCTCTTTTGAAATAGTTCAAAGCTCTTCTTTTAACAGATATGTCAAAGCACTTTAGAGAAAATCGCTCAATAGAGCTTGTAAGGGTAAATGTCAACACAGATAGCTGTGTGGTGCTGCTCTACACATTCGAGAAGCTGAGCGTGTAAGGTGAAGAAGAAATAATAACTTATCAATATAATACATGCACAGGGAATTTTCATCTCATTTGAGGTTCCTGACTAATGAATTATAACAGACATACATACTTGGCTGAATCTCAGTGTTTGTGCTGAACCTTGGATTTGGACATGGTCTGGAAGGTGTAGCTGTGGGATCCTCACCTTGGCCAGTGCCCTGTAGGATTCTTGCTTTGTGCAAATGAAGGTAAATATTACTGTTAATTTTACTCTGAATGGTTTCAAGCTGAAGATTTTTCTTATACTAAGTAGTTAATTAAAATCTAAATGCTTGTGCCTATACAAGAAATATCATTGACACGATAGTAAAATCAGAATGAGAGAAAATTCTATTGCACAGAGATGTTGCTGCTGCTCTCATTCCCTTCATTATGCATTTGCTATATTGTTATTCCATCCTTGTTATTTTCCATGTGTCACAATACATCTATCTATCTATCACGCATATGTGCTGTTATATCCACAGGTGTGATTGCTCCTCCTTTTCAGCAGCTTTATACAGCAAAGCATCACCATTTTCACTAGTGAACCATCTGAGTCTGCACTTTCAATTGCTAATTCATTGAGTTCTGTGAAAGCCACTTCAGAACCATTTCAGGAAAGGAAAATGGGAGGGTTTTTCATGAACCTGAACTGTTCAGATGGAGACAAAATATGGAAATGATCCACAGTCCCATATAGTGCTCCATCCACATGTGTACTCGTGACATGAGGAAAGCAGTGTGAATGCTGTCTCATCCTCTGAGCACACAGCTGCTGCATTCAAAGGCATTTCACAGGTGGCTCAGACTTTTTTCAGGTTTTAGATCCTACTGAGGGTGTTAAACTGCTTCTGATTTAGGTTTTCTTTTCTTTCTTTGCCTTTTTTTTTCCTTTTAACAGGAACTAGAACCTGAAAGGACCTGAAAACATCCTTTGAAACGCTGCATGTATGGAAGCTGTGAATTGGAGCTTGGAAAGAGGGAGGAGGAGCTGGAGATTACAGAAGGAATATTTTCATGCCACAGAAAATCTACAATATTTAATGTATATTCTTATTAGAAAAGCTCCTGAAACTATTACAACATTATGTTTTGTCTGTGAGCTCAAGGACATGTAAAGAAGAGTAAAACCCTCTAACTATTAATGCCTATAAATATTTGAAGGTTGAGTGTCAGGAGGATGGAGCCAGGCTCCTCTTCGTGTCATCTAATGATAGGACAAGGGGTGGTGGGTGTAAGCTGGAACATAGGAAGTTCCACATCAATATGAGTGAGAACTTCTTCACAGTGAGAGCACTGGAATGGGCTGCCCTGGGGGGTTGTGGAGTCTCCTTCGCTGGAGATGTTTAAAACCTGCCTGGATGTGTTCCTGTGTGACTTGGTCTAGGTGATCCTGCTGTGGCAGGGGGATTGGACAAGATGATCTTTGAAGGTCCCTTCCAATCCCTAATGATTTTGTGATTCTATGAATCTAATTATCTTTCTTGCACTTAAGCAAGAATATACAAACAGCTATGTGAAGGCCTGGACACTTCCTCTTGCAGGATCCAGTTTGGTGAATGTCTAGGGAAGAAACAAGGAGGAGGGCAAGCAGGGCTGTTGCATGGTCTCTGCCTCCACTGAGCTGAATCTGAGTGACTTCTTAATGGTGGCAGTGTGTACACCCATTTAAAAGACATTTTCCCAATAAAGTAGTAGTTTTGGTTTTGAATGCAAATAAACTGTTAAAATTCAAAGCACCGTCAAAGAAAATTAAACATATGTTAACAGTGAAAGGAGGATCTCCATCTTCTACTAGATGGGAAAGGGAAAACCTGGTGACCAAGGAAAAGGAAAAAGCTCAGCTACTAAATGCATACATTGCTTCAGTCTTCACCAGCAATGCCAGTTGCTCCCTGAGTGCCCAACCCCCTGAACTGGAAGACAGAGTAGAGGGTCAGAATGCTGCCCCCATAATCCAGGAAGATATGATCAGTGACCTATTGCACCACTTATAGACGTACAGCACTACCAGGCCCAACGAGAACCACACAGGTGTGCTAAAGGAGCTTGCAGAAGTTGTCACCAAGCCACTCTCCACGTTTTACCAACAGTCCTGGCTAATCAGGGAGGTTCTGTTTGAATAGAGATTAGCAAATCTGATGCCCATGTATAAGAAAGACCAGAAGTAGAATCCTTGGAACTACAGACCTGTCACTGTGACAGTAGTGACAGAGAACCTTATGGAGCAGTTCATCTTGAGTCACACGGCACTCACAGGACAATCAGATGATTTGGCCCAGTTAGCACAGATTTGTGAAAGGTGAGTCCTGCCTGCCTGACCTGATCTCATTCTACAACAAGAGACCCACCTACTGGATGATGGAAATGTAGGACATTGTCTACCTGGACTAGGCACAAAGTCAGAAACTTATGGCACAAGGCTTAAGTATGTACACGCTGCACTGGACAAGACACTGGCTGCATGACTGGACCCAAAGAATGGTAGTGAACAGAAGTAAATCTGGCTGGTGTCCAGTCACAAGTGGTGTTCCTCAGAATTCAGCATTTGGGTCCTGTTCTCTTCAATATCTTTATTGATGGTCTGGATGAAGTGATTGAGTGCACTCTCACGAAGTTTGCAGACAACACCAAGCTGGGTGGGTGTACCAAACTGCTGATGGGTAGGTAGGCTCTACAAAGGGATCTAGACAGGCTGAGTTAATGGGCCAAGATTAATTGTACGAGGAACAACAAAGTAAAGTGCCGGCTTCTGCTCTTGGGTCACAACAACCTCATGGTAAGCTACAGGCTTGGGGATGTGTGGTTGGAAATCTTCATGCTAGAAAACAATCTGATTGACAGTCACCTGAACAGTGTGCCCAGGTGGCCAAGAAGGCCAACAGCATGCTGACTTCTATTGGAAATAGTGTGGCCAGTAGGAGTAGGGAGGTGGTCATCCCCCTGTACTTAGCACTAGCCAGGCTGCACCTTGAACATTGTGTTCAGTTCTTGGTCTTTCACTAAAAGGAGGACTTGGAATTGCTGTAGTGCATACAGAGAAGAGCAATGAGGCTTGTGAAGAGTCTGGAGCACAAGTTATGAGGAGTAGTTGAGGGAAACGAGGTTTAGACGAGAAAAGGAGGCTGAAAAGAAACCTTATTGCTCCCTACAAATGAGTGAAAGGAGGTTAGAGAGAAAAGGAGGACAATCTCTTCTCTCTGTTAGAAAGTGATAGGGCTAGAGGAAATGGCTGCAAGCTGTAGCACGCGAGGATTAATTTGGATGTTAGGAAGAATTCTTCACTAAAAGCATCATCTAACATTAGAACAGATTGTCCAGGGCAGCGATCAAGTCACCATCCCTGGAGATATTTAAAAGCTACATAGATATACTGCTTAGGGACATGCTTTAGGGGTGACCTAGCAGTGCTGGGTTTAAGGTTGGACTTGATGATCTTACAGATTATTCTGTGATTCTGCAATCTCTCATTTATTGCATAATGTTTTGGCATGGAACTGCCAAGGAAAACTAAAGTTTGTTTGTTTTCACTGTAGAGGTCAGTGTTGGTAAAATGTTAAGAGAGGTAGTCTGAACTTTTCTTCTTCACTTATTTCATGAAGCCATCCATGCTGATAGCTACCTAAAGGCTAATGAAGCATGCTTGGAGTGCTCAGTTGTGGCTGAATTAATACAACCAGGAGCTTAAAACTAGCAACTTTGCATCAATAGATAACCCAAATGACTTGGCTTTACTAAACTTTACCCCTACTATTTAATTTCCATTGCAGTGAATACGGAAAGTTAACAATATTTTGTCAGTGCTGAGGAAGAAGGAGAAATAAAGAGCAAGCGTACTCCTCCGTGACTCTGTTTTTTCCTGCAGATTTCTTGCCTTAAGGAACAAAACAGCCCAAACAATAATATCTAGAAGGACAAGCAATGGTAGTCTCAACATTAATGTTGAAAAAATGCCACTTTTCTTTCTGTTCACTGCTGATTGCACTTTTGAGATCAAAGTGGCATTTTAAAGGAATTTAAGTCAAGTACTTGCCAACTTCCTGCTGACAGGAAACGTGTAAACTACATTACTTCAAAGTCTTTAAAAAATTTCACCTTCAGCAGTGGATCAATGTTGAGAAGACATCAATAAAACAGCCCTCTAGAAGAGCCAAAACTAGGATTTGATTGTAACACACAGCGAGCACATAAAATAGTGACATACGGGTAGTGTAGTATTGAACAAAGACAGGAAAGCCAGGGGATGTTTCTTCAACGGACAGCTGTTGCAGTCAACAGGTGTGGGGTTTGTGACATTTGAGCTAGTTTTGGTGTGTGAAGAGTGCCTGGATAAGCTTTCTTTGTTGTGTTGGGGTGCTCCAGAGCTGAATGCGATACTCCAGGACTGTCTTATGACAGCAGAGTAGAAGGGAGAATGACCTGCCTCAGCCTGCTGGTCACACTGCTTTTCACACAGCCCAGGATATAGTTGACTCTCTGAGCTGCAAGCACACATTACTGCCTCATGTCCAGTTTTTAATCCATCATGTACCCATTTCAGTTGGGACAAAACTAGTTTTCTTTTAGTAGCAGTTACAGGGCCATGTTTTGGATTTAGTGTGAAAATAAGGTTATAACATGCTCATGTTGTAGCTGTTGTTGAGCTGTGCTTGCAACAGGAGCTTTTCAGTTTCTCATACTACCCTGCCAGTGGAGACTGCAGATGCACAAGAAGGTGAGAGGAGAACACTTCCAGCACAGTGGACCTGAATTAGTCAAAAGGATAGTCTATACCATCTGAGGTCATGATAAGCAATAAAACTGGGGGCAGTTTGTCATGGCATGGTGACGAGCAACTGCATTGTGCAATTTTTGTATTGTCATGTGTTGGCTTCATCAGACAGCCCCGGGACAGACTCTCCCTGGTTATCAAAATGCTTGAGACCCCTCTCCCCACTTTCTCCCCAAATGACAAAGAAGAGGAGCTCCCCAAAAAAATTCCACAGAGGCAAAAACTCCCCAGAATCCAAAAGCCCAAAAATAAAAATATTCAAAAGCCTCTGCTTATCACAGAGCTGATTGACTGAGACAGGTGAGTTGTGCTCAGAGCTTGTGGAGTTTCTTTTTATCAAACTGCTTACAAAGGCCATGCAGGCCACCACTGCTACCCTGCCACCAAAACTTAGCCAGGCTCAAACCATGATACACATATATACACTCTTACCATTATTGTTATATCTATTATATTCCTTTCTTTTTTTGTCATATTAAGCTTCCTTTTTCTCAACCCACTTGATCTTTTCCAGGCCCCTCTAGATGACATGACGTCCCTCAGGCACACCAAGTGCAACACCCAGTTTAGCATCATCTAAAAACTTGAGGAAGATGCACTACATCCCATTGTCTGTGTCTCTGATGAGGATATTAAACAGCACTGGTCCCCGTATGGACCCCTGAGGCATACCAATTGTCACCAGTTCCCATCTGGACTTTGAAACATTGATCGTTATCCATAGGATGTGACTGTTCAAACTATTCCTTATCCATTGCACTGTTCACCCATCAAATATGTATTTCTCCAATTTAGATGGAAGGATGTTACTTTCCATGTATCCCTATGGCTTATGGAAAAACTGTGGCAAGAAGGCTAAGGAGAAACCAGGAGTAGTCTTTGTCAACACATCTTTATGACTTAATTTGTGCAATATGTTAGTTAACCCCCATGAAATAAACCATAATACCTCACAGTTTACAACATTTGTATACTTCCAGAAGATTCTTTCGCAAGGCAAAATATTAGAGGCATTGGGAGATGCACTGCTGGAGAAGTAAAAAAAGGAGTTTCTTTGACATTTAACTTCTCAGTGAAAGGTTGTTAGGAAACTCTTTTAACTGCTGCTGGAGACAAGCTTCTTACATATTGAACAGTGCTTGCTGTGTTGGTCCTGTGTGGCGGATAGACCTCTTATCAGAACAGAATCATAGAATCATTAGGGATTGGAAGGGACCTCGAAAGATCATCTAGTCCAATCCCCATGACACAGAGGGATCACCTAGACCAAGTCACACAGCAACATACCAAGATGGGTCTTAAATGTGAAGGAGTTTGCACAGCTCCCCTGGGCAGCCTGTTCCAGTGCTCTGTCACCCTCACTGTGAAGATGTTCCTCCTCATATTGATGTGGAACCTCCGATGTTCAAGCTTACACCCATTGGTCCTCATCCTATCACCAGATGACCTTGAGAAGAACCTGGCTCCTTCTTCCTGACACTCATCCTTCAAATATGTATAGACATTAATGAGGTCACCCCTCAGTCTCCTCTTCTCCAAGCTTAAGAGACCCAGCTCCCTCAGTCTTTCCTCATAAGGGAGGTGCTCCACTTCCTTCATCATCCTCATTGCTGTGCGCTGGACTCCCTCCAGCAGCTCCACATCCCTCTTGATCTAAGGGCCCCAGAACTGGACACAGTACTGCAGATGTAGTCTCACCTAAGAATGGAGCTGTGCAGTTGCCCACTGGAATATAGCTCCTAAATGACCATCCTGAGGGGGTTTGAAGGCTGGACTGCAAGAAGCCTTGTGCCTTCATTCTCAGTATCTCATGCCTAGTCAGCTGCGTTCCACTCTACCAAAAAACATTTCATGCGTAACAGCATTTCAGGGACTGTTACCATATCTGTGATATTCGAAATATGAATTTGAAATTCAGAGCTTATCAATACAAACACATTGACTTGCATAAAAACTTTTTGGTAAATAAACATTTACTTGCATCATGTTCACAGCTGATAAACTGTAGTTGCTAACTCTGTAAATGAGATCTTAGTTAAGTTTTGTCCTTTGTGCTTTTGTGCAAGATTTTAACATTTGATGATGAAATATGCATGCATCAATCAACACAAGCAATGAAGGAACTGCTTCTGTTTAGGTAATAAGATAAGGTGATGCTTTCTCAACTTCTGGGTTTTAGTTGCCACAGAGGTGCTGGTTCTCGGGATTCATAGCTGCTGCTTCTTATTCAGGCAGCTCTGTAGTTGTGCTGCATATTAGTTTTTGTCCAACAAGGGAGTTCAATTTGTACTGTACATTTCATTTCTTCACAGATTTAGATTTATTTCATGTTCTCTGCTTTTAATTAACTCTCTGGCACAGCTGCTGGACAGGATATAAAAACTCATTGCTCTCCCTGCGTTGGAGTGTACAACCAATCATTTACCACTTAGATGCTGGTGCAGGAGCTATCAGTTTCCATGGCAACCAGGGCCACGGTGATTGATTCCTTGCCAGTATGGTATCACCACAGGGAGCAAGGTTTGTAATTTTTGTATGCTTGCAACATCCGTCTAATTAAAATGGGATTAGAGAATCATCCCTATATATGTTCGACAACAGGACTGCAATCCATGTATGCAAATTTCAGCTTTATTCAACAGAGTATTTGGAGTGTTTATGAGGAAACAGTTGCTTTGCTCCTGGTGTCTTGAAACGGTGGGAGGGAAGGGGGAATAAAAAGAGAAGATGCATGCAGCATATTTCGGCTACTAAATGCAACAAAAATAAAAATCCCAAACAAAACCTTTCACTGATGCTCAAGTTCTATGCAAGTCAAATCCTGTTTCCAGTCATGACTATGAGGAGGAAAGAAGGTAGAGCTGTACATCTGTACTGATACGCTGGTAACTAACACAGGAAAAACTGCTGAGCGTGTCCTGGAAATGCATTAATTAATTTAGTGAGCATGAATTATTTATTTGTCAAAAGCCTTTAATTCGATGATTAATTTTAGTTCACTGGCGTCTCCTGAGAGCAAAGTAATGCTGCTCCCATAATTTTCTGTCATAAAGCATTCCACAAGTCTTACAATGGTTACTTGGAAATTTGTTAAGTCTTTAGTGGTCGGGAAAGATGACAGAATTGTAGTATGCAAAGAGACTACAGGCAAAAAGAGAAGCTCAGCGGGGGTTTTTTAGATGACTGTAAGTGAAGCTAGGTTATCTGAAGCACGTAAATGCAAAGAAAAAAAAAAGAGAAAGAAAAGCACAGATGACTGATCTGTTAGGGCTTTTTCATTATATATCACCAACTCTTCTGTGCAACGCTGACAAAATGGCCTATTAAGATAAAAAAAATGACAGTTTGCAGTACCTAATGGAGTCCATGTCTTACACATTTTATTTTGCAATCCACTTCAGTGTGATAAAACTTAGAACCTTCATACAAATTATGACAGAATTAATAGCCTGTGAGATTTTATTGAAAAGCCCACCGACAGCAGCTACATGGATAACTTTTTGTAAAAGGCCATTTCTTTGCACAACGGAAGAAAATTAATGCTGTAACAGGCACCAATACACAGATGGTATAAATGTCACTTAGCACACAGCAATGCTGTGTTTTATCATGCTTCCATAATAAACCCCTCCCTCACGAACAAATACCATCCTGGTCTTGGGGGTTAGAAATCACAGTGTCAGAGAACAAGGATTAATCGTTTTGGTACAGAGGAATCTTCTTGGGGGGCAGCAGCCAAAAACCTCAGCAACTGGTTGGAAGTACAAAAATGGAGGTAACCAGGATTAAAATATAGTATGTGTTTCTGAATGAAATCTCTCTGAAGTTTCTATCACATTCATCCAGCCAAATTACCTCAAGAGACACACATTGTGCAGAACCCCCAAGGTCTCCATCCTGCCCTCCTTCTGGCTTTAGGTTTCTCTGGAGGAAGATGGCTCTTTTGGTTGAACATCAAGGGTAGGGCTTTTTACACAGGTGCATAGCAAGAGGACAAAGGGAAATGCTTACAAACTTGAAGAGAGCAGACCTAGGTTAGGTATTAGGAAAAAGTTCTTT
This sequence comes from Phoeniculus purpureus, assembly GCA_028565055.1. Classification (NCBI taxonomy): domain Eukaryota; kingdom Metazoa; phylum Chordata; class Aves; order Bucerotiformes; family Phoeniculidae; genus Phoeniculus; species Phoeniculus purpureus. The sequence continues at coordinate 36,706,495 of JAOXOE010000874.1, forward strand.
CTTGTGAGGGTACTGAGATGCTGGAACAAGTTGCCCAAGGAAGTTATGGCTGCCTCATCCTTGGAAGAGTTCAAGGCCAGGCTGGATGAGGCCCTGAGTAACATGATCTAGTGAAGGGGGATTGGAACTGGATGATCTCAAAGGTCATTTCCAACCTTAGTTATTCTATGATTCCTCAGTCACCAGGTCACCAGTGCTTATGCAGGCTTCACACATAAATCTTTTACAGTCAGCTGTAACTGACTCTGAAGAATAACTCCTTAGCCCAACACCAGCCTGCAAAGAAAAGAAGGAATGATTCCCCATCACCTCACAAAAAAGTTGACTGGGCTTAGAAGAAAAAGTTGGTCAGGCACAGGTCTTATATTACCACTACTTTCATGCACCTTTGACAAGCATATTGCTGTAAATACATCACAAGACTACTGTGAAGTCTTTTCACAGAAACTGCACAGGTGCAGAACTAAGGATTGGCCATACCTTGTGCAAGCTATGGCAAGTACCACAGCCACTTTGGCTCAAAATTACTTAATCTGCCTAACTATCCATTAAAAAAACCCTCCAAAACAACAACCAATCAAGAAACAACCCAAAGCCACCACAAATCCAGAAAAAGACGAAGCTCGTAACAATAAAAAGAAATGTCTATACACCTTCCTGACAAACTGAAAGCCCTGCCTCCCTTCCTAGGGTAATCCCGGGAGGCATTAGAAGATTCTTTGCATTTTCATGCTTTTTATCTGATCAAGAACTACCCTTCCTTTAGGAATGAATGTCTTCAAGGTGGGAATCAGTCCTCATGATTTATCAGGTACTTGTGTTTGGCTTTCTTGCAGAATGGTGCTAGGGATCTTCTCAGATTCTTAAAGACAGAGATCCCTGTAACTAGAACAGCCCACTTACACGTGCCTAGGCTTTTTTTTTCCTTATCTCACAAGTTCTTCCACTTGAACTAGAAAATGTCTTGGAACCTGATCACGCAAAAAGTGAAGGAGCTACAAAATAATGTCTCAAACAGCAACATTGTTATTGGAATAATTAGTTTAATTAATTATTCATTTCTTATTAAACGATGATGTTACTCCAAAAATGTATAAAATATTTTAAATCTACAGTGGAGGCTGAAATGCTCCACTCAAAAGATATTAAAGTATTTTCTCCGCGAAACGAAAGGAATGTCTTCCTAAACAAATACATAGAAAATTCACAGAATCACAGACCATTAGGGATTGGAAGAGACCTCAAAAGATCACCTAGTCCAGAATTCTCTTCAAATATTACTATATCAAATTTACAGGTTTGATTCCACCACTGAAGAGCAATACTGAATTTTTACCCCTGCCTCAAATACTGCCATAGTATAACCAGCCATAATGATAATTTTTAGAACACCCTGGAATTATGCTGTTAAATATGGTCAGCATTGGTTCTTATGTGTAATATTTCTGCAGATGATGTAGATTTTCACCAGCAAACAGGACTGCATTTTTGTGCATCTACATGTGCTGCGCAGCAGAGGAAACCAGAAAAGGTCCCCCAAGCACTTTGAGTAAGGTTTCAGAAGTTTAACACTATGCTGTTTGGGGTTTTTGACAAACCAATAAAATACTGAAATTAAAACTGAGATCTTTTAAAATTCATTATTTTTTTTCAGTCATTTAGCTCCACACTCACACAATGCTGCATTAGGATTAGGTAAGGTGCTTCTCTTCCTCTGCTCAATATCAGAGGCACCCCAAGTACTACTCTTACTGGTAACAGTTAAAGACGATGATGCTGAATAAGTCCCGTATTTGCAATTAATAGTCTTGCTGTTTCCTCCTGAAGAGGCAGAACTACCTCAAGGAGATACAGTTCACCTGTCATAGAAGTATGTAAGACTGACACAAGGTTGAACAAAACAATGTTAATGGAGGAAAACGTCTTGGGAAATAGCTCTTCAAATTGGTAGCTGAAAAAAACAATGGAAAGATTTGAAAATAACAAATACAATGGGAAAAACACGTTTCGGACTGTTTCAGCCACGTAAAATAACAGCAATAAAGTTCATTATTTTAAAGCAAAATATTGCGATGAAAACAAAATTACGTAAATTACATAGACTCAAACTTTTGTACAAAGCCCAAATACTTTACATTCCAACAAATGAAATTATCTTATTTAGCTTTGTCTTCTGATTTTCCTTAAGCCAAACGATCCTGCTCAAACCTCTTGTCTCTTAAACTTAGTTGAACATGCAGACCAAAGGAAGGTGCCAACCAAGTATTTGTATCCTCTGCCTGCAGAGCTACCTGCAAGGACAACATGCAAGCAAACTTCTTTACTCTGCTGCTCTTTGCTGCAGCTGAGATGTACTCTGGAGGAACCACTGAAAACAGTGTTTAGCATTTCTTCTTACCCAGTCCTTGGTGTCCTTGATGAACTTGGAGTGCTCCTTGTCACAAGATGAAATCAAATGCAAGTAGCATTTTAACATGTGGATAACTGTGTGTTGTGAATGGAACAGAGACTTTAACCCATCTCACTTAAGCCAGCTGAGAGACAAGAGGTTCTCTAACTAAACTTGTTTTCATACGAAGGACCCATACAGGCAGTGCTTTACCCAAATAGAATCCAGTTGGTACTGTCTATTTGTAATTTCTTATACAAACTTTTATCTGCTATGCTGATGGAAGACCATTTGAGGTACATCTTCAGGTACACTTTTGTACCTTTCTAGGAGCAGTTTGACTGTGGGTTGACTGAAAATTGTTGTTAATTAACAGCTGGAAAGATATTCCTAGTGAGGTGAAACTGCTGCTTTCAGCTTATCACTGGTGTGGAAAACTACTCAATATAAAAGCAAGCGAGCTTTTCTCTCCAGAGGTTAGTTTTTGCAGTTCCTGGCTGAAATATTAATGGTCACAGTGGGGGGACCCTCACCCACACAGCCTGTATTCTGTGAGTGTGTGAACTGCTCTGCCTTGCTGACAGCCAGGCTGCTG
>JAOXOE010000874.1:36709578-36765670 GCA_028565055.1 Phoeniculus purpureus
TGCCAGAGCCCCATCCAGCCTGGCCTTAAACACCTCCAGGGATGGGGCCCCAACCACCTCCCTGGGCAACCCATTCCCATAAAGATGAAGCCCCACAACACAAGTAATTTTCCCATTGTGGCATTTGTGCATTCTGTCTTTGGTATGGTGCTTCAGACGGACAGCCTACAGATGAATGGGTTATACAAAACAGATTGTCTAACACATACTCAGGTGAAGCCAAGTGAAGGTAAGATTGCAGCAAACATAAGCCTGGTAACCAATGCCTTAATGTAGAAAAATAATGAAAACACCAGCACAGGACTGAGTATCAACCCTCAGCCTAAAGAAATCCCTGAGGACTCTACATATGTGCAAATACCGTTTTCTGGGTTCAAAACCCTTACTGTTCTGCACCTAGTGATATTACCACAGCTAGACTAAACTTTGTGCAGATATGCTTACTTACTGGCTGTGAAGACATACTTGGGTAGCATTAGGATTAGTTTAGTGTCCCCATATAAATTCTTTTCTGAGAACAGCACAATGCCATGTCACCTTGGAGTCACTGTACCACAAAAGCACTATATTGGCTTGAAACAACTTGTGGAATATTATTATGTCTGATCTCCAAGTGAGAGGAGGGAAACTGGAAGAAGAAATGCTTTTTAACTCCTCCCCTCTGCTGAAGTCACATTTTAAGGAGAAAGGAATAAAGTATCGGTTAAAAAAAATGAGTAAACACCACTCACGAAGCCACTATTAATTCAGTTCCATGAAGCAGCAATTCAGCTGACAGACTCGTAGTACGATTCATTTCAGCACCGCTGCTCTCACTGCAGTATTTTTCTATCTTTTAACACTTCCCTTTGAATTTCCTTAGACCTTAGAATTGCTTCCTTATCTTTTCTAGAGGCATAAAACTTCAAAAAAGTAAAAAAGTGAGTGATGGGTTTATGGTGGTTTTGGCTTTGATTGAGTTCACTATCTGTCACAAAAAGTAACTCTTTAAAAATGATTGTGTGTGACAGCTTCTATGTTTGTTCTGCTTCAATGTTCTTTCGTATGTAATTTGCACAGTTTAAAAGCTAGAAGATATATTTCCCTGCTGCCAGACGGCGAGCTCAGCCAGGGACATGAAAAATCAAGCTGAGATCTTTACACTTCTTAAGTTTATTGCTACCAACTTGGCAGCTTGAACTCGTTTGACATCTGTTGATGATGTGTAAGGTAGGGTGACACCCAGCTCATTAGTCTGTTCTTCTGGTGATATTTCTGCACCAGAAAATTAAAGAGACTGGCATCCATGAAAACGCAGTTTTTCTTCTGTTTATCCTGAACCAGTGGCTTCCAGCGACAGTTTTCTGTGTGCTTCTTGGTAATGAGTTCATGCTGACTAGAACATATCTTTTTAGTTTGAGGGTTTGAAAGTGAGCAAACCACTGCAGAAGCACAGAAAGCATAAATACACTGGTTGTATCACTTATAGCGGCTTGCTTTTTAAGTACACGGCTTACGCTCCTTCATACACCACATCTTGTTTTACTGTGCGTGCTGCATGATTCAGCTCCTTCTGAAGGTGGTCAGCACAAGCACTGGGACCAAATGATCTTGTAACCAGCATGAAAATATATGTAGTTTTCCATTTGTTCTGATCAGTTGGAGTGATTTTGCACTTCTTATTTTTTTTATTTTGCCATTTTAAGCCTCATGTATGATACAATTATTTTTGTTGACATTTCAGACATGACTATGAAAATTTTATGGTTAGGAACTTGAGAAGTATTTTTAAATGGTAGAATTGGCAAAATGTATGTATGTTATCAGTAATGCCGCTAGTTCTGGGCACTATTTTTGTGGTGTGGTAGGTGTAAAATTGACTAATTCAGGGAGAACCTGAAGGTTTGTCCTTCTGTATGGAGAGGCCACCTTGTGTTCCAGGAGCTTAAAAGCATAAGTAAGGAAATCTGTCAAAGACAATAAATCCAGAAGAAGTTCAGCCTGCTGAAAGAGTATACTTTTGCTGCTGATCCAGGGTTCCCTGAGTAAATGGGTTAGACTGATAATACTGAGCTGTACCAAGAATTCAACCCTAGAAGAACCTGGACACCAGCAGTAAGTCTGAGATCTATGTGAGGGTTGGATTTACATGTAGCATGTTTTCTGCCTAAATAAAGAACCATTGAGAGTAATTTCTGGAAGAAAAAGCTTTCTGCTTCATTTTTTATTTTAATAGTTCCCTGTGGTAGATACGGTTGTGAAGATTATTTTGACGTTTCTGATAAAGTAGAAAAGGTAATAGGACAAACATAAATCTTAATATAATTAATGCAATTACAGAAGGAGGAAATAGGATAGAACAGGGTATTTATTCATATTATCACTTAGTCCTAATAATGTTTGTCCCCTTTACATGTTCTTAGACCCTGTTGGCATAAGTGTAGTTCTTTTACACTGCTGTGAAAGACCTGGTTACCTCATTTGAGAATTTGCTTCATTACTTTTATTTTTCAATATATCCTTGCCTATATATCCCTACAGAGAAGGTTGAAGTGTATGAATCTCAAGATGACACCAGATATTTTTGAATGCTTTCTTTATAAAATGATGTCATATATCTGATTCTTTTATTTCTCTTTCTTTGCCCTGATTAAAGCGAAATTTCCTAGAAGCATTATAAAGGTATACTTTTGCTTGGCTTAGTATGCTCCAGAATATTCACGAAACTACTTGGCTAACGTACAAAATTTGCCCACTTACTACACAAAATTCATAATTACAAGCAATGTCTCAGTTAAATAAACTGTGCAGGAAATGTGAGATCACTTTTTTATGACTATTTTCTTTGCAAATGTCCTTTCATGAGCGTCCCACACGCTTCAGCCTTGTAAATTATTAATGTACTTTGTATCTCATTAGCTGTACATTATGGAAATTTACCTAAACTGCTACCTCTAGTTTCATTAAAACAGCAAATGGTTAAGAGAGGGAAGAAAGTTTATTGGGTGTTTGCAATTAAATTGATTTTGTAAGAGTGGCACAAGTTTATAGTCTTACCATTTCTTTGGCTGTAATTTAAAAGATCCTTATGATACTCAGACTAATGAATAATTCACGCTTCATTTATTAGCCTGGTAACCCTATTGCCAGCCTCATAAAAATGAGGATAATTCTTGCTTTTCTCTTTCATGAGGCACTGGAGAACTATGTATACGTGTACGCATGTGCACACATTTTCTGTGTTCATGTACCTTGGTGTATGCTTGTGTGAGTGTACTCACATGAAAACAAAGGTCACGTATGGTTTTTAATGTGCAGTACATGCATAACGGATGGCAGAGCAAGGACCACGGGGCTAAAAGCCATCAGTATGAAACAAGATTTCTCAGGTACTTCACACAAGCCCTAAGGAACGGCCCAGCGTCGGATCGTGTTGCTGAAAGCACAAAAGCCACCTACTCATTCTCTCTCACTCTAGTGGCCTAGAGTAAACACAGGAATGAATCCAACAAACGCCTTCCTGGAAGGCAGTGGATGAAAAAGAAATGGGAGATGGATAGTAGTTAGTCATTCGCTGGGTTGTGTGCCCTAAAACTTTTGGCAATGGGGCAACAGAATGGAGAAAAAATTTCTGAAAGTTCTTTATGTGTTGAAAACTTCATAGAAGTAGTTCTCAGCTGAAATACAAGCCAGTTTCCGCTTACGGATGCAGCAGACAACCTGGTCAGTATCTACCTGTTATTTTTCTATCAAAAATGACAACCTGTCAAAACCAAATCTCTTGCTGAAATAATTCAATTCTAAAAACCTTCTGATTTGCAATATGATTCAATGTCATATTTGGAACACTTTGTTGATCTTATGAATTTTGAAAGAATCAGAAGTCAATGTTTCATTATTATTTAAATTAAATGAACTGTTTATTCTCTATTTAATTTATAGGAAATTTCTCACAGAAACATCCCTCAAACTTTTACCTTTGCAATTACATTGCAAGTATTGAAACTGTACCATGCACAAGCTTTCATTTTTGCCCCATAGACATAAATCTAGAATTAAGATTCCTATCGTGGTCTGCCCTAGAATTGGAGATGCAATAGGATACAGATCCTTGGATACTGTCCTTCTGTTGACCAACATGCACGCTATGAGGGGCAGGCAGAAAAGAATAACCCAAACCAGATACTGAGGTGGGTTCAAACAGAAGATTATTCACAGCTCTGTGAGTCAGGACAACCACACTGCAAGCCCAGAACGTAGTTACCTGTCAGCTGGATGAAAAACTGCTTTGAATTTCTTCTTTTAAATGAACATATTTATGATGCTGTTCCATTATTACTGTCATTAAAACGCAACTGAAAGAAAAATCTTTGTCGAAAGGAGTCAAAAATAACTCTTAAGGAAAACATTTAATCCATTATTATTTTAAAGTGCATGTCAAAAACCACGTTAAAAAAATGAGATTTCTTTTATATTAACAATTGGCCAACCAGCCTTCACCTCCAAATGCAGTAATCAGAATAATTACAGAGCAGCAAAGAAATCATGCCAGCAATAATGCCACAAGCATTACCCTTTCTCAAGCCTTGAATCTATTATGACATCTGTATTTCATGCCACAGCATATGCATGGTGCCAAACTATTGTCTCATTTGCTGACTTTAAAACCACATCAAACTCTGCCTCGGTAAAAAGTTAAAAAGATAAAGACTACTTTGGCAGGTGTTACACTAATAGAGCTTTAAATATCCTAATGTAATTTTTCAGTAATGAGACTGTAGTTCCAACAGTTTTCTTCTAAAACACTTGTTCTGACTATAAAGCTGAGATCACTTTGTTAATACATCTGCCCTCCTTCCTGCAAACTCATGGGCAGACACTTCAGACTTTGCAAATCCACCAGTGCCTCCTGTTCCATGTGACCGGAAAAGCCATTGAGCCAAGTACACGCTTTAATTCAATCTTATAGATACACTTGCTCCTTTAGATTCCCTCCAAAACAACCTTCTGAAAGCCATGCAGTGTTTAATACTGCTTCTTGAAGCCTGGGCATCCTCACCTCTGGCAGCCTGGAGCATTGTGTCTATATGACAGAAGTCTGTGTAGAGGCACCCAAATCAATTTCAAGTCAATGAGCTAAAGTAGTACTAATAGCAGAAAGAAGCTGGTTTTCAGTCAGCCTTCACCTTTGTCTACATCACAAGGAGCCTTTTACCCTTCCACTGAACTTTACAATTTATGGACAACCAGTTCAGAAGTTCTGTCTTAGACAAGAAAAACTCTGATAACAGGCTAGTGTGGGATGCAGCACTCAACCCCCAGGCCTGTGCTGGAGAAACTGGGCAGGGTCTCCACCTGTCATATGAGGTAAGTCTTTACCTACACTTTGTCTCAAAGTTACTTGCTTAATTGATGTTTGGATGTTTTTTTCCTACCTGAAGGTTTAGCATATCTTTTAACAGCAGAGTTGAATTTACCATGACACGTTATAAAATCAGAACCTCACATGACGGCACTATGGGTGCTACACTACAGTTTGAAGATGAAAATGTAGGAACACTTCACATTAAAAAATAACAGGCTTGAGAACTGGGCCCATGAAAACTGCATGAGGCTTAACAAGTCCAAGTACAACACCCTGCATTTGAGTTGGAACAGTCCCAAGCACAGTTACTTGCTGTAGAGTGAACAAATTGAGAGAAGTCTCAAGGAGAAGGACTTGGGGGTGTTAAAAGGTGAGAAGCTCAACATGAGCCAACTGTGTGTGAGTGCAGACCAGAAGACCAATCATATCCTGGGCTGTACCAAAAGAAGTGTTACCAGCAGCTCAAGAGATGTGGTTGTCTCCCTCTACTCTGTTTTTGTGAGACCATCCAGTTCTGGACTCCTCAAACTGAACTGCTGAAATGAGTACAGAGGTGGGCCACAGAGGTGATCAAACAGCTGGAGCACCTCTCCTATGAAGAAACACTGAAGGAATTGGAGCTGTTCAGCCTGGAGAACTGAAGGATTTGTTGGCAACCTTTAGCAATATGGCAGTACCTGGGATGCTGTGGAGGAACTGTTTACGAGGAGCTCTAGCGTTAGGACAAAGGAAATGGTTTCAATCTAAAAGAAAGTAGATTTAGATTAAACCTCAGGAAGAAATTACTGACTGCAATGGTGATGAGGCATTGGAATGGGTTGCCCAGATAAGTTATGGATGCTACCTCTCTGGAAGTGTTGAAGGCCAGATTGGATGGGGCCCTGGGCAACCTGGGCTAGTGAAAGGCATTCCTGCCCACGTTTTGGAACTCCGTGCCTTGCAGGAATGTTGGAACTAGATGATGTCCGAGGTCCCTTCCAACCTAAGCCATTCTACGATTCTGCAACTGGACAACACTAAATTAAACCTGAACTAGTACTTTTGTGACACCAAGAAATCTAGCATAAACTTTTACTTGATGCTCTCTTCACCTGTCTTCTATCTGCCTCAAGGAACTTGTGTCATCCTGTGTACTCTCACTGTGAAAGTGTTTAGCACTGAAGAAGTCCTAAATATCTACCAGAGTGGAACCTAATGTGTGACTCGTCGTTTGCTTTGCTGTGCACTGAGCCTTTGGAAGCTTTCATGAGAAGATACCCTGTATCCCAGGTCTATGATGGATTTCAAGTTTAGATGGTAGGTTTTTATATCACTGTCCTTTCTGGTGGCTATTGAATTTCTTGTGAAGCATTCTGGGACCTTGTGTGAAGCACTGTATAAGTATAGGGATTCGATTGGCTGAGTAATTCTTTTTGACTTCATCAAGCTGTTAATCTTGCATGCCTGTGGTGATAAACCTAGAAAATCCCAGATAATCCTATATAATATTCAGGCAGAGCTGGAAACAGCTATAAATACATATCAGACTGTCAAAAACCATTATCATTTAGACTACTTTCCAGTCTCTTCCAAATTACATTAGAATTTCCAAGCTTGACTTCAACTCTTCCTCCCCAACCCCCCTTTCTTCCTTCTTAATGACAGGGCACTGCCTGTATCTTAGCTTGCCAGAATAATAATGCACATTTCCTGCACACCTACCTTTTTACTAAACCATTATGTTACTCTAGTCCTGCTTCTGTATGACTCAGAGGCACAGCGAGCACTTGCAGTTCTGTACATAAGCAAATGGTTTTTGGCATTTTTCAAAACTGAAGCATCCCGCTGACAAAAGGCTTCTGTTTACCACACCGAACAAATGTTGTTGCTAGTGCAATTCCAAAAATGTTCTTAAATACATCCAGTCATAAAAACGCTGTCGTAGTCTTATTGTCCAATCAGGCATACAGCAAAGAAGAAAAACATTCGGTTTTTGTCTTTGCAATTTTATCTTGGCTAATAGCCAGAGATAATTAACAGTTTAGCATTTGCATTTCTCCACAGCAACCCTCTGATGAACAAAATGAGTCTTTTCAATAGAATGAAAATCTCAACCTCTCTCCAAACTTCTCACCTGTCCTTACCACAATTACAAGTAGGGAGTAGTCACTGATACAAGCAAACATGGATCTGGTAACCAGCTTCACTGGTTAGTTACAGTAGTGTAAACTGGGGTTATCTCTGATTGAGTCAGCAGAAGAATCTCCACAATAAAATATTATAGTGTAGTAGCCAAACTCTGAAAAAAGCTATTTTCCTCAGAAATAAGTGATACCCATATTTTCTGTGCCATTGCTTCCCTCAGTCCTCTATGCAGATGCTTAGGCAGATGATGATTCATGTGATCAGAGAAAAGCTGTGACCAAAACCCTGCACACTGTAAAGCAGTTCTTTACAGAAACCAGCATTTGGAACATAGTGCTGTTTTAAAAACACTTGATCCTGCTCTTTCAACTGAATAAAGTTCAGATTTCACTCACTCCATAATAGGGAGTGTGTGTCCTGTGACTTTCTCTCTGGAAATTTTCTGCAGAATATAGAGAAATAAAATCGTAGCCCAGCATTTCCATCCTCCTGACCTAAAATATTTCTCTTGCTTTTCTGGCAAATATCACACTGTCACAGCTGTAATTGCATTTCATGTTATCATTCCTCCAGCTCTGAGCATACTTAATAGGTTACATACTTCTGAGCAGACTAAGGTCAAACCTAGCTGCAAACGAACTTCCTGCTGATGAAGGACCCTCTCCCGGTGGATCCTCAGTGGAAAGGATCTTAGTCATGGTCAGGCTTTCTTTTATCTTTCTCCATCAGCAGCTACAATCTCTGTTCTTCTGCTCTGTTGTTTGCTCTGTGGACAGTTTTACTTTTGCTCTGGAGGCAATTCAGCCAAAAAACACTGGCTTGCTCTTTTCATTTTCCTGAAAACAGGGATTCGACTACATAATGCCATGATGTTTGCAGAAGTTGCGTTGCAGCACACCGCAACGTAGCTGACTGAGGCATGCTGAGATACTTGGGATAATGAGAAAAATATAATGGGATTCATTCTAAATCTCCAGATACTTCTGCATAGCACAAGAAGATACAGACTTTTGTTAACATACTGATAAAGACTTCCAAAAAAATCATAGAATAGTGGGTTTGGAAAGAATATCTGGAGATCATCCAGTCCAATTCCCATGCCAGAGCAGGCCCTCCTAGGGTAATCACACAGAAACATGTGTCATGGATTGAACTATGTACTCGACTCACAAGAGAGAAGTATTAATATATTTATTGACATAAACCAGTGATTTAGCAAAGTTTAAACAGTAAATGCAGCTTTCTAACAAGATTTGACATCCAGGCACACTTGATTGTTTACTGCATGGAGGACAGGGTCAGACAAAGCTATCAGGAGACCCTTCCACTTAAAAGATTATAGGTGCATAGCTAATCTTAACTATTACCTTAATCAAGCTTCAAAGTTTCACATGCTATTGGTCACTTACTGAGGAACTGTAGCAGCAAGGAATTTCTCAGCCTCAAGGAGTATTCTTGACAACCGTCCCTGACCATGGGAAGAGCATAATGTGCTCTGCGGGAGATCAAAGGGCCCTTGGGCTGCCCACTATTTATTGGGGTAAGACGATTGACTCATTTACATACCAAACTTGCCCTGAATCCATATCAAGTAGGACACAATCATCACACACAGAAGCATTACTATTGCACTGTTAGTTCAGAAGCAGAATACAGGAGATAGGGGCCATTTTGTGGGAAGGTGAAGCACACTGCCACAGTATGTCCAGATAGGTTTTGAATGTCTCCGGATGAAGACTCTGTGACTTCTCCAGGCAGCCTGTTCCAGTGCTCTGTTATCCTCACTGTGAAAAAGGTTTTCCCTTATGTTCAATTTGAATCTCCTATGTACCAATTTATGCCCATTGACCCGTGTCCTCTCACTAGACACCACTACTTCCCCATCCCTTAGTGCTCTGGAATTACATCTGCACTGACAGGCACTCAGAAGGCATCACAGGAACAGCCTGAATGCTTACAGGGAGAAAACTATGCTTCAGAAACCATGACCACTTGGATCGCACAGTATTTCATGATGGCATCTAATTTTCTTCAAATGGCACTTCCCCAAACAAGAGGGCAGAGACATCCCATACTGTAGAATAACTCATGTCAAGGAAGCTGAAGCCAAGATCCTGAGAAATATTGCAACGCCTTAGTAGCTTCAGGGAACCACACTGTTTTCTTGTCTATCTGATGTAGTCAACGATGCAAGGAATAAAACAGGGCTGAATTTACAGTCTGGTCCCGTACAGGATGTGCAATTAGCCTTTTGAAGTTAGTATGTTATTATCTCAGAACAGCTGGCTTCCTCCTGGATGATGGCATCTCTAAAGAGGCAGTGTAAAGATTGGCAAATATTTGATAGCTAATCAAAAGGAATTGTGGCTATAGGTGGCTTAAAGTTTTGCAGGTCCCCAACAAGCTTCATATTCATTGAATTTTTGAGGAAATAAATAAGATGAAAGGAAAGTAAATAAAGTTCAATGGTAAAGGTTTTCTCTTTCTGTAACACTTGGAATGATTACAGCCACTTGGGATGATTATAAGTCTCTAGTGAGAGAATGTAGGGTTGCAACTAGGAAAGCCAAGGCCTTCTTGGAATTCAACCTTGCAAGAGAGGTCAAGAGCAACAAAATGTCTTCTTCACACACATTGCAGGTAAAAAGAAAACCAGAGGCAATGTAGGCCCCCTGCTGAATGAGGTGGGTGCCCTGAAGACAGAGGATACAGAGACAGCAGAGATACTGAACACCTTCTTTGCCTTTATCTATACTTCTTGGGGCTGTCCTGATATCAAGCCCCAGACCGCTGAGGCCCCAGAGGAATCTGAGGCAAGAGAGGAGCCTGCCTTGGTTGATGAGGACTGGGTTAGGGATAAGTTGAGCAAACTGGATGTGCATAAACCCATGGGCCCCGATGGAATGCACCTGCGAGTGCTAAGGGAGGTGGCGGAAGTCATTGCTAGGCCACTCTCCATCTTTTCTAAGTCATGGGGATGAGGAGAGGTGCCTAGGGAGTGGAGGATAGCAAATGTCACTGCAATCTTCCAAAAGGGTAAGAAGGAGGGCCCAGGTAACTATAGACCTGTCAGCCTCACCTCCATCCCAGGAAAGGTGATGGAACAATTTGTTCTAGAGGCTGTCTCTAGGCACATCAAAGACAAGAGGGTTGTTAGGGACAGTCAGCATGGCTTCACCGAGGGGAAGTCATGCTTGACCAGCCTGATAGCCTTTTATGAGGGCATAACCAGGAGGATAGATGATGGCAGAGCAGTGGATGTGGTCTATCTTGACTTCAGTAAAGCTTTTGACACAGTCTCCCACAGCATCCTCGCAGCCAAACTGAGGCAGTGTGGTCTGGATGGTCAGGTAGTGAGGTGGATCGTGAACTGGCTGCAGGATAAAAGCCCGAGACTCTGTCAGTGGGACAGAGTTTATTTGAAGGCCTGTATCTAGTGGACTCCCCCAAGGGTCGGTACTGGGACCAGTCTTATTCAATCTATTCATTAAGGACTTGGATGAGGGATTAGAGAGTACTGTCAACAAGTTTGCTGATGACACAAAGCTCAGAGGAGTGGCCAACACCGCAGCAGGCTGTGCTGCCATTCTGCAAGACCTGGACAGAGATAAATTGAATTAAATATAACAAGTGTAAGTGTAGAGGCTTGCCTGTGGGCAAGAACAACCCCAGGTACCAGTATAGGTTGGGGACTGACGTGTTGGAGACCAGTGTAGGAGAAAGGGACCTGGAGTTCCTGGTGAACAGCAAGATGGCAAGGAGCCAGCAATGTGCCTTTGTGGCCAAGAGGGCCAACGACATCCTGGGGTGGATCAGAAGGGTTAGAAGATTAAGAGAGATTCTCCTCCCCCTGTACTCTGCCCTGGTGATGCCACATCTGGAGCATTGTGTCCCGTTCTGGGCTCCTCGGTTCAAGAAGGGTACAGAATCGCTGGAGAGAGTCCAGCACAGAGCAACGAAGATGTTGAAGGAAGTAGAACACTTCCCTTATGAGGAAGGCTGGGTCTCTTTAGCCTGGAGAAGCGGAAACTGATGAAAGATCGTCTAGTCCAATATCCCTGCCAAAGAAGGACCACCTAGACCAAGTCACACAGGAACACATCCAGGTGAGTTTTAAACATTTCCAGAGAAGGAGACTCCACAATCCCCCTTGGCAGCATGTTCGGGTGCTTTGTCACTCTCACTACGAAGACGTTCTCTCTCATATTGATGTGGAACCTCCTATGTTCCAGCTTACACTCATTGGCCCTTGTTGTATCACTAGATGACATTGAGAAGAGCCTGGCTCCATGCTCCTGACACCCACCCTCCACATACTTATAAACATTAATGAGGTCACCCGTCAGTCTCCTCTTCTCCAAGATAAAGATACCCAGCTCCTCCAGCCTTTCCTCATCTGGAAGATGTTCCACAGTCTTCACTGTCTTCATGGCTCTGTGCCAGACTCTCTCCAGCTGTTCTGTGTCCTTCTTGAACTGAGGGGCCCAGAACTGAACACAATATTCCAGATGCTGTTTCACCAGGGCAGAGTAGAGGGAAAGGAAAATCTGTCTCAATCTGCTAATCTCCCTCCTTCTAATCCACCCCAGGATGGAATACGCTGATTTTTATTTACCTAAGTTTCTTGCTTCATTATTATGTCTTCTGTATGTGTTAGTTTGCACTAGCCAGAGCCATAAAGCACACCAAATATACAAAAGGTATCCAAATACGGTGTTTTTTTGAATGACTGAAAATGTGAACAAAAAACAACTGTGTGAGCCAAGGTAAACTCTGGCAAGAGAGCAACACACACAGAAAAAAAGAAATATTGATTTTATATATGCCCTAGTGGCAAGTTATCTGCCTAACTTAGAGGGAGCCGACTTTGCCTGGTGGGAAAACCAGCTGAAAAACATACACAGCATTCTTAAACAACACAGAGATCAAATGAATGAAATTCCTTGCTTTAAACTGATGGCAGTTTTGCAAATATCTATGCTGTTGTACCCATGAAATGAAATGTCTACAGTAAGTAGCTTGTTAGCAAAATTCGTAATAGACATAGCTGATTAACTGGAATAAAAACATTCCTTCTCCCTGTGGGGTTACAGTCTCCTGACTGTCATAATAAACACAGACAAGAAATTCAAAACTGGAGCCCAACTTTTGATATTAACAAGGCAACGTGATCCACAAAATATATGGCCATCTTGTTTGCAAGCCTGATGGAGCAGAGCAACAAGACCAGCACACCTAATGCTCCTGCTGCTTGTTAAGTTTCCTGTTGTAACATTCTGCAGGTAAGAGGGAGCAAAGGCTTAGGCAAACTCAGTACCACGAGTAGTCCCCTTGACATGTCCAGGACTCTGGTGAGATCCCATGAGGTGACTGTGAGGTGGCAGTGAGGAGTTGTGCAGCCAGGGAGCTGCTGGGCAGCACAGTGCCACCCTGTATGATGTCTTACAAAGTCAAATTTATTTTCTTCCCCAGCAGCAGCAGCAGGTGGGCACAAAGGGTCCCTCGGGGACAAACAATCATTTGGAGATACAATTTCCCATGCCCAGTGGTGTTGCTGTGATATTTGTGCATGACTGTCAATTTCAGAGAAGCACTAGGTAAGGCAAAAGGGATCAGATTAATTTCTGCTGTTTTCAGTGAGCAAAGCAAGATACAGCAGAAGTTCACTTTGTCTACAAAGGCTGTGCTTTTTTTCCCTGTAGACTTAAGTGGACTTACATTAGAAATGATTTGCACTTGACTTGAGGGATGATTGCACCAAGTTTTCTCAGGGAAAGAGATAAAGGAAAGCCCCAAAAGAAGCACAAAACACAATAGGAACCTCAGTCTAGTCCTACTCACAAAAGCACTTCTGTTCTCCAGCTCCCAGAGTCCCAGATGAGACTTGGCAGCAAAACAAAATACATTTTTTTACATAAGTAGCTCAGCTTCTCTTCAGCTTTAGCTTGTTTTTATGTGCAAACAAGATTTAGGAAATCTCCTATTATCTGTGAATACTCCCATTAACTTCTACATCCTGATAGCCAGTTTCAAACATATTTAACATAGACACTGAAGGTCACTAAGCTCCTACAGGTCTTACAAAAATAGCTGTCACATTGGAGGACTGAGAACCTAGAAGTTTTTCCTGTTGATAGGAAAGGTTAGGGCATGAACTCGTGTCTCCACACAGAGAAAAATTAAGATTTTTTCTGCTGCTAAAGCCATCTGACCACAAAACCTAAATCCAAAGTCACAAAAGTACTTTTCGCAAAAGGAAAGCTGCTTCACAGATTATGATTTCTCCTTCCTCACAAGAGGAGATGGTCCTAGAAACTGCAGAAATGCCACTGCTCTCAAAACACTAGGTGTTTTTATTACTTCTAGGAAAAAAAAAAAGCTGTTGATCCCTTAGTAGCTACTGGAAGAATACAGGTGGTTTTGCTGAGAGCTCAAAAATATGGCTTGCAACTAAGTTTAGAAAGAAAAAAAGTAAACAGTAAGAAATACCAGGTACTATTCTCAAAGTATTATTTTACTGACGAGTCCACACCTTGGGTGCTGGGTTAATACAAGAAAGACATTGAGTTGCTGAAGCAGGTCCAAAGAAGACCAACAAGGTTGGTGAAGGGTCTGGAGAAAAGGCCTTATAAGGAATGATTGAGGGTATTGGGGCTATTCAGTCTGAAGGAATATGTGGCTGAGGGGAGACCTTGTTACTACCTACAACCACTAGAAGTGGATACAACAGGCTGTCCAGGGAGAAGATTGTTGTTTCGGCAACAACAAACATGGGTTGTTTTGGCATCCCTGGACGTATTTAAGAGTCATGTAGATATCGAGCTGAGGGACATAGTTTAGTGGTGGGCTTGGCAGAGTTAGGTTAGTGGATGTACTTGATGATCTTTAAAGCCTCTTCCAGCTTAAGCAGTTCTCAGATTTTTGGTTAGTCTCTGCTCGTTTGTGAGGGAAGAAGTAGTGGTGATCCGTGTTGTGACTTCTGCACACATGAATTCTGCATAACACATTGAAACTCTTAGTTTAGACACAAGCAACATGAGTTTTTGAGTAACATGGACTCCTGGATTTGTATAGGTAAAATTTCTCCTTACCACTTGCCAGGGCTCACAAGTACTTGTGCTTTTAAACTTTCACTCTGTGGGGCTTTTACGTGAAAACTAAACTCAGACTTCTCCTTCAGCTGTCACATAAGAGAAATTTTGAAATCTCTTTCCTTCTAGTACATAGGCATCAAGATACACATACACCCCATCACAGTGCTTAAAAGCTATCCTTTACCTACTCATTGTACAACTCAATAGCTCTGCAACCCAAATATCCTTCTGTTTGCCACATCCTAAATAAAACTCCACCCACTTGCCTTCATGCCAGCATCCTCATGCAATACTGCATTTATTATAAAAGAGATATATGTAAAACTGATGTACTGTCACCATAATAACATTAATAATCTTCAATTAAGGCAATTATTCTTTGCCCAGATTACACATTAGTTGATCTATCGTAGACATGTCTTTTCTAAGAAACATTGTGATGCCAGAATTAATGCTTCCCAGTAAGTATTTGCAGCAAACATTACTTTCTTCTGCTGAATTTCAAGAATTGCTGTAATTTTCCTTCTTTGTCTTCCCTAGTACTTTTTATTTTTAAGTGAGAACATAATCCCACAGTTTCTCTTGGCTGCATGTACTGCACACCTTGAAATTAGTCTGGACACAGTGAACAGCACCAGAAGTGAACAAAACCAACCAAACAAATCTGTTTGTCTTTTACAAAGGTTGCAAATCCACTGGTATACTGTGTTTGGAATACTAATTTGTTGATCATATCCAAGAGTTATCTTCTTCTATCCTACTAATTTATATTCTCATTGTATATGCTATATTTAGGCTTAAGATAAGCATATGTTTAAATATAATTGTGTAATAAACTGAAGTTAATAATTCTCTCTAAAATCTAGAATATTAGGATAAGTATGTCCAACAATTGCATCTATCCACAGCTATTGTTAAAGTATCTGCTCATTATCCACTACAACTAAAAGAAATATAATTGATTTAATGCACAAATGGAAGAATTATGTTTGAGAACTATGTAGAGAAAGAATTACATGTTATCTTCATATTCTCCTTATCTGGACATATTGTTGCCCTGTCAAGTGGTGGTATCTGTCAAACTGTTCCTTTTAAGGGCAATTTTTAAATCCTTGTTTGCTACAGTTGTTCAATATATTCCATGGTCTTGTTCATATTTACCTCTGTGCTTTGGAATAACTTGGAAAAAAAAATTAAGTCAGTTCTGCAGGTCTCATGAGGGTCTGAGATCCCACCAGAGCCACTCACATGGGTACTAATTTTATGAGTGTTCCTTAGAGTTTCAACCAGACACATGACAAGACCACGAAGAGACTCATGTGTTTACTAAGTGGCAGAAAAAAACCTGCCAGCCTACATCTAGAGAAGTTCTCTGACTTGCAGCTGAAACAAATCCACACCTGCTACTAGACGTCTCCAAAATCTGCAGCAAGGGTTTACAATACCAAACCCATCTGAACTTACACTTTCAGCCTGAGACTCATTCATCATGCTCAACCTCACACTTACGGGTTTTTTAATCTCATGTCCTACGGTTACCTGTGTCAGGTTTGAGCACGTGCTCACCCCCAGTGTTTAAATATTTGTGTTTTACAGAAAAGTTGCAAACAGTTTTGGCAAAGAACTCAACATAAGCCCACTGGAATAATCATCATTTCATCAACGTTATTTAACATTTATTCAGGGACAAAATTCTATGCCTTCATACATGAGTTAATGCAGCTGCATAGACTTCATAGAGTGACACAGTATGCAGCTTGACAGAAAGAAGAATTTATTTGTTGTTTAAAGTCCTTCTTGGATGTCTGTTCAAGGCTAGCATCTATGCTGCTTTACTGCTTTGTATATAATGCTTTACTGCTTCCACTTCCATTTAGCATACTTTAAAACAGAAAGCTAGCATCCAGAAAGTGATACTCATCTGTATTACAATTACATGCGAGCCTCAAGGGATAATGTGTGTGAGCTGGAACATAGGAGGTTCCATATAAATACCAGAAGGAACTTCTTCACATTGAGGGTGACAGAGCACTGGGCTGGGCTGCCCAGGGCGGTTGTGGGGTCCCCTTCTCTGGACACTTTTAAAACCCACCTGGATATGTTCCTGTGCAACTTGGTCTAGGTGTTCCTGCTGTGGCAGGGGGACTGGACTAGATGATCTTCCAAGGTCCACCCCAGTTCCTAATGTTCTGTGATACTGTGATGTCACTATATCGAAAGGAGAAGCTGGGCTCAGAATAAATATAAGTATAAACTTTACATTCTCCTAGCTACTCAGCAGGGTACACAAATATAGCATTTCTGCCACTATAATGTCATTACAAAAAAGAAAATGCAAAAAAATTCAGATTAAGAGAAAAAGGTGCTGGTTCAGAACAACTTTTAAACTTTGGTGAATGCCACACTGCATTTTTATCATGTATCTGATACTTTTCACATAAATAGGTGTGACTGAGAAGGACAGATTTTTCACTAAAGTATTCATCCCTGGGGGACTTTGGCAGCTGTAACGCATCTCAGTATTTTTGTTGGTACTTTAAGAGCTGCTAAAGCAGGAAACTGTCACTTTCAACACCTGAAAAGCCAAAGAAAGATGGATGAGATAAGTACTTTGAAGAGTGTAAAAAATATTTCTAGAATCTATAGGATTGAATAAGGCCAAAGCCAGTAACATCCAATGGAAACTATCAGGACATTTTAGAAATTGGAATAAAAACACCTTTTCATATGCCGTTACAACCTCATAACTGAGTACTGAGAAACAGAACCAAAAAGTCCTACTCATTCTACCTTCAGGAGCCGTGACACTGTTCTCACAACATGTTATTAGACTGTTTCCTTTTCTCTTTCCTTTGTTAGAAATAATAGTTTTTCTTCTTTCCTGTGTTTGCACCTAATGGTTAATCAGGTGTCTGTAAACCAAAACGTCTGTAAACCAAAAAATGCCTGTAAACTAAAAAACCTACCAGGTAGAATTGTCCTGACTTCTTTCATTGATCACATTATCAGAAAAGAAAGTCAAGTCTAACATTCCTCTTTCTGCTTGGTTAGGAAAGTATAAGTCCCTCACTGTTTTACTATTTGGGGTGGAGATCTGCTCAGGGTTGCACTGTGAACAGCAGTACAGATCCTGTAAAGAAACAGCACCTTTCACCACACATTCACAACCGTGGCTGTTTGAATGGTAACGGTCTCCTCCATTCTTTTTACAGATTAGAATAATAAAATTACCTCTTCCAGTGTTACCCCTTCTGATAGTGTGACACTGCTTTTATTGGAGGTGGGGGGAAGAGGAATGTCTCAGTACTTCCTATTCCACAGTGAACATTTGAAAAAGAACCTACTGTAGTAAATAGTCCAACATGAAGGATTTCCCCGAATTCACTGACATACATTGGGGTTCACTTGAAAGATTATCATCACCTGGTCCACTGCCCACTGTATAATAGGATTTCTGAAATAAAACCCAAAACATACAAAAGGATATGAAAAATGGATCCCAAGCAAAATCACAACCTTAGACACAGTTTGGCTAAAACAATAGAGGAGTGAAACATTAAGTAACCTGGGGATTGAGGTCATATTAGGAAAATGTTGGGAAAACTTTTCCTGACAATTGTTAATATACTCTCCCTAACCGGAAGACTAGGAATAATAATGTGTTCATTCTGGATAAAATAAAACAAACAGAACCCAGATATTATTCAATGAGTCTACTGCCTTACCTGCTGCCTGACTTTTAAATGTACTTCTAATTTTCTATTTAAATATTTCATTTTTAGCATTTCATTTTCCATCTCCTCTTTATTCTTTCATGTCCCACCTACAATTTACCAATTCCTCAAGAAAAGCAATTTCGCTCTGATAAATCCCACCACATAACTCTTATAGAGCAATTTTCTTCTGCAGACCTCTGACTGCTTTACAAAGGGAAGTGGGTTTCAGTACAGAGTTTACGTAAATTGCACAGAGGAGAAGCACAGTGTGTAACTTATGCAAGGAAGAAATAAAAAGAAAGGGTCAGTTGTTCCTTTTTCACACTGAGAATTACTTTGTATAGTACTGCTTTTATGTAATTTACATGGAAAAGGTTTTCGCGTTCCAAGCAATAGAGAGCTGACAGGGGATTCTAAGGGGACGTGCTGGTTATGTAACTAGTGTGGTAAATTTATCGTACCTGGCCTTCTGCTCACCACCCTAATAGATATGCATTCTCCCCTTTCATTGTTCTCAATAATAGTTATTCATTATTCTTTTATCTATGTAGAGGTAACTCTTTCTTCCATTAAGGAAATATGAATTTTGTGAGGCTCATATCTGATCTAGCTGTCCATCTGTTTCAGTGTGTAAGTCACGATGCAGAGATAAATGTGGACAGGCACTCATGGGCTGGCAAACAGGTCTGGAGACACCTGCTTACATCTGCCAGATGTAGAACTAAAATTCATGTGTACTTTTTGAGTATATGTTCTTTAATTTTTTGCAAAAGATCAATATTCCTCAGACTTCCCCACTTTTATTAATCTTTGTGCTTTTGTGGGCTCAGCAAGGGGGACAGCTTACAGGTTCAGGGTAATGACAGCCATGATGCAGCTTTACGAGAGGAAAAAGCCTCATTTCTCTGTGTCACTGGGCACAACTGAAAATTCTGGCATCATCCTCCCTACAGACACCCTTCAGGTATTTATAGGCATGGATCATGTGTCCTCTCATTCTTCTCTTCTCAAGACTAAATAGTCTCAGCTGTCTGAACCTTTCCTCATAAGAGAGATGCTCCAGGCCCCTAATCATTTTTGTTGCCCTCCCTTGGACCTTCTATAGCACTCTGTCTCTCTTGAACAGGGATGCCCAGAAATGAACGCAGTACTTCATGGGGAGGATGACCTCTGTAGACCACACACTTCTTAATGTACTTGAGGTGTGGCCTCAACAAAGCTGAGCAGAGGGGAGTGGTCAACTTCCTGCTCCTGCTTCTTCTATCCTATTCCTGATAGAGGCCAGCATGCCATTGGCCTTCTTGGCCACCTGAGCACACTGCTGGCCCATGTTCAGCTGGCTTTCTGTTAACATTCCCAGATCCGTCTCTGCATGGCAGCTCTCCAGCCACTCCTTCTCAAGCCTGTCGTGTTGCTGGGGTAGTTGTGGCTGAAGTGCAGGGCTCAGCATTTGGCCTTGTTATAGTTCATTTAATTGGCCTTGGCTCATCTGACCAGCCTATTGAGATCCCACTGCAGAGCCTCTCCATCCTCAAGCAGATTGTCACTTCCAGCCAGGTTGGCATTGTCTGCAAACTCACTGCTGGCGCATTCTATCCCCTGGTCCAAACCATTGATGAAAACGTTAAACAGGAGTGGCCCAGTACTGAGCCCTGGGGAACACCACTTGCGACTGGCCACCAATTGGATTTAATTCCATTGACCACAACTCTTTGGACTTGGCCATCTAACCTGTTTTTTGCCCAGCAAAGCATATACCCATTTAATACAAGAGCAGTCAATTCCTCCGTGAGAATGCTGTGGGCAACGGTGTCAAATGCCTTGCTAAAGTCAAGTTAGGTAACGTTCACAGCCTTTCCTTCATCCAACAAGCTGGGTTACCCTGCCATAGAAGGAGATCAGGTTTGTTAGACAGGACCAGCCCCTCATAATAAATCCATGCTGTCAGGATCACCTGGTTATCCTCCATGTGTTGCATACTGGAACCAAAGTCAAACCAACAGGTCTGTAATATTTGGTATTGTCCACCTACTGACTGTTGCCTGTCACTTGACAGCTGACACAACAGGTCATGAGCCAGCACACACCTTGGTCAGGAACAGGGGTGGTTGGTCAATCACTACAGCTCTACCACTTGTGTTGCTACTTCTTTTGTTACTGATCATGTCTGCACGGATACGTAAAATCATAGAATCATTCAGACTGGAAAAGACCCTTGAGATCACCCAGTTCAATCATTAACCCTACTCTACCAAGTCGACCACTAAACCATATCCCCCAACACCACATCTAAATGACCTTTAAACACATCCAGGGATGGTGACCCAAGCATCTCCCTGAGCAGCCTGTTCCAATGCCTGACTGTATAAATATACCCTGGTGCAGCTGGAATTCATTCCCTCTTGTTCTATCACTAATCATTCATGAGAAGAGACCAGTACCAAGCTCTCAGGTGGTTGTATGTAGCAATAAGGTCTAAAACTGAACAGTCCCAGCTACTTCTATCACTGTATTTATTCTTCAGGCCCTTCACCAGCAGCTTCACTGCCCTCCTCTGCACTTGCTCCAGCGCCTCTATATCTCTCTTGTATTAAGGTGTTCAAAACTAGATAGATTGCTCAAGATGTGGCCTCACCAGTGCCAAATACTTGGAGACCATCGCTTGGTCACATTATTTCTAATACAAGCCAGGATGTCATTGGCCTTCTTGGCCAGTTGGGCACGCTAGGGTGTCTGTGCATTAGACACCACTGGGTTTTAGTCTTGAGGCAAGTACCTACCATTTTGGTAGAGTCCCTAATCTCAGTATTGGGCTTACAGCAAGATTCCAGTGCCCCCCTGCATTCCACAGTGCAGACTCACACCGAATCTGCTCTCCTCCCCTGTAGAATTTGTGGTAACTGCATATAGATTTCTTCCATTGCTAAGACATTTCTGGTGGAAAGCGGGTCAGTATAATTTGGATACATTTCTGTAGAACATTTCAGCCTCAGATGAAGGTATTTTCTTTCTCACACCCTATTTTGGCAGCTGGACAAACAATAAAAACAATTTGCTTGCATTACTTTTATTTCCTTCTCTCTCTCTTTCTTTTTTATTGTCTTATCGCTCAGGACAATTCATATAAGTGGGACATGGATTTTTTCATTCTTGAGAATATTATTTATCCTTTGAAATCATGTAGTTGCTCCATGGGATACACTTTCTTGAAGTCACTTGAGGCTATTATTGTGATCACCCACTGTATTTTCTAAGACATGAACACGCAGTACCTGCTAATTGACAGAACTGGCTTTCAAGAAGTCAGAATGGTTTTTCTTATGGTGTATAAAATGACACTTAATCCTCTTTCTGTTTGTCTCATGTTTGGCCTTGGACTGAACTTCCTGATTTTTGAATTGTTTAATAATGAACGGTATTTCATTCTTTTGTCTGCCCCAGTTTTTATATACCATACGCCATTACTCACATTAATCCTGCACTCTGCAGATGTGTGGGGGAACAATTTCTATCGATTTGTCTCATCTGTAGATGCCTGATGTGAACTGGAGTGGACTCACTGCTTCTGATTTGACCTCACATAATTTACCCGTATCCACTGACCAGCCATAATAAATGGCTATTGTCAGTAGAATAAGGCATGCTCCTTGAGCCATCCATGCTTTGAATGTTAGCCAGTGGACAAAGACATCTACTTCTGTGAAACATTGATCTGGTACTGATGAGAGTCTATTATTGTAATCACCCACTGTATTTTCTAAGACATGAACACATAGATGAGAGGAGCAGGCAAGCTTGGTCTATGTTTTCTGTTGGTGGTTGCCCAAAATGCCCCTCCATCATTGTAATTTCTCTGCAGCGCCTTTGCTGTTACCGCTTACTGATGCCTGAGGAAGATTTACCCCTTTCCGTAGAGCAAACCTCACCTTGCATAATACTTACCAAGGCACTGATCTCTCCTGGCAAACCTCTCCTTATGCCCTTTTGGGCTGCCTCATTCCTCTTACTGAGTGTTAGTTTAGATGCAGTTTTTAGTCCTATCTGTAAGAGAAGGAGACAGGAATACAGTTAGGTTTCTTCACTTAAAGAAAGTGTACCAAGTGGTATGAGTGAACAGCAAGGACATAGCTTTGCCCTGCAAAATATGCAGTTTGTTTGGGATTATTTTTCCATTTGTCTTACTGAAGAACATGCCATGAACATTTGCAATACTGTGTACCTGAAGTGTATAAATTTAGGCAAGTATGGAGGGCAGTATTTTCTTGGGAGGTAACTGTCTCTGTTTCCATTAATGTCACCTGTTATTGTATGTTCAAATACAGAGTAATATAACAGCTGTGCACCTTTTTGCACCTGTTTTTTGGTCTAAAAAGCCCCAACTGTCCTTTCCCTAGTAATCCTGTGTACAAGTAACAAGTGATCAACCTGATTTGATGACCTGACTTCCATGGAAGGTGAGTTTACAAAATTTAACATCCAGTCAGGAATTTAAGTGTTTTTGCTTTTACTCATATGCATCTAAAACTTTTTGCTCTACTCCATGGAGCTTGACCTGGAGATGGATGAGGAGGTGACCAAAAGCTTAGGGGTTAGTGTTAAAGGGAAAGCAGGGGAAAGTGATAACATATCTGGGGTTTGCTACAGGACACCTGACCAGGAAGACCATGCAAATTAGTTCTTCTTTAGGCAGACAGGAGCAGATTTTGACTCACAATCCTTGCTCCCCACAAGATATTTCAGCCTCCTTGATACAGCTGAAAGGACAGCACAGCAGGGCACCAGCAATCCAGAAGGTTCCGGGAATGCACTGATTGTATTTTCCTTCACTAAGAGATAGAGGTGTCAATGAGAAAAGGTGCTATGCTGAACCTCGTTCTCACCAAAAAGGATGGCCTTGCAGGAGACATGAAGCTCAAGAGCAGCCTTGGCTGCTGTAACCACAAAATGGTGGAGTTCAAGATAATTTAGGGCAGTTAAGGGGGTGTGCAGCAGCAAGAAAACTATCTAGACTTCAGCAAAGCAGACTTTCACCTCTTCAGGAATCAGATTGGTGGAATATTAGGATAAAGACCTGGAGGTGAGAGGGGACTGCTGGTTGGATTGCTGGGTCCAAAGTGTTGTGTGGCATGGAGTTCAGTAAGTCGGAATCCATCAATCAAACTTCTTATGGTCCAAATTAAATGTTTCCTAAAGCTTTGCTCCTTCTCTGGAGTTTACTAAAGTAAAAATTTTTGGGGGCCAGCTGCTTGACTCTCTGATGTTTCAGATTAATTTCTGGGTGCAAATGCTCTGACCCTGCACCACTGAGAGGGATGAGATTTCAGATGCATAAAGCAGCTGTCAGCAGAGCCATGGTCTGTGCTCCTGCCCTGTGCAAAGGCATAGTGATATGCTCAGGCATTAGTAATTCTGATATACATCCTCAGGGGATGTTCTGCACACACACACACACACACACACACACACACACACACACACACCCCTCCCTCTAGATTCCATAAAAAGGGATGACTCCATTTTTAAAATGTACTTCATACTGAGACAGATAAGTCACAAATGTTGTTTTACTTCTCACTACAGCACAGTACGTGTAAGAATAGACAAATAACACTTCTCCAAAGGCGTGTCGCTCTGAGCTGTCATTCCAGCAACACCCCCCCCTTACCTGATGCAGTCAGCATCACTTTCTGTGTAAAAACTGGAAAAACGTTTCAACAGACAACCAAACAGTGATACAGAACATTTGCAAACTGGAGCTTATTCGTAAATCACAAAAGAAACCCCCAACGCAGCTATCACACGGGAATTAATTTTAGAGCAGACTTTGAGCAAGTCTTGCCATAAAAAAGATTAAATTTAATTTCAAATATCTTGTGTATCATTCAAAACATGAACATATTGCATGCTCGTTGAGCTGAAGGCCTCTCTAGTCTACTTAGCAGCTTTCTGAATAAAAGAGTAATAGATTTTCTAGAACTGTTCAGAAAAACACCAATTCCACACAGTAAGGAAAGTAAGTAGATATTATAATGGTTTTCAGAGTAACTTTGTATAAGAATGTGTCTGAAAAGTAAGGTCTGAACATTAAGTTAGCAAGGATAAAAAATGTGGTCACTGAAAGCTGAGAAGAAGGAGGAGATAAGGAGAAGCTTGTATACCTTTGTCATTAGCACTGCGCTGTGCAAGACTAAATTCAGTTCTGGGTCATTGGATTGAAATGGTGTTAAATTCCTTAAAATTCTGTCAGTAAAGCTTGCATGTACCTACTGTGAATATTTTTGATCATTAAATCAAAGTCCTGTTGCCAGTATTAGCCCAAGTGCCCCCTTCAGAATTCCCAGAAGAAAGATGTCTCTATTTGTTATCAGCAGGTGGCCCATTTTCAAGCAGCTCTTGAGACTCTTGAGAAGAGACCATGGTAAAGACAAAATTCATTGACACAGCTGCTTAGAATGACAGTTGCTTGCAGTGCTGCCTGCAGAAGCAAGGTTCTTTTTCTTCCCAGAACACAGGCTAGGTCAAAGCACAGCAGAAGCTGATAGGTAAAACGTGTATCCTTCAGAAAATTCCTACCACCAAAAGGAATCTCACAACTGAGTGGCACTCTGGAATACACACAAAGGAAGAAGAGGAAGAAGTTTTTAGTTTATGAAGCACAAGAGATAAACAAAAAACTCTACAGTTTTTCTGTTCCTCAGTTACACACATATATATATATATATATATATATATGCAAAACACCACAGGCTCTTATCCAGTTGTAAAAAAATTTAAAATATGGGGAATGCAGATCTTTCTCAAGTCCTCTGTCCTATGGCTTCACTTCCTTCCTTCTGCACATCATTATGGGTTTTTTCCCTTCTTCACCAAAACATCCTAAAAAAAAGTGCTCTCAGTCTGCCCTGCTCTGTAGCTGAGGATGGTGTCCTAGCAGTTCCTTAATGGCACTACAATCTGAAAAAAGGCTGAACAATTAAAACAGGCATCATCACTATGTATAAATAATTTCTTAATAATTTTTCCATATGGCCATTCTGAGTTTGATCAGATAAGTGTGCGCTCTGTTATAGCAGTGCCTTTACTACAGGAAACACATTTTTATCCCCATTTGTTTGAAAGGCAAAGACATTTTTAGTTCTTCATCCATCATTGGCCCACATTCTCCACGTGTTGTGAATAAAGTCTACCACATGGCTTTTATTTCACCATGGAATTACTGAGATCTTCTGAAATTTTAGTTAGAGCCTCAGGTTATGAGGAATTTAATGTATTAATGAAAACTAGTTGTACATAACAAAAGCTGTTTATGTCTGTGGTATTGTGAACTTCCTAATTACACAATGAGTAAAAGAAACTGGTAACTAGTTGCTCTTACACGCATGTGTAAACGTAACAGGACTATTACAGCACAGTGTTACTTCCTCTCCTAATATTTTGATCTGGTATGCAATTCTTTTCTTTCTGTTTAGAATGGAAAAATCTATCTCTTTAAAAATAATTACAAGTTTCCTATAATTACTTTATCTTTGGAAGAATTCCACTCAACAAGAAGTCTCACACATGCACAGAATCACAGAATATTAGGGATTGGAAAGGACCTGGAAAAATCATCCAGTCCAATCTCGCCCGCCACAGCAGGATCACCTAGACCAAGTCGCACAGGAACATGTCCAGGTGGGTTTTAAACACCTCCAGAGAAGGAAACTTCATAACCCGCCCTGGGCAGCCCATTCCAGTACAAGCTGGAATGTACATTCTGTACAAACTGGGATGCCCAACTCCTTCTTGGAAGAAAGTGAGCGTGGAACCCCCTGCATCCAAAAAACCTGTTTGACATCTGGAGACAACAATATCTGCAATGACACATCTGCGCATGTGGAAAATACAGGAAATACTTACGTGCACATTTCATGACGCTAAGAGCTGACTTCATACTTTTTCCTGATTCTCCCTGAAGTTTTCTTTCAACTCTGTAAGAAGCAATTCTGGCAGGCAGGTTTAGTCATTTAGGTGGTAATTATTCAGAAATGTCACAGAATTTATGTTCCTTTTATGCAACCTTACACAAACACCAGCTAGTACATGCTGTTTGGGGTCACTCTGACATGGTATAAGCTCTCAAACAGAAAAACAAAGTCAAATCAACAGCTGCTAGTGGGAACGGCTCCACAGTTCACTCTAACATTGCTATGCAGAAATGAAGTAGATCTTTGTAGACAAGCAAACAGTGCTTCATAGTACCTGGGAGTAGGTTTTTAGCCCTCAGATGTTCATAGCCCTTTCCAGCCAGGAAGACGATTTTTGTTCTTCCTAATCTGCAACACTTGTCTCTACAGCTCAGCTGATGCAGTTGTTCTACGATGTACACTCCAGTCAAACTAGTAAAAATTTGAATCAGTGTTATATGATAGAGGTTTTGAGGGGAGGATCATGTAGTTTGCCTGTTTGATAGCTTGTTTTACACTGTAAAGTAAGTATTGTGAGGAGATTTAAAATAACATTGTCTCTTGACTAGTATATCAAGGATGGATCACCATTGCATACTCGGGTGCAGAGCATCAGCTGCCAAATTATTATCCACACGTGCTCCACCTGAGAAAGTCACCCATGTTTTGGTGACCACACATTCCTCAAAGACAGCAGTGGTCCAGCTCAGGGTCTCATACCACCCTGACCCAAATAGTGCCAGCAGCTCCTGCAGTGGCTTTTTGCCAGCTAGCAGTTAAGTGACATCCAGTCACATATTCACTCTCCCCTACATTTCCAACAGGGTGGGGGAGAAGATCTAACCACAAAAATTGTAAAAGCTTGTGATTTGGGATTGAGACAGTTTAATAAGTGAAGTAAAAGTTAAAGTCCAAACAAACAAGTGATGTAAAGGCAATCACTCGCTACGTCCCAAAAGGAGACCAATGCTTGGATACTCCCTGAGCAGCATCTACCTTGAACAGATTTGCTTTCTTCATCCACGTTTATTGCTGAGCATGATGTTATATGGCATGGAATAACCTTTGGTCACTTTGTGTTATCAGTCAAGCTGTGTCCACTCTCAACCTCCTGCCTCCTCATAGCCCACTTCTTCATGGTATCAGAATGAGAAACAGGGAAAGCCTTGACACTGTGCAAGTACAGTTCAGCAGTAACCAAAGCACAGGCATGTTAGCAACGTTTTGGTCACAAAACTTAAACACAGCACTGTATGTGATCCTATGAAGGAAATTAACTCCACTTCAGCTAGATCCAGTACATCCTCTCCACTTCAGTGATAAAGAAACTACTATCATGGAGAGAACTGAGCTGTTGTGCTCACCCAGGTAGATGAAACTAAAAAGCTTCCATCTAAACTAGGCTAGACTTAATGAGAGGCAGCTCTATTGCAGAAATATGGTGGAACTGGGGGAAAATTTTAAGTCAAGTACCTATTGTATTCTGGCAACAAACCCATTATTTCATTAATATTTTATAGAACTATCTGCTGGGGGGATTTTTCATTGTCCTGTTCTGATTTAACTGTTGAGTTCATGGTGGAATTTTTTTTTCAAATTAAATTGTTTTTTTTTCCCCAAGTTGAATCTGTCTTTTGCCCATGATTATAATGGATGGGTGAGCACTCCTTGATCTTTATCTTTAGCCTAAACCTTCTGTTGTATTTTCTCCTCCCCATCCCACCAGGGAGAGACAGGAGGGAGTAAGTGGCTTTGTGGTTGCTTTGTTACAAACTGGGTAGACTCAAATCACAAGTGGCCTGCACCTGGACTAATTTTCACCTGTCCAAAGTAATTACTTTAAACAGACAGTGTGACTATGAAGATAAAACACAAGGTTGGAAACAAAACAAATTTTATATAGAATTGTTTACCTTGACTGACCTTAGAGAAAGAAAAAGCATCCAGCCTTCAGAGCAGCAGGGGTAACTGTTCTCTTCCTGGGCTTCCTTCCCAGTCCTCATGATGTTACATGGGCATCAGGACTGCTAAACATCTGCCACTGCAAATCCAGAATTTTCTATGTTGAATAACATTGAAATACTTATCTTTATTTATTACTGTACAAAAACACGCTTTTCAAAACTGTAATCACAGTTAACTATTACCTTAAGTACTCTGGAGTATTTATACAGCTAAATTCTTTTCATTAGGTTAGTTTGTTTATTCTAATTGCTATGTGAATCATAGCATTCTAAGTCATTCATTATTAAAATTGCCTCAAGGTGATCAACGGAACAACTTCACTTCAAATTTTTCCACTCATTCTTTTTTCTCAAAATAGTAAATGGATTTCATGGAGTGAAGCTCCTGGGAATGAGTTTGTGGAAAAAGAGAAATGTGGACACAAAAAACCCAATACAAGAACCTGAAAAGTTTTCTTAAATTATTATGCTCTTTAGAAAGAAAGGACATCTAGCAGCGTGGGAAGATCTTCCTGGCAATGAAAGTTATGGTGAACATACAGTTATTAAAATAACTAGCCACAATTTCCTTGCCAGCTTCACAGCAGTAGATGCTTTGAGAATTTAGATGAAAGGTAGACCAAAGAGATTCAAGTCAGCAGGAGCAGGCAGACAGTTGAAACAAGGATCCACTGCTAGCAACATTACCATTAAATTTTTTTCTAACAATACTGCTGGTACCTTGCTCCCATTAACTTCTGAAGACTGCCCTAAATCTGCACCTTCTTCTTTTGTCTACCTATTCTTTTCTTCTCTCTTCTTTTATTGACCTTTTCCTGTGTGACATTTTTACCAATTAATTTCCCCACAGTCTATTCCCAGCTTCATGTTCACTTTATATAATCTAGTCACACCAAAATACAGACTGTTCTAAAATACAGAAATCCCATCTCCTATCTCTTTTATCAGATGTCTTCAGTCTTTCCTCCACATGAAGATGGATCCAGATAAAAACAATTAATTTAGAAACTTGTTTTACTTAATAAGCCCACTCTAACAGTTAAAGAACATGTCTTCATACTGCTCTGAACAGTTTTACAGTTGAAATAAGCAGAGAAGTAAAGTATGAAGCTACTTTCTGCTTCTATTCTTGACCATAGCAAGGAAAATAATTTCCTCTCTTTGCACTTAAGGGCTAATCCACAAAAGGAATTTTTCACACTCAATTAGAGTAGGAAGGACTGTACAGGGGGCTGGTTTTCTGGTGGCTTGATATTAGATTCAACTTCGATTCCCTTATATACTGTTAAAATTATTAATCTCCACTGCCTTCCATAGCAATGTCTTAAGTATTTGCTTACATTCTGCAATGTTGTTTCTCTCATTCCTTAGAAGTTCTTCATGATATAAGCTATTATGTTGTTCACCAGAAGGACCTAAACATGAAGTCTGCTCTGGAGTGTTGATTCAATACTTTGGGGCATGCTGCACTATGTCAGTAAATCCGCAGTTCAACTGCATAACAAGCTCTCAAGGGTAGATCGAGAGTAGGTGATCTGCAAGAGTGGTTTCTACCAGCAAACCATTTGACAAATCAGCACCATCTATTGCTTGCACTCTTGCAGAAGGAACAGCTCCTAATGCCTAACAAGTACTTTGAGCACACAGCATCAATGTATATTAATTGAAGATTCCCAAAGATCTCTGGATGGAGGATTTTAAAAAAAAAGGTTTCTGGTCAGTCAAGAATTGTAAAATTTTAAAGTGACTTTGTTATCATGGCACTTTCAGCACATCTATTGGAGAGCAGTGTAGGAGAAAGAGACCTGGGGTTCCTGATGGACAGCAGGATTATCATGAGCCAGCAATGTGCTCTTATGGCCAAGAGGGCCAATAACATCCTGGAGTGGATCAGAAGGCAGGTGGTTAGCAGATTGAGAGAGATTCTTGTCCCCCTCTACTCTGCCCTGGTGAGACCACATCTGGACTATTGTGTCCAGTTCTTGGCCCCTCAGTTCAAGAAGGACATAGAATTGCTGTAGAGAATCCAGTGCAGAGCAATGAAGACAATGGAGTAGAACACATCCCTTATGAGGATAGGCTGAGGGAGCTGGATCTCTTTAGCATGGAGAAAAGGAGACTGAGGGGTGACCTCATTCATGTTTATAAATATGTGAGGGGTGGGTGTCAGGAAGATGTAACCAGGCTCTTCTCAGTGTCATCTAGTGATAGGACAAGCGGTAATTGGTGCAAGCTGGAACATAGGAGGTTCCATATAAATATGAGAAGAAAATTTTTCACAGTGAGGGTGGCAGAGCACTGGAACAGGCTCTGGAGACATTTAAAACCCTCTTGGATATGTTCCTGTGTGACTTGCTGTGTCAGGGAGATTGGACTAGATGATTTTTCCACGTCCCTTCCAATCCCTGATATCCTGTGATTCTGTGATCTGAAAGATTTCAAGATGGCTCAAGCAATTTATGCAAAATTTTGAATGATTTCTGAAAAACATCAGCCATAAAATTAAGCATAAAGGAAGATCAGTACTCTTTCTATTCACTTCCCAGATTAATGGTGGTGGGGATGCTGGGTGCTCATCAGCAATCATTACTTTGCTGTCACATGAACCATGACACTAGGAATAAAGTAGATCTAAACATAGTGGGTGACACACAAGATCTAGGGAACCTGGGAAATGTAAATATTCATTCTTGAAGGACAGGTTCGGCTTTGTTAAACACTGTCTGGTTGGCTGAATGCTTGTCCAATTTTATGACCAATGTGGCCCATTGCTGGGTCCTGCACTTGGGCCACAACAGCCCAATACAATACTGCAGACTTGGGGATGAGTTTTTGGAAAACTGCCTAGTGGAATAGGACCTAGAGGTGTTGTTTGACAGCTGTTTGGATAGAAACCAGGAGTGTACTCAGGTAGACCAGAATGCAAATGGCATTCTAGCTTGTACCAGAAATAGTGTGACCAG
The DNA here is from genome assembly GCA_028565055.1 of Phoeniculus purpureus. Classification (NCBI taxonomy): domain Eukaryota; kingdom Metazoa; phylum Chordata; class Aves; order Bucerotiformes; family Phoeniculidae; genus Phoeniculus; species Phoeniculus purpureus. The sequence goes on from JAOXOE010000874.1 coordinate 36,740,730, forward strand.
CAGGAGCAAGATAGTGCACAGAACACTGGTGAGGCCTCACCTCAAGTACTGTTTTCAGTTTTGCACACCTCAATATAAGAAATTGGGGTGCTGAAGCAGGTCCAAATAAGGGCAACAAGCTGGTGAAGTGTTTAGAGTTTAAGATCTGTGAAGAGCAACTGAAGGAACTAGAATTGTCTAGCTTGGAGAAAAGGATGCTGAAGGCAGATGTTCTCATTCTCTGCTAGCTACATGAAAGAAGGTTGTAATAGGAAAAGAGGAAATGGTCTCAAGTGGCACTCCTTAGTGTGGATATTTAGGCTGGATATTAGGAAAAACGTCTGTATTGAAATGAGTCTCCTTCTCTGGACATTTTCAAAACATGCCTGGATACAGTCCTGTATAATGTGATCTGGGCAGTTCTGCTTTAATGGGGGCAAGGGGTTAGGCAACGTGATCTCTAGCATCCTTCCCAGCTCCAATAATTCTGTGATTCTGTGATATGCAGCTAATTATCAAGCAATTCTCTCAAGTCTCTTTCTGCTGAGCAGCTTTCCAGCCACTCTTCCACAAGCCTGTGGCATGGCATTGTGCTATTGTGACCACAGTATAAGACCTATCACTTGACCTTCTTGAAGCTCATACAGTTGCCTCGACCCACCAATGTGACCTGTTCAGTTCTCTCTGTAGAACCTTTCTACTGACCAACAGACCAACACATCCATCCCACCTAACTTGGTGTTGTCTGCAAACTTACTGATTTGCCCTTGATACCCTCATACAGGTTGTTGAAAAAGACACAGACTGTTGTATAGAGTCTCGGGGAATATCACTTGTGACCAACCATTACTGGATTTAGTTTCATTTACCACCACTGTTTGGGCCTGACCATCCAGCTGAATGGGTGTACCATACAGCAAAAGTACATTCTTCCTAGCCAGGATCCATATTATCATAGCAGCAAGAATAATTAAGTTTCTTTGTTATTTTACATAATTTCTTCTACACTTATATTAACCTGACATGAACAAAGAGGCTATATTTTTCTAAAATCAGGCATTTCAAAAGTATGCTAGAGGAAGCTATAAGTAAGTTTCTCTACAGGACTTCATGTTGTCTCTCCAGTTGTGCACAACATTGAGACTGTCCCTCCTTCCAGCAAGACTAGCTAGCAAAGCAATGTGAAATTTGTACTAAATGCTCCAGGAAACTTCAGACCTTATTCTCTTCACAGCAGTCATCAGTTTGGAAGAGCTAATTAGAAACATTTGGCAAATAGTGTGGTCTTCAGAAAAGAATGATAATTGATGACTATCCTCTATGAAATTATTTACAGTTTAAATAGTCATTCTCTTCTGCAGTAGCCACCAATAAAAAAGACTTGAATTTCCTGCACTTGAGATTGTTCTTCCATACTAGTGATCCCAGCCTGTGATCATCATTGGTCCATCATTATGAACTCCATGACACTTCTGCATACCAAGTTTTCAATAATACGTTTTGACAAAACATGAAGAAAATAAAGACTGATGCACTTTGCTGAAGAAAGTAGAATTTATATTTAGGATGACCTTAGGGTACCAGGAGATCTCAGTGAAGGCTACAGCTCTGATGATGACCTGAGCTGACTTGGCCTTCTTTACTTTCTGGGTCATATTGATGTGAAAGGCAGAGACAGCTCTGAAATCTGCTGAAGAACCATCCAGTAAGAGACTGCACGTACTCAAATTACTTGTGTTTACTATGTGACAGCTTGTTCTACAAATGGAGCCCACAGCAAGCTGACAATGGAGAAGACTTTCAGTTCGTTTAGTCCCTCGTTATCCCATTCTGATCACCATTTTCAGTATGGCTGCATTTAGCTGACAGAGGGTCTTAATTCTTGTCTTGGTTGTTTAGTAAAATGGATTGGAAAAAGAAGACATATTTGTGAATTGAAATATTATCAAGCCTTTTAGAAGTCTGTTGAAAGACTGTAAAGTAGAAAATTAAGCTTGACTTTCTTAATTTAGACATGTGAATCCAAGTGCAAATGGATAAACAGAATGTTAAATATGAAGCATACGAGAAAGGAAAAAAGTAACTACTCCTCATGCCTCATTAGTAGACATGCCTGGCTGTGGTTTGATTTTAGATAGATCCTGGAATCTGAAATATTCTTCAAATATTCTCTTTAGCTGAAGTTTGGAAGAGAACAACCTAACTCATAAAGTTTGGGTACAATTAAAACCTCTCTTATTTTAAAGGAACAGAGATTTGTTTTAACTGGGTTTTCTTGGTAACAGAATTTTTGCAAAAAGTCAATACAATCGAATGGTAAATTAAAGGAAGGTATTAGCTTATTATATCTTTTTATTCTACAGATATGACAGCTGTAGTTTAGGTGAAGTTTCTTCAAGAGAAAGTAGCTTATACTTCTGGGGGTAAATAAAATTCTGACCTTAATTAGCTAAACAGGATCATGTATTTTACTCACAAGGAAACTGCACACCTATGCTATGACTCTGGCCATCTCCTCCTGCTCCAGATGAAAACCCATCTCAGATCCAGTCCTGTTCGTAGTTCAACTTTTCTACCTATTGCATATGGCACTATGATGAAATTGAGTGTAATTTTCTAAGAAGCATCCATGCAGAAAGAAGGCAACTTGGGCATAAATATTAATGATGCAGTAATGCAGTCCTGGGAACATTCACTTAAATCAGTCACCACAGTGAGCCAATTTAGCTTGTTAATCAAATAGAAATATAATTAATTTATTATTCATTAATCATTTCAGTTTTTGCAAATGTGCACAGCCCTTTTGTGAGCTACACACCTCTTGTATGGCGAGGTTTACTTGGTATATTCCAATATTGCTTATGGAGCAAACTGAAACCTTGTTCCACAAAGAACTTAAAAACACAAGCAAAATAAGCCTGTCACAGAGGGTTAAGAATGAGAAGCAACAGGACTTACTACAGATTACACTCTTTGAATGCAATATATTGCCTTGTTCATGGAAGACTTTACTTACATGCATAGAAGGAAAACAAAACAGATTTCACTGTTTTGATTGCCAAAACAATATTTATTTTAAAACACTGAAAAATTTTATTTTCAATTTAGCCCTTTTTTTGTAATGTAGAAGTTGTTTCAGAAGCAAGAAATCAGTACTGACCCTGTTGATCAGGTCAGACATGAGATTAATAGTGTCCCTAAGCATCAATGATTCATTTAAGGGACAGTTCCTTGTTCCATATGCTTCCCAGACAGTCCTCCATTTCCAACACATCGTTTCCTATGGCCACAAACGAGGGAAAACCTCTCTCCATTTAAGCACTGGATTGCAGGTGAAACTGTCTTCCACTGATCTCTGAGATTCCAAACTCCCTCACTGCCTCTATTCAGCACATTCCAAAGGGAAGATGATTACTGTACCCAGCTCCAGTGACACATGCCTCTTCTCTGAACAAAGGTCAGACAAGACTAACTGCCAACCAGAAACGGAAACCCAAAGCAAGAAGCTCCAAGCTAGTTGCAGTTGACAGAGGCATTTCCTCATCTTTGATTCCCAAGCTGCTTGGGTTCACAAGATATCACAGTAGCACCCTACAAGTATCCAGACTGCAGTGAGTAAAACAGAAATGTGACATTGTCAGTAATACTGTTGCATCCTCCAAAAAAGAAAACAGAACTACTTTCTCAACAGCTAAAAAATAAATTGAACTGTGCCTTAAACATAAAACCTTACCTCTCACTTCTTGCTCTTCAGTTTCTCAGTAATTTTTCATGACAAGCGCTGAGTGAGGCTGACCAGTAAGGAAGGTTCAACACGTTGTTTGTACAATACAACATCTTACACAGAGACAAAAATACTCGGAGGAGCATTTGTTCATAAAGCACAGACGACCAGGCTGCCATGAATATGTGGCAAGCTCTTTGATTCCAGCAAACAATTTATTCCATTAAACCATTTCAATAAAGCTTTGAAGTATTTAAACAAGTAAAGTATTTAAGATTTTAAATACTAAAGCTGAAAATGCACTATCGAAACAACCCTGTTGGGACAAAAGACCTGGCTAAATGCTGGTTTATTTTACATTAGGGGCTAACCAAAACTGGTCCAGCTGTATCAGTTTTGCATACTCCCACAAACTTCACTGAAGACTTCAGAAGGAAATCTTTCCTGAATTCATGCCAGTTAAAATGAGTTAGAAAACTGAAGTGGAAAATGGACCTTGAAATCTAACTGCTTCATCAACTTTGACTAAAGACACTTGTGTCAGTTCTAATCCTGGCCGGTATTTTTTCAAAAAAATACCAAAATAAGGTGGAAAGCTCTTGAAAGGTGGAGCCACTCAGTTTTCATTACAACTGCTGTTGTTTGTGCAGCAGTTATTCATGTCTTGAATATTAATGTTCAAGCATATAGTCTTTGATCTAGTTATGACCATTATTGATGTACCAATTTGTTTTGCATGCCTGCTACAAAGCTTTCCTACAACTCTCAAATTGGGGTAGACACCATTGCAAGGTCCTTGCAAGGTCAATCATAAAGATTTCTTTCCTTAACAGCAAATATGTTTAGTGAAACAGTAGACATGGCAGATTGTGGTGAAATGCAGATACTTCATTCATACACCAATAGAGATAAGAATGATCTTCTCAGGCTTTGCTTCTGCCCAACTGCTTTGAAAATTTATTTGGTTGTTAAAGTTCGGCTCTATAAGCAACCACATAAATGCCATAAATTCTCCAGAAAACATCTTAAGAATCTTGACCTTAATAAACAGTCAAAACCCAATGACGACTGAGAAGCATGGGTGCTTCAAGGCCTTTCTCACTTAAATTGTGTGCTCACTTCCCAGCTACGTGACAAATGTACCACAAATACATAAAATGAGAACGGATTTTATCTTGACGTACCAGGTTAATAAGATAAACATACAGAGTGATTTCATAATGAGCAACAAAGCAGATACTACTTCTTTGAGACTGGAGTTTAAAAAAGATATAGTATTTTATAGTCCAAGCAAATTAATGATGCTTTTTCAGACACAAAGCAAATCCAAAGATAGCCAAAGACATCTATTGCTCAGTTTCTTCTGCAAGAAGAGGAGGCAATACGCAGATATTAAGGAACAAAAACATTCAACCTAGCATAAAAAAGGATTAAACAACTTCTCAATTTTTGCTTCATTTTGGTTTTGAAGATCAAAAGAAGAATGCTGCTAAGAAGTACAGAAATACCTTCTGTTTTCTATAGATGCTGATGAGTGACTTCTGTTGCTTAACCAAATGACTCAAGTCAATTTAATTCCTTGTCAGCTTTAATTTGTTTTTGCAAAAAATAAGATGCAAAACTGAATGTCTGAGTAAATATGTAAATTTTCTTTACGGATAATCTTTCATTTTTCTGGATAGAGCACAGATGAACTCCATCACTTCTCCTTAAATTCTGCTTATAGCAGATCCATTTCATTGTTGATCCAGAGCAGAGGAGGTTTATAAATCTGGAAAATCAAATATAAGTTAGGGGTTTTTTTATGGTGTATTTTGTATCTCCCCTTTTTTGCTGCTTTATTGTTGTGGTTTAGCATCCTCCCAGCAGCACTATACGGAGTGGTGAAGTATCAGTCTAGGTTGAAGGAAGTAGAATGCACTGTTACATTGTTGTTTTAAGGGACATTACTTCTACAGATGGGTTAATACATACCACTCTGTTAGAGATTAAATCCTTGCTGAAGGGCTAGGTAATTGGTCTTCATGGTCCATGTTTAAGGCTACCACCCAGCCAATTCTGCCTCCAGGGAATGATTTTGATGCCCAGAGTCTGTGACGTGGTGGAAACAAAAAACCAAGGTCACTTTAGAAAACAATAAATTCAGAATTGCCATCCCAGGTAATACTACTTTTGTCCCGAGTACTACACATAACAAGATACTGAGGTGGAACAAATGCTTTGATTGACTGCACAGAATGTATGGGAAGTTTTCATTTCTTCAGAAAGTTTGAAATGCATTTTTTGTTCAATTTTAGAGTGGCAAAAATGAACAGGAATATTTTTACAAAGCAACCATCACTCTTTACAGACATGAGAGCATGTAGAGAAATCAGGACCAGAAATGATATCAAAGATGAAAACAGCTTTGGATTGCCCCAAGGCCATCTTATTCCATTACTTAAAGCCAGGACAATGGGAATGCTCTTTACTGAGCTTCTTAAAGGCCTGACTTGATACCTTTGTTTGTGCTGACAAGTATCCTACTCCAAATATTGAACAGGTGAGTTAACAACAGGCTCTAGTAAATTTTGAGAACAAAACTGCAGTGACTGAAGTTAAAAGGCAAAATACAGTCCTGACATTCAGCCTGCTAGCATGGACTCTCATCAGCTCTACACAGGACACTGATGCCTTTGCTGACCAACCACACTGCAGCACCTGTATCCTGTTCAGTTTTTTTTGATTGCACTGTTCTTCTTTAGTAGCACTTCTGAAAGTCAAGTTATTCTACATTATCTCAGGTTTTGGTGACGGTTCTCTGTTTCTCGGCTGCAGATATTTCTTATCAGCAGAGACTCCACATAGAAAAATTTCTGGCCTTTCCCACTATGAAGAACACTTAAGAAAAAGGTGTTTAAAAAGCCCCAGATGTTTAATAAAAGCATACAAGAAGAAGAACTTTCAAATTTTCTACTCCTTGAAGACCTTTTGTTCTCAATTTCTTTTTAAAATCATTGAAAGGAGGGATCAATAATGAATGAGCTACCTAGCCCTAAAACTAGCCAGCTTCATAGTGGAGCCTTTCTTAAACAAGTATTACCACCAAAGGGGTGTTGGCATACTCATTGCAAATTCTTTTGGCATTCCAAATGGCAAGGTAAGGTACATTCAGAGAGAGAGAGTAAGGTACTCTAGAGAGAGAGAGAGAAAGAAAGAAAGGAGAAAACAAATTTAGCAGGATTGAGTAAGATATAAATAATCTATTATTATGACATCTGCTTTTTACCTCTCCTCTGCTTAACTAATATCTACAAGTGTCTTAAAGTTTAATTCCTTTACAAGCAGGAACAATTTAATGTGTACAAACATTATAAGTAGTATGCATTTTGGGAAAGGAAACTTAAAGCTGGTTATCACCATGAGAGTATTATCTATTGCTCTATGAAATAGCACATTGTGGGAAGGTATACCTTAAAAAAAATTTTAACAAAAAGGTAAACAATATACCACACTCTGACTACTCAGTGCAGGATGTACTCTGCTTCTCTGCGTTTTTTTTTAACTTTATGTAGACATCCTAAAAGAATTTCCTCTGCATCCAGCACTAGGTGATCTTCACACATTCTGTTTCCAGGTCCAAGAGGATTGAGACAGTTTCCTTGAGCAAGAATTTCAGAAAAAAAGGAAGTTTTATTGGATTAATAAGTAAGGATAGTGGACCTCCTTATTCAAAGATAATTAAAGCAGACAAATCTTTTAACAGATGTTCCACTTTATCACCAGCCTTTTAGCACAGCCAATATCAATTCAAGTTCCGTGTTCTGGTGTGACCTGCAGATATTTGCCACAGTATTTCCATTCAAGTGGGCATGAATGCAGACAAAGAAGTGTAAAGTCATCCTTGTCCTATGTGTCTGTGGCACAAAGCAGCCTGCCACATTGCTACACATCACTGAACCTGTGGATGAAGCCATGAATGGAAATGAAAGTGAAAACATCTCATGTGATATGAAGAACCTTGTACAGTTCTGCAGTCTCAGTCCTCATGCCATCCTCCTGCCCTTGCTTAATTTTAGTCCAATGAACAGGCCTAAGCACAGCTTCCCTGGAAGACAAGTGATTTGTTCAAGACATGTGTTCTACTTGAAAACACAATCTAATATCACAGTCTCGTTTCAGAAAGGCTGACAAACAATGTTGAAACAGTCACCAATAATGTACCAGCTGCATTATGGTAAGAGATGAAAAAGTCAATACATGCCATTATCAAATCCCTAATAACAGTCACCACCAACCTCTTCAAATTCCCTGGTTGCCAGATAGTTCTTGAAAACAACACTCGTTTTGAAAACTACTCAGAATCATGCTTGTGTTCACAAACTGCATCACTGGTTCAGAAAGACCTATTCTTAGTCTTAAATCAAGTCTTTAAACTTAACAAAGAATGTGGGATTAGATAGAAAACCTTGTAGAACATCCAGCACTGACAGTTGGCTGACTTGTTTGCACCAGCATTGGTGGAGTTTTTCTGTTAGTGTCTTGAAAGCAGCAGCACTCAGTGAGCTGGGCAGTTTAATAATCATTAAAATGGTGATGCAGTTTGAAAATTACCAGAATTTTCAGATGTATAGATTTGTGTTTTCATGAAGAAAAAGTTATGTTGCTTTAAGAGGACCCTTTCCCTGTGAACTGCCCTCGGGGAGGTGACACTGTCCCAGGTACCTGCCCTTAATGGGTGTCAGCTAGGTAAGAAGATAAGAGGGCTAGTGACAGATAGCCCTGCCTCTTGGGACAGAAGTATTTCTAACACAGCGCAGAGTGCTTTGTCTCAAGCACCCTTCCCCCCAACCCCTCTTCCCAGGATGGTGGTGGCAGGGGGACATGTCTTGCAGCACCTTGCTGGGGCTTGCCACGGCTCCCAATGTCTCCCTTCCCCTCTTCCCCCATCGCAGACAGAACAGAGGGGGCTCCCATAAATGGTGGGGTGGAGAACGGCAGCCCCGCTCTGCCACGGGGAGGGATGTGGCGGCTCCACGTGGCCCCAACCCCAGCTTGGCTGTGGGGGCGCCAGCTTCAACCCAGCTCAGTCTGGAGCTGGCACCGCAGACTGGAGAAGCAAGACCTTAGTGTCGATCTACCATCCCCCTCCCCACCACGGAGCAGCTGTTCAGCAACCCATGGTGAGTTGAAGGGATTCTACCCTTTCCCCCTGGACCTGAGACAGGAGGAGAGAGGAGAGGAGAGGGTTATGGAACCCTCTTGGCCACATTGCAGAGTGTAGGGGAGCCCCTCCTGATGCGGCCATGCAATTGGTCTCCATCTTGGGTCTCGCACGTGGCTGGGGCCATGCAGCTGCCACCACCATCTTAGAGAGCACTGATCAGCAGGGAGAGAGACCTTTTGTCATTTCTGCTGCTGAGATAAAACTGGGGAGTTCAAGTGTTGGGGAGAGGAGGAGAATTCCTTTGTGCTTAGCTAAAGAAAATAGAAGGACTTGAGAATCCTTAAACCTTGGGCATGAAAGACAGAGTCTAGGTTCTTTGTTTGAAAGCGCGTCTCCTGCATTGAGAGATACAGCTCAGGCACTGAGGAATCAGGCCTGCCTGATGAGCGTTGAGCTGGAGAAGCTATGCTGTAGAATTGAAGAATTCATCAGTCTGGACAGCTGAGGGTACCGCTGTTTACAGGCAGGGGTGACACATGAGTAATAGAGAGGATGGTGGAACTCGTCTGTACTCAACTGACATGCTCTTTTCCCAGGTCTCTAATGTGAAAAATCCCAAGGACCTATAGGATAGTGACCTCCCATTGTATTTTTCTCAAAATATGTGATGGCATTTGTGACACAGTTTCTAGTTTGTGTGCACTAAATTGCTTAACCTTTTCTTCTTTTCTGTATACAGTTATAGAGTTAATAAACCCTTTTCCAGTTTCCCTAAGCTATCCATTGTCCGGCAAATTTTATCCAAGATCCCATCAAGACCTAACTGCTTTGTTTTCTTTATCTTTAATTGTGGTCTTGAACCCACCACAAACAAACATCAGGATTTTTTTCATGGAAAGCAATGGGCAACTTTCTCCCACATCAAAAATGTTTCATTTTCTTTTTGACAATAACTAAATCAGTTTTCTTCAACCTCTATGAAAGTAGCCTTTGTCTCCCTCAAAGCATGTAGAAGTACGAGAATAATTTCTGCAACAGTATTGGAACTAGTTTTAAACATCTTCACCCCCTTTTTGCATAAAGTTCGGATGTGCTAGCACAACATCTGTGACTTCTCACTGGAACATGAATATATTTATGAAGTTATCCCTTTTCATTCTTAGAAATTAGGCCCTACCTGTATCAGTCTATATATCTGTCAATTATACTGACACGTCACAGGATCTGTCTCTTATTCTGGAAACACCAAAAACTAGGGAAAAAGAAGAGACTGTCTCATAATCTACCATTGTGAGACAGAATTAAAACCAGACATGCATCCACAATTATGTTCAGTCAAAATATCTTCTTGACCAGCTTGTTCCAGAAAAAAAAGACCAAATAGAAATGCTTCTGTAGCCAAATTATTTCTAAAATCCTGTTTTAGATGTACTTGGTCCATAGCATGAGAGGAAGTGTGTGTGAGGGGGTAGAAGGAGCAGACAAGCATGCGACACATTTGACAGTGATTTTACTGTTCAAATAAATGGGTAATTGACCATCAATTTCAGTTTTGCTAGAACAGCATCTAATTCTGGCTGAGTCTGATCTGCTATAATTCTGACAGGTCATGTTCAACTGACCTGCATTTCATTTTTAGTAGTAACTTGCAAACAAGTTAACAAGTCAGTCCTGTTAAATCAGTTGTAAGTAGGGAAATAAACGTTTGAGGATGGCTTTGTTCATTAGCTGAATGAACTTGCTTTTTCATTTTATTTTATTTTATTTTTCCTGAATTGTGTCCAATTGTTGTTAAACCTTGTTTTATAGAGAGGCTGTTATGATCACCAAGGATTAGTCATGAAGAAGATTGCACTACTGTTGTTCAGTGACCTAAACCTTGCAGACAGGTCAGGAGTTACCAGACTCTTTATTTTTCTGCTTTTTTTTGTTTGTTCTTCTTTTTATATTGATGAATAAGCTAAACTTGGAGGTTTGAAGTCTCATCATATTTGCTGCTACCCTTCACTATGTTGGCACAAAACCCCAAAAGCCATTGCATTTCTACCACATTTCCTCATCTCTAGACATTCTACTCCGTCAGCTCTTAATTATGAATATTTCTTAGTATCCTACCATCTACTTACACTTCATGTGGCTGAAATTTTAAAATCTTTTTTCACTCTAGGGTTTTTTGCCCTGGAATGCTCTTTGTTGCCCAAACTTTCTCTGTGGAGGAGAAGGTTTTGCAGCACAGGTCGTGGAAACAGAACTGACAATGCAGTGCTCTAATCCAATGACACTACGCAGAAGTTCCAGCATCAGTAGTAATTTCTTTGAACACAGTCTGAGATTAATTATTGAGGGCTGTGTCTTCACAACACATAAAGAAAATGTGGTAAATGTACCAACAAATTTGCTCAGGAAACTAACAGCACTGTTGAGTACTGCCTCATAGCTGATGAAGAGAAGAAATACTTGATGCTTCCTCTGAATCTGTCCCTAAACTCTACTCCATTATGATATTTTAGAAGAATCTTGCCCTATTGTCATGTCTTCACAACCCTTACTGGCAGAGTGATCTCCTATCTCACAGACTCATGGCAGTCTCCTTTCACTCCCCTCTGGTTCTGTATTAATACTACAATTAATTGACTATAATGGTAGAAAATCATTTGAACTAAGGAGTTATTCTAATTAAATTGTGAAAGGATTATGTACTGTCAGTCTCTTTCTGGAGAAAAAAAAAATCTGAATCTTTAACATAAAAAGTGTTGTAGTCAGAGTGTACTAAACCCCACAGTATTGTTAAATTTCTATCTGGAAAGCTAACAGGCAATTAACACTGCTAAGACCCACAAAGGCATGCAGGCAAATTCTGTCCAGCACCTTGAAATGAACACAGATAAATGAACGTCAGGGTTGAAACAAAAAGTCAGGTAGTGGTTGCACCATCACAACTGGTTGCACACACAGGTATTCCTGAAGATCATACCATCTATTGTGAACAACAGCCTGTTGCTAACATCAGCCTCCTATAGTTTATTGCTAACATCAGCCTCCTGTACATGAATATGATGAGAATTACCCATTGGACCCTGTTTTACTTTACTTCTACACAGTTGAACCAACCTGGATTTCTCTGCCTGTTTTCACACCAGCAATACTCGAGCCCCATTTGGGAACTTTTATGAGGTTTCAGATTGGTTAGCAACAAATTTGAGGCACTGGTTGCCATTAGCTGCTTTAGAAAAGTCAGGTTGGCCAGAAACCATCAGACTGTTTCAAACAATCTCTGACTATTTGAGCAATGCCAGTCTGTAATAGTACTTGGCTGGTCTGCTTTCTTGTTGCTCTTGCACATCCCAGCACCAACACCCAAGTTCTCTTTCAAGCAAATGTGTTCCATGGTGTAACAAACCTACCTAATGCAAAAGATGTTCAGAGTGCAAAGTCAGTCATATCTACTTCAAAATCCATTTACTACATTTTCTGAAAATGTGACTTAAAACACTTTCTTTTACTTCTAAATAGGTTTTTTTTTTAGTTTTCTTATTCTGGGATGTCCTTGTTCCTTCTTCAGGGTGCTTCTGCTCTTTACACTTAACTGTCTCATAGCACATCTGTTCTGGCCCATGCCTGTCCTATGGAGCTATACAGGCATGGACCTCTCCACGCTCCTTCTATGGGCTTGCCACAGTGACTCATTCTGTGAATCATGTAGAAGAATCTTTCTAGTCTTCTGTCACAAAAAGACTATTCAACTTTAGCTGCCATTTCTACACTCCTTCAAGATCACCACAAGTTTAGCTGTCCAGGAGGCACCTTGTTTGTTGCTCCCAGCTCAACAATGCAGCTTTGCCTGCTGCCAAGCCTAATGCAGTACTACAAAACACAAGTAATGGGTTTGCACACTTCAATGGGGTGGAGATGAGAGGCTCTGAGTATCTGCAGCATTAGAAATCTTTGGATTGTCAGAGATTTTCACACTTGGACCACCAGAAGTTGAACAGCACATTCATCCATTTTTCAAAAATGAAGGCAGAGAGCAAAAAACCACATTGATTGAACGTAAGAAAGGATTACCCAATACAAAATATGTTCAGGAGAATTTACCAACATTACATGTTGGAGTTCAACGTTGGGCAACACCTTGGTGAGAAGGGGTTCTTCTGCTTGTTCAGAATAATAGCCATGCCTTCAAATCTTCACCTGTCATGCCAGGTATTTCTGCCATTTGGAAAGAGATACTGAAATATTTTGTTTTGAAGCCTGATTAATGTTCCTTGACATATCATGAGTTTTGTTAAATTAAATAATGCTCTAATTAATTGATCTGTTTGCAGCCATTTTTAATCTAGTAAATGCTGAGGAGTATGCTAAAATTACCATTATATTTCTGACAGAAACACCAATAAAATCTGGTAATTGATAGCTTTGCTGTTCTCTCTGATAGCCTGAAAAGCTTTTAAAGCTACATTCTGTAATTGTGTTCATCTTTGGAAATTAGTTTTGTGAAACCACACATTTTGCTCTTGCTGAGAAATCTCATTTTAGTCATTTTTAACATAATTTATACTGCATAAACTAAATTAGCTTTTGTAGCTAAGCCAGCACATTTTTCTTTAATTTTTATCTTCTCTAATATATTTTTGACCTCGAAAATGGCAATGTCTGTAGGATACTGCAGCCTGGGAACAAAGGAATCATTTCCATTCCATCACTATGGTTACACTTTCTTCTATCTCCAGCACCAAATTGGTTGGAAGTTCTGAAACTAGAGTCCACAGGAGAGCAAGAAAACTTCATTTAATATCATTTAGTCCTGATTACAGAAAAGAACACACAGCAGAGCTCTAGATATAATAAACCACTACATGGTGTTTACATTGCTTATGAAATAGGACTCACAATAAAAATCATAGTATCTTGAATATCCATTCTTCCCAGGCTGCTTTTCGGCCTCAGATGCTCACATCTGCTTTTCTCAAGTGGTTCCACCAAAATGTCACACAAACACTAATACTTATGTGTGTTTAGCTCAATGTTGGCTCCATGGACATCTGACTTCTCACAATGAAGGCAGACTAGAACTGAGAATCACAGCTTTACTCTGACCACTTGAAATACAGAATCATAGAATCTTAGGGTTGGAAGGGGCCATCAGAGCTCATGTAGTTCAACCCCCCTGCAATAAGCAGGGACACACAGAGAGCCCCATCAAGCCTGACATTGATTGTCTCCAAGAATGGGACCTCAACTACCTCTCTAGGCAACATGGGACAGTGATCCACCACCCGCAAATTAAAGAACTTTTTCCTGATGTCTTACCTAAATCTGCACTTTTCCAGCTTAAAACTATTACCCCTTCTCCTATCATTCCACACCCTTGTGAACAGTTCTTCATCAGCTTTCTTGTAGGCCATATTTAAGTGTCGGAAGATCACTGTAAGGTCCTTCCAGAGCCTCCTCCTCTTCAGTCTGAACAACAACAAATCTGTCACCCTGTAACAGAGGAGTTTCCACCCTCTGATAATTTTCATGACCCTCCTCTGGATCTGCTTCAACAGGTTATAATTTTTCTTGTGTTGGAAATGCCTCTTTTAATGCAGGATGCAGTTGGCCTTCTGGGCTGCAATTGCACATTGGTGGCTCATGTCCAGCTTTTCAACCACATAATTTGAAATAATTTTGAAACATCCTCTACTGGATTTATTTAGAACACAGTGCAAGCCATGCACCCAGGAATATGAGATGCTGTTCTTGGGAAAAGAATCTGTATGCTAAATGTGCTACAGTATGCCAAGTAACCTTATCACCCAGTTTGGAACAGAGTGCAGTGGTTTAAATTATCCTATTTCTCTTCTTAGACGTAACCAATATTTTACTATTTGACAATTTTTTGCTTTCTGTTACCTGAAAGGTATCCGGTAACTTACCTAGTATTTATGCAAAGTTCCACAACAGGCATATTTCCTCACTGAGAAAAAAAATCCGATGAAACCCCTCTTGTCAATGCCACAGTACACAAGTTTTTAACTCTTGTGAGCTAAAGGGCTCAGCCCATTAGAGACTTCATTCAGTCTGAATTTTCCTCAGTGCTTTCTGTTTGAGAAATTCAGCTCCCCTGGAGCTGTCATGTTATAAAAATTTTATGTCAGATTTTTTTCTCTGTACTCAGTCCCTTCTAAGTACACACGCACCTCCTGACGCACGAATTCTCACTGTCCTCTTGTCTGTAGTGCCACCCTCCACTTCTTTTGCTAGCTATACAGAAACTATTCAGTCCTACATTGTAGAATATTGCTCTCTTTCCCCTCATCTCCTAGTGACTAGTCCTAAAAGCAGAAGTTACCCTTTTTTTATCAGTCACCATCACTATGAAGCAGTACTACTTCTCTGGAAAGGAGCCAGAACAGTAGGTGCTTTATACCCAAAGCCCACTTGAAGCAACTCACCTTTCACCAGTCATACCCAGTTTAAGAGACATGGCTTCACCAGCCCCAAGTGCGCACACTTACCTGAACCTTCACAGATTGCCTTCAAAGAATTGTCCTGAAAGGAAGTCAGAGAAACAAAAGCCTTTGAGAAAAACAGCTCTTGTAGATAATGCAAGTATAGAGAAGATTATGAGTTCAATACGTTGTCATACATTACTAGCTCCTGTCTATGAAGATCTTGTTGACACAATATTGGCAAAGTGTTATGACACAAGAATTAATGTTGCACATGGCAGGTAGGCTTGACATCTGTAGTAGCTTTGTTAGTCAACAACAATTGGGCATGAAATAGCGTATCAGCCCAACCACCACACATGTCCTCATCCAAGATACTTGCAATGAGCCCTCTTCAAATTTCTCATTTCATCCACTCAGAGTGCTGCAGAAATGTGCTTTACTGCTGAGAGGACATTAAGCAAGGAAGTACTTCTGGAAATCCAGGGAAATGTAGGAGCATTCAGTTTCTTCAGCTACATCCGGGGCAGGTACATGGTTCAAACTTACGAGAGTGCAAACAGAGCTGGAGAGGTCTATACAGTGACACAGAATGAGAAGAGGTAACAAAAAAACCAAAAGACCTAGGCTGAGCAATGGGACTATCAGAGCTATGGTCTGATTTATCCCATGACAGAGATGCAAAATGTGAATATTTGATTACATGTATTTTCCTCTCAATTTTTGTTCTCCTTCAGATTAACCAGAGCTTGTACTAGTATCCAAGTTTCTACTGCCTGAAACAAAGTGATTTCAGATTTAAGTACTTAATGACAGCAATTCTAGCGTGGTTGCCCATCATAGCCATTGTATCGGCAAAGTATCCTAGTGTGTAAGGTGCAGCAAATCTTCCACTGGCTTGTTCATCCCTCGTCCCCTCCAAACACAGTTGTGTGCCATATTTCACTTACCTATTATTTGTCTTGCATTTTACCCATCAGGCATCTTTATGCCTAAAACCTCCCCCGATATTTCCTTTATGTATATGTGGTACAGAGAGGCTTCAAACTCTTAACTGAAATGCCTGCTGTAATGCAATTCATTCGGATGAATAGTGTGGCATAAGTGGTGCTACTCTCACTCATGCAAACACAAAACTTCTTCAGGGTGCTAGAAGTAATGAACAACATTACTCTGATCAAAATGAAGAGGAGTGTGTAAGGATTAAAATACACGTGGGAGGAGAGGATAATCCCTCAGTTCTAGGTATGAAGAGCCAGTAAAACTCTATAATTCAAAACATGACTGGGTGGAATCTCTTCAGGATTGTGCTATGGTGGGAGATTACAAACTTAAAAAATGTGACTTAAGCGTCTTGTACAGCATTGACTCCTCGTTGGGCAATTAAGAAATCACTGCATGCAGAGTACAATTCAGAGCTCTGAAATCAGCTTCTTACTGCCCCTCCTTCTTTTCTCTCTGGCAGATTTCCATACACTTCTAGTGCTGTCAAACAGTTTAATTTCTCTTTCTCTCAAGCTTTGTGGCTCAGAGGCCAAACTGGATTCCAGGTTGCATCAGGAGAAGTGTGGCCAGCAGGTCAAGGGAGGTTATTCCCCCCTCTACTCTGCTCTGGTGAGACCCCACCTGGAGTACTGCATCCAATTCTGGAGCCCTTATTACGAGAAGGATGTGGACATGCTGGAGCGTGTGCAGAGGAGGGCCACGAGGATGATGAGTGGGCTGGAGCAGCTCTCCTATGAGGATAGACTGAGAGAATTGGGGCTGTTCAGTGTGGAGAAGAGGAGGCTCCAAAGCGACCTTCTTGTGGCCTTCCAGTCTTTTAAAGGGGGCCTACAAAACAGATGGGGAAGGACATTTTAGGATATCAGGTAGTGACAGGACCGGGGGAATGGAGTAAAGCTGGAGCTGGGTAGATTTAGACTGGATGTGAGGAGGAAGTTCTTCACTCTAAGAGTGGTGAGAGCCTGGGATGTGTTGCCCAGGGAGGTGGTTGAGGCCCCATGGCTGGAGGTGTTTAAGGCCAGGCTGGATGAGGGTCTGGCCAGCCTTATCTAGGGTGGGATGTCCCTGCCCATGGCAGGGGGATTGGACTAGATGATCTTTCGAGATCCCTTCCAATCCCTAATGATCCTATGATTCTATGGTTCTATGATTTTAAATTTTTAACTACCATAATGTAATTTGAAATTGTCTTTGGACATCACACGTGGGCTGTGAGCGAGAATAGCCTAAGGAAAAATGGTAATAGCAGTTAACATAAAGGAGGAGCTTAAAAAAGTTGTAATTCTTTAAAAGTTGCAATAGTATTTGCTGTTCGTAAGTCAGGAGCATCCATATTGACAAGTTAGCAGTGATTAGACCTGCAGAAACTATTTTTCCTGTATTCGTTATTTGGCTTAAACTCTGCTTCCCATCTCATCTCTGTAAGTTTACTCACGAGAATTGACTCTGTGGGTTGCATCTTTCTGAGAGATGTGCGTCTCACAGACCTAATATTTGGTGTTTATAGTAAGAGTTTCCTTAGCAAATGTATATGCATATATATGTACATACATTATCTTTTAGCATGTGAGTATATGAAATTCTCTTGATTAATTGGTTTATTCATCACAAACACACACACATTACCCCAGAAATTTTGGTGTTAAGGTTGTTTTCTTTTGTCTAGGTCTTGGACGGAAATCTTCCATGATGAGGGATTTCCCTCAAGTAGAACGACTTGGAAAGTCTATGTGCTTCAAACACTTTGGAGAAAGAGTCAAAGACAAAAATAAGTGCTTCAACTAATTTATTTTTTTTAAACTGAATTCCTCTCTATGACTCATCTTTGAACGGAGAGCATCAACCTCTCATGCTTCAGAGCAAAACCACAAAATTTTGTAAGGGTCATGCAGAGACATACTCAACAGAAAGTATAGCTGCCTAATATGTGAATGCTCTGATCTCTCCACTTTCTTCTTGATTACAGCTATGTATTTCCAAAGCAACCTTAAATCAACGGTCAAACCTAACACAAGAGCATGGAACTTATTTCTTTGAAAGACCACACTCCCACCATGCTCATCCGAATCCATCTACCCAAGGAGTGTTTTCATTTTGATTTAGAGAATCAAAATGTGACCATCCAGCCAATTCCTTATCCACTGAGTGGTCCATCTGTCAAACTCATGTCTCACAGAACCATAGAATCATTAGGGACTGGAACGGACCTCGAAAGATCATCTAGTCCAATCCCTCTGCCATGGGCAGGGACATCCCACCCCAGATAAGTCTGGCCAGACACTCATCCAGCCTGGCTTTAAACACTTCCAGCCACGGGGCCTCAACCACCTCCCTGGGCAACACATCTCAGGCTCTCACCACTCTCATGGTCAAGAACTTCCTCCTCACATCCAGTCTAAATCTACCCAGCTCCAGCTTTGCTCCATTCCCCCTAGTGCTGTCACTACCTGATATCCTAAACTGTCCCTTCCCAGCAATTCTGTAGGCCCCCTTTAAAAGACTGGAAGGCCACAAGAAGGTCACCTCAGAGTCTTCTCTTCTCCAAAATGAACAGCCCCAATTCCCTCAGTCTATCCTCATAGGAGAGGTGCTCCAGCCCTCTGATCATCCTTGTGGCCCTCCTCTGCACACACAGACTGGTCCCAGGACTGATCCGCTTGTCACTGGCCTCCACTTGGACATGGACCCATTAACAGCCAGTTCTTTACCCATCTAGTGGTCCACCCATCAAACCCATGTTTCACCATCTTGGAGACCAGAATGTGGTGCGGGCAGTATCTCTCTATTTTAGAGACAAGGATGTCATGCAGAACAGTGACAAATGCTTTGCACAGTTCCTGGTAGATCACAGCAGTTGGTCTACCCTTATCCACCAATTCTGTTACTTCATCATAGAAGTCCACCAAATTGGTCGTGCATATTCTGCCCATAGTAAAGCCCTGTTGGCTGTGACTAGAAATCTCCTTAATTCCCATGTGCTTTAGCATAGTTCCAGAAGAACCTACTCCATGATCTTGCCAGGTACAGAGGAAAGACTGACTGGTCTATAATCTCTTGAGAATTTATTTTTCCATTTTTAAAAATGGGATTTTTGTTTCCTCTTTGACTATTGATGGGAATGTCACAAGGCTGTCACAATTTCTCAAACATGATAGCCTTGCAAATTCATTCACCAGTTCCTTCAGGACCTGAGAACACCGGTTGTAGCCGCTTGGGGAATCTTCTGCACCCATTGTCAGAAAAGCACAATACTTTTCCAGTGTCTGACTTCAGCTTATTAAAAAGGAGGAGTGAGAAGAAGAGCTCTAACTCTCTCTTTCCCTCATTTTCATGTGATCTGTAGCATCTGCATATAGGTTTTATCATTGGCCAGAACACAAGATCAGTCAGGACAAAGAATCAATAAAGTGTGACTTTGGTAGGCTCAGTGCCTGTATCATAAATAGCCAGGTAGCCACTGCAGAAACTGTGAAAAATCAAGTGCACGCAAATATTGCTGAACTAAATGTGATTTGATTCAAGACTAGCAGGAAATGATTCTTAAAGTAGGTAGTTAAAGTAGCACTTTTAGGGCGACATTAGTGTTCTATTTATTATTAATTAGAAAGAAAAGGGAAAAAAAGACATAGCAGATACCAATTACTATGGCACAAGTTGTAAACAGCCCGCCTGTTCAATTTTTCAAGTCTTCTAGATTTGAATACATTAATGTTTTATGTAATATATATTAATTTCCTATCAAACTTCAAAGTGAGCTGTCTTATCAAGCACATTTCATGTGTATTGCATAGGTGCTGCTAAATGTCCTGGGGACATAAAAAGAACTCAGTCAATTTGCATTTCCAGATCTGTCACATTTTTAGTAATGTGTATTAACTGCATTTAAAAATAATGATCATATCTATGTACAGGACTAGTAAAAAATTATTTTAACTACCTCTGTGTTCTAAAACCTCATGATTTCTGCAAGAAGTATCACCATAATATTGAAAGTGGTGATAGGCTGTAAGTTGCATCGGACCAAGCACATACCTACTGAGATGGATTAACTGGAGTTTTGTTATGGAGTTCTCTAAGAGGGGAGTATAGATTCCACACATGTTGTAAAAAGACAGATCCTATACTCTTAATGCAACTTGGATATCATTAGCCTTTATGGAGATTTTTGGTAAAAAGACATTTGTGAGCAAGATGAGTGACATGTAATTCTTTGAGATTCTCTATAATAAAAGTACTGAGCAGCTGCTAGAGGATCTATCAGATAATACTAACTATAAAAGACACTACAGAAATAAAATTATCAGCAGATGCACTAGTAGGTGGCTACAAAATTTCTGTAACCCTCAAGAATTAGTCATTGAATTAATACTAAGTAAAAAAGTAAACAACTATGTAAGCCAAAATGGCACATGAAAGAGCGGGTACTATAAGAAATATTGCACCTATAGTAAAGCATCTGTTACCACACCCTCAGAAGGAGTATTCAGGACTAATGTCCAGCAGACATGATAAACAGCTGTTCCGAGGTCTTTTAGAAAATTAAATATTTAAATTAATGGGCCTAACACAGGTTAGGTGAAATCAATACTTAATGCACAGAGTCCTTTTCTTCCTATTTCATCTGATAAGGATCTAAAGCCCGTCTGAACAATATATCTGTCTTGTTTACTCATTCAGATCAACGCTGAATTCAGTTCAAACTGATGGCTTGCTGTTCTTCAACAAAATGAAGACATCTTTTTCACACTGAACAAATATTCTTTTACAACTTACAGCAAAATATTTTGACATGTTTGTAAAATGGGAAGGGGGAAAGAAACAAGCCCATGCTGAAGCATCATGATCCCTTTCAGATGATTTTCTTTTTTGGTCAGATACTCAGCCTAGATATGAAGTGTTAACATATCTTCTTTATAAGAGGAATGGAGCTGCTCCAAGAGCAAAAAACACCCTGCTAGACAAAGACAAACCTCTCATTCTCTTTTATCAGGGTATCATCATTTATTTTTAGATACATAACTATATATTTAATGGAATGTAGCTTACTGGCTCAGTACCTAATCCCAGGACTTTTCCCTGATTTGGATGACATTGCAGTATGACTTGTGAGTGAGAGGTTTCAACAGGAAGAACTTTGGGAGCACCAGATCAAAATTACTGACAGACTGAGGCTAGGAATTTTTTCGAGACAGGAAGAAAAGATGCCTTTAGGCTTCTTACAGAGTGTCTTACAGAATGACAGAATTACTGAGGTTGGAAAAGACCTCTAAGATCATCAAGTCCAGCCTATGACCTAACATCACCACACCAGCTAGCCCACAGCACTAAGTGTCACATCCAGTCTTTCCTTAAACACCTCCATGGTTTAAGGTTTTACTGCCCTAGGCAATCCATTCCAGTGTCTAATCACCCTTTCTGTGAGGAAGTGTTTCCTAACATCCAACATAAACGTCCCCTGGTGCAGCTTCTGGCTCAGCCCTCTTGTCCTGTCACTAGTTGCTTGGGAGAAAAGCACCAACCCCCACCTATCTACAATGTCCTTTCAGGTAGTTATAGAGAGTGATGAGGTCCCCCCTGAATTTCCTCTTCTCCAGGCTAAACAACCCCAGCTCCCTCTGCCTCTTCTCATAAGATTTTCCCTCCAGTCCCTTCACCAGCCTTCTTGCTCTCCTCTGAACTCACTCAATGTCTTTCTTGAATTGAGGGGTCTAGAACTGCCCCCAGTACTTGAGGTGAAGCCTCACCTGTGCCAAGTACAGGGAGAGAATTACATCTCTAGTCTTGATGGAAACTCTATTTCTGAATGAAGTCTTATATGAATATATGTCATATATTCACATAAAATATATTTACATTCTCCTCAGATGCTCAACGCTTAAATACTTTCCCGAACCCTAGAGGAGTCTCTTGGTTAAGAGTGGCAAGTAGATCTGTAGTACTTTTTCCCAGATCAAATTATTTGACCAGTCTGATGCAAACAGAGGATGCTCAAAGAACAGTGACAATGTCCTCTTCCCCACCCCCCACCCCCCCCGTTAAACAATTGCCAAGAAATGCTCATGCAAGTTTCAATTAATTCTCATTCCTTTTCATCCACACCTCCTCTGGATTCACAAAATTGAACGGAAGGATATTTTAAAGCAGAAAGTAAAAACATACAAAAATGAAGATTTTTTTTTCATTACATTCTCCAGAAAAATTATGTTGCTTGTAGGGATTCCTGCTGGGCAGTGTCACTGTCTGATGCCATATAAAACAGGTTCATGGACAGAAACACAGGAAAACAATTAATACAGAAAACAACAGTTGAACATGTGATTGCAGAGAACATGTTAATTTACAATGAACTTCATGAGCACAATACGTTAAACCCTGTGCTGTAGATTCAGCTTTTATTATCTGCCTTACCCATACAGAATGTGTTGCATACATAGAGGTACTAGTTCTGTGGTTTACCAAAAAGTTGGTATACTGTAGTATAGAGAAGCATTTTTGAAAAATACCAATACAAGGAGAAAAATGATCAAGATAACAAAGTCAAATGGAGAAACAGCACTAATGGGGAGATTGTGTTAAGGTCATAACCAAGAATATGATTACAGAGCTCACTGGTCAGAGAAATTCTACTCAGCTTGGATGAAAACCTTGGCCAATAAGAAAATTCATCTCAGTGTGTTGTAAGATTATCAAAGAATTACAAATAATTTTTGCTTGCTAATTAGATTGTAATTGTGAACAGAGATAAGGAACAATGGCTCTCCTAGAGAGGGGTACAAAATAGTCTTGGAAGCTAAACAATTAAAAAATTCACTAGGGACAAAATGCAGATAAAAGAAAGCTTAGCTTGCCAGCAATGGCACATTGGCCTGTCGGCTGTCAACAAGAGAAAAGTTACATACCTGGAATGGTACATCAGTCTTCAAAACACGTCTAGAATTTTCAGACCCCTTCCTTTCTACCTTTATATGTGATTACTCTGGATCTTTCACTTTTCTGCAAATTAATAATAATACACAATCTACTGTGAAAAAGGCTTATTGTGAAAAACATCTAACATCAAATGCTCTCTGTATACACAGAGGAGGAAACTAGATCCATGTCTATGGGATGAAGGCTAAATTCTGCAGATTATTCTTCATGTTTTATTGGAAATACTGCCCAACCTTCAAAGTTTTCTTTCTGGCTGGTAATCATTCTGATCTATAACAATCCAACATCTAACTTGTCCTACGACAGGCAAGACAATGAAAAGACAAGTATAAACTTCCTAAGCTATGTTGTCACCCTGATGTTCACTAAGTTTTCCAAAGAACTGCTTTTCCCAGATACCAGGATACAAAGGACACAATGTGTGGAAGTCTGATGCATGTCTGAGAAAACTGAAAGTACAAGGTTAGAGCCAAAGTGTAAGAAGCAGCTGTACAAGAGGGCTCCAGACATTTCCAATTTTTGACAAAACTGAGGGTGACTTTCATGCTTCTCAGAAGAACAGAAAAATGTGCTTGGAGATACACTTAACAGGTATGCTGAGATTCAAAATTAATACATTGGCCTGAAAAGAAGAGCAAGTAACTTATTACTATCAGGCACCAAGAAGAAAAATCAGCTCCCTAACAGATTAAAATATGTTGTTAAAACATAAGATTCTCACCCCAAAGTTACTTTCTCAGAATTAATTACCACTGTCTGATTATCAATAGGTGATAAACCTCTCCTTGAAGTTACTGCACCAGGAACTGACACCCTCTGGCATCAAAAAGTATGCATCAGAAAAAGGTTATACAGAAGTTCAAGTTTATTTACATTAAAGTAATAGAGATTATATGGAGTTCAATCGGAGAGTTGCACCCTCTGCATTCTATAATGAAAGCTGTGAGCACTAATTTTTAACTGACCTCTACCATTTAAGTAGCTCCTCCATGTGCACTGTGGTTATTTACAATGTGCAAAATTTCACTTCTCAACAAGCTGCGTGGCTAGTTCACAAAAAAGATGCAACATGATGAAAAAAAGCTGAAAAAAGGAACAAAAATGTCAATTTGCAGCATTACTTAAATCACAGTCAAATTAAAGACAATTTTTTTGAAACACTGTGAAAAAAACCTTTTTTTTACTAAACAGCTCTGCATTATTTTGTCTGAATGAGAACAGCGAGAATGATCATTTATTCTACAGGACATGAATAATCTCTGTCCTGATTTTACAACATTCAGTCTTTGACTTGGAACTGTTCTGCGCTTGAGTGCATTGCCATCAACTGAATGTGTAAACACACCATTGCAATGGTAATGAAATTATAAGCCAGTGAAATGAAGTGCTTTTTTGCTTTGGATGTGCTTCTTGAAATTGATTGGAAAAGTTTATTTCTGAATTTATTCAGGAGTCATATTAAAGAAGATAAGGTAAAAAAAGAAATCTTTGATCACAGAATCACAGAACATTAGGGATTCAAAGGGACCTCGAAAGATCATCTAGTCCAATCCCCCTACCACAGCAGGATCACCTACACCAAGGAACTATCTCATACAGGAACATATCCAGGTGGCTTTTAAACATCTCCAGAGAAGGAGACTCTGCAACCCCCCTGGGCAGCCCCTGCCAGGGCTCTGGCACCCTCACTGCCAACAAGGTCCTCCTCACATTGATGGGGAAC
>JAOXOE010000874.1:36765770-36785492 GCA_028565055.1 Phoeniculus purpureus
CTGGCTGACAGACCGACACCACAGCCCTCACCCCTCCTTTGGATGCAAACACGACGCCGAAAGCAAAGGGAGCAGCTTGGGCAGGATCCTGTCTGTGCTGTTCCGTGCTGCACGACGTACGGGAGCAGCGAGAAGGGGAGAAGCACGTTGCCCTTGTTCTACAGCTGGTGGGGCTCATGGCTGGTGAGCAAGGGGTGCTTGTCGCTCCTATCGGCAGCGCTCTGATGGTTCTTCCAGTGAATCTTGGAAAGAACAAATCTGTTTGGAACAGCATATATGTCAATAGACTCAAGATTTATGGTAAAGTGTTGTAGTTTGAATTTGAGAGAGTTTCTTGGCCTCAGAGAATGGCAGTCTATTATAAAATGGTTTGAATTTCCAAGCTCTCCCTTAGGCATCTCCACAAACAGGTACGACTGGTTTGGAGCTTCCTGTTTCTGGCTTCTTCACTTCTGTGTGTTTGTTCACAGAGGACACATACGGCACTGGGTTGGGCATGGCAACGATTTTTTCCGTAGAATGCATTGAATAGAGAATAAGAGAATGATCTCAGAAATCAGCAAAGGAAAAGTTTTGCCTGCAATCTACTGTTCCCGTATGGGAGAGAGTTTTACCCTTGTTCATAGCAATAGGAATCAGCATGCTGGAAATGGGAAGACTGGCTTGGAAGCACATGGCAGTGCTTAAATTAAGCATTTTCCTATGGCTGGTCTGAGGTATCAGAGAGAAATAGATACATGAGAGAAGGAGAAGGGGAAAGCTGGGAGGTGGAGGGGGTGGAGTAAAGCAGAAGAGAGACAGAGAGCCACGGAGGGACAGAGAAGCTGCAGTGTGCTATGGGCCAAAATGAAACTGAAACCAAACTCCCAAGGCACACAAACAGGGAGCGAGTGCCAAGAAGAGGGGAAGAGGAAAACCTTATCCCGAAATAAGGACCTCAGAGTTTGTTTGGCGTATTCCACTTGCTCAGCCTGTCCCCTGCGGCAGCCACCTCTCCATTTCACTTCCAAACCACTGACCTCTGCCCCAACTGCTGTGCCCCTGAGGAAAGAAAAAGCATTCCCACAGCCAAGACAGACGTTTAACTCATTATATGCTGGGAAAGTGTTTGATGCAAGAATACCATGAACAAATATGATTTCACCAAATACATAACAAACCTGATCAATTGAAGAGAAAGATTTCTTTTTTTAACATTTTTCTTTTCCTTTCCCTCTTGTTGAATTTGTGCAGAATATCTGCTGCAGCGTTACCAGAATACAGAATTTAGCATCAAACTCAACTGATTGTCTCATCTCATCATATAACTATCTTTTCCTATGCACACGACGACTGTTCCAACAGAACAAACTAGAAGTCTGATATTGCCATTGATCTTGCAATTCCAGCAAAACTACGTATAGATTCACCATGTAGTGGTGCAGTGAAAATCTATGTGAAGTCAGGTTTTCCCTTCCACAGCAACAAGGTGCAATTAAGAAATCATTAGCAGTATTACATAACATCAGGGATTGGAAGGGACCCATCATCGTATGAAAAATCATCCTATGAAAAATCATCCCGTTCAATCCTCCTAATACAGCAGGATCACCTAGACCAAGTCGCAAAGGAACATATCCAAGTGGGTTTTAAATGTTTCCAGAGAAGGGAGACTCCACAACCTTCCTGGACAGCCTGTTCCAGTGCTCTGTCACCCTCACTGTGAAGACGTTCCTTCTCATATTTATAAGGAACCTCCTGTGTTCCAGCTTACACCCATTGGCCCTTCTGTTATCATTAGATGACACTGAGAAGAGCCCAGTT
Organism: Phoeniculus purpureus; assembly: GCA_028565055.1. Classification (NCBI taxonomy): domain Eukaryota; kingdom Metazoa; phylum Chordata; class Aves; order Bucerotiformes; family Phoeniculidae; genus Phoeniculus; species Phoeniculus purpureus. Next base: position 36,767,574 of record JAOXOE010000874.1, read on the forward strand.
CCATCCTCCCGACACCCACCCTTCATGTATTTATAGACATTAATGAGGTCACCTCTAAGTCTCCTTGTAGCTAAAGATACCCAGCTCCCTCAGCCTTTCCTCATAAGGGAGGTGCTCCACTTCCTTCATCATCCTCGTTCTATGCTGGACTCCCTCCAGCAGCTCCGTGACCTTCTTGAACTGAGGGGCCCAGAACTGGACACAATACTCCAGATGTGGTCTCAATAGGGCAGAGCAGAGAGGGAGAAGAGCCTCTCTCAATTTGCTAAACACCTCCATTCTGATCTACCCCAGGATGTTGTTGGCCTTCTTAGCCACAAGAGCACATTGCTGGCTCAACAGTCGTCCTGCTGCCTACCAGGACCCCCCATTCCCTTTCTCCTGCACTGCCCTCCAACAAGTCAGTCTCCAACCTATACTGCTACCTGACGTTGTTCTTGCCCAGATGCAAGACTCTACATTTGCCCTTGTTATACCTCATTAAATTTCTCTCTGCCCAGCTCTCCAGCCTGTCCAGATCCCGCTGAATGGCAGCACAGACTGCTGGGGTGTCAGCAACACCACCCAGCTTTGTGTCATCGGCAAACTTGCTGACAGTGCACTCTAATCCCTCACCCAAGCCATTAATGAATATATTGAATAGTACTGGTCCCAGTACCAACCCCTGGGGGACTCCGCTAGATACTGGCCTCCCAATAAGCTCTGTCCCACTGACCACTACTCTCTGACTTCTGGCAAACCCATCTGTCCGTAAAAGTTTATGTTTGTCTTTGTGCCAAGACACGCACCAGATACTGAACCACTACAAGTATAGTATCTTTGGGTCAGAGAGAAACCATATGTGGACACATCGTCTTCTGACACCAGCTTCATCACCTACAAGCAGTCTTTTTTTTCTGAAGACACTAAGAAGCCATCGTGATCTCCTGAACTATGAGCCAGAGACGCCCATGCTCCATCTGCAATCAGGTTTTGTATTGCCTGCACTTTGGCTCTGATGAAAAGCAGGGAGAAGGAATGACAGGTTCCTTAAACAAGCCTGCCAGGCTTAGCACAGGAGATATCAAAAGCAACATCACCTCAGACACAAAAAGCATAACCCCTATTTCACGCTTTCCATTTAGCTGTTCTTGTACATCTTCAGCACTGTACAACAGTTTATGATTTCCTGATTTGTGCTTTTATGAAGCTGTTACAGCTGCACAAATTCACTGTGTTATTTACATGAACACGCATGCCTGAAATACGTTGTGGGGGAACCACAGCATGACAAGTGCTGTTCAGACGTGCGAAAGTACACTGTGGGTTTCCCCACCTTATGAGGACTCTCTGCCTCTGTAAGCTAAAAATGCACAAACATCAGTTCTATGTGTGGCATTTAAGATAACTTGGGCATTAGGTCCTACAAGTCCTCTGAAATCTTAACTGTGGACTACTGAAAATGTTTGTATATGCAGAGTGAAGACAACTGCTGAAGTTGTGAATAATGCAATCGTTTCTTACCTGTAAAGACCTCTGCTGACAGGGGAATCTAGAAGAGCTTCCAGTTGTGCTTCCAGTTGCTTAGGTGTCTTTACACTCTCCTAGTGGTTGGATCTTCTCCCTACCGGCACTTGAACAGATGAATCTTACCAAATGTCTTGCAGGAACAGGAAAGGCATGTGTAGCCTACAGTAAAGAAAAAGTGTTAGTATTTACACAAGACAACTCTTATTCCCTCCTAAACGCTTCCACCATGAAATTGTTTCCTAATGTTTTAGATTTATTTTGTGTTTCGAGTGAAGCCGTGGCAGTTTCAGAGCATCCAATTTCTTTAATAGCTTAATTCGTAGTAGTGGGAATTTATGATCTTCTGGTCACATCAGTAATACATGTGGTATTACACACACTAAAATAATTCTGCAATTTTAGTCTAGAAAAGACTAAAGAGTAATTGTTTGAGCTCAAACGCTGCTTTTCAGTCCACACAGTATGAAGTGAAAAACGTGCAGAGCCTCAGTCAATAGCGCCCAGCTTACATTGGTAGCCAAAAGGAGAGAAAAATGTATCGCTGTTCGAAGTGAAATGATACTATCAAATTCTTCTTTACTCCATTTTCCAAAGCCTGGAAACACCATACTGGTAATCCCCAAATTCGCCTTGTTTCATTCACTACTATGTAAATCATATCCTCACGAAGTCTGATAGAGCTCAGCTGGCCAGCAGCTGTCTGGACTTAGAACAGTTCAGAACCCGTAAGGGTCACCAATATCAAAACACATTTAAGGGGAACTGATGAGAAACAAAGCATGGCCTTCAACAATTCTACTCATCTACAGGCAAAGCAACCTAAACAGACAGCAAGAACTAAAACTAGGTGTAAGATACCATTACTTGTGGTGAAGTCACACAAGGTGAAGAGATAATGGTACCACAGAGTCACAGAACATTAGGGATGGGAAATCAAAAGATCATCTACCCCCCGTCGCAGCAGGATCACCTAGATCAAGTCACAATATGAAGAAACACGTTATCTGTCTTCCCAAAGCGTTGGTGTTCACTCAGCAGCCTATCAGCAAGTCTGATGTACGATTGATCTTGGATGCCTCCAGCTGACCCCATTTCCTCTTCCTCATAGTCATGTTGAGGTACTCAATAAGCTGCAGTGCACCTCTTCTGGCTAAGCTGGCTCCTACAACCACACATATTGCTGCTCACTTAATCCCATTAATTACAGTCACTGTGGTGATCTCCACTGCCTAGTGTACATATTCCTGGTGCAAACGCTGACGTTCAAAGGAATGTTCTGAATCCAGTTTCAACTTGTACTTTTCCACCTGTCTTGGTGGCTAAATGAAAGCAGATTTTGACAGGAACATGGTCTCTTGCAGAGCCTGACAATGCCTTCTCCCAACAAATTAACACTTGGAGAAGTTTACTTTGCCCAAAACCACACAAAATCGCATGTGAGCTTTCAGTTCAAAAACCTTCTGACATCCATTACCATGACTAACACTGGAATCTGCCTGAACAGCCTTGAATCTGCCAGTTTACCCAACTCTTCAAAGCCACTCCACTGAATGACTACTTGACATGGGGCAGACTTGCCAGATTACAGGGTTATTTTCTAAACAGGGCATCTGGAATAAGCTAAAGATCACAGTTTAAGGAGAAATATTTTGTGACATCTGTCACAATGCTGCCATTCTACTGAAGGACCTTCTATGTTCTGGACCACCTAAGGAGAAAATGCTGTCAAATAGCAGAAAATACGGTTGCATGCCTTGACAAGACTTCCTGAAATCATGTACTATGCATTCCCTGGATTAGATCTTATAAGGCTTTTTTTATAACCGAAAATTTATAAAAGATTAAGAATGTAAGATGGTTTGAGTCTTTGTACCCTGTAGTAAACCTACAACATTCCCACCTTGAATACTTTACCAAACTGATCTTCATCAATGGAAGAAAGCATCTGCTAGTTCTCAGAGACAAGAGGCAAAATAAAAACTGCAGCAGTCTCCTCAGAAACTTCATATAGTTGGAGAAGTATCAACTATTTTTGCTCTGTGAAAACTGAATTTGCCTTTAAGTGCCTGGAATAGACCTTCACTGTCCTACAGAAATCCTCATCTAGACCTGCTTCTAAGGAAAAATGTACATGTGTTATTAAGAATTGTCATTTTTAATACATCTAATAAGATTTCACCATGAGGAAGGAAATTTGGTCATCAATTTCTTGCAATTCCTTTCCTAGTCGATAGCTACAGAATTTTACTGCGAACCAAGGTTAAAGCAGGGGCACTCGGTCTCTTCAAGATTTACCATTAGCCGGTGAAATCCTTAAGCATACCATACTTCACAGATTACAGTAAGTCAACAGAAAGAAAAGTTCACTTCTAATTTATTAATTTCTATTATAAGTTCACTTCTAATTTTCAATTTGCTTTTATTTTTTCCACTCTCCATGCTTTGAGAAGATTTCAAAGGAGCTTATTATCAACTGACAGAACAGCTTAAATTTGGTATCAATTTGAAAGCTCCTTTCCAGGTTTCTGAAGCCACCTTTAACATTTTTTCATATCTTTTTTTTTGCTTCTGCTTTTCTGGAGAAGCTATCTTAGTAGCAGGAAATTAAACAACCATTTTCACAGAAAGCAAGAAGCAGAGAAAGAAAGAATCTGAAGACTAAAGACTGCAGTCTTTGAAACCAGAGAAGTCTTGATAAGCTTCAGACAACCTGCATAACTTTGTTAACTTTATCTTTGGTTCACATTTGACCCTTTTGGGGTTTTTACCTCTCTTCCCCCAGTTGTTCTGAGGGATGGCCATGTGAGTCCTGAAGGCATCATCAGGGGTATGGCAAATACTGTTAAACTACCTAGAATGTGAAGATCTTATTTTCAGTAAATAAACTAACCAGTAACATCTAGGAATGACTTCCCACATGAACATTGTGAATCAGCTGTGAACCAGTGTATTCAATCTAATGGAACTGATACGAATTTTGCCCTTCCTGGTCTTCCCTGAAGCCACCTGCAGTCTTGTACTTAAGCTTTTCCTGTTTCTTGCTTTGCATGGCTCAAATGCGCAATGAGTGGGCTGGTTGATTACACATAGAGACTTGTGATGCGGCACAACACAAGTCACTTGTGGCTGCTGGGTGTTAACACCATGAACAGGAACCTGAGGAAGCCCAAACTCACTTTACTCAGTATTTTGCCTACGCAAAACATCCATTAATGAACAAAACTTACTGCAAGAATTAGTTACTTCCAAAAGTACCTATCAGGTTTTGTGGCAACAAAAAAGGATACTAAAGCATTTTCAATGAATATGAGATACGACTCTTCAAGAAAGAAGTCATACTACTACAGAGACTTACTGTGTGTAACTTCTCAGAAGACATGAATGGAACAGGGAAGATCGTCAGCTCAAAGCAAAGGTGACAAGTGAACTTACGGACTGAATAGTGCCAGTGTTAACCAAGGACTGAAAAATAATGAAATCTGCTACCATACTTCTGCTTGTTATATTTTGTATGGTGGCACAAAGCATAGACAGTAGCAGCTAGGTCAAAGTAAAACCCTTATTTTCTCCACCTCCTTCTGACAGAACATGCTGCTACAGAATACCTCATATTTCTAAAGGTTAAATACCAAACTTTTGAGACAGGGAGACATCAATAAGTGGAGGACAAGCTTTCAGAATTATTTAGTTTATTAGTGAATAGTCTTTTTTAAGTTTTGGCAAATACCCCTAGTATGTCAGCAAATAGGTGACCTGGAGAAGCTTTCAGCAGCAGAACGCTCAAGTAAACACTTGAAATTAAGAACATCCTTGCACTCAACAGTATGCTGTACTAAGCAAGAGACTGTATAAATGAGAATAATGAGTTTCCTCCAATTAAAATTCAGTTCTTGTATTTTTGTACAGTATGTAGCATTTATGGTCAGTACTCCACCAGTATTTGTATCAACTTTCCTTACAGTATTACAGAGTCACTAAAAATATGCTGATAAACTTATGAGTCATGTGAACACAAGAACACACGTAAGAAAGCAGATATTTTATTAACCTTCTGCAATTACACTTGGTTTTTAGAGGACCCTTAGAAGGACTGAAAAAAATGTTTTCCTTGTTCCCATCTATTATTTTCCCCACTGTGCAGCTTATGCAAAGTTGTTTCCTTCTCAAAGTATACAGCCCAAATAGCCAGCCACCCACTTTAAAAAGGAAGTTTTTTTATCCACACTCTCTTGCCACAGCAAGGTTTTTCTATAAGAAGGTGGGATGTTGACTCATCATGGTTCATTTCACTGCTTACATCTTTAGCAGACAAGACCACACAAGTCTCAAGCATGTTTCCACAGTAACAAAACACTCCCACAGTTGCCCTAGACAACATTCACAAACCACTCCACTTACTGCTCGTCCTCTGCCAGTCTCATGCTTATCTACCATTGTTAGCACTACACAGATGTTTACACACATCCTTGCAACTCTTATTATTTAAGTACAAAAAGAAGTAGTCCTTCTCCACCATACCACAAGAAGATGTTCTACATTTTCTTGCTTTGCTTTACCGTATGTATTTTCCTAGTGTATTAAAAAGCTACCTCTGCACAAATTTCCATCAAGTTCCCTTACCCATGAGCTCCAACTATTCATAGGTGCTCAGCTACATATAAACAGCTTTGTAATTTTCAGCACTAACCTTTGATCTGGTCAACTGAATTTAAGACTGATCATTTTTAGTGCTCCTTCTCAGCTGGCTGCTTATCTGTAGCTAAACCTCAAAATATAAGCATTTTGATTTTAAACTCAGGGCAACTACATAAGCTCATTTTATCCTCCGCACGATAAAATAATTCAACCACAGCATCCTTTCATTACTCCAGGCAAAGAACATAACTGTATAAAAAGTAATTAATATGTAAAGTCAGTTTTTTAATTCTTATTACTGCCATCTTGAGGTACTACTATTCACAGACTTACGACCTCATAGTTCAAGTAAACTTAACTAGCGATAGGGTGGAAATGCTTCATGACACAACACATGCTACAAGGTTTTGTAGTGAAAAATTTCACAGAAAAGATGCAAAAGAGAAGGTGAAAGAAAACAGAACTAAAAACTGTACCACATAAGCCACTTTTGGAATTGCAGTTCCACTGGTGGAAATACCCTCAGTCATTTGAGAGCATCAAATGGATTTGGGATACATGAACTTTAAATGGGCGAGATACGGCTATTTTAAAGCCATTTCTACAAGAACTGAGAAGGGAAAAGAAGAGCAAACTAAGGTTAACTGAAAATCCGTATCACACTAGGGAAATTCAAGTAACAAAACCGAGTATGAGTCTGCTACACAGACAGCAAATTAATTTCTAATTAATGTGTTTAATGACCCTCACTTAAGACAATAGCCTAAGTTTTGAGCAATTCATATAAAAGTAAAGTGAAAAGAGTCAACAGTAATTCTAACATAATAGAACTGGTACACAGCCCCACTGCCGTACCTCCTTGTAGGTAGTTAGGATCCTAGGATATGCTGCTCCAGAGTTTTGCAGCAGCTTTTCACTCAGACTGCTTACTCATTAAAGCAGAGGACAATACGCTTAATACAAATAAATCAAGACCTACTCATGACACCGTTTTCCCTTCAACTTTGTTTATTGATGTACTGAACATGAAAAAGTACGAAGGATCCAAACACAAAAGAAAACATGTACAACCTCTTAAATACTCAACAGAATATATTTCCTATTCCAACAGATGTGAATTAAGTCATACTATACAACTTCAAATAAATACCAGCCTTATATTTTACTAAGTGCTCAGTTAAACACTGTAAAGTGAAGCCCAATTTACATGCCTTCTCATCAATGCTGTTAGTTGCTACAGTAGTATAGGAAAGAAGCATGTAGCTACTGTTTTCGCCACATTGGAAAGTTTGTGGTTTCTATAGCATATACAATTTTTCAATGCAGAGGATTAGGTTTTAACAATCTAAATCCACCTAAGAATGAGAAAGTGCTCAGGAAGCCAATTGAGTTTTGAATAGCATTGAGTAGGTCAGCATGAAAACTCGCTTATTCACCTTAGCACGCGCTTCACAGTATATGTACTGTACTATACGGAAAAATCTGTAACTACAATTTAAAAGAATAAGAACTAAAAGCAACTGCAAAGATAGTGTACAACTGTGTTATGCATAGAACATTACTTTTTCTAAGGGGAAGCATTTGAGCATCTGAGTTTATACAAAAAGCAGGACGTAACTACATAGTTGTCAGTGCATCCTGGTGAAGGCATCAACCCTCAGCTCTTTTTTTAAAAATTTAATTATATAAGCTAGATGCTAATCAGAAAATATTCTGTATTCTTCTTAAATTTCTTTAATACATGGTAAAGACTTTTTCTATTTCCCCAAATAGTGATTTAAGCATCATACAAAGTTAAATTTCAATAGCATACAGGTATTTATTGGTTTTTGTATGAAAAATGTAAGGAAAATTGTTCAAAATCTATGATTATACTAGCCTTTTACCACAAACATATTTATAAACAAAAGTGTAGCATCACCAGAAACAGCTGAAGCTAGACTATCTACAGACAAAAATAGCAACAGATCTGATGCACTGTAAATTCAAGTCCTCAGGACAACAAAAATGAATAGGCAGACCTCAAGTAACAATGTTAATGCCATTTACAAAGAAAAAACTTGTACAAAAACATTCAGAATTGAACATCACTTGGCATGTAACTTAAAACTAAAGTAAAAACTAGCTGAAAGGTTCATAACTCAACGTCTTATTTACATTACACAAAGCTCAGGTGTTATCCTTGAACGTAACTTTCAAAATACCTCCAAATATACCCAACTCAGGCCACTTTGGCTGATTTGCTACTGCGCAAACCATGCTCAATGTCTTTTGTCAAGACAAAACAATTCTTCAAACAATAGCAAGTACATCACTAAACACCATGAGCTCCATATGAAGGGAATTCTTTAGGAAGAACAGATTTATTTTTTTCCCCCATGTCAGTATTTTAAGCTTCCTGCTTGCTCTGCTATGTTTTTAAATTTTTGTTTGTTTCAAAATCACAAATTAATGTGAGCCATCTATTACTTAATAACCAGGATGATCAAAGACTCTCCACTGATGATTACAAAAATGAAACCAACAGTGCACTCCATTAACTCTACTTCTTAATACAAAGGTCTCAAAAGTATTTCTGCATCATAAATCTTTCTCAATTTTCCCCAATTCAAATTTCCTGGCAAGTTTCAAAAGCTCACTAGTTGTCATATGAAGAGATTTCTCAAAGTATTCAAGTCAAAATATTTGTTCCAGGACCAGTAAAAAGTTTCTCCAAATTTTTATTTTTTTACAAAAATAGATGCTTTTTTAAACCCACATCAAAGAGGCTCTTATCTCTTTGGCAAGGTACTGCTTTATGAAAAGTTCTCCAGTATTCTTACAATAAGCTTTTGTAATGTGTTACTATGCCCCAACCCAAATGATAGTTATAAAATAAATACTGGTTCTGACTTCATAAATAAAATGTAAACTTCAAATACTTTTACTGAACAATAAACCAGCAATGTATTATAATGTAAATTAAACACAAGGCAAATCAAAGAACAACAAAACCCCAACTTTTTATAACACAAAGCCTCAATATTTACCCATATGTTAAAGGCAGTCATGTAACAACAGAAAACTTCTTCCCTCAGCCGAAACATTTTAAAAGGTCCACCTTCTCCAAAGAAGGCAATAGAATATGCATTGTGACAGGTAAAAACCCTGTACGTCTTGTCAATATTCAACAACAAAAGATATTCAAGAAGTTTTAATTCAAATATTAGTGATAAAAAAATCTCACATATTCTTAGGATGCTAAGTAGTCATTTTATCCCCATTTCCACACTGTCATACAACAAAGGCATTTACTAATGCATAAAGCTTCTTGTAAATTGCCTTTGTTGCATAGGTTTCATGTAGTAATGCACTGAGAGTAACTTGTTAGGCTTTGTGCGTTTTGTTTGTTTTGAAGGAGACCTGCAATACTCTATCCCCAAGGCGGCATCCATTCAGGCTGGCTATTGCCACAGCTGCCTCATCATAGTTTGTCATAGTCACAAATCCAAAACCTCTGCACTTGTTGGTGTTAAAGTCACGGATGACTTTCACATTGGTAACAGCTCCAAAGGGTCCAAACATTTGCCAGAGGATACTCTCATCAGCATCAGAGGCCAGGTTGTACACAAAAATGCACCATCCAGTTCCTGCATGTCCAGGGATATTAATTCCAGCCAAACTGGTCATTCCATCAATGGTCATTGGAGGAAACCTATGGAAGAATGGAGGAAAAGAAAACAGACTCATAAAGTAGCTGTTCACAGAAAATCCCAGCAAAGAAATTTAAAAACCAACAAGCAAACTGATGCAGGGCATTTCAAAGCATGAACATGTTGGCCAGACCAAGAAATTAACATTGCAAATACCTTTTTTATTTACCAACTGCACGAATATGGCGTACAATACAAGACAGAAGTAGAGATAACAGTGGTTGGTTTGTCTGAAATGAAGTAACAGAAAAGCATGCTACAAAACAAATGAGGGTTAGTAAGCTATTTGAAACAGGAATTATATGGAACTGATATAGAAGTTTTGTCTCATGTACAAAGCATCAAACTGAACACTTTAAGCAGAAGTGCAACATGCAAGAATCCAACGTAAATCTTGTTGAAAAAGTAAGATTACACAAAATATTAAACAATAACTTGGTTATTATTAACCTACTAGTCCTTTATTACCTCTTTACTCCGTAAGCCATGTTGAGCAGATTGTCCAACCTGCAAAACATTTAGAAAATTATTCAGTATTGAAGCTTATTGCTTCCATGTCCCTTGCAGCACAATGAACCTCCAGTTAAACCACCACCACTGAAAGAGCTGTGGGCACCTTATTACACCTGACGTAGTTAGTGAATAGAGAACAGATATTCTTGTACAGTATCCACAATCATATACAGTTCAGTTAGGAAGTGCACCACTACCACAGGTTTAGTCTAAATCAAACCTCTTAGCAGCTAGTCAGTAGCACCTCAGTGTCATTTTCCAAACTAACTTGCCTTTGATGAATACTTTACTAAACCTTCTCACAGTCTGGTGGTGATATCAGTAATCAGACAGATCGATGGCTTCAGAGTAGTAATACTGGCTATAACATGAGTGATAAAAGAGACTTTTCATTTTCCTACTGTTTTAGAATACATATACATGCTTTACTTTATGCATACTTTAGATTTTAGAATGCATATGTATACATATATTACACTGCAAGCTTTCCTCCACATATTTCTTCCCTCACAATCCCCAAGCTGCTATACTGTAGTATGCAGCTACAACTCTAAACCATTTGCAATTACCTAGCCAATACCCAGAACATGCACTACCAATCAATCCCATTAATTTTATTCCTCATGTGCCTTAAAGGGCTCATCTAAGAAAATTTCTGCCATAAAGAAGCTCTGTTCCTGGCAAAGCCCAAACACGTAAAGAGGAAGTTTTGTTAAAGGTTTCCGTCAGGACTCCACAAAATCTAAGCTGAGGTAAAAAATGCACATTCGATTTAGTTTTTAGTTTACAGATGCCTTTGGATCTGTACCTTGTTGTGATCTCTCTCCACTAATGACCTATAGGATTTAAGGACTATTACTAGGATACAGAAATGAAACACAAGCACTGCAGTATGATAAATGGACTTGATTCCAAAAACTTGAATTAAAAAAATACTTGGTCTTACTTGAACCTTACTAAAGTTGTGTACAGAGAGCACTATGATTCTGCAGTGAGCAAGTTTTGTGGGATGCACTGACAAGAAAGCAAGTCACTGAATCCCTAAACGAGCAGAACGTAAGAAATTTAAAAAATGGTTGCTTGCTATCAGTAGACTTAATGTGGATGAGAAAGGTCTACTGTCAGTAGCATCTGGGGCGGAAAGGAAGGTGAAGAATTCCATAAACACCACCACTCATAGGTCTTTGCTGTAGAGTAGCTGGCTAAGGACTTCATACGCTAATGATATCACCGTAACAGCTTTCATCAGTTACCTAGATAACCTGAAAATATTCTGAAAAAAAATTCTTAGTAGTACTCAGACAATTTTTAAAGATACTTTAAGCAACATATCTTACAGAATCTGAGATGATATACATCTGCTTTTTGAAATGCAGCTCAAGATTTTTCTTAATGAGAAAAGAGATAATTGTTCTACTCTATTGTTCTTCACTACTTAAGTTTATGCCGACTGTTTTCAGCTCTCTATCAACCATCAACAAACACAGGACAACTGCATCAAGAAATCCTGTCTGAAATGTCAACAGCTAAGATTTCCTGGATGTAGAAGACATGAGAGAACTGCACCATCAGTACAATCTGAATTACTGGTCAGCAACAGAACTGGAACACTGTTGTAAAGACCTAACAAATAGAAAATTCTTTTCCTTTACAAGAATTTAAAATTTGGCAAGGCTGTATCTTTCAGAGATATAACAGAAGGCTGAAGACGTCTTTCCAAAAAATTCTGAAGAACCTTATTTTGTCTGTAGCCCATTCACCTTTTGACCAGTTAATTCAAACCTTTTCTTGCTTCCACATAAACAGAAGCGAGAAAATTTTACTCTCTCTCCTACTCACTACAGGCTTAGTACCTATTCAGGGATTGTTGTTACTGTTCGAGTTTTGTTACAGTTTTATTACTTTGTATCTCAGGAGAAAAAAACTTTACAGTGAAATTTTATGGTTTAAAGACTAATGTTGCTGGACAGGGGTAGTCTACTGAAATTACTTAACGACAAGTAACTTTTTAGTTCCTATCCAAAGAAAAAGCTACAGAAGTTGGAGAATTTTTAGAAATCATTACAGACTACCTGGAGTATCAGAGTTACTACATCAGCCAGTATCCAGATCCTGCACTTGGTCCACAACAACCTGATGAAAAGCTCTGGAAAGAGTGGCCGGAAAGCCACCTAGCACAGAGGGACTTGGCAATACTGACAACTGGATAAATATGAGCCATCAGTGTGCCCAGGAGGACCAAGAAGCATCATGGCTTGTATCAGGAAATGGTGGAGCCAGCAAAAGCAGGGAGGTGGCTGTCCTCTGTACTTGGCTGTGGTGAGGCTGCACCTTGAGCACCGTGTTCAGTTTTGGGCACCTTCATACAAAAAGGACATTGAGGTGCTGCAGTGGGAACTAAGAAGGGGGAACAAAGTTGGCAGAGGACCTGGAGAACAAGCTTCATGAGAATTATAGAATCATAGAATCATTAGTGATTGGAAGGGACCTGAAAAGATCATCTAGTCCAATTCCCCTGCCACAGCAGGATCACCTAGACCAAGTCACACAGAAACACATCCAGGTGGGTTTTAAACAACTCCAGAGAAGACTCCACAACTCCCCTGGGCACCCTGTTCCAGTGCTCCGTCACCCTCACTGTGAAGAAGTTCCTTCTCATATTGATGTGGAACCTCCTATGTTCCATCTTACACCCACTGCCCCTTGTCCTATCACTAGATGACCTTGAGAAGAACCTAGCTCCATCCTCCTGACACCCGCCTTCAAATATTTTAAGACATTAATGAGGTCACCCCTCAGTCTCCTCCTCTCCAAGCTAAAGAGACCCTTCATGAGAGCAGAGCAGCTTAGCAGGGGCAGGGGGCATTGGACTAGATGATCTTTTGAGGTCCCTTCCAATCCCTAATGATTCTATGAAATAGCCTCAACTTGCACCAAGGCAGTTTTAGGCTGGATATTACAAAAAACTTCTTTATTGAAATGGTCATTAGGCATTAGAACAGGCTGCGCAGGTAAGTGGTTGAACTGCCATCCCTAGAAGTGTATAAAAGTTGTGTGGATATGGAGCTTAAGAATATGTTTAGCAGTGGGCTTAATGGAGTTAGGTTAACAACTGGACTCTATGATCTTAGAAGTTCTTTTCCAACCTGAACAATTCTATGATTCTGTGATTAATACCGAACACAAACAAGTATCTCGGATGTAGTGCACTCAGAGCAACATGAGTTTGCAGTCTACACTTGGCAGAATATAGCGAACCCTACAACACAGGCTGTTAATAGTTATCTCACACTCTTGTATCATACAATGTACTTAGGTCCATCCTCTAAGTGCAGCTGTGAACCCCATACTCTATCAATGAAACAGTGGCAAGTTTACTCCAATTCTGTGTACACCACACTGTTTAATCCTTTTACTCCTCAGGAAATACTAAGATCTACCAAATAATGAATAAAATCGGTTATCCCTTCCCCTATGGCAAAAAGCCTACTCTGGTGGTGACACTTGCAGCACATAAAGCTGAAAGTCCACAGAAAAGATTTCAGAAGTCCAACAAGAAGTGTAATCCATGACTTCTGAATATTCAGCCTAAAAAAAGTACTCAATGAAGACCTGTTCAAGTTTGGCATATTCTACTTTAAGCAAACTGCCAGCTGATTTTGTTTTTTGAAAAATAAGACAAACTGTTTAATACTGTTTAACACATTCCAGTCACATAGTCCAAGGGCAGGGGGTGGGAAGAAATGGTCTAAATTGATGAAAAAAAACCAAGGTACTCATGAATGTAGCTAATACAATGTTTGTTCTACTTTGTTCACGCCATCTGTCCTTTTCATTACGTTAAAGATCAAAGGGAACTGTATAGCTATAATTTCAGCATGATGGGAACACATCTCTGCAAAAAATACACATAGAAAATATTTGAATAATCTTCATTACAGAAGTTTGTAATAAGAGAAGCCAGTGTGGCTTGCATGATTTAGACAACTGCCGATGAAAAAAACCTGCAAGCCAGAAGGGGGAGGAAAGATAGAGGTTGAAGAAGAGACTGGCTGAGGCAGGCCATATGGCTAAGAAGAAAACTAAATTGTCTAGGTCAATGTTCATTGAATCAACTTGCACACTAATAAATAATAATCTAGGAAATTAAGAATAACCTTTAAAAAAGGATTTATTCTTTTTTTAGTGACTGTGCAGAAGAAAACTGTAATCTCAGTTTAACTAGAAGCAGGTTTATTAAACACTGAAATGCTATCAATAGGACGGAATACATTTTTGCTTCTAGCTCTTGTCATGAGAACTTAGCTCAAGTTTAGCATTTCCACATGCTTCCTTCACACAGAGAAATCACACAAGCAGGAAAGCAAAAGGGTGAGGAGAAAGCAACAGGTTCATGGGAACACGTGGCTTCCCCCAGAGTAGCACCCAAATATATATCTGACTTACCTAAAACGCTGAGCCTGCTGAGCTAGAGGTGCCGGATACCTTCTGTTTGGAGAATGGTACAGCTGGGAAAGGATGGCCTGGTTGGTCTTTTGGCTTGGATTCTTAGCAAATTTTACTGTGATGGGCTCTGCGGTACCTGGAGGTTTCTGGCCATTCAAGCCCTTGATAGCTTCTTCTGCTTCAATTCGTTTGTCAAACCGGATAAGCCCCACACCCCTTGATGCTCCTACACAGGGTGAAGGAAGCATATCATCATCAATAAATATGTATTATAAAGATACATGAACATAATTAATATACAAAATAACTCTAGAATATTAGATGTTAACACTTTATTTTCAAAGCCAACTCCTATGTTAAAGGCTCATTGTGAAACACACCATTATTTGGAACTCATTAGAACTGAGGTTCTGCTCAAAGAAGGAAGACTTTTCCTTCTCAAATTTTTTTAGTTGACATAAAACATAAAAAAATCTTTTCATTGCATGTAAAGCTTAGAAGGCTGATGCAAAACAAACCTGGGGGCAATTTAGAGGTAATGAACCAAAGAGTAGGGTGCCAGGAGGATGGGGGCAGGCTCTTCTCAGCGTCATCTAGTGACAGAACAAGGGGCAATGGGTGTTAAGATGAAACACAGGAGGTTCCATAGAAACATGAGAAGGAACTTCTTCACAGTGAGGGTGACAGAGCACTGGAATGGGCTGCCCAGGGGGGTTGTCAGTCTCCTTCTCTGGAGATGTTTAAAACCCGCCTGGGTATGTTCCTGTGGGACTTGGTCTAGGCAATCCTGCTGTGGCAGGGGAATTGGACTAGATGATCTTTTCAGGTCCCTTCCAATCACTAATGTTCTGTGAATCTGAGTAATTCTGAAACAAAGCAATTTGGGGAGAATGAAGGGAATGAAGGTGACTGCAAAACAAGCTGCACTGTAACTGTTTCATGCTACTCTGCAGTTATCCAAATTCACAGATACTAAATAGCCGAGTCACCTGCTCACTGGCAATAGCAAGTGGCTTACCCTTTCCTGCAGCATCCCTTGAAGTTCTGTTTGGAACAAACATGTTAAATGGATAACAAAAAAAATAGAGCGTTGGTTCTAGATCACTGTAACGGAAATTATGGCTCTATTTGAACAATTCATGGCTATCTGTAAGTAAAAGATTGAGCTTCAGCATACCACCATACTTCTGTATGTACTATTTTTCAAGGAAACTGTTATCAGGCTCCTCATTACAAAAAAGTTAAATGACAACAGGATTGGCAAGCTGTATGCCTGGTAATAACATTCCTAGATTCATTTGAAGATGTTTAGTAATACACAGGAAAGCTTATCCTCACGTGAGTAAGAAAATTAATGACCAGAATTGTATTCTGTTCACAAGCAATGACAAACTATCAAAGTGATAACAAGAAGGCATAAGAAAGATTTAACAAGGCACATGTCACAGCTTCAACTTTGCATTATGCATCTGTTATTTTGGGTCACAACCTTATTGCTGAGTCTATCTCTTCCAAATTACTGAGAAGGAGCTTAAGAAAGCTGAAAGCTATACAGTAGTCTGTGCCAAGAAACTACTGTCCACATGTGCTAGGGTTTAGGAGAACTTGTAATTACAGTACACATTCAAAAGTTTAATTACTTATTTTCCTGCTTATCAAATCTCACTATTACTATGTATACAAATAAAAAAAGTACCTTGTACTCAACTGTTTATTGCAGAGTGGAAGTCTGATCTGCAAATCTCCTGCTTCTACTAGTCATTATTTGGTCTCTAGCTTTCCCTTCTCTGCTTCCATACAATCTCACCCACTCACGCTATTAAAACACTTAACTATTGTGTGTCAATATTAAGACTTATGTTAACATAATGGAATTGCAGAGTAGTACATGAAGTCCTCTACAGGTCAGACAAGTGTCAAACACTTTCCAAGTAAGTAATCCTTTCCAAGTAAGACCATTTGAAATCTTTGTGACTTCTACAACTGCAGGTTGTGCTGTCCATTACATACAACTTTGAAAAGTATAGTCATATACAAAAATACAAACTAGTTTATTATTCAGTGAAAAATAAATTGTTATTCTTCACTCAATCAAAACCCACAGTTAAAATGAATGTGGCGACCCAGAGGAACCTGCTGCAGAGAGAGGCAGCTGTCCAGGTGACAGGCTGCATGGAATGTCTTGTAACTCTTGCAGAAGGACAACAAAGTCAAGACCTCTGTGCTGTGCAACCATGTAAATGACCTGCTGAACCTGGTGACTGAGCTCAAGGAAGAAGTGGAGAATTTAAGGATCATATGGGAGAGTGAAAAGGAAATAGATTGGTGGAGCCAGACCCAGCCATCGTTAGAGAAAAGGCAGCAGATGGAGCTTCCTCAAGAGGTAGACGATCCCCTGCCATCATGTCACCAGGTAGAATGAAGGCAACTAGGAGAGCATGGAGGGAATGGAAGCAGCTCTCTGCTCAGGACAGCAGGATAGTCTCCTCCAGCCCTCCCCTACCTTCCCAGGTACCCTTACAGAGCAGACACCAGGCTTTGGAGACAGAAGGTGAGGAACCTGAGGATGCTGACAAAGCCCCATCTGCGGAGCTGTTGAAGCAGTTTACTCCATACAGTAAGACTCTTTCTGTTAAAAGCAAGAGGATGGTGACAGTTACAAGAGATTCTCTTCTGAGAGAAACTGAAGGTCCCATATGCTGGCTGGACCGTTCCCATAGGGAGGTCTGGTGCCTCTCTGGGACCTGAGTTAGGGATATAATCAGGAAACTTCCTGATATGGTATGACCCACAGATTGCTACCCTCTTTTGATCTTTCAAGTATGTAGTGATGACTTAAAACGGTGTGAAATCCAGTAGGTGACCAGTCACAAGCGGTGTCCCTCAGGGCTCAGTTTTAGGACCTGCCTTAATATCTTTATCAATGATCTGGATGAGGGGATCGAATGCACCCTCAGTAAATTTGCAGACAACACAAAATAAAGCACAAGCGTCGACCTGCTGGAGGGTAGGGAGGCTCTGCAGCGGGATCTGGATAGGCTGGAGCGATGGGCTGAGCTCAACTGTATGAGGTTTAACAAGGCCAAGTGCCGGGTCATGCACTTTGGTCACAACAACCCCCAGC
>JAOXOE010000874.1:36785592-36806212 GCA_028565055.1 Phoeniculus purpureus
TAAAAGTCAATAAGGGACACAATCTTTGTTGACCGTATGCCACAATGAACTACTGAACCACTGGTTTACACGATTATGTTCTAACGAATTCCACTCTATGGAAAAGGTATTATGGACACTAGAGCAGCCCTTTAGAAAGTAAGTCAGTTTCTAAATCACTCAAAATTTAAAAAGCTAATTCCATGGTGCCTCTTCCCCCTTCAGCAGGTTTTTGAGAGGCAAGGAGGCACTCAAGCTCAACTCACCTCAACCCTGAAGCAAAAAGACAGTTTCAAGGACAGGGCTACTGCCATAATGCAGTCTTAAATGCACACCAGTGTTGCACATATGACCGCAGACTGAACGTTGAAACAGGGTGGCATATAATTTGATTCAAATTCACAGAAGGTCTAACAAATTATTTGGGTCCAAATGGCAGTAGCCACTCACAAGCTCTCTGAATTTCAAAACATTATTGACCCTATATAGTAGGCATCTTTGTATCTTAAGAGTGTGTTGGTGAATCAAGTGGTGTAATAATAAAATTTCCCACTTTTCTTCATTAAAAAAAGGTTCCATATAAAATACGAGAAGAAACTTCTTCACTGTGATGGTGACAGAGCACTGGAACACGCTGCCGAGGAGGGTTGTGGAGTCTCCTTCTCTGGAGACGTTTAAAACCTGCCTGGATATGTTCCTGTGTGGCTTGGTCTAGATGACCCTGCTCTAGGCAGGGGGACTGGACTAGATGATCTTTCGAGGTCCCTTCCAATCTCTAATGTTCTGTGATTCACTGCTGAGAAATGGTTTCCTTACATGTTTTATTTCCATCATCACCGCAGATACTACTAGATCATCTGCAGTTTCATCTGCTTGGCAAACAGCTCTCAGTTCCAGCTTAATTCAACAGTGCAGGAGCCAGCCAGAGACTATCCAAAAGAAGAAAGCTAAAGCTCAATTAATTTTGTGTCACCAAGCAGTCCCCACCTCAGGGATGGCATGCTGTCAGCTATCAACTCAAACAAGGAACAGACATAAAACATGGCCTAGTGAACTTACCAAGACAGAGGTGTACGTTCTGACTGTCACTTTCGGAAAGTCAGACTCTTCAAGCAGGATTCCCTTATTTTGGGGGAATCTCAAATTAACAAACCATAGGCAAAGTAGTTAGTAGAAGAGATCAAGACTTAAAAAGGAACCAATTTTTGCAGTCTCAGAAGTACAGCATCACTTCTGTAAGCCCAAGTACAGACATTTTGACTTCTCTTTAGTTCCTATTTTTTAAGTTACCTGAAAGTCAAGCATAAAATAGATGGATGCCGTACAGACCTGAACTACAGGAAACAGAAGAAGCAGGGCCTAAGAATCCACTTTGTGACTGGGGACACAGTAAAGCAGTTTGACAAAACTGTTTAAAAGACAGCAGTCAAGACGTATGACTAAGAGCAACCAATGCCAAAGTAATCCTTTTACGTGCAGCAGGTTATTCTCACCACAAACAAGTAAAAAGCTTGCCAGACACTGTCACAAATGGTGTATACAGCACAGAGACAGTGATTACTGGAAAAAGTATCCTCTGAAAAGATTTAGTGTCACTTTTGCTAATTGTGTACTAGCAGAATGCAGGTATGAACACTGGCAGTTGAAGTACTCGGTACATTTAAGAAGTTACATGCTTTAGCTGAAATTGGTCTACTGCATGGTGAGATTAAATGGTCAAATTTAGGTGAAGAAATCCCTAACTTGGCATACTGTTCTCAGCCTCAGCAGGTGCAATACGTATGAATTGAACACTTGGGAAACAGTCCACTTAGTATCTTTTTCCTGCCACATTAAGCATCATTTGTGTACTGATGACTGTGTCTGCATCAGTGAAGGAAAACCAATCCATACATCAATGTTTAATTTGAGAGCTCAGTTGAAAAATGGGAGATGATACAAACTGAACTTTGCCAAGCCTCCCTCAATTCTTGTTTTAAGGTGGTTCTTTCAAAGCTAAAAGAACTGATTGAAATCTATGCAAGATACATACCAGCTCTTCCTAAAATAAAGCATTAAGAAATTATATCACATTGCACTTCATACTTGCACTCTCAGACACTGATTTAAGTGTGCGTCCTAAAGAAACTGCTCAAATGGTGTAATGCAGAAACGGCTTTACTACAAAATGAGGCAGCCTGACCTTTTCCCAAGGTAGAAGTTTAACTACATCCTTGAAAAAAGAAAGTTTTGCATTAATGAGAGCAAGTGAAGTCATTACTACAATGGAGCTGAATAAAAACTCATGTAAACCATGTGTAAGCATTTGCTTTTTCATGCCTGAATCTTCCTTCCAAAGACTCTAAAGCTCAGTAGATTTGAAAACCTTTTTAGCATTTATAACACATGAACTTCAATGAAATGCAAATGTAAGTCTTTGTATGCAGAATCAGATAATGATGAATCAGAGTTCCTTATTACCACCAACAGCAGCATTCATTTCACGTGCCTTTGCTCAATTTATGAGAACTGCAGAACCCTCTACTCTGCACTGGTGAGACCACATCTGGAGTATTGTGTCCAGTTCTGGGCCCCTCAGTTCAAGAAGGACACAGAGCTGCTGGAGGGAGTCCAGTGTAGACCAATGAGGATGAGGAAGGAAGTGGAGCACCTCCCATACGAGGAGAGGCTGAGGGAGCTGGGTCTCTTCGAGGTCCCTTCCAATCCCTAGTGATTCTATGAACACCATCTGACAGGTCACTGCTTGGAAAAACAAAAAGATGAAGAAAATCTCCACACCAACATACCTGTTATTTTGTCCCTTACAAGTTTGCAGGATTCTATGTCACCAATGCTGCCAAACAGACTCTTCAGTTCTTTTTGTGTCATGTTCTGTGGAAGGTAGTTCACTATTAAATTGGTCTTGCTGTCTTCTGTGTTGCCAGAATCAACTGGTGATGAGCAATTGTTCATGGTGGTTGAACTAGGGGCTGTATTATTGCAAGTTGGACCATTAGACAGTTGTGTTTCCATGGCAGCAATTACTTGCTAAAAAACAGAAAACAAGAACAATCAGAATTCGTATTTCACCATCTATCAGTAGACTCTAGACAAGAAACTCAAAAACCTGTGCAGAAATGTTATTGCCCAGGCCATATACTGCCTCTACATTCGCAAACAGCCCATGTATACAGAAGGAAGTTAACTGTTTGTTAGTCAAGGCAGTACTTCAAAAACTTACAGACAAATTAAGTTATGTTGCTAAAACACTCTAGAAGTCCTCTCAGTGAAGTAAACACTCAATGCTTACTTTCCTTCACACCCCGATTCCCTTCATTTAGGGGCATCACAGCCTTTCTAGTATAAATGTGACCAAGCAGAACAGGCCTGTTGCAAGGGTAGTCACTTCCATTACCTTACAACTGATAACTGAAACCATAGGAAATGCAGCTTTTGAACTGACAGTATTTGGATCTTTAAAAAAAACAAAAAAGAAGTGGATGTTAGGTATATCCTGTTGTTGGTTTCTGAAGGCTTTCTATTTTACACTGACAATTCCTGACTCTCACTTCTTGCCTCCCCTACACAATGAAAACAGTTAAATTTAAATCATGTTGAAAGGAACGATAATGACACTTGAGGAATTACTGTGTTTCACCCCAAAGTAACTGACTGTACAACTGGCAGATACAGCAGCATTAGAGAAGTGTTAGTACTTGCCCACAAGCTACCACACATACAAAAGGCTCTCTGCCACCTCAGTCAGTGAACAGTAAGAGTTAGTAAATATAGTGGATTTTTAGTGCCAACTTAATATCCAAGACATGGGCAGCCTACCTTGTTTGAAAGCAACTGTATAGGACAATATCCAACAGAAAATCTATAAATTAACCAGAAAACATATCAAAACAAAAGCAAGACTCAAAGAAGCTTCAGCAAAAAAAAAATAAAAATACAACTATCAGTGAAATTCAGTCGCAAGGTTAGGAGTTCTCATACAAAAAAAGCTTGTTGTAAAACAACACTGTAAGGTTAGGACCTCTGGAGGTTACCTGGACTACGGGTCCTGCTCAAAGCAGCATAAGCAAGCAGTGCACACCCAAACAGCTGTACTCAGAGTGTGCAAATCTGCACTTCCTAAAAACATGAGAGGGACTAAACTGAGTATCTTGGTAGTTAAGACACTCCTCGGAACACACTTCTAGGATCAAAAACACAAGAGTATTTTCCAAGAGGTTACACTTCAGCACCATGTAAAAAAAAAAAATAATAAAACAGAAAATCAAGATTTATCTACGAAGAGCATTTAATATAAAAATGTAATTGGGTTTTCTTGAGGAGCTACAATTAGAACAACTTTTTCTTCCCTTGTGTCAAACTCCAAGGGATAACCTGCTCCTGGCACTGTGAAGAAACAAGTTTGCTGAAAAGATGAGAAAGTAGATGATCCCAATTAAGATAAATTACTTTTCAAACCACTAATGTATCTAGCAGAGATTGTTAGCCACAAACGCTGTGCTGTAACTAAGGCTCTCTAGGACTGCTTCCCCCCCACCTCCAAACTAAAGTGCTCATTGATCAAAATTAGCAGGATTGAGCAAGGACAAACAATCCTCACTTAATTGTGCATTTATTTTCATGTTCAGGTGGCAAGAATGATATCCTAAGCCAACAATCAAGTGAACAGCTGCAGTAGCCTGTTTGTGCTGAAATTAGAGCACTTCTCAGCTATACAACCATCTGCTTTGAATAAAGTGACAATGTTTCACAAATAATGCATATTCTATCGATAGGCTGAATACAACTGTTCATAAAACACAAGAGCACATCTTCAGCAGTTACTAAATATTTTCCACCCAGAAATGTAGTTTGAGAGACATTCACAGTTTTCAAACAGTTTCTCAGAATAAGACTTGTAACACAGTTTAAAAATAGTAATCATAAACACACAGCATACAGGTTGTAAAAGTTACTGAAATGTAGCATTCAGACCATACCAAAACCATTTTAGTACAATACTACTCTTCGATTATCCACCGGGTATTTTGAATTAGTACTGAAGTCTAATTGCAATTAGAAGAAAGGCAAGCCACTGCAGTATAATTTCTACAGAAGATCACCAGGTTATAAAAAAAGTTGTCATGGTACGCCAGTGTGCTCTAGGCTCTCACAGAATAGGGACACAACCTACAGCCTATAATGAAAAGTGAAAGAGACTTAACATTCCAAATGAGAGATTAAAGAGTTTGGTATGGCCTCAGCACTATCAACATGTAAAGAAGTATCCTACAGAATTTAAGAAAAATCCCACAGACCCCAGTCCAAGGCTCTGCTGCCCACGAACCACTTCTAAGCAGAGAAGCCACATCACAGAGTCTGACTGCCATGTTAGTTTGGAGTTGCCGTCTGCAATATGGACACAAAAAGTACCGTATGTTAGATTAGCAAGATAATGCAACAAATCAGTTTGTACAAATTTACAGTAATTGCATTTATATTCCCAGCACATCCATGAAGTGTGGCTTAATTGGATTTGAGGCAATTCCAATCTAATCTTTCCAACTTGAGTTCTAAAGTTATTTTTCTTACATGAAGTAAGATGCTTGCTTTTAAGATTTTTTTAAGATTTAAAGGACAACGCAGTCTCCTTGCTACCCTTGCATCTACCCTGGAAGCTACTTTCAGAACCACACCATGCCTAAAAGTAACTACACAACACAACAGATTTTTAAATCTTCCAGACTGAAGAGAAAAGAAAGAAGAGAAAGTGAGTTGATCTTCCATTAGCACGTAAGATGACAATGCACCACTGAAAACCAGCTTGCCTTGTGTGCCTTTCCCAGTCCACAACAACACACATAAGGTGACAAACTACCTTGGGTAGAGTTCAGTCTGTTCTTAAGGTCCTACATTAAAAAAATTAAGTAAATTAAAATCTTGCACAGATGGTACCCAGTAACTTTCCTTGCAATAGCTGTTCAGAAGTACCACCGGATATAAAAGCAGCAGCAAAGTCAAGGATTTCTAAAGTGGAATCACTGGATTATTAAAATAGCTCAGCAGTCACTGCATTCAAAATCAGGAAGTTCAGGCATCAGGTTTTGTGTAAAAATACACTTGGATTAAGAGAAGAAAAACTTGAAAACTGCTTTATCTTGACAGTCCTAAAAGGAAGAAGAACTGAAGAGAAAATTTTTCAGCTCAGCAAATTGAGTAGTTCCTTTTCTTAAGGTACAGTATATGGAAACCATTTACCTTTGAACACCCTCACGTCTCATTAAGCAAGCACAGGTAAGATTTTAAATTGAAGTACTAGCATTACCTGAATTCCAGTTTCTAACTAGCTGCAGTTCTAGTAAGTAATGAGTAAGTAAGATTTGCCTAGCAGAGAAACAAGTAGCTTGCTTTTCTCTAAAGACCAAAGAAATCAGGAATAAAAAAGCCATATGGTTTATGTGATTAGTTCTCGTTGCCATAGAACAGTTCCAATTATATCAACAGTAAAGTTTTACATCAGAGCTTTGGATAAAATGTGGAGCTAGCAAGATACTGTCGAAAAAACACAATGGTCTAATTTTCCCTACAAAACAAACATTTTGGTATGCAATATATTTACCTACTTACGCTCAGCTGAAAATAGAAGCTAAGCCTGGCAGTGTTCAGAAAAAAATCATGGTGAGATGATGAAACGTAAAAGCCTTTAGTCCCTGTTACCACTTCAGGTACATATGCCAGGGAGAAATCCTTTGTGAATTAGGCTTGTGGCCAAAGCCTTTCTAACACCTAGAATCACAGAATTAGATATAAAGGTCCAAACCAGAACCTAAGTTTCTGCTTGCAACACAGATTTCATCTTTTTAAAAATTTAAATATAGTGTGTTTTATAGAGGAAGTATTTATCACCTACTTCAACTCACAACAGTAATGAAGGTAATTTAGTAAAAACTGGGTGTTTGTGAGGCATGCAGTTACGTATCTTTAATAGGAAAAAAGAAAATTTAAAAGGGAAAAAAGGTATTTTTTAAAATTGACCATTACTTGACATTGAACTTTGCTTTAAAATGCACAGCTCAAAAATTCAATACAAAAAGTAGTTTAGTGCACAGTTATCTGTACTTCAAATAGCTGCAATTTTTAGTCCTTCCTCTTAACTGTTTCTTCACTGGAGTGTTAATTTAAAAGGCTCACAGGTTTTTTTTTCTTCAAAGTCAAATATGAACCTGCATGAAAGCACAGCATGAAAGCACAGCATGAATCCATGCACACTCAAAAAAAAAGGTGAACCACAAAAGATAATGCAAGCCATTGAATCCAGCATATGCATAAACTACTGCATCAGCTGCTGGAACACTGCCATAATCTTCATTATGGTAATGCCACATACAGGCCAGAGGGCGTCTCTTCAGTCATTCTGGCAACATTGCTTGTCAAAATAAAACACTACTCAGTTTTAGTTCCCTGTAGGAAGTTGTCACGGATAGCCTGATGGTTACTCTGATGTCCACACAAGTTCACAGGTTAACGGCAGACACTGAGCTCTCACCAAAGAGCGTAAACAACACTAATTATTTTAGTCCGTATTTCCACTGTTATTTAACAACTGCATAAACCACCTTTCTTCCACTCAGCAGCCCTCCCTAAACGCACGCCTTCTCATGCACGTCATTTCCTCCACTACACTACTGAAAAAAATATCTGTAGCTTGAACTAGATCCGGGTACTGCTACAGGAAAAAACTCACTCAGCCCAAGAGAACCAACCAGTACAGTATCTTAACGCATGCAAAGTCAAGAAGAACAACTTTATGATACAATACTGATCAGAGGCCAAGAAAGGTCTCACAGAAAACTAAGAGTGCACTTCTGATAAGGTGGTCTCCAGACTTTCAAAATAACGTGAAAATGTACTAATGTACATTTCAGGCATCTACAAGACCATAAGACAGATGAGTCCCACACAACAATAAAACCCAACTACATAGCTTCACTGAGATATCAGGTTAGACAGGAAACCTTTTTATGCTGGCTCATACATGAATCACTAAAATAACACCACTAAACACTTCTATGCCTTGGCCTCAAAAGCACAATGAGAAAATGAGTGAAGAGATGGAAGATGGATATGAGGTCATACACAATGTAAGTAAAAGAACTTCAATTCATCCTTGTGATTGGTTCTTCAGAAGTTAATCTGCAGAAGCTCTCCACAAGTATGCAAAGGCAGCAAGACAGACTTTCCATTCAAGCAGACAGCAAGTGGACAGCTGCAGACAACTGAATGAGGAAACAGCTATCAGTACAGGCACAAATTCTAGTGACTGCACTTAAACAGACAGAAGGGAGAAACAAGTTGTGAACCAAGTATCAAAATGTAAAGGGAATACAAAGTGTATAGACAGACTAAAAGCCTCTACACAGGATGCAATGTTTTTGTAAACTCTTACAATTTCTTCAGAACACCCAAGAATTTAGTGATGCGCTAAACACTAATGCTCCCAGTATACTAGAATGAAACTAGAATAAAGACTTGCAAGCAGTTCTGAAAAGATAATGCATATAGGTGAGGCTATTGCTAGACAATGGAGTAAGCTAGAGAGAAGAAACACTTCTGTTTGACTGCAGTTAGTAACTACCTTGTCAGCTGAAATAAAACGAGGGGAAATTAATTTAGAAACCATACTACAAGTATCAACTTGAATAAGTCTTCAGTAAATACTACCAACATCTACTTTCTATTAAATGATCAGTTCAAGTGATACTCCATAAAATAAAACCATTTACATTCCTCATTCACGTTAATTTAGACACATAACCACTTCTACTAATGAAACTTACTTCCTGAACAAGACAGCATCAACATGGAGCATTAAGCAGCTTATGCACGGACCCTGCATTTGAAATTCTAACTAAATGTCAAGTTGGACTTGCCTGAACACAGCCAATATTGATGGTGTTCAGCATGATTACCAACTAAAACTATCACTGGGTCACAGACGCCCAGTGATTTGATGCCAGTTCAGGCAAACAGCAAACCTCAGAAGTTGTGAACAATTCTTGAGTGATACTTGAAATCAGGCCATTGTTTAAAGGAAAGACTATGCTCAGACTTTTCAATTGCATCCTACCATTCACAGAATCTTGCCAACTACAGTTTTTGCTTTTTGTTCATCTAAACACTTGGGCACACTGTCCTAGTCTCACGTGCTAGCTCACTGCCTTCTAGTGAAGTGCTCTCCAAGGCAATGTAACTCTGTCAAAATGAATATGCATCCCCGCAAGAAACAGCAGTCTCTTACTGCAGATGTTTCCCTTCAGCCTTACACTTCTGCAGTCCTCTTGAGCCTATTAACAGAAGAAAACAGATTCAGTGGGGTGAAAACAGACAACCAGAGGTCTTTGCAAGTCTTCATCTTGACAGTTTGAAGGGTATCAAAGTCAACATCCACTTTTAGACATACAGCGCCTACTCCACTTGAACTGGCCTACTTCAGTTTTCCAGCATTTATGTCACTGTTTGTTTGGGCTATGTAGAACTTTTTCCCTCTTTCACACTGCGGATAGAACTTTCTACCCTACTAGCAATTTCAAAAGCTGAAGTTTCAACAATAGCCAGGAAAAGGAAGTAAACCAGGTTAGTCTGACTCTGAAAAGATGCCCAAATTTAAAAACAAACTGCAATATCAATGGAAAATTGTTTACAGAAGTGCTGGTTGGAAGTTGCAAGATAACATAACAGGAGTGAAGTCAGCCCAACAGCTCTGAATAAACTTTATAGACGTTCCTGTCCTGTATCAATGCACGTCAAACCCCAAGAAGGGCCTTTACACCCCTTACAACCTGTAATACACACAGAAGAAAAATACACACGCACAAAAAAAGCTTGGACAGAGAGATGAGACACGCAGCAGCAACTAAAAATTTCCTTTAAGAACAGCAACAGATGGAAAATACGATGCTGATGCCAACTCAATATGCAGGTTACCCCCCACAGGAAGCAAGGATGTCTTTTTATTACCAGTTCACTACTGCAATGCATTGAATTTAAGGCATGGAAAAACAGCTGCTTTCTCCTAGCTCACAGATCTAAGATCACCAAGTTAGAAAACTTGGTCATGTCTAGCACTTTTTATACCAGACTTGTCAAGACTCATTGTTTGCCATGGTAGTCAAAGGCTAACCTCTCAAGTGCTGAAGAATACCTCAAAACCAACGAGACTGTGGATGCTATGCTGTGACATCCCTCTCACACGAAAAACGGAATCCAAGTTTGGAATTTTTTGCCTTTGATTCATATTTTGATTTATTTCTAAAACACCAGGAAGTCCACTTTCACTGGTTGATCTTAGCTTAGGGAGCACAAAAAGTTGTCATGCAAATACAGTACACCAGTACATTTAACAAAGATCACTCAAGAAACATCACCGTCTCTCCTGGCACTTCTGTCTTGTAGAAAAGCTGATACACTTTACCCTGCATTAAGTCAATAATGTGTTTTAATACAATAGAAAATAAACCAGAACCACTAGAGATATGCTGACAGCAGGTCAAAAGGCATCAGAAGTACGAAGTAGTCTGAACAAACTGCTGTTCCTTCCTGGTATCAGATTCAGAGTCTCACTCTGCTGTATGTATATTTAATGGGAATGTGTGAATACGAGAGTCCCAAAGCAGTTAAAAAGGTAGATTTTAAGCAGTTAAGAGTTAGTAGATTTCTGAAGTAGTTTATTAGTCTCTGGAGGAGTTGAACTTCCACAGATCTCATTTTCAAAACAGTGCCATCCAGGCTACATAGGATTCTCCAAATTATATTAGAAGTAGCCCTGACTTTGAAAAAGTGTGTTTCATTACATGTCAGCAAGTTCAGCTCAAAAAAAACCCTGTCAGTGAGGAAACAATTTACTCCAGACTATTCATTTGGACAGGCTGATCATTCAAGCTTGGCTTCCTGTGTTTAAAATATGGGCATTTACAAGAACAGTGTAACTAAGAACATAAGGACACAGGCAAAAGACAAACACCCACTTATAAAAAGGAACTCATAGTCAGGACAGACCAGCAGTCAGTTTATACAAAATGCTATGCTGTCTCACAACCAGAACACAATGGTTTTTCCTGCTTTACACTACAGGTAACAGCTTCAAGACATTACACTTTTCCAGAAGTAAATCAATCATTCCACCTTCTCTCCTGCTACCAAAAGAAAATATACTGGAATTAGCTTCCACGTATTTCTGAACACACCGTCCAGAAGCTCTAAATTTTGAAGCCTCGGTATCAATGACACAAAAGTCTGCCCGAAAGATGAAAACTGTATTTCATTGTCCCATTATATAAGCACAACAAGAACTAGGGTTGTTAGGTTATTTTTAAACCAAATTATATGTCTAAAAGGATGATTCTAAGATTAATCTATTTATTTAACTGTGCAGGCACGTAATACTACTCTACATTAAATGGACCTTTCAGTCAGTGCTGAACTTCTTACCCTCTGAAGTTTATCCATTCTTTGTGAATTTCTGGGGGAAAGTTAATAGAACAATAGGTCTGAGTATGCTTCCTAGCAATAGCAGTAAGGAAAAAAGGAAATTTAAGACTTGTTAGTGTCAATCCTGCAGAAATACTGTGCCTAAAGCACACTCACAAGTTACCTGCAAGTTCATTCCTCAAGACAGTGCCTTAGTTCCAAGATCCGTAAACATTAAGCCTTATGCATAATGAGTAATGCAAAAGCTTTACAGCTTTTACAGTTATCTAGACAGAGACCACAGCAGGTCTAGTCACTTAAAGCACACAGGAGCTCCAGCTGCAGTAAAATTTAAAAGAGAAACCTAAAAGAACATTGGTTTGAAACTCAGGACTGTGAAAGTACGTATTTAACCGTACCCAGGTTCTGGTGCCTGATGTTACAAATACTTAAAACAGCCAGTGCAATGGAAAAGTTAAAAGTCAACGTCACAAACTTACAAGTCATTTTATCTTAAGTCCATGCCACCAGGAGAGACAGGGACAAAAGGAAGGTGAGATCAGGATATCATACAAGTAAGATATGATGAGTAACTGACACTGTAATATGATGCTTGATGGCAGATCCTCAGAGTACGAAAAAAGCCTGTAGTACAGTTACTATTTCCAATTTCCCAAAAGTACATTATTTTTGTTTCCCCAAGCTACCTGCAGAAACACAGTATATGTATCAGGCACCACTATAACCAGTGCCCTATAAAAGTGTACAAGTTTAGCCTTTACTTTCTAATTGCACAATTTGAAATGACACGCAGCTGCTCAGTAAGGATTATTCTGCTTGTATACAGCTGCCTATGGGAAAACAGACTCAGCATAGGTAAGTATGAAATGTTCTCTCAGCAGTTTGAACATGCTATAGCAGCAAGAACTGTCTGTCAGGCACATCTCTCAATAACCTCCACTGAAGCTAGAATTTGTAAGTAGGTTGCTCAAAGGTTAAACAACTGTAACAGACAAGCCTGAAATAGGCAGAAGTTGGATGTTAAAATTAAAATTTGTATTTTTCACTTTCGTGAGATCAAAGCTTTTTAAAGCGGAAAAAAACCACCACAAAACGCTGGTGTATCCATACACACTACATTCAGGAGAAAAAAAAATAAATCACTCCTCTCCTAGATCTGTGGACAATGAGACACCAGCTCTCATTAAAAGCCATATGACGACTTCATCTAGTTGAAGAAAGCTAAAAATGTTTAGGCACAGAAAGTGTTTAAACACAGAAAGGTTCTCAAGTAGCAGAGACTGTCCTCACACTAAAGACATCCCATATGGTAACTATTTTTAGACAGTTAAGTATCAGAGGTTAGAGAGAAATCACATGGGTGCCTCCAAAGCACCAGATCCTCAGCTGATTCTTATCCTTTGCATAAAAGGCAAGATGGAATTAATTTCTAGAACATACCTCAAACTCAAAAACTCTGTTCTCTTCAAAGTGCATTTAGGTTTTGTAACTAAGCGCACTCTGTAGTAAAGATCTGAAAGGAAAGCAGACCTTAACTCTTAACAAAAATACCTATTCTAGTATTCAATACAAATCAGTTGAGTTTTATTTAAGCTGGTTCTAACTCACTGCAGCTGCATCTAAAGAATAACGACAACAACGAGCTTATTACAACAATAAAAGTGACACAGCTCAAAGCCTAGTGGCTGAACACTATCCAAATTTCCAGCATCCTTCAGTTGGCTGTACTCAGCATCAGCTACTGCATGATCTCTGTACTGTAGCTAGGCACTTAAAACCAACACAGATATTGGCCCCTGCCCATCTGTAATTTCTTGGACACTATAACCAAAGACACCTCATCTCAGGCTACCTGATACAGTCAAAAAATTACTGTTAGAAAAGGTCAGTTCAAGAAGGACACAGAACTGCTGCAGAGAGTCCAGCGCAGAGCCACAAAGACGATGAAGGGAGTAGGACACCTCCCTTTTGAGGAAAGGCTGAAGGAGCTGGGTCTCTTGAGCTTGCAAAAAAGGAGACTGAGGGGTGAGCCCATGAATGTTGATAAATATGTGAAGGGTGGGTGTCAGGAGGATGGAGCCAGGCTCTGCTCAGTGGCATCTAATGATAGGACGAGAGGGAGTGGGTGTAAGCTGGAACAGAGGAGGTTCTACATAAATATGAAAAGGAACTTCTTCCCAGTGAGGGTGACAAAACCCTGGAAGCAGCTGCCCAGGGAGCTTGTGGAGTATCCTTTTCTGGAGAGTTTAAAATCCACCTAGCTATGCTCTTGCACAGCTTGGTCTAGGTGGTCCTGCTCAGGCAGGGGGATTGGACTGGATGATCTTTCAGGGTCCCTTCCAGGCCATAGTGTTCTGTGTGAGTCTCTGTGTGATTCTTCAATCACTGAAGCACACACCTAAACACCTACTGAACTACAGTCCTTCTTGTACAGGCAACTTATACACAGACTTCAGGATAGGAGTTTGGGATCAGTCACAGAGGTTAATAACCCAACTTGCCTGCAGGATTTTCAGATTTTTTCCAACAGGTGGCTATGGGTGATCTGTAAATTGTCAGGTCTTCATACAACTTCAATAAATACTGTCTAGGAATAAATCCATGCATTAGTTCTATGGAGACTTCAGAACATTGTTAGTTTTCTGCTCCAAGAACTTCTCAAACCTGAGCTTGACTAGTTTGGTAATAACAACTACAAGTTGTAAAGTGGTCTTTGATGTGTTAGCAAGTTTGTTGTCGTTGTTTAATAGCACAGTTGCATTAGCACGTTCACCATACCCTCCTTCTAGAAAATTACAGAAGCATTTTTGCAGTGTTACAAAGCATTTCTGTTCTTCAGTGTCTCCTGAGTCTTCTGACTGTCAGTTATCCAATCCAAAACACATTATGTTGTTAGATTTTTGTATTTTATAAGTAATCCAAAGTAGTCAAGCTGAGACAAAGACTGATCCATACTAGGTGCTTCAAAATGCAGTCTATATGGAAAAAACAAACAGTGAGAGTTAAAGATGTCCCGTCTCCAGTAACAGAAAAGTGACACTTTAGCTGAATACAACAGACTTTACCAATTTATTCTTGACAGCTATACTCCTTGTTTCACTTAACACACGGGAAGATTCATGAGACAAAGGAGGGACAAAAAGAAAAGAGGTTTTTCCGCACACAGTTTAATAATATACTGGGTTTTTTGTTTGTGCTACAACAGAGAGCTTCGAGCTTTCTACCTCATTAGTCTAAGAAAACACAAAATTAAGCCAGCTTCCTTAAATAAGCCCTTCAGAAGGAAATTAGGTAAACCTTAAGAAAAAGATCAACTACACAATAATCTCTAACACACAGGAGCAGTGCCTTTAAACAGTCTTCCATGTGAAGAGACACGAACAGGTACTTCAGAAGTAGGTTAGTGTGCTCAAGTACTAAAATTAGGATTGCTTCCCTCCAGAATTGCTTTTTTATTTCTCTTTTCCCTTTTGGTTTTCCACATACCACCAAAAATATTTTATGTTCTATTCATCCAGAATTTTTTTTTTAAAAGTATCTGAGCATTGTTTAGTGAAGCGCAACCTCACAGCCAACTTACAACAGGTAGAAAGTATTTCTTCCCTTGCCACCCCACACGAGCCCCCAAAGCCAGCAGAAACAGAGTGGAATAGAAAACAGTAAATCAGAAACCAACATAAAATGGTAGGGGGAAAAAAGAAAAGCCATCCTTCTAGCTTTACTTTCAATATTTTAAAAAACACATTAAACAGAGAGTTCAGTCTCCCAACTGTCACTCCAGTCTGTTACATCATAATTTGCTTGTGCAAAATAGAGATAGATATTTCTCTGCAAAATCCACTACAGTAAGTGAATTAGCTACAGAGACTAACATTTTTAGACAAGGCTCCTGTCTTAAGTACTAAGAGGAAGTATGACTGAGGGTAAATTTTTGCATTTATGGGGACAGGTGACAGAAAATAAGCAGCAGGAATCTTTCAATAAGCCTCACAAAGGAGCCAGTGGTAAAAGTGATTCAGCTGCCTTAAAGAGCCCACTTGACAAACAATGGAAGAGAAGTGGCACCAATTGTTTTGTAAGCTTATCACTATTGGATTGCCTGACCCAGAACAAATACCAGTGTAAGGTGACCTAGCAGATTCTGGTCACCTCAGGGAGCAATCTACTCTTGGTACTGCTTTTTCATTCTGGTATTCAGCAAAATATTTGTGATTCAGTGACACACAACCATGGGATCTCAGGATCCCATTACAGAGGAAAACACTTAGTGCAACCTTGATGAAAAAAACCTCTGCCTGCTCCATGAAGCCAAGTCCCTCAAACACTTGTGCTGCCTAAGTCTACAAAACAGGAGTATTATTAATTAAGCTTTTATGGCTAAAAACAGGTGTTCCTGAAAGCATTAAGTTATTTCTATTTAACAAGAAACTGCTTCAGGGAAAAAAAAGGAGGATACCACAAGTAAAAATCTACATACATTGTAGCCCTGGTTTGAGTTAGAACAGAATCAGCTCTATTCAGTGATTTTTACTTTTCAGCTAAGTCAACTGTTAAACCATATAAATACAAAGTTAAGTGACGACAGTGAGGAATGAGCAAAGCCTTCCTCAAGTAAGCTCTAGAATGCTGATATGTATGGATACTCCACTACACAGAATCTTTACTTCTAAGTCATGCTTATTCCAATATTTTATTAACCCTTTAAAAAAGCTACAAGCTATCAATTCTTATCGGCCGCTGTAGTCAGATGTCTCTTAAAAGCTCTTAGGAAATACCACACATACTGCAGCCATCCCAAGACTATCAGCAGTACTGAACAGTCAGCCAAATAAGTGCACTAAGAAGACCACGCCTCTATCCTATCTGGAAACCTAAACAGTCTTGAGATATTTTTCCTCAAGACAGAAAGCTTTGGCAGGGACTTTCTAAACAGCACATGAACTCTGTCTTGTTGATGTCCTAGCAATTAGCGCTTAATCCCAGCATCTACCAGATAGTCACCCTCCAAAAGCAAAAGCCACAAACACAAGCTTGTGAACTGAATTTGAATTAATAAGGATGATTTCAGAATTTAGAGGAGCATAGACAAGAGACTTTTCAACCTGCAAGCTGGACTTTGCATTCCCTGCCATCTTTCATGTCTCACAGCTGCTCCAGCAGAAACATCATGTGTTTCCTTAAGATTTTCCAAAATCCAAAAGGTCAGCTCAATAAAGCACAATGTACACTATTCTTAGAATACCTGACTGTTTGAAATCACAGTCACTGACTGAGGTTGGAAGTGACCTCTGGAGATCAAGTGGTTCAACTCCACAACTCAAACAAGGCTACTTAGAGACAGATGCCCACGACCACGTCCAGACAGCTTTTGGACATCAACTTGGGATACTCCATGTCTCTGGGCAGCATGTCTCTACCAATGCTCTGTCGCATTCACAATAGAGCGTTCCCCAATATTCATCAGATGGAACCTCCTGCGTTTCACGTTGCGCTTATTGCTTGTCATTGGGACCACTGCAAACATTCTCCTATTCCTTCACTGTCTTCAGTATTCACTGGAATCTCCAGTAAGTCTGTATCTCTCCTGAATTCATGAGATCAGAAGAAAAATGTCCACCTCTAAGCATAATTCAGGCAGAAACTTCATTAAATAAAAAGTTACTTTTGTTCTTTTTAACTAAAACACAGAAATCCACCTCAGAATTTGAAGAATGAAAATACCTTGAAGTGTATCAATGAATGAGAAATCCTATCAATGTAAGATAACACTGGCTGTTACCTTAGTACTTTAGTAAAATCTATACTACCTTAAAAGAACTTAACAGACTCAACCCTTCACTATCATTACCCAAAAACTTCACCAGAGCATTTTGGTCAAGTTTCAAGAAGTTATTAACCTAAGGTGACTATTCCTATTTTGAAGTCCAAAACAACTGAACAAGGTCATTTGAAACAGCATAAGCCATCTGAAGCCTTCCCTATCGCAACACCTAAAATATTTTGCATTTTAGTGGCTTGACAACAAACCAAAAATCCAGAAGATCTGAACCACGAAAATGGGGACTAAGAGTCTCCATAATATACTTGCAAAAGTTTCCCTGAAAGATGGGCATGACACAGAGATACCAAACTTCAGTTGTTAATGATGCAAACTCCAGACACTATTAAGCAGGAGGTTGTGTTGGAATTTGGTAAGACATTCATACAAAAATAGTGTTTCTCTCACTTGTGGGATGCAGTGATATCCAAAAGGCTGTAAGTGAGCCTTCTGTGTGGCAACGGTAGAGACTGATAATGTTAAACAGTTGTCCACCCATCCTGGACCTTCCAGTGACCTTTGAGTGGTAGGCCTATTGAAAGTGGAGAATCAAAGCGTACCAACAGCACCCATCACAGTAATTGCATCTTTCACTGATGCCACACAAAGGATCCACCTGAACCTAGACCACTATGTTAAGCCTTAGAGCTCAGCAATTACCCTGTGCATCTTTACAAGCAGTATGGACACATAAAGAGCTACAAACAATGAAGACAAAAAAAAAAAATCCATTACCCTGTGGTTACTTACCCAGGACACTATCAGACAAAACACCCATCAGCCTCAAAATCTTTTTTTCTGTTTCCTCATACTAATAATCCCTGAATGTCCACCCGCAATTCTAAACACACTCAAAAGGCAACTTCATACCTGACCTAAGTTTCAGAAGTCTCAGCTGCGCACAGTTTGCGCACAAAGACAGGAAATCCCAAGCACATGATAATGATAAGCAGTAGCTATATAGACGCATTAAAAGTTCGTGACTGTTAGCAGCATCATCAGTTTGTACCTTTAAGGCAAACCGTTAGCTTCCTGACACCGCTCCAATAAACCTACAGCACAAGAAATGCTGCAACAGACAAGCTGTTTTTTCAGAAGTTTCCTCTAATCTTTCATGTACCAGGACCAACAATCTCACACAATTCTAGCAGATGAATTGTCACAGACAAGTTACCTTTTTGGATACCCCAAGGAGGTGGGGGGGATAAAAAAATAAAATCACACTTTAAAAACACCTGTTACTCTAGGAGACAATAGGAGTTCAAAAAAATATGCAAGTTTAGCCCCATCTTTACTCCAGCTTCGAGAACACTTTAAGACTAGCGACTTCTTTTCAGAAATTGTGTGCATTCAGTACCAAGTCTTAACAGACCAGATACTTGCCCAGCTCTCCGTGCATGTCTGAAAAGAAAAAGAAACTATGCTAGCTGGTGACAATATGCTATCTCAGCTCCACTTTTCTCAAACTACTACCCTTATCCAATCTCTTATTAAGTAAGTTTTCAGAGTAATTGTCATGCACTTAGTGTTCCACTGTCATTTAAATTTATTCACACTGAATTTCTTTCAATCCATTAACTGAGTGCATTAAACCCTTACCTTCCCTCTTCAGCACAATCTGTCGTAAGGGGTAACAGTCTCACAACCAGGAATCTCACATAATAAATGATTCAAGCTTATTGGGCGTGCTAATGGGCACGAGGCACAAAACAGTAACAACTTCTTAGCTCACAAAATACTCCATCTTTTCTACAGATTGCTAGTGTGTTTTTAACTCTATTTTCTATTCTTTGCACCAGCTCAGCTCAACTGGTACGCAGGATACGAAGTTTTGGCACAGAACGAAGTTCTTTAAACACTGACAGTTATACGCAACCTAAAACAGATGGCCAGTTCTCCTGTGAGTTTAAGACTTAGAGAAAGAGCCACGCGAGTCTGGACGTGCTCTCCAGGCCTGTTTTTGGTATGTCAGGGAAAGTAACAAACCTGCCAACTGCCATTTCTGCTCAAGCTTTAGACCCAGAAGACTTACTCAGACTACCCTGCTTAGGCTCAGCTTGTCCTCTACCTTTTCATCACCATCTTCTACTACATAGACAGACACTAGACATCTGCTGCTTCTTCTACTCAAATGAAACTATGAGTCAAAATTGACTAAGGCACAGGAGTTCCTATTTGTGGCACAATACTCAAAGTCAGCCAGCACAGAAGTTCCTTGTCTAAGGTAATTTTGTTGTTTTAAACGATACAAACAGGAGCTTCTGTTCAAACTCTGGTCCACTACTGCCAAGGATAACTAAGTTATACTAGAGCACTGCCTCAGAAAAGCAAGATATACAGCCATTTCTGTAATACGAGAATTATTTTTACCTCTGATACCATCTCTGATTTTTGTTGGCTATCAGTTCAGAGACAGCCATCAACCTCTCATACAATGCACACGCAAGAAGAGCCAACACCACAAAGAGAAAAGGTAAACGCCACTGTGCAAATTAAATTTTCAAGGAACATTACAAATGAAAGTGTCTTCATAAGCTTTCAGCTAAAACAACCTTAACAAAAGAAACAGCCATCTTTCCAAATAAGAAACACCCACTACAATTTCAGTTTCCACTAGAATCCAAGCAGTCCTGCACACTTATTACAACTTTGAGGATAACCTGTTAGCAGCAACACCCAAACACAGTGGAAACAAGGGTTCCTCTAGTAAGCCTGTAAAGCACGATGAAGATTAAAGATCTACTACACACAGTACACCTTTCAGACAAAGGCTGTGACAAAGATGTATCTTAAGACTGGGAAGTATTTTCTACAGACTGAAACAAGCTTAGTACACATTTATTCGGTCATCAGTTGTCTTCAGACTTCACTGGTTTATTAGACACTGTTGGTAAATAATACACTTTACTCCTCTTCTGCAGCAGAGCTGATTTTACCTAAGTAAAGGCATTCTTAATTCATAGACTCATAGAACCATTCAGGTTCCAATTCCTAATGAATCTAATCTACGTACCCTACCTTACAGACTCACTCCTAAACTATACCCCTCAATACTTCACCCAAACAATCTTTAAACCCACCCAAGGATAGCAACTCAGTTATCCTGAAAAGCCCCCACTCTAGTGCCTGACCTCCCTTTGTGTGGAAAAAATTCTTCCTAATGTTCAGGTTGTGACTTGAACCCAGTCTCACTTGTTCTATTACTAATTGCTTGTTAGAAGAGACCAGCACCAACCTCTCCACGATGTGCTTTCATGTAGTTGTAGAGAGTGACAAGGTCTCCTCTCAGCCTCCTCTTCTTCAAACTAAAGAGCCTCAGCTCTTTCAGTCTTTCCTCATAAGATTTATTCTCCAGGCCCT
>JAOXOE010000874.1:36819793-36844379 GCA_028565055.1 Phoeniculus purpureus
GAGACCTGACTGCTTTGGTTTCCTTTCCCCTTAAAACCTGGGAGCAAAGCAGTTTCTTAGTTTCAACCCGTTACAAGGTAAAATTAGGGGAAAAGTGTAAGTAATCTATTTTAAAAATTTTTTTTAAAACGGTGTTGTTAAAGTATTTTCATTTTTTTCAGACATGTTAATAATGATCTGATAAAAATTCTTACATTTACAGAAATAAAGTGAAATAGAGTATAAAGGAGATTATAAGAATCTTACCAGTATAATCAATAGGTCATCTTATTTTAACATATTGTTTAAAATATTTGTCAACTCTTGGCTCATTAGAATAATTTCTGGGAAATAAAATGATCAAGAACAAAGACACAATGAAAAAACCCAAATGACCATCTATGAACTTATATGTCAGCTAGAAATTAATTTTAAAATAAGTAATTCTAAAGAAGTTTAATCATAATCTTTTGAGTCTGGTGAAATAATATAGATTAAAGTGATCTGCAAAGTATGAAAGAGTAAGAAGAAATAGACTATCATTTATACTTTCTTTATTTGTTTAATGACATCCTTCAGGTTTCAGAGTTTTAAAAAATATTTTAAAATTATTTATTTTGAACTTTTCTTCTGAAGCTCACAGTATGCACAATTTAACTGAAAAAAATAATATTCTTATTTTGTGATTTTCTGTTGAGAACTTTATAGTTTCTAGAGGCAACGACTGAGTTTTTTGATATGTAAAGGATGCAACCAAATATTATCTAATGTGGTTCATTTTGGTTAACAACAGACACTTAAAAATAATAACACTGAAAAACACTGACTGAAGCAGTTTCAGCAAAAGCATTTCCTTCCTCGATTATGTATCCTAACTTCTGTGTCATTAAGCCCTCCAATTTCTTCTAAAGCCAAATATGTCAAAGATAAAAAGGAGATGATCAACAACAGCTTATGAAAAATAAAAACAATAACCCTCACCAAAAAGCACTTTATCTTAAAAAAAAGGAGCATATAAAATTCATATTCAGAAGTTAAAATCGCAGAGCAAACTATGACATCTGGGAAGCAAGTCAGCATCTCCTGATTTTTAATGAAGAGAGTGGGCAATAATTTTCCACTTAAAACTTTAAATATTTAGTTTTCATTCATCCAAATGTATAATGATGTGTGAAATGGTGGATTGATATTAATTATGCGTATTAAAAAGATTTGACAAATTCTCAGAGTCAAATTTCTCCATTAAGACTGTGCAACACTTGTCATGGATAGTCTGAAGAACCAAATTCCGGACAATTGCTTGAACAGTTGAGCAAGTGGGCTAGCTCAGAGTCAGCCAGTCAAGCCAGTGCACACAGGTGTTCACTGCACACAAAAACTGCTTAAAACGTAGCGCATAAATTGCCAAGAAATGTTGCTGGAGCATATAGCAAACACATTTTAGAGCTCCTGTATTTAGGTCTGGAAAGAAGGAAAATACCTCAAGATACAGTGAGAAAAGCAATGAGGTGAAGTGGACAGTTTCTGGTAAGACAGATGACAGTCGCAGCCTGTCCAGCCTAGAGGACATGGCCGTTCTCCAGTCTTTAAACCCCTTATGACCTTGTACTTTTAATTTCCTAAAATATGACAACAACCACAGCTAGCTTTGCAAAAATTGCTGTTGAGTACCATAATGAATACCAAATAAATGCCATTGAATATCATCACGCTTGCCATAAAGCAGAGAGTTCTTTAAATGCATATTGAATGTTGCAGATGGCACTGTTAATTTCTATTATTGGCTCCAAGTCAAGGCAGGAGGTGTTGCTGCCTCACTGCTTTGCTATATTAAAGAAATGTTGTTTGGTTTCTCTACTGATTGCATTTCTTTTTTAAGTGCTTGTCTAAATCAGGAGCAAAGAACTTCATCACATGAAAAAAACCAACAACCTATGAAAAATGCAAATACATGGTTAGACATTTAAAACAGATGCTGGTTTTGTGTTAGGGTTTTTTCTATACTTTTCACACCTGTTTCTTTGGAATGGTTTTGGCAGCTCCCAGCAGATCCTCTTGCACACACCTTGTGCTAATGTGGAGAAAAGGCATCTAATCATTGCCCGATTTCCAACTAGGAGTTGAAGTTCTAGCAAATGTCAAAGGTGTATTTATCTGCTTCTTGCATTCCTAAGGAACTCTTCATAGATAAAACACCGTACTTTGTGCAGTATGATTTCAGTAGCAAATCTTACAAACATCAACATCTACTGAAATTTATCTATCTTTCATATAAAATGCCTAATGTGGCACCATTAGGGGACAAACAGGTAACACAGAGTTTAAGGGTTTAAGTTGCTACTCTAGCACACAGTTTGCAATGGGAAGAAAACAAAAGAGAGAGAGGCTATCTCTTCTGGGAGATAAAACTTCTGCAGACAGCTTCATTTTTCAGTGTAGATTTCTGCAATTGGGACTACTTGCTGCTGAGCAGCACTTTCCTTCCAACAAAATGGTATTCCAGAAAACACTGTGTATCTGAGGAACCTTTCAGTCCTTCAGTGCTACAAAATCCCCCAGTGTTCTCTACACCTATTAGCTCCTGGTAAACTTAAGGCAGAAACACATCATTACCTGATGAACTGTAACC
The DNA here is from genome assembly GCA_028565055.1 of Phoeniculus purpureus. Taxonomy (NCBI): domain Eukaryota; kingdom Metazoa; phylum Chordata; class Aves; order Bucerotiformes; family Phoeniculidae; genus Phoeniculus; species Phoeniculus purpureus. The sequence goes on from JAOXOE010000874.1 coordinate 36,822,402, forward strand.
TCTCGGGATGCTGTTTTTCATTGGCACATACTGACATTGGGCTCTGCCTCCATCACCTCTGTGTCCACAAATGTTTTTTGAAGACATCTGTGTAAGCTTTTGGGGTCTCATTATGGCTTTCAATGATTTTCTTTACCATTGGTTTGTGGGATCAGGCTTATCATATGAAATTAATCTAGCTTATAGCCAAGACCTGCTTTTCCAAATCCATGAAGATGTTTCATTTTCCAGTCATGCTTTCTTCTGCATAGTGGTTTGCAGTTCTGTCAGGCTTCCAAATACAAGAATCATTACTAACTTTTCTGAAGGTATTGAAAAGGATCAGCAAGCTTCTCTGCAAAGGAATAGAACAACACAAGGCAGGAGGAGGCAGTAGCCTTATTCACCAGAACAAGTCCCGCTATTGCCATGAGAAGTAGCTGTGGCCTCCTGATAACACACCAGGGTGTTAGTGTCCTCCAAGGGAGATCTGAAAATAAGGCATGTTTATGGGCAAGCTGGAAGCCAAATTTGCATCAATACAGTGTCTGGATGCAGCATGTCTGCAGCACAGTCCATGAGAGGATCAAGCACAACAGCATCACTTATCACGTAGTTGCGATTGCAACCCCCTCAGTGAGCCTCAATGAGGCTCTTTCACCTTTTTCTGTGAGATCTTGAAGGAAACCTATGATGCATATTCTGGGTCCTGATGGCTCATATATGCATCGCTTTACTAACCCTGCCAAGAGTTTTGCTCTTCTGTGATTGTGTCAGCTCACAGATAAGTAGGCTCATAGGTCCCCAATTAATACACCACTACATCCTCATTCATTATCACACCACTACCAACTAGAAGGGTAGAAACTGCTCCAATACCACTGGTTGCTTACTCATCCACCTGAACTTTCTTGCACTTACAAAAGATCCTACTGAGCCTAGGAAAGCAGCAGAAGACTGAGATTGACAGGGGATTTAGGTACCATGATAAAACCTAAAGCAGGTATAATACAATGTTCGCTGTTAGTACATGGTACTGAAAACAGCCTAGTGTCTTTTGTCTGTATCCAGAAGGCAAAAGATTAACTCCCATCTCACAAAATAATACTCACCTTCCTTTGGAGCCTTTTTATGTACTAAAACTTGTTTTTCATACATGCTGGACAACTAACTCTATTTCACACAGATAGATAAAAGGAACCAGTATTTGTGTCTCATTACTGATGTTTGATTGATTCTAGACATGTCAGTAACCAATTACTTTAAGGTGAATTTAAAATTACTTGAGGGTTCTGGGTCAATTGATGGTAGTCTTGTCATCAGAGGATTCAGTGGTACTTAGCTTGTCAGTCAGCTCCCAATTATATTCCACCTTCTCCTATATTGCAGTGTATCGTTACTGGCTTTTTACACAAACTCTGCTCTGTCTAAGGTACATATTATAACAATTTTCTTATTACAAATACTCAAAACACTTAAATAGAGTATTGTGGTTTTCCTTTTGAGATGTATAAAACCCTAAACAGCAATTTATTACTCCGTTATTTAACAAACTTTTCTTGGCACATGTCACTTTAATAAAAGCGCTGCTCAACAACATACAAGCACACCTATGGGGGACACGGGGTACAAATATTTTTTGAGATTTACTATAGTTAGCAACTAATCTCACTGATTTTCTGTGGGACAGACAACTAATTCCTATAAACTCCTTTAAGTTCTTGCATTTTGTATCATCATCTGGCCACTTTTAACACACTGCTAGTAATAACAGTCATTCCTTATTTCTGAACTGTTTTTTAAACACCAAAATTTTTCTTAAAGGCTGTAGCATTATGCAGAAATATATCCTTTTTCTTTGATGTAATAACAGGTAATTAATTTGAAAAATGCCATTAACAAAATGCTGGGTTTTTACCAGAAAAATACATGACTGAGATTCCAGGTAAATACTTCAATGTACTTCCCAGAGCCCTTGAGTTACAGAGAGCATTCCTAACACTCTTCATACATTAAGTACATTATATAGATGTTTTCACAGGTTTTATTATTATCATTACCTACTGCTTATAGAAACAGGATGCTAAACAACAGGATTTCAAGGGAAAAAGCAGTTAAAGACTGAAAAAAATGAAATAATCAATCTATTGATCATTGATTATCTGTTTCATAAATCTCAGAATCAGATGTTAACTTACAGAATCAAAGTTTGAGGGTGAATAGACAGCTGACTCTCAAATCTACAAAAGACTGGCATCTTCTAATTCTCAATTCTATAACTATTTAAATATCTTAATAACTACAATGCTGTCACCATTAAAATACTAGCAGGAATATTCTTGCTAGCAGTCACTATAGACAATGTCAAACTAAAAGACTCCATGTTCAAAGTTTGCCAAAAGTTTTCTGCATTAGAGTTACATGTTTATGTATTTAAAGCAATGGGGATTAACTAACTTCTGGTTTAATAACAGAAAATAATAATAGGGTTAAAACAAAAGGTGAAGGTGCACATCAACTACAAAATGCTTAAGTGTCTTCATAGTAAGTAATAGTAGACATCTAGGTTTTATTTATTTTCTAAATCAGCAAAAGTTTATAACTTGAAATTGTTGACTATCCAGATACTCAGGAGAGCAGTAGATTATTTTCACTTGTTTGCATTCCTTAAGAGATTATAGAACCATAGAATTGCAGAATGGCTTAGGTTGGAAGAGATCTTCAAGACAAGCTAGTTCCAACTCCCATGTCATAGGCAGGGAAACCTCCCTCTACCCCAGGTTGCCCAGAGTCCCATCCAGTCTGGTCTTGAACAATTTCAGGAAGGGGACATCCACTATTTATCTAGGGACCTTGTTCCAGTGCTTCTCCATCCTCACAGGCAGGAATTTCTTCCTAAGATCTAATCTAAATCTACCCTCTTTAGCTTGAAAAAAATCCCTTATTTAGTTGCATGCTAAAGATGCAAATTAATAAAACACAACCTTCTTTTTTTGCACTAGATTATAATACAATGTATAGTCTGACCCGTAATTACAAGTATATAGAGCTAACACTGCACTTCCACTATATGTTATTAGTCAGTTACCTGTTTGTAACTCCCACATTGTTATGGAAGCCAAACTAGAGCTGGTATTTCTGTTCATGTAGGACAATTTTTTTCTCAGTTACCCTGTGCTTTTGGAGTTTGGTCTTTGTTTTTAAGCACCAATGTTCTTAAAATGTGAGATGTCAGAAACTATATAGGAATAAAAAGACTTGAAATACAAAAGCTTTTTCTGTTTCAAAGCATTATTGTTAAGTGCATTTAGCAAAGAAAAACACTGACATTGTAGACCTTTATGCTTCAGACTTTTGTTTAAATATGTCATTACCATCATCTCATAGAAAAAAGATCTAAATAGAAGTTAAAAGCACAAAAGAAAGGTGAACATGGAGTATATGGTGTAGGTGTCCTATATAATCTGTAAGTGCAGTATGATCTTTCCAAATTCTTTTCTTTAAAGGAATTCTCACTGCGACCTTTAATCCATTGAGCACGGTAAGTATTATGGTATAGAACAGGTGGTACATTAGCACCTTTGATGAGACTACAAACCACATCTCTGTTCCATTAACAGACTCTTGGAAATGTAGTGGAAATACAATGAAGGCAAAGTTTTCACTTACTACCTGGTGGCATGCAGCACAGCTAGTTGTACTGTAGAGTGAGGTATTGTGAGACAAAGTGAAACAGCTAGGCTTGCAGTTGTAAGAAAGCTGCTTTACTTTCCAGCCATGAAGCTAACTGAGGTGTGCCACATATTTAACCTTTAAAAATCAGAAGTTTCACCTTACACAGCTTACATGGACGACTATTACAGCTATTATTGAAAAAGTAATTAATTTAACCTTTTTAATACGCTCTATGTTTTTATGATGTTTCTGCTTCACCCTATTGATGCATACTAGTTGTGATCATAAAACCAGTTAAGAACCAAGAAAATTCAACAAGTTACTCCTTTTATTTTGTCCCATTTTTTTGGAAGCTGTGTGTTTCAGTAATTAGTAAAAATTGGAAGTACTAAAAGAAACGTTTACCAATGGCATCCCTTGTCTCATTAGGGGAAGAAAATCAGAATGCTCCATATTCAGTCTTCTGAGAAGATTAAAAAGTTGGAGTCCTGGTAGTGTATTTTTGAAATTCTTATTCAATCCTCTGAGCATATGCTGATAACTTGTGCTTAGTAATTAATGTTCAGAAATCCAAAGGATCCAATAAACATCAAAAGTTGTTTTGAATAATACAAAGTGTTAATCAAGTACCAATGAAGTTGCCTTACTTCTTATGAAAAAAAATCTAACTGCAAAATGTGGTGATATGCTTTCTCAGACACGGCACTAAAACTGTCCATGGGTAACCAAAGCAACAACATTATTCTCTGCAGAAAGAGGAAGAGTAAATGCCGTCACTGTGTGCAGGTCCCATGCTGCTCATGTTTTCTCCCCTAAACTCCTGAACTCTTAAATCTCTCTGTTCACAGGATATTCTGCCTAGAAGGGAAGAACCGTGATGTATTGCTCTAGGACACCCTGCTGGGTTTTGGTTGCATTCCATACAACCACAAAAACCAAAAAACTACCCCAATTTGTAAGTGCTCTTTTCTGTTCTGCCTGGTTTTTTCTACAATATATAATCAAAGTAACATAAGAAAATCTGATAAAAGAGATTTCTTCTACTTCTTCTTTTAATAGACAGTTTTATTTTTAAAGCAAATAAAGATGGCTGTTGGTATAAATGATAATTTGCAGTTATAACAAATGCCAAGACAATGTAAGTTTGTCATTTAGTTAGTGCTGTATATATTTTGCATGTATGCAAGTAGAAAAAATTAGTAATATGCAAGTATATAAATTTGTGGATGTAGCCATAGTCATAAATATTTTTATATGTGCTTTTATTATAGAGCACATACAGAAGTTTATCTGAAAGGATCTCATATGGTCCTTCTAGGCATCACCAGATTATTTGGAACAGAGATACAAAATGCTAAGTTCTCAGAGGGGACGCTCTAAAATTGTGTGAAAAGAAATTGTAGGAAGGTGAGTGTTGGTTGCAAGTTACACCACAAGAGGTTTACTTTGGCTACCAGGAAAATTCCTTTAACGACAATTTGCCAAGTTTGTAACTGGCTGCCCAGGAAATTGGCTAAGTCTCCATGCCTGGAGGTATTTAAAAGACAAATAAATGTGATGATAAGTTACATGGTTTAGCACTTGGCAGTGTTAAGGATTACATTTCAACTCAATCTTATAGGTTGTTTCCAATGTCAACAATTCTATGGAAGAATCCTCAAATTTCTCAACAGTAAAATCACCTTATGTTATCCTCCCATTCCTCATCTGTTTTCAAAAGATTCTAGCATCAGGATGAATGGCATGAAATCCAAGTGGTTGGAATTCACTCAAGGATTCACTGCAAACTGCGAGAGCAACTGTTCCGCAAATTATTGGGTTATAATAGAGAGACTGAGATGAAATTTATCTACAGTTTGTTTTTCTAAATAAAATAAACTTGTAAACATGGTAACAAAAACCATTTTGAAATAAAACATCTTAGGCCATGATTTTATATCAACGTTTGCATAGATACCATGGTTTTAATAAAATATGCATAATCCAAAAACAAGTTTATGAAGGCAAAACGTAAGAACATTGTGAACAATACCAGCAACCCGGAATATTTGTTTCAATGATGGAGGAACAGAGAGACATTTAGTGGTTTCAGCTATTGAAGGATAAATGCTATTAAAATTGTTTTGAACATTTGTTTCTTTCTTGAAATTGCAATTAAATGTAATTATTTCATTAAAACTATTTGGATGCTACCAAAATAAACAAATACTTTAACACCCTTATCCAACATTTTCTTTCTGTTATTAAGTAATTAGCTAACCTAACATATTCTAGTCACTCAAATAAATGGGATTTTACAGTTACCATAGCAGCTATTTCACGTTTGTAGGATAAACTCCTAAGAAGGCAAAAGTGTTTTCAGCTCAGGGGCCCCTAGATTAGACCTGTGAGCAAGGGCTACAATCCTCAACTTCACCTTTTGTCGAATTTAAGCTTTCAACCTTCTAAAAAATCTTCAGAGAACATCTCTCTCCTACACAGATAATGTCCAGCACAATGCTACTTTCCCCAAGGTGAGGGGTCCATAACCACCTTCTCCTGCTGAGTAGCACAGAAGTATCTCTGTATTCCCGTTCCTGCCCAGTGTCCTACCTCATTGACAGGGTGAGGAAGCACAGCAGGGACAAGTTCTGTGGCTGCAAGGAGGTTTCGCAAGCAAATACCTGGGAAATGTAGAGAAAACAACGGAGACAATAATTACATCATTCAAGCTCTGTGGGAGTCAGAAGTGCCCCACAGAATGTCTTTCCCATTGACATTGCCAGCAGGGACTCCAAATAGACAGTCAGAGCAATAGGTTCCCTGCACTAAAACTGGAACCGGACTTCATTACATTTTTCAGCCCAAAATTATGAAGCCATCTCTGAAGAGAACCAAGTGGCACCTCAAGGATCAGCAGAAGTAAGGGTTTGCCTCAATTTCATGATTAGTGGTTGGAGATTGTAGTTTGGCTCAGTTAGCTAAAAATATATGATTAATTTCTGTATATCTTTGATGTGGGACTCTTATGTGGGGAGAATTAAATGTGTCTTGCATTTCCCAAATTGAGTTACTTTTGGGTCTTGCCTGCAATTTAGAACCTGTTTCCAAACCCTCCTTATTTTGGGTTGTTTTGCGTTTGTTTGGTTTTTTTTAGTCCATTAACACATTAATTACATTAATTAGTTAATTTTGTCTGTGGATATAAACCCTTGATAGTGTTCCAAGAGACTTAAAACAGCATCCATAATTTAAAAAAAACAAAAAAAACCCCATGAAATGCACAAACTGCAGTAAAAATTCAGCACATGTATAATCACCAAAAACAGGTAAAAATTGTGGGAAAGATGGAATTTCTCAAAGCCACTCACTTAACTACTCTCAAAAGTGTCTGTGCTTGCAAAAGGTCTATGAAGTATTTTGGAAAAATGTATCTGTCTGTGGAAGTTCTTTGCAGCACAATCACTACTTTCTCTTTCAGGAGAAACTTTCAAAATTACTTGGCTAATTAATAAATAGATAAAAGTTGGATTCGTGTCTTCACAGCTAATTTAGTGAAATTAGTTTTCTCATATATTTATGAATACACAAGCTTTAAAGCAATGGGTTGTGATATCAACAATACGAGTGCGTCATCATCGAATGAAATAGAGTAAATTCTGTCTAGCATAATACACGTGTTAGCATTGGTCGTTTCAGATACTACAGAAAGTAGTACATAAAATAAAGATTAGATTTACTGGAAAATGAAAAACTTTCTCTGCAAAGAAATATTTGAGTGCTTCTAACTGCCAAAACGTAATGGGAAGAGGGACGTTGCCTAATGTAACTGTAGGTAATGAAAAGCTCTTGCCACCCAGAGTATAGACATTAATATTGGAACAGCTAATTCTTTCTGAGCCCCTGAGCAAAGTATGCTCACCTGAACAGTGTCACAATCCTGTTCTGTTTCTTGTGAGAACTCTGCCAAGAAGTAAATCTGATAGATTTACTTTTGTTCAGTCACATTGGTAGGAAAATTAAAAACCCATCAAAAAACCCCAGCTTTTAATCACTGCATTTTGTGATCAGTGTAAGAAATTTGAGAATAAGATGGGAGTAAAGAAAGAAGGAACTTGGAAACCTTTAAAAGTTTAATTGAAAAAAAAACCATTTTGAGATTAAAACAATCCCTTTCAGCCAACAAGTCTTGTAAATAACACTGTAATATGTGTACACCAGGAAGAAAAGGTTAAACTGATTACAAATAAAAAGCAAATAAATTCATAATATTCACTACTGAAGTAAAAGATTAAGGAGCACAAACTAAGTACTTAAGACGTGAGGAAATTTCCTGTTACTGCATTTCTTGCACCAAAACCTAGAAGAAGAGAGGGTGAAGACAGCTTTCCACTACTTCTGTGCTCTCCCACTCTTAGTTTGAGCCTTTTGGCTACAATGCAGCTCCAGTTTATTGTCTGTGTCTCCTCCAGTGGCACTCTAAATGTAGGCAGGACACAAGAATGTGAGGAGTTACAGCTTTGCTTTCTCTGAGCATCACAAAAAGCCTTCCTCAGAGGTTGAAAGAAGTGCAACAAAAAGCCAGGGTACAAGGTGGCCAAGAAAAATCTGTTCTGAATCTAGCAGATTGGAGTATTTAGTGTTTTTTTATTGTGGGTCAGCGGCTAGCAAAGAATTCATCTTTTAAATAGGCTAAACAAGAACGTTGTACTGGAAATGAGCCACTGGGAAGCAAAATACATCTTAATTCTGTGAATATCCAGTCCTTCCTCTTAGGGAATAAAATAAACCGCAATCTTAGAAGCGAGAAGTGGCAGCGATGGACAGATTATAACAGCTGTAGAAAGATGAAAGTGGAACAAAGTCAGAAGAGGAGGGGAAACCAGATTCTTGCACTGTCACCAATGAAGCAGAGTAAACAGGTAATCCTTTGACGCTTTTAAAAACATTTGTAGAGCTTCCAGCAACATTTTGCTTTCACTGTCCAGTAGAGGTTTTTGTGATGAAAGCTGTTCCAATAGTTTATTTAACAATTCTTTAATGGCTAGAAAATCAGCAAATAAAATCTTTCAGACATCTCAGCACAGGTGGCTTTGCATTTAGCTGAGCCTTGAACTGCAAAATGATTCTAATACATCTATTGGCTTAACATGGTATCAGGTCCATGATTTTAACCTCACAGTGCCCTTTTAATTTGTCTATTACTGTTTTAAATTGGTCATTAATCTACCACACTGTATCTCCACTCTATTGTTGGAACTTCACCTGTTTAAGGAGTGCATTATCCAGAAACTCATTTGATTTTGCCACTTTGCTATTTCCTTACACAAATAATTTTTATTTGAACACCCAATTTCAGCATAGCCAGAAAAATTTCACTAGGAGAAGTTATTCTGACGCTGCAGTAGATGGGTGGCTGCTCAGGTGTCTATTGTCTTGGCAACCTCTTGACATTTACTGTCAACGGAGCAAAAAATCAGCTCATGTTCTTTAGTTAATTAACTCATAGTAGTGAATCAAATCTCTTTAATTATTTCTGTTCCCAGCACTATTCCCAGGTGCGCATGTGTGTGCGTGAGAGGGTGTTTGTGTTTCAGGGACTATCTGCCTGTGCGTGCACGAGAGACGGGAGGAGAAACCCCGGCAACCCCATCTCTGCACGCGTTACCATGTGATCTTCATTTTGATCTATCCATCTCGCTTTATTGGAAGTTCCTTAACTGACAAATGAGGACTTTATCGAGCCTGGCAGGAGCCATTGTGTCTGTGATTTTCCTTGAAATGCAGCTGTCACGCAGCTCAAAATTAAATCACCAGTATTTGGTCTAACCAGAGACAAGGCATTGACTTGAAGCACTCAGAAGGGAATGAATGATTAATGCAGTTTATAGACACAATAGCATTTTCTCTGTCTCTTGTGCTTTTTGTATGTAATCTCCAGCGGTTCAGCTTCAGATGGATCTAATGAAAAAGGACTGGATGTTTTCCACCTTCTCTTCAGAGCATGCTATACGATTTATCCACTGACAAAAGGGGCTAATGAAATGTCACCTTGGACAGCTTGCTAAAGGATTGATGGGCTGAAAGTTTTGCACTTTATTTAACTTTTGCTGGAAAAATGAATAGGTCCTCCAAAACCTGTATGATCTAGAGATCTGTTATTGTTTCCCCACTCAGGAGGAAGTAGCTGCATGGGGATGGAAAGTAAGGCTATGGCAAAGAAGTGAGAATAGCATAAAACAAATAATTACTCAAAAAGCTGACTTCATTAGACTGAAAGATGCAAATTACAGTTGACCTGTGTGGCTTTTTAGAACTTCTTACCTCTGTTCCTTATTACATAACACCAGCCTCACAAATCTAGTAGTTCTATTTCTTCAAAATATCATTTAAAAAAAAATTAGTATCTCCATACACACCAGCCTCTTACATTTCTTCAATGTGGGGTTACATCCAATGCTTCAAAAATTTTATAAGACCAATGCACGACAAGCTTTTGTATTAATTTTGCTCTAATCATTCATGTTTCATATTCTGACTGTTCATGAGAATATAAAAAAGAGAACAAAAATAACTACCTGAGTGTTAAATGCTCATCGCTGATATCTAAGCATCCTCTTTATGTTTTTTACCTATATCCTTTTTGATTCCTCTTTTCTGAGGAGTGTGCATAGCTTGCCTAGCCAGAGGAAAGATCTCGCACCGGATGTAAAACTGGTGTAATATGATAAAGGAACTGTTACCTTTCTCGTCCAGATACACGAGTGTTCTTCCGTTCAGGTCCCTGTTTCTCTCTCTTTGAATTAGGAATCAGATCATTTAATTAACGATGTACTTATACCACTAAAAAACTATAACATAGCTGTTTTATATCCATTGCAGTTCACAGATGTGTGTACCAAACATTTTTACTAGTCTCTCAAGGCCAAACAGGACTGGTTCACAAAGCTAGTGTTTGCTGGTTGTAAATTTGTTGTGTCCCTTCTTGACCCAAATACTGTTAATGTTTGTGTCTTTTTCTTCTATGTGCGATGCACTCGTCTTTTTCTTAGGATTATGCAAACTGCCACGTGCCCACCTCATTGTCACCCAGAAGAACTCCAGAAGAAATAATCTAGCAAATTTTTCCACACAGAAACACTTCAGAGAAGCATACAAACAGGAGTTTATCCTCAAACTGTTCTTGACTCCAGCATTAATATCAACTCCAAATTCAAAGACATCCTTGCTCTTACTTCAAGTGGAAGCAATCTTCTCCAACAGTTTTCTGAACCTCACTTTCTCCTAAGCGCTATGCCTCTCAGACACAGAAGGAAAAAAGCCCCAACCAGAAATAATTTAACGATGTGCCATTCAATACTTCATTGTTCTCTCTCATCTAGTTTTCCTGTTTATCTAGTTTTCCTTCCTCTGGGGGATATGTAGAAGCTCTAAGGCTGTCAGATGCCTGAAAACCACACTGCAATAGGAATGTCCTTTCATCGAGCACCAGTTAAACCTGTAAAAAGGAGGTTTCTGTATTTGGACAGAGCAAGATTTAAAATAAGTATTAGCATAAATCAAGATTTTTAAAGCAAGCCTACAAAAGATTATGCTCTCATGACAGTAGCATACCTCATTCCTGCTCCCTGTCATTTTCCCAGATACACTATAAATTGTGGCAGACAAAAGCTGAATGTGCCATTTCACATAATTCTTTTCCTTGAGAGAAGGGCCCTACTTTGGACAAACCAGTTGTAACAAAGAATCACAGAACCACAGAACATTGAGAATTGGAAGGGACCTTGAAAGATCATCTAGTCCCATCCCCCTGCCACAGCAGGGTTACCTAGATCAAATTCCACAGGAAAATATCCAGGTGGGTTTTAAACATCTCCACAGAAGGAGACTCCACAACTCCCCTGGGCAGCCTGTTGCAGTGCTTGGTCACCCTCATAGTGAAGAAGTTCCTTCTCATATATATATGGAACCTCCTATGTTCCAGCTTACACCCATTGCCCCTTGTCCTATCACTAGATGACATTGAGAAGAGGCTGGCTCCATCCTCCTGACACCCACCCCTCACATATTTATAGACATTAACAAGGTCACGCCTCTGTCTCCTCCAAGCTAAAGAGACCCAGCTCCCTCAGCCTCTCCTCATAAGGGAGGTGCTCCACTTCTTTCATCATCTTTGTATCCCTGTGCTGGACTCTCTTCAGCAGTTCTGTGTCCTTCTTGCAACAAAAGGCCCATAACTGGACACAATACTCCAGATGTGGTCTCACTAGGGCAGAATAGAGGAGGACAACCTCTCTTAATCTGCTAACCACCCCCCTTCTGATCCATCCCAGGATGCTGTTGGCCTTCCTGACCACAAGAGCTCACTTCTGGCTCATGGTCATCCTGCTGTTCACCAGGACCCCCAGGTCCATTTCTCCTATGCTGCTCTCCAACAGGTCAGTACCCAACCTATACTAGAACCAGGGGTCATTCCTGCCCAGATGCAAGACTTTACACTAAGCCTTGTTAAATTTCGTTGAATTCCTCCCTGCCCAGCTCTCCAGCCTGTCCAGATCCTGCTGAATGACAGCACAGTCTGCTGGAGTGTTGGCCACTCCTCCCAGCTTTGTGTCATCAGCAACCTTGCTGACAGTGCACCCTAATCCCTCATCCAAGTCATCAAGGAATAGATTGAACAGGACTGGTTCCAGTACCGACCCCTGGGGCACTCCACTAGATACAGGCCTCCAACTAGACTCTGTGCTATTGACCACTTCTCTCTGGCTTCTATCCTGCAGCCAGTTCATGATCCACCTCACTACCTGACCATCTACCCGATCATCTAGACCACACTGCCTCAGTGTGGCTGCGAGGATGCTGTGGGAGACTGTGTCAAATGCCTTACGGAAGTCAAGATAGACCACATCCACCACTCTGCCATCATTTATCCACCTGGTTATGTCCTCATAAAAGGCTATCAGGTTGGTCAAGCATAACTTCCCCTTGGTGAAGCCATGCTGACTGTCCCTAATGACCAAGAGACAATGTAAAGAATAAATTGTTCTATCACCTTTCCATGGTCTATAGTTACCTGGATCCTCCTTCTTAATCTTTTTAAATACTGGAGTGACGTTTGCTATCCTGAAGTCACCAGGCACCTCTCCTGATTCCCAAAACTTAGTGAAGGAGAGTGTCCTAGCAACGACTTCTGCCGTCAAGTGCATCCCATCAGGGCCCATGGATTTAAGCACATCCACTTTGGTCAACTGATCCCTAACCCAGTCCTCATCAGTGAGGGCAAACTCCTCTTTGTCCCAACTTCCTGTGGTGCCTCAGCAGTCTGGGTTTTGATATCAGGACAGCCCCCAGAAGTACAGACAGAGGCAAAGAAGGTGTTCAGTATCTCTGTCTTCTCTGTATCCTCTGCCTTCAGGGCACCCACCACATTCAGCAGGGGGCCTACATTGCCTCTAGGTTTAGTTTTACCTGCAATGTTTTTGAAGAAGCCCTTTCTGTTGCTCTTGACCTTTCTTGCAAGGTTTAATTCCAAGGAGGCCTTGGCTTTCCTGGTGTACCTGCGTCCTCTGACTAGAGCCTTATAATCACCCCCTGTGGCCATCTCCTCCTTCCAAGACTTTCTTCTTCCTCTTCAGTTTGCCCAGCATCTCCCTGCTTAACCACACAGCCCTTCTGGCTCTCTTCCTGGACTTTCTTCCTGTTGGAATGCTGTGACCTTGGGCTTGAAAGAAGTGGTCTTTGAATTTTGACCAGCTGTCTTGGGCCCTTTTACCTGCCAGTACCCTGTCCCATGGGATTTCCCCTAGCAATTGCTGGAAAAGGCCAAAGTTTGCCCTCCTGAAGTTCAGGGTTGTGATTCAACTAGGTATATTCTTCCTGCCACATGAGATCCTGACCTACACCACCTCACAGTCACTGCAGCCTAGGCTGCCCTGAGCCTTCACGGCTTCAACCAGACCCTCCTTGTTGGTGAGTACAAGAGCCAGCAGTGCTCCTCTCCTAGTTGACAACTCCACCATTTACATCAGGAAGTTGTCACCAATGTGCTGGAGGAACCTCCTGGACACAACAGTGGCTAGTGTGCTGTGTATTTAGGAAGAGAAGTCTGATATTTCTCATAAGACTTTTTCTTTTGACGGCATCAGCCAAATTCTACTCAATACGTGACAATTTTCTTGCACGCACCACATACAATGATCACTGTCTGAGAGGGAAAAGTTTTACCTTCGCCACAATTAGGATTAAGCAGGAGTGACTAGGAAACCACTCCCACACATAGAGGATTGTCTGCTCCATGTTTGTCCATGCTCCTGCTGTTCCAGGAACACTGCAACACCCAGGTTTCTACTCCCTAAACATTTTACCAGACTGTTTATGCATTGTCTTCAGATCCACTGTGAATGGATTGAATATAGCAGGATCTTCCACACAAAAAACATTCACTTTAGTTGTGTTGGCTGTAAAAACAGATTTTTAAAGAAAGAAGTAATAGAAACACTGAAATATGTGCTAAGGGCACAGTAAATGTCCTCTCCAAGTTAGTCCTTGATCAGGACTAACATAAAACTTTTCTCAGAAAAAACTATTTTCTTCACTTTCTTCCCTTTTGCCATGCAAGTACATTTCCAGACACACTAGAGCATATTAATTTATAATTCCATTAAAATTGTAATTAAAAATATCCATGTTCTTAGCAAACGATGTTAAAATAGACATGATAGATTCATTGCCACAGTTGTATAACAGGGCAGCTGGTTTTTTAGTCTAATTTTATGGATTTGTCACAATGTTGAATTTCCTACCTGTCTATTTCTTATCTTCTCTTGTTGCTGCTCTGACTGTGGGATCTCTGGAGCCAACACTAAATATCCTTCTTCTGATGTCCACATGTAAACAAGAAGAATCATGACCAGGTTCTCTTGGCATTATCACAACAAAAATACAATAATTAGATCATTAACAATACGTTCAGGAGTCCCAAATGCAGCTGCCAGCAATTGATTTTGAAATGAAATTCTATTTGCCTTTGATTTGCAAAATATCTGCCATTATCAGCTTTCTCGCACCATTAAATGTACGTGCAAAAATACTGCTTGACAGGATGTCTTGTTAATGTTTTATTATATATATATGTGTGTGTGTGTGTGTGTGTGTGTGTGTGTGTGTTTCAAAGACAAACTGAATCTCTGATGTGATACATATCATGCAAAGTCACATTATACCTATTTTCCTCCGTTTTTCTGCACATAAACCACAATGTCCTTGAATAAAGTGGGGCAAAAATTGTGTTTCATGCAGCTCCATCCATAGATGCAAAAAGAATCGGAACAGCTTGGCTCATTGAAATGTGTGTTGATGTTGTGCAGTGTATTTCAACAACAGAAGAAAATCTGTGTTGAAATGTTACCTGAAAGACAAAGGTAAGGATAAGAATAGCTCATCTCATGCTTCTATGCCCATGATACTGCAAAGCTTTTAGATCATACTGTTATCTTACACATCATTAATGTATAAAGTCTTAGAATATTCATGTATCTCTGGGTGAATTGAGGACTAAATTAAAGAAGAAGATCTTCTCTGAAGACTCTTCCATGACAAGCTAAATGTAATCTTTAATTGCATACTGCAGCATTTTTACAGCATCGTTTGTCTAGTCTGTATTGTGATTTTTTTTTTTAAATCAGTAGTCAAAAGTAAAAAAAATAAACCTTACAACGATATCTTACATATTACATGCGGCTGTGCAGCCTCCATTCTATCATGCATACATGGAGAAGTTTAATCCTGTAACTGCACACTGCATCCAACGGAAACACTCAAAGCCCTGAGCATATCATTAGTATTATTGAAGTAAATTAAATAATTCTAAGCACTAACAGAGAGAGATTAGTAATACCAGAAGGAGTTTGTAATTAACAATTTTGAACACTGCTTCCAAACTCTAAACCTGAAGAAACAATATGCACAGTATCAGCCTTGGGTTATGTTCTACAATCCCTTCTTACAGCTTTGCCTGCAGAGAAAGCTTTTTGGTATTATGGTCTGCTCCAGCACCCTCTCATACAGACTGCTGTGTAGCTCCTACAGAAACCTAATGGAACTAGTTGTGGCCATTCCATAGGAAAGAAAGGAAGACATACAGAAGCAAAAGCTTTCTCTGTCAAGGGCTGAGTAGTTCTCTGAATAAGACACTCCTGATTCCTATTGGTTGAAACTCTTTTGATATCACATCAATTTAGCCAAATGGAGTCAACCACCTTCTTATTATCAGCACTGTCAAGATGTGTAAATAAATTCTTTATTTAATGGAAGAAAATTTTAGTAGAAGAAATTTAATATCATCATTTATTCTTATTTTATTCATTTAATAGAAGAAAATTGAACAAATAGAAAGAGCTGTTATAGACAACCCTTTAGCAGGACATTTTATGACCTTTGCAGACTACGTCCAAGCAAGTCACAATACAGAGTGACATACCAAATGCTATGGTCATCATCAATGGAAGCACAATGTTTACAGTGGCAAAACCCCTAAAATATTAAAATATCTGAACTAAAGTTGACTGTACAACCCTGACTCACACCAGTGGATGACATACACCTTTCAATTTTACCTGAAAACACATTTTCCAGTTTGAAGACGACATCCTTCATTTTTCTTTTTCAAAGATCATTTTACTTCACTGCATAGTTGGTGCTCATTTGTGCAAACATCCAGTATTTGTTTTCTCTTGGGTGTTTTGTTCATACTTTACTTTGGGTTCAGTACTAACATGCTTCTCTGTTACCTAATAATGCATACATACAAGAACTAGGTTTCTGTTAATGCATGTAAGTATCTCATGCTTCATTCTTGTGTGAGAAGGAGAATCTCCAAAATTTACTAAGAGTCAACATTCTGGCTGAATAAGTAAAAATATCTATAACAGCATTTTTTAAAGAATTAATAACATACAGCACTTAACATGTTTAAAAAACAGAGTGTGTTGGTTTCCATTGTAACTGGAAGCCCTCAGCACTTCTTGTAAAGAGATTTCATGACTCCAGCCAGGTATTCAACGAAAATGAGGTGCACCAATTGAATTTGGTTTAATTCTGTGATAGGAATGGAATCAAATTTCTCAGCGGAGGCTTCACTTGCCTTGACTGTTGCTTGTCTCCTTACTGCATCTTTCCTCATTCAGCTTCCATCTCTACAATAGATGTGGACACAGGAAATCTGAGATTCTGCATTTATGACACACTTTCTTGTATAAACCAAAGTGATGCACCAAAGCAAGGGTGACCACACATACAGTTTTTATTCCTTCCAGAGTTTATGGTTCCACAGAGGCAAAAGCAGTGTCTCCACCTGCAGAGCTCTGATGAGAATCTAGAACAGAAATGAAAAGTTTTCCTTATTTTAAAACTGATATTTGAGTGGACGTGCAAGGGGAAAGAAAAGAAAAGTCAATAAACACCATTTCAGCCTCAACACTTAAGCAGTGGACTACACAAACTTGCAATGGAAATTAACAAGAAACTTTAGTATTAAGTGCTATCTACATCTTCATACTGCAGGAACAATTTGTCTGTAATAGGAAATAAGTTACTGAAATAGAAGATACTGAGATTTCCAGTAAGTTCTCACATGCATTGGAAAATGCAGATGCAGAACCAGCTGTGAAGTTTGTGAAACCATTTCTGCCTGTTTCTTACTCTCATAATTTTTTTGTTAATATTACAGCCCTTCAAATTTGGTAAGAAGAAATGTTTTCAATGTTATAATTCAAAGACAGTGCAAATGAATGCTTGAGTACAGGTGCTAAATTAGCACAGTCTATGATAATTACTTCTTTTTGGTCTTTCATCCTGGGTATTCTGATACCTAATACATATATTATCAAGCATACTCAACACAGTTCACCTTGGTGAATATTAATAGCATTATTAAAACACAATTACAAAACACCACACATACTTGGTAATAGCTACTAGAACCTTGTTTAAAGAATGTGTTCAAAGTCTTGAAATAATATAGCAAGCTAGTTAACAATTTCAAGAGTCAAACACTGTTGAGCCTTACATAAGCACTTGAGCTCATAAGAATTTTCCTCCCTGAGCCTTCTCATAAATTAAAATTATTTTATTATACGGCCATTAAATTAGATTTTGTAAAAAATAATGATTCTTTTGCATTGGGAAGATAAACCTATTCAGACAATGTATTTGGGTTGCCAAATTCAGCTGAGCTACCAGAAAGCTGTTTGAAAGGTTCAGAAGCTGTAGGGGCATGGTGCAAGAATGCTTTCTGTAGAAGAAGTACCAATGTCACTGGGGAGCAAAAGAATTATAAGTATTCACAGAAGTGAAAGATAAGTCTGGGAAGCAATAAAATGGGAATCATAAATGTGTGGAAGAATTATTACGAGTAAAATCTAGCACTGTTAGCTACTAGTGCCATTGAGACTAGACTATAGATGCTTGTTCTAGGGTACAAGTAGGAAAACTTTAGAAAGCTTTAATATTTCTCAGTGTAGATCAAGCACTTAGACTTACTTTGGAAGTCTGTGTCTAGAAAGGGGCTTTAGCTCTCCAGAGACTCAGTTCTGCCATTCCTACTTTCTGTACAGAAGAAATGTGACAAACAGCATCTTTTCATGTAGTCTTCACCCTCTCTTTCATGCTCGGAGCTGAGAGACTAAAATGCAAACGAGGGGTGTTTGATGTAATCCCCGGGCTGTTTCAAGCCACCTCCTGTTAATAGCTTCCACAAAACATCTGTAATCCCTGTTTTCAGCTGTACATCAGAGATCAAGGAACAAAGCCTCTATCACGTCAAATTTTATTTTTCTGAGAGTCTTCCAACTTGCTACAATGAATGATGGAGTCTGTCAAGGTCACCAGGAAGGGCATTGCAAAATTATTGTGTGGACAGGTAAAACCAGTATTCCTTTCTACCTTTTTATCTCTTTGCTGACTTTTTCACTGTTCATGTTACTAGTTGATTTTTTGTTTGGTTTGGTTTTTTTTACTTTCCGAACCTCTCACAAGTTTTTGTTCTTCTGTCTCTGAGCCATAAAGTTTACACCTGTTTTGGAGCTCTGCTCGAGTGACCTTTTCAAGCTACCATGAGGAAGATGTCAAATCCACCAAAGGTTTTCCAATTAAAAGTTATGAAAGGAATATTAATTAAAAGCTAAGGTAAAATGTTCTTTTGCAAAGAAGCTAATGGTCAATTGTTTATATAGGTTAGATTTTTCTCTTTGAAAGTAGCCACAGAGAACAGTAGATGTTCTAAAGAACTGGTAAAATATTAATTAGAAAGAAAACAAAGTATGAGTTTTCACCAAAGCCAGATGAAGCTTGGCATTGATTTTAATTTAAGAAGTAGCAAATTCTTCAATAAATTGAGAGTTCCCTGAGGGAAAAATAGTTTACAGTAGCAATACCTTGAAAACAGGAATTTTTGGCATAGTTAAGAATGGGGAAGGGTAAAAAAAAAACCAAACAAAATGCCACATTTTCAAAACAGAGATTCTGCAAAATAGTCTCTGATCTCCTAAAAATGTATCACAAGCCTCAGTGAAAAAGTACAGCGGACAGCAGTATGCCTCCGTTTCTACATGGATGAATAAAAGAGATGTAAGTTGCTTTTTGCATCACTGCAATTTGCTATAGCAAAATGCAATCTCTGCAAAGATCTGTGCTGACACAGGTTTTCATGACCATCAGAAAAGCTTCTGCAAATATATTTTGAGGGCAGAAACTACATAGACACACAAGCTTGTATTTGTAGTCATTTAGATGATGTCTATAAAAAACAAGCACAAAGCAAAACCAAACAGAGAAAATATTAGCAAGAAACAAGTACTAGAAGTCACACAGGGAATGCAGGTGTACAGAAAAATACTGGTCAAAGCAGATACTGTCCTGTTTCTAGCTAAAGAATAAGATAAAATAGAAGCAAAAATTGCTGAGAATCCTATTGAAAGATCAAATACAGGAAGGGTAAAGAAGCAAAGAATAGGAACTGTGGGTCATCCTTTTCAATGCTGCTCTAGAAAAAAGTTACATATTATTCCTGCCCAGTTGTACTTCTGTAAGAAGCACACTCTTTTATATGTGTTATTCAGGATACCAGAGAAGTTGTGCTCTTCTGGGCAGAGCAATTTTAAAAACCTAAATTAAACAGTTCCTATATTTATTTAGATTTTCTAAATATTTAGATTTTTTTTTTAATATATCTGTTTCTGAAGATCTTTTGAGTCTATTTCTGGGACCTAGGCTGGGATTTGATGGTAACAGCTGTGCTTATCTGCTCTGTTTAAATGCATACTTTTGCTGTATTTTTCTTTTTCTCAGATCACTTCTCTCTGTTTCCATCTTCAGATTCTACTTCTCTAATGTAAATTGCTATGTGCATACATCAAAGGGCTTTTGGCAGCTCTGACTTGAACACTTTCCTCTGTGTTTTATTCCATCTTTTGGTTCCCCTATTTGCTGCGAGCTTTCTCTCTGAACTACGTGTGGTCTGCTGTGTAAACATTGTGCATTGCAAGTCTCCTGGAGCAATGTTCAAGTCCCAGCACTGCATAGTGGCTCTTCTGCAATATCTTCCACTTTATCTCTCTCTGAACACTGCAACACATAAAATAAAATCCTTCTTTGTGAAAAATAAACACTGCCATGGGTTCAGATGTAACATAGTCTTTGTTACTGATATCAGTAACAAGGATTTATCTCAACTTCTGGCTGCCATTGATGTAATCAGTTGATCAGTTGATCAGGTCTCAGACAAGATTAACCAACGCTTTTAGTTAATGGGCTAATGGGCTGACACAAAACCAAAATGAGCAGGGTTCAGAGACAAATGAGCAAAAAACGAAGACACATTTAATTCACACAACGTAAAGTCTGAAAACAAAGACATAGAGATTAATCGCATGTTCTTACCTAATGAGCCAAGCTGCTATCTCTGCCCCATCAAAGGAAAGAGACTTCCAGAAGTACTTTTGCCCTGTGGAAGCACGGTGTCCATCTCTTAGTCCATTCATACATCCTCCAGTGTCAGTCGGTATTTTAAGGGCTAGTTCCTTGTTTCGTGTGCGTCCAACCCAGTCTTCCATTTCCAGCATGCCAACTCCTACAGACCATAAGCAAGAGGAAGATTCTCACTGCATTTCAGCAAACCATATTTCCTCCTCTGAAGTTCTAACTTTCTCTTCATTCATCCCATTCCCACGGCAAGATGGCCGGCATGCCCTGCTCTAGTAACAATGTGGTTGTTCTCCAGACAAAGACAAAAGTAAAGAAAAAGAAGGAAACTGGTAACACGAAGCTCCAAAGCAGTTGTACCCATCACCTATTGGCCTACCTAAATCTAAGGAAGAGCTCAGAATTCCAAGCCAATCACAAGTTGCCATAACAACTTCCCAACACCTCAGGCGAAAAACCCACCCAAATTAAAACCAAAACAGCTTATATACTAGAAGGCATGAGAGATTCCTGAGTTCAAATGGTAGGAGAGAAAACCAAAGGTGCCTACCTCTGTGCAATTAGATGAGTAATCGCAACACCTTGTTCTTGTGGGTGACCTCAACTTGCCAGACATCTGCTGGAAATACAACACAGCCGACAGGTAACAGTCCAAGAGGTTCCTGGAGTGTGTGGAAGATAACTTCCTGACTCAGCTGGTAAGTGAGCCCACCAGGGAAGCTGCCCTGCTGGACTTGTTGCTTACAAACAGAGAGGGACTGATGGGTGGTGTGGTGGTCGGAGGCCGCCTTGGACTCAGCGACCATGAAATGTTAGGATTCTCAATTCTGGGCCAAGTAAGGAAGGGAGGCAGTAAGACCATTACCATGGACTTCTGAAGGGCAGACCTCAACCTGTTTAGAGCACTGGTTAATAAAGTCCCTTGGAGTGCAGTCCTAGAGGGAAAAGGGGTCCAGGAAGGCTGGACTTTTTTTCAAAAATTAATTCTTTAAGGCTCAGGAGCAGGGTGTCCTCACATGTCGTAAGACAAACCAGCGGAGTAAACAATCGTCGTGGCTGAACAAGGAGCTTCTGCTTGGAGCTCAGGAGAAAGAAGAGAGCCTACCACCTTTGGAAAAAGGGGTTGTCTACTCAAGAGTATAGGGATTTAGTTAGGTCATGTAGAAAGAACATTAGGGGGGCAAAAGCTCAGCTGGAACTCAGCCTGGCCACCACTGTAAGAGACAACAAAGAGTTTTTACAGATATATTAACAACAATTAAAGATCCAGAGAGAGTCTCCATCCTTTACAGGATGCAAAGGGGCACATAGTTACCAAGGATGAGGAAAAGGCTGAGGTACTTAATGCCTTCTTTGCCTCAGTCTTTA
>JAOXOE010000874.1:36844479-36875234 GCA_028565055.1 Phoeniculus purpureus
CTGGGGTGGGGGGGGGTCCTGCTTTGGCAGGGGAGTGAGATTAGATCATCCTAGAGGTCATTTCCGACTCCTAACATTCTGTGATTCTATGATTTTATGATATCACGAATAAAGCAATAATCAATGAGAACCACATAAACTGGAATATAGCTTGTAATGGAAACTGCATACTCTCAGTTTCCTGAGATATTGGGAAATGCATATGGAAGACTTTAAATGTTATATCAAATTTGGGGCACAGAATCATTGGAGAAATTCTTCAGGAGGAAAAGTTTGCAAGTCTAGACAGTAGAAACTTGGGAAAGATTGAAAATTGGAATTGCTTCAATAAGCAGGCGATAGGGAAACACGATCATAACTTTTTCAGTACATATAAGGTATCTGCTTTTAAATAAGGGAGCAGCAGTCTGCACATTAAGAGAACATAAAGTAATAGTTTCAAAAATGATCCTAGTCATGTCTAGATGACACTAACTTATGGGTCATGAGTAATACAAAAATATGTGCACCAACCTACCGTGCATAGCTTGGACTTACCTGCTGATATGAGCTTTCTGAAAGAAAGGTTAATTTTAGAACATAAACAGTTCTGAAGGACTGATGCCAGATTTAGGAGAACAACACAGATTATGCACACAGCACCGTGTTACTGTCTGCAGTTAGTCCCACATATGTCTTTTCAATGCAAAAATATTATTTTCCTGGGCTGCAGTCAACACTGAATTCAAAAGGAGAAAGAAAGGGAAGGGGAATGTACTTTCACTTTCATTTAAACTTCAAGCTATTCTTCTCAGTTGTATTCAATTCGTAGCCATTTTACAAGTGCCGCGGTTAATTTGCATGGTAATGACAAAGTTTAACAAATAGCATTAATGCCTGAAAGAGGTACAATCCATTTAAATTACTGCAGCATTGCATTACACATTTTCAACTGCAATTTAAGAATGAAAGCTTTTCAATACTTATGTGCCATGCAGATTCCCAAAGCTCAGCAATATTTGTGTTTTAAGAACGTAAAAACTCTTTTCCAGTCCACTGTGAAAGCTCTGCTCTTTAGTGACTTCCAAAACCCTATTCATAAATACTGATTAGGCACTATTTCACCATAGGGCACAGCATTACTCGCACAGCTCCCTACCGAGGGCCAGATTCGAAATGTTAGTACAGTAAATCAGGCCAAATGTCCCGGTAATTCTGTACATGAAAGACCATCTTTAATAAATAGGCATTAACTAGGGACTCAGCTCATTTTATTTTTAGTTTGCAAGTGTCAAATGCCCGCGACTGATTTAAGGGGGGAAAGCAGTTGGCAAGGAATGCATAATATGATTGCACCATTTAAACGCAAAAAAGCCTGGAGGCACAGACCATTTGCAGTTCGGCTGACAAACAGCTAAGGGAGTGAATCCAAGAAAATTCACTCTGCTAAATAATGGGACATATATTTTCTGCTATGTTCTTGAAAGGGCCACAAAATTAACCACTTTTGCATAACAAGTGGAAAAAGCTCCTGTACACCTGTGGAGTCCTTTGCTTTTTGGACTACTGCCTTGTAATACTCTGTTAAGCATCAAAATTCATTAAAATCTTCATTTTAATTGTAGTATCATTACAGAAGCAGTGTAGAAATTATGAAGCCCATTACCCACCAGTCATACTTTATAATACTTCTTGTAACCATTAAATATACAATTAACAGTCCCATGTATTTTGCTCTTAAAACATAGTATTTCATCAGGAGAAAACCCCATCACATTTAATCCAGAATATTTGGGAGCAATTTGATTATCAGAGTCATTTTCCTGCCCTTTTGATAGCTTTGCCTCAGGAAAGTCATTTCTCTTCTCCATTGCAATGAAAGATTCTCAAAAGTTTGACCATGTTGAAGTCTACAGTGCCCTCAGGCACCACTATATGGATGATTCTCTCATTTTGGAGCAGCTCCATTCTAATCCTTACATGTGTAGGTAGGGTACCAATTAATTACTGTAGATATTTTCATACACTTCTCTTACGAACTGTCGTTTCCAAAAACTACACCACAGCTGCTGCTAAACCTAATTTCCAACATAATTTCCAGAAATGCTAATTAGAACTGCAGGAATGGACCTAAAAAAAAAGATTGTTAATTCATTTGGAGATTTAGATCACTCAGTATCACAGAAACACAGAATCACTCTGGTTGGAAAAGACCCCTGGGATCATCAAGTCCAATCGTTTACCCTACCTTACAAGTTCACCCGTAAGCCATATTCCTCAACACTTCATCCAAACCACCTTTAAACCATACAAGGATGGCAACCTGGGAAGCCCATTGAAGTGATTGACCATGCTTTCTGTGAAAAAATTCTTCCTAATATCAAGTCTAAACCTACTCTGTTGTAACTTTAACCCACTCCCTCTATCACTAATTGCTTGTGAGAAGAGACCAGCACCAACCACTCCACAACACACTTTCAGATATTTGTAGAGAGTGATGAGGTCTCCTCTCAGCCTCCTCTTCTTCAAACTAAAAAGCCCCAGCTCTTTCAGTCTTTCCTCATAAGATTTATTCTCCAGGCTCTTCACCAGCTTAGTTGCCCTCCTCTGTATCTGCTCCAGCACCTCCACATCTCTCCTGCATTGAGGTGCCCAAAACTGAACACAATACTCAAGATGTGGCCTCACCAGTGCTGAATATAGGGGAACGATAACCTCCCTACTCCTGCTGGACACACAATTTCTAATACAAGCCAGGATGCCATTGGCCTTCTTGGCCACCTGGGCAAACTGTTGGCTCATATTCGTCTTCCTGTCAACTAGAACCCCCAGGTCCCTCTCTGCCAGACAGCTCTCCAGATGTACCTCCCCAAGCCTAGTAACATTGCATGGGGTTGTTGCTGCCCAAGTGCAGACCTGGCACTTTGCCTTACTGAAGCTCATTCCACTAACACTGGCCCATTGCTCCAATCTATCCAAGTCTCTCTGAAATGCCTTCTTACCCTCTGGCAAATGAACACTCCCACCTAACTTGGTGTCATCTGCAAACTTACTAATGATATACTCTGTGTCCTTATCGAGATCATCAATAAAGATGTTATACAGAGATGGTTCCAACACCAATCATTGAGGCACACCAGCTGGATTTAACTCCATTAGTCACTACTCTTTGGGCTCGGGCATTCAACCAGTGTTTTATCCAGCAGATTGTGTGCTTGTCTAAGCCATGAGCAACCAGCTTATCAAAGAGAATTCTGTGGGGAAGAGTGTCAAAGAGTTTTTGAAAGTCCAGGTAAACAATATCCACAGTCTTTCCCTCGTCCAATAGTCGGATCATCCTGTCATAGAAGGACATCAGGTTTGTCAGGACAGATCTTCCTTTAATAAGCTCATGTTGACTGGGCCTGATCCCTGGTTGTCCTATATACGAAGTGCAATGGTACTTGAGATGATGTGTTCCATGATCTTCCCTGGTACCAAGGTCAGACTGACAGGTCTACAGTTTCCTGGATCCTCCTCTTCGTCTTTGTTGTAGATGGGTGTTACATTTGCCACCTTCCAGTCCATTGGGACCTCCCCAGCCAGCCAGTAAATAATAGAAAAAATATAATTTATCCTGCCAGGAGTTTAGGAAAATAACCCACTCTAGCAAAGGGAATAATGCAAGACTACAGTGTAGCTGAGTGTACTTCTGGACTTCATAAAAGTTTTCTACCATATTTAAAAACATTATCCCTAATGCAGGAGAATTCCACATGTGTGTTAGTATTGGCTGCACTAAGAGCTCTTGCCTTCAGCCAAACACAGGTGATGAAAAGGAGTGAAGCCTGGAAAATACAATCTGCCTGTACCTCAGTATGTTCAAGTTCCCAGGATCTACTGCAGGTCTTAAAAATTTTGTTGCCAGAAATCGAAAATATTTCCACCAAAGAACAAAACCTCTCTATTCTGAGGTGAAGTTCATAGCTGTGGGTGATCCTGAATGAGAGCCTTTGGCCCTTGGAGTGCTGTAACTATGTGCTTCCACACCAAGCCACTTGAGTAGTAGTAATAGCCCTGAGAGAGCTATCGATGTCCGTACAGAAGGACTGAGAGCATTGACACGAGACTTGTGGCCACCAGCATGCCTAACATTAAAATAGCACAAAGAAGTACTGCCTTGCCAAAGTCTTATTTTTAGCTTGACAAATACATTGTTTTTGCAACCTCTCATGTCTTTGACACACCTCTTCTTTCAAGGCTTCAGAGAAACAGAGGAGGAAAGAAGCCTTCAAGAGAATCGAGAAATCAGAATGGCGTGGTCAAAGTTCACTAAACATTATCAGCCATGACAGATAGGTTTTTTTTCTCCAGGAGTTTCACAACATTGAAATGTTTAGAGAACTAAATCAATGTGTTCTAATGCACTATGAGTTTAAGAACGTTCAGTGTGGAATGCATTGTGGAATTTCTACAGGTTGGCAAAGAGAAAAATACTGCCTTTTGTACAGAAAATACATTTTCCCCTGTGTATTCTCCACATTCCTGACCAGTACAATTCTCTACATTCTGACAATCAGAAGCCACAATTTACCAGAAAAAGGCTTTTTCCCTTTCTGAATGATACAAAAACGCAAAGGAATTTTCAGCTTAAAATATTACCTTTTTTGTTTTATCTTATGAACTTCTGTGGTATCGTGGCAAAACTAGTCCTATAGAACTTGGGCTGTAAAAAGAAAAGGGAGAGACTGTCTTTTTATGGAGAGGTCTGAATTGCTCAAATTGTTCACTTATGGTAGTTCTGTTCATGGGTCAGAATAGACTGTGATGATCCAGAAAGGCAAAGTTCTCCTTCCTTTTCTATCCAGTGCCCACATCAGAGCATACAAGTTCGGTGCTTTAATTTCTTCTAGCTTTTTTTCAGGCATAATTATCTCCACACATGGTATATATAGGTAGTAATTTCATATAGCTCAGGAAAGCAGATAGATGCAAGGATGTATAGAATTAATACTGGCAAAGCACTGAAATGCTTTGACTCAGTTTACTAGTTCAAAGTTCAAACTTACCATTGGAGGTATTAGAAGCACCTTGCTATTTTTGCACAGTCTTGGGAAACCTTAGATGAAGGATTAATAATATCGAGGTGACACTTTGTTGAGATAATGTTGCCACGGGAAATTGTAATATTAATGTTATTGTTTATAATGGTCTTTTACAAACATATACTATTAAAATACAATTTCTGCTCACACTTGCTAATAAAAAATAAATTCCTGTATGCCTGATACCACTTCAAATTTTGAAGGACAGCTAGTAACAGCCTTGGCATTGTTTTAGCTGGCATTTGGGCAAATAGACTGTATAATGAGTCCTTAGTTCTCCTGAACCAAAACTTTGCTGGACAGTTTCATTTACAGTGCTCAAACAAAATGACCTCCCAATATAGCTTGGAGGCCCCTAGATTGCTGCAAATGAGACCTGACATTTCCTTATGGGTGAAATATTGGATTATAGCAAGGAATACAACAACATAATTTTATTTCAGAGTCTAAGTGAAAGTGATGGTCAAACAGATTAAGACATAAAATTCCTTTGTAAAATTAAATTATTTATGATCTGATGCATACCCTTTGTTTTAATAACCATATAATACAATTATTTTATACAGCAGAGAATCCGTATTCATTGACGTTGCTGACAAAACAAAAATAGCATCACTGCCAGCAGAAGAATTGAGAACTTCAGAGGGCAGTACACCTGACGTCCGAGGTTTTAAAAGAAGAGCACTTGTAATTTTTGGTGGTTTTGTAATGACATTTGTCTGTTAAGCCGATTTCTTTCTCATCTCTAATGTTAGTAAGAACCATCAACTTTTTAGGAGTAGTTTTACCTTATCAGTGTTTTGTATGACTAGGTATGTTCATATTTTGCATGGATTATTATGAGTTTTACCTGTATCTCTATTAGTAATTTTGTGCCTGCTATCAAAGGGACGTCCCAGAAAGCCTATGTTCAACTGTCTGCAAGTCTAAATATTTCCTAAGTAACTCTCATGCAATGATTACTTAGGAATTAAAACCTAAATAGCATTAATTCAAGTCGTTGAAACTGCTGGATCAAAATAAGATATAATAGCTAAGAGAACCGGGTCCAAGGTCTTTTATACGCTTTTAATATGATTTGCTCTTCTGTGTAACTCTTAGGAATTACACACCGCATTAAAACGTATGGGTAATTCCTTGTGCTGCTCAATTCCTCTGCAAAGTACTACTGGTCACACACTTGAAGGCATGGTAATGTCTTGGCAATTAATTCACCAAAGGGAATGATATTTACAATGCCAGCTTTCAGTCATTACCAGAAGTTTTATACCGAACTTTCTTTTTTATAGTGACCTTTTCATTGTGGAGTTTGAATACACACAAAACTTCTTCAGAAAAAAAGCAGAACTAATTTAATCATTTGGAAATTCGACGTATTTTCAGAAAAGCAGGTTATTGTGTCAATTCAATGCCAACACGGAGAATTATGGAGATTTCATCGTGCCTAATGACTGTTATACGTTCTTCTCTTAATTAACAAACACATACAAACAGTAATCACTAAACAAAACAAAAAAACCTAAAAACCAAGAACAAGAAATGCGAAATCCTATCAATGATGTGAAATGAGCCACTAGGAAGAAGACATCTTTTGTCAGTGCACCAGCACTCAGTCATTAAGTCCACTACTCAAAAAGCATTTCTACAATCCCAAAAATAAACTAAACTACCAGCAACAAAAACATTTCCCTCCTTTTCATCATGGGATATTTTTACATTAAAACTATTTGGTATGATGGATTATCTCCCTGTTGTAATTCTGGAGCAGAGATTTCTCTATGCTCTTTTAATGAAACAGTCAAATAACTTACAAAATCAAACACAGAAAAAAATTAAACCTGGACAACGTAATGGTAGTTCAATCTCAGATAATCACATAACATTCTCCATTCTTATGTATACTGTAACCTCTGTGTATCGTCAACAGTTCTGTCAAGAGCTTATAGGTCACTCTGCACACGTCACCTATCCTCACATAGTGATTTTCAAAAAAACATTTTCTGGTTTCTAGTGGTACCAAAGATTTAATGGCCCCCTAACCTACTGTCTGGGTGTATTTTTTCCAGCATTCTCTGGATGTGACGAACCTCTCCTTTCATCAAGATTGCATTTGATCAAATATCAAAGGTGGCAGGTGGGGTTTTTTTGGTAAGGGTTCAAAATTTTGGTCATGACCAACTGAATTTTCTCTTACTCTCCTGTTCCTAATGTTGTGCCATGAGACTGCATCTTTGCGCGTGGCAACTAAAACTGAATCACAAAAGCTCTGCATTCTATAGGTGTTGCTCAGCAAAGCTTTCCATAGTACACCAGAGATTCCCAAGACCAGCTGCAAAGTGTACTGTTACAAGCAAAATACCCAAGGACTCTTTCACAGAATCATGGAATCATAGAATCACAGAACTTCAGGGATTTGAGATAGGGGAAATTTTACTGTTTATGAGCATGACTCAGAATCGTAGATGTTTGAGATTACGTCCTCAGTCTACCTGAGCAAGGCAATATGGCAGGGTACATGTGTGCATAAAACATGTTTCTGCAGTCACAGAACACTAAACGTACTTATTTTCTTTTATTCAAGTTGTAAAATGTGCCTTTAATATCACGTTGCTCAGATAGGCAAAAGCAACAGCAAAACTTATGTATCCTTCATTTCTTGATTAAAAAATGCGTGACTGTGCACAGAAACATTGCTGAAGCTCCTAGGAGCAGAATGACTTTACTATTTCCTGGTTAGCAAGTTCCACAAATCAGGGAATGTCTTTTACAGAACCCTCTGTTACCCTGTATTCAGACTTGAAACTCCTCCTGTTGATATGTACCTCATTTGCTGTGAAGCATCAACCTGACCTCACTTACAACAAGTACGAATTGAGGAACAGCTTTAGGATATCATTAGGTACACAAAATCCATTCATTTTCTTAGGAAAACTTTTCAGAAGCATCAACTTTCCCTCAAGAGCATTTAGCTGTCTGTACACATAGAGGATTTCTAAACCACTTTATAATATCCCAAAACAGAGGCCATTTTTTAAGACCAGTCAAAAGTATTAAAAAAATCCCAAAATAAAGGAGAAACATAATTAAAAGAATTAAAAATAAAAATATTTTCTCAAACAGAGAAACTACTTCTGTCACAAATGTGTTGTTGTTTAATATAGTCTTGTCAGAGCAGGGATTTGGATACATGGAAAAAAAAATCTTTTATTTCCATTCAATATTTTCAAATCAATAGGGTGTTTCAATCACTTCTATCACATCTTAATTTATTTTCTAAATGGAGCCTGAATTAGTTGAAAGCAACTTTATCAAAACTGATTGTTTGTAGTGAACAGGAATGCAAGAAGTGCACACCCTGCAGCACGTCGCATGTCCAAAGACAGCACGAGATCAGCAAATTAATAGGGGTCTAGAACACTTCAGGAGTGCAGCTGGTATGTAGAGTCACTCTGGGTTAGTCTTCCTTCTCCTTTCTTGTCCTTTTTCATGCATCTTGCAGGAAATTATAGAAGTTCTCCACCACACTGGTCACCTTTTTCATACAGACCACTGTTATTTTTATTACAATGGGTGACCTGCTTTGGGAAGATCATTCCTACTGAAGTAAGAAATAATAGTCTATCAAAGTAGATTCATCTTCATCAGATGTGTATATATATTGGGCTTTTGGAAGCACAATCTTCTGAAGATTGTTCCTTCTTTTTGGAGAGAGAGATGAACAGCTTATGAATCAAATCTTCAATGACTACACCTTTAAAAATTAAATCCAGCGTTGATTTTAGCTCACTCTGCAAAAAGAAGTGCATAGCCTTGTAAAATATTCACGTTATACTTCAGCAGTTGTTTTGCCACTCCTGCTGTAAGTGACAACAATCTGCAAAAACCACTCAGGACATAAACCACTGTCACTGTCCCCACCCATTCACTACCAACAGGGGAAGACATCCTCTTACAATCATCAAGCAGCCCAAACTGCACCATCAGGTGTGAGACCCAAGTTACACTAAGCCAGTGCCAGCTAACAGTAGACCAGGTACACACTACAGCGGAGCAGAGAACAGGCTGTAACAAACCAATTCATGCCCAACGAATGCATTCAGTTTTTCACAACCTCAGCCAATATT
Source organism: Phoeniculus purpureus (assembly GCA_028565055.1). NCBI lineage: Eukaryota > Metazoa > Chordata > Aves > Bucerotiformes > Phoeniculidae > Phoeniculus > Phoeniculus purpureus. Next base: position 36,853,667 of record JAOXOE010000874.1, read on the forward strand.
AGAACAAAGAAGATCTGGCATTTCCATATCTGATTTTTTTTTTACATATGTAGTTGGAAGTATTTGTAATGTGACTGTATTATTTACTGCTTGTTAAAGATTTGCTGCAAGCAGAAATTGATTTGGTTGATGGAACATCATCTGGGTAGATTTTTGTTTTAACTTTCTATTTTTAAATTTTTTTCAAAAATCTTGTTGTTGAAACTCTCTGTTCTCTCACAACTACCCAATTTCAATGATATGATGCATAAAGCTTTGAAGTTTTTTTATATATGACTGGAATGAGTCTAAACAATAATGTTGCACACAATTTTCTATTCTGATTAAAATTAGCAAAAACGAGAACAATGGGTAGTACTCCATTTTAATGTAGACTGTAATTTTTAAAGACTAAATAGGCAAATCACAGTGACAGAGTAATAATTAAATTAGATTTACTGTATGGTAAAAAAAATATCATCTTTTTTGCCTCCTTTGTTTACATTACTGAAGGTTATTTTCAACCTTTTTCTTGTTTTTACATTAGGTCAGCAGACTCACAGAACTAAAACAAAGCTGGAACATTTGCTGATTGAAGAAATTTATAATAAATGCATGATGAATAACCAAAAGAACTCTGTGCAATCTGGATCTTCTCAATTCTGCTGTTGCAGGGGGATTGGACTAGACGATCTTTCAAGGTCCCTTGCAATCCCTAATGATTCTATGACTCTATGATTCTATGATAGGACTCAAGCAAATAAGAATTCCTGTTAGGAAACCGGAAAACCATAATTTTTGTGCATATATTTTGTATATAAACGAAAGTCTGAAAACTTCCAGCACTTTTTATGCAGTCAACAGCTTTCAAAATTCTTTTTCAAAATATTTTCACAAATACTCCTAGGCAACTGTTAGAAAATGTGACACAATATTATTAATATTTACAATTTTTTTTTAAATAGTCCATGTCCTCATCTGTTGGAAAGGAATTTAATTCTAAAGTTCTCACTGATGGAAACTCATTTATTGCAAATAGTATATTAAATGCTTTTGTCTAGTCTCAGACATTCATTCTTCAACTCTGGTTTGGTATCACTGCAAAGGTGCAAATACCAAGGATAAGAGAATGATTTACTTCCTTAGGTTAGTACGCCCATCAGTCCCCTTGCCAACACTGACATATGTATTTGTAGTTTTACTGGCTCTTTTTCTTTTCATTGCATCTTGTTTCCTGACAGAAGAGCTGAACTAAAAATTTATTGCCAAACTGTGAAAAAAGACCCTGTAATTAATTCTGCTAAATTCTTAAGACACTCTAAATATTTGCTGCTCTCTTTTGACATGTGCAACCGTCATATCAAAACCAATCTGTCTGTAAGTGATTGGTAGAGGCGAGGGTGCAACAAGGAGAGAAGGCAGTTGTTGAGTAGATTAACCACTTTTCTAATAGTTTTGTAAATGAAAACTAATAATGAATGAGTGGAAAAACTCTGAGTAACAGGTAGAGTGAATGCATTTTTAAAATACCATTCTATTCCCCCTTCTAAACTTTTTTAAAAAATCTGCTGAATAGAAATACTAATTGGAAATACTATTACGGGTAGAGAACAGTGTTTTTCCTCACAAGCATACAGACAAAACCCTTCCCAAAAAGTGGGTACTAAAATTGAATTTGGCCTGAAGATCTGCGTGCCCATTTCTGCTATCAACGGATTTTATCATAGAATCATAGACTCATAGAATCATAACGGATTGGAAGGGACCCCAAAAGGTCATCTAGTCCAATCCGCCTGCAACAGCAGGATCACCTAAACTAAGTGACACAGGAACTCATCCAGGCGGGTCTTGAGCATCTTGTCTTGCTGTTCCTCCTCCACCAGCCTTTTGCTCCTGCTCATCTCCCTGCCTTTCAGCGATAGCTGCCACTGGCTACAACGCAAGCAACAAACAGTGGCAGCATTCTAGTAATTTTTCTCACTGCTCTGGTATATCAGATCATTAACACAACTCTCTGAGGAAACACCATTTAGAACAAGTGCTTCAGCAACATATTTGCAAGGCACTTACGTTTTGTTCAGTTGAAACCTTTTCCTCTGCTCTCTTTCCTTCCTCAAAGGAACTGTCACTCACACAAGAATTCATCTTTTTGCATACAAATCATTGACCAGATGTAGCGGCATCGGGCAGACCATTTGCCGAGTAATGATATGTAAGCTTCCTTAGAAAACATGGTGGAAAAAAGAGAATGTTTTCAGGTAGTACAAACCTTTTCCTTAGTCATTAAAATTAAAAGGCAAACACGCAATATAAGTGAAGTCAGTATGTTAATTTAAACTTCTAGACACCTGTAATTTGACCAGGATGTACTGAAATATTCATCTTCGGTTTTCTTTTAGAAAAGGTAAGAGCCACAAGCACCAAAACGGTTTTTTGTGTGTCTCCTCAAGCGAAAACGTTCAGAAAATTCTGTGACTGAATGACAGAAAGTCCTGAGCAATTTTTCTTTCTTTCTGGAAGACAAGCTACTTTTAAAGGTATTAAATCAGGCACTTCATGCAGAGATTCTCAAAATCACTAGCCACCCTGGAAATTTTGATCAAGGAAAGAAATAGTTAAGGATTATCTTAGTGTTGTTTGCTGAGGTTGTCTTTATGCCAAGTTTCTGTGAAGCTGAGAGAATGAGGATTTACAAAAACACTGCAGCAGACTGCAGCACCCTTGTGCTTGACTATATCCTTTTCCTAATGGATGAACCTCAAAAGACTGGAAATTTGTGTTAATTCTCCCTCTGTTCAGGGAATTTATTTTCAGAGAGGCTTAGCTTTCACATAGGCATTTACATAAAGAGCCTGAACTTTAAAAAGGTGTTACGTTCTTTTTCTTCTCCATGCCCCCATAGGCACTGCGGGGCTGAAACAGCCATCACACTGGAGTTGAACTTAGTTCCTGTTATTTATCAGCAGGAACACCCAGGAAGCAGATCTGGGGCAATCCTGCTGGTTATCCAACGTAAGAACTTTTGGGCACACACTGCTTAGCTGGATACATCTGAAAATGTGCACAGAGGGGACCATTCTCACACAGCAAGTCTGTGTGGTTCTCTCCTACACATGTGTCCAAGAGCTGTCCTGTGGCCAGGACAAGGTGGACACACCTGTATTAAGTTTCCCCTAGAAAAAGAAACACTTTGTGCCACTTGGGCAGCAGATAATACAAGCAAGCTGTCCTGAGCTCCTCAGAGACAACACAGACACGAGCTGCCAGGGGTCACAAGCACACTGATCTTCATGAAATCCCTAAGGGGCAAATTTAAATAGAGAGCCCTTGAGTGATAGCAAGGAACTTTGCCTTTTCTGTGTTGAGCAAAGGCAATTGTGCACTCTGGATAAAATATTCTGTTTCATTTTCAATCTTTAAAGCTGTCATCAGCACAGCCCCTGACACCAGATGATATCACGTTCAGCAGTACTTATGAGAAGTACACTATAGCTTTTGTCTGGTGGTTTTTGTGTTTAAAACTGTACAGGAAGGATGTTTCCAAATCCCCCTGTTTCAGTTTTGCATCTGCAGATACTGCACAGAGACTATTTGCTGTGAAATACCTGTCAGAAAACACAACCTGGTTTAGTGACAGGGATATTTTCAGTGGGTTTTCTGCACTCATGGACCTGAAAAAACCCATTACCCTCAGGATTCAGAGCTTTTTTTTTTTCAAAAAATCCTCTTTATGCAGATTTAAAGGCTCCTTACATTTAGTGATTGTGAATAAATAAGTCAATGACACCAATATGTCCGGTGCATGTTTCCTCACAAAGTACTGCATGGTCATGTTATGCACGGAGAAGCAGCACATTCAGCAGCTAGGTCTAGTCCTAGCTGTGCCATGATTTACTGTGTGATTCTTGGACAATCTCTTCCAAACCTTCTCTTTCCTTTCCATTTTGTGTTGTAGCTATTCAGAACACAGTGTGTCCAAAACTCTCTCTCGTGCCCTCAGCACAACAATACATGAGATGAAGCACAAAATCTAAATTTGGATTGCTTGGACTGTCCTGATGTTGCAGTAAAAAGAAACATAAATATTTCCTTTTAACCACGAATACAGGTAGCATTTCTTACTGATTCCAATAAAGCTAAATATTCTGGAATGCAGTCAGCAGTGCAAGGAGAATACACTTTATTTTTCCATTTCAGTTTGACTGCATTTGGTTTTGCATTCCAGATGTTATTGCACAGAAAAGGTTACAAATAGTTCTCATTCTTTTCAAGAACCAAAAAGACCTTCCAAAACCTGGGGAAATAGGAGCAGTATTTTGCTGGTTTAGAGTTTGGGATTTTTTTTTTATTGTTTTAATTTGGGTTTGGGAAGATTTTGTCACTGTTTATATTAAAAAAAAGTTCTAGAACATCCTTCCTCAGGCAATTTACTTCCAACATATGCTTGCTAATGGATATTTGGCTATTTTTAAAAGATAAATATTCCAAGATAAAAATAAAACCTGCTTGCAGGTGAAAAGTATTTTATTTTTGACTTCCAAAATAATGACAGGAAATAGGAAAAATCTAACTTCAAAAGGAGGAGCTGTGGTGCTATACAGACCCACAATACCTTTGAGCAGCGATACCTTTCTGCCCACAGAAGTCAATGCACCAACACCACGAGGAAGATAAATTAGCTTGCCATGACCCATACTTTCGCCAGCTCAGCTGTATCTGCAGAACCACCCAGATACTGCAGCATAGACATAACCTTGTTTATTACACTGTAGTGTTTGCATTCAATTTCACTTCTGCTTTAAATGCAACTTTCAGTAAATTGGATAAATTATTTAGACTTTATCTGTTATAGAAAACTGACCTGTTTTACGATACTAGCGTTTTAAGAAAGGGATTATTGTCTTATTGTGGACACTTTAAACTATGACTACAAAGGTTCTTTACTAGCCATAGGTACTCCTGTGGAAGGATAATAAATTATACAGATATAAATTGGTTTTAAGCAGCTATAAATTCCTTTACTCTCAGGATTCAACCGGTGGCAGCTTTAGAGTTTTAAACCCTAAGTTCATATTTGCTTAAATCTCTAATAGAAAGACCCAAATTACTGTTTTAGCTAAATGAAAAAAAATAAATAAACCCCCAAACCTTTTCCCAACATTTTAAAGGCAGAAACACCAGAAGGATTTACACTAATTTTATGCAATATATTTTTTAATAAAATTGAAGATAAACTGGTATTAAATTTCTTCCATTCCTGTTTTACTTTATCAGTTACCACTAGTCCCCATTATCTCATAAGATAATGCACCCTCATTTTCAGAGTGGAAAGAGAATCCACCTAATACAGAATATAAATATGATGCCTGTATTTCTACCTGAATCCATGTTCGTTGAGGAAAAGGATACCCCTAGATCATGATAGAAGTGCCACGCTGACGATCTATCTCCGGAAAATGTCTCATCATTTTTTCCAGCAGCAGTTTTGCCAGAACGGAGTCAGAGGGGAGAGAAACATTGGCTGCATATAAATTAGTAGTATATCTGTTGTTAATATGATGAGGACTGATGTCTCAAGCAGTGATTCCAGGTCATTTATTCCCCTTTAAATCCTGGACAACTGATGATTTCACAAGAATCTTTCTAAACAGTATACATGATCTAATTTTCTGCTATAGTAGCAGAACTGATAATATAAACCACCTTAACAAAAATCTAGTAATTTAAACTCTCGTAGCTTTCAAGTCTCATTTTCTGAAGCTTTGACTGCTTGTAAAGACAAATGAAGAAATCAGGAGCAGGACTTGCAGCACATATTTCTTCCAGGTAAGTAGTGAAGATGCTTTTCCTATACTGCTTGCCCCTTCTGAAGCAATTAGGAACATCTCCCCATAGCCTAAACCTAACTGTACTCCACAAGGCTCGGAGAAATATCAGGTGGAGATTACTCTGAGTGTTGCTGCCAATGCGCACAAGGGACCAGCACAGGATAAAGAGAGTCAAGTGGGCTATATAACCTTTGGACAAGAGCACTGCACAGCCTTGCTTTGGTCAGGTAGATTCCTGGTAGTGGGGCCACGAGAAGCCCTGAGAAGAAGGTCCTGTGATTTCAGTAGAATTAGGGTTGTCCCTCAGTGACTAAGCAAAGTCTTCACCAATAATACAACACTGTGAACATTTCTGGGGACTAATTTTCTTATTAAAAAGTTTTAATTAAACTGAAACCAAAAAGCTTTGAAAGTATAAGGTGAAAAATATAACACTTGTGATGCATGCCTTCAACTCACTAAGCTTTGCATTTTGGAAAATATTTACTGCAATAGATGACAGCTAAATTAAATATAGTGAATGGATCTCTCCTAGGACAGTCAAATAAATGAAACCAGTGAGAAATTAAACCAAATAACATTGCATTTTGTATAATCATGTAGTAGAAATACCTTACTGCAACTCAGTTATTTAGCTTTGGTAACCTCCTATGTTCCAGCTTACACCCATTGCCCTTTGTCTTATCACTAGGTGACACTGAGAAAAGCCTAGCTCCATCCTCCTGACACCCAATCTTCACGTATTTCATTATAGCATATATACACTTCAGAAATAGGTATATAAATAGACAGAAATATTGGACAGAGTAAATAAGAAAAGCTATATTCAACACCATATAGGAAAAGTAAGTGGTGTAGCAAGAAACTTAACTCTTAAAAGAAATGGGTGTGTAAAAAAAAAGGTATAAGCCTGTGCCATTCACAGACTAGAATGTACACATCAGGTACAGCACAAAGTGTCCTAATGTCTTTGGCTGGTTTTGCCTATGGTGTCGTGGGAACAGCTTTGGAACAACATGATAGAATTTGCATATTTGTCTGAAGTCCTCAGAACCTGCCTCACCCTAACCCAAGCACCCTGAAATGGTGCCAAGGTTGGACAACAGTACATCTCCTTGGTTGGAGAATCTGCATCAACATATTTGTATTCTGTCTCAACACACATTTCTGAGCTGTTGTCTGTAACTGCGTGGCAGAGACACTGAAGCCTGAACAGTAATGAAGGCTAAGAATTAACTAAACATAGAAACAGCCAAGTTTCCTTGTTAGAGTATTGACAAACAACACCACTCCACAAGTGCACTTCTCAAAAGGACAAGCAAACCTGCATTTGAACAAATCTGAGATTGACAGAATATAAAGTTTCCCATAAAAATAATTGTACCTGATCAGACTTGACATGGTCTTGGGAATGCGCAGTGCATGAAAAGGAATCCAAGAGTGACTGGTGAAACAACAGGCAAACGGGGAATACACAAACATCAAATTGCACACAACACTGATCCTCCTAAGTGTGGAGTAGCCCCACACGATTTACTTTTTTTGGTTGCAGACAAAAAAAGGTAGGATGGCTGCCCCACATTCCCATTTATCCTAATTTATTGTGATAAGATAGAGAAGGCTGTCTTTACAAAATCAGGAATGTTGTTCCATAAAACACTTCAGGATGATAGCCATAAAATTCAGGCCATCTGTTTTGGAAGAGATAAGGGATCTGGTGAAGCACTAAATTAGGATTAGGTCTAAATCTGGCTTAGAGGTGCCAGTCAGGGTGTACAGCCATAGATAGCCAGACAGAAACTGAAAAAGATGAATAGCTTAAGTAAGCGTTTGAACTTTCTAGTTAAGTGCATATGTGTAATAGTTACGAATACTACCTCCTCTTCACCCTGGGTGGCATGATTCATGCTATGTGTGGTGTAAAGTGGGGGGACATTCTAGGAAGGCTATGTAGTAGGTGGGGCTGCAATGCTCTGTTAACTTAATTTCAAATCTCTTTCGGAAAAAGAAACTTGTCCACTTAATTCAGCACGTTTTGTAATGGAGATATGACAACTGAGAATCCTGCTTTTGTTGGGGTAGACGATTTTGCTTGCAGCATATAATTCTAAAATATCTGTGTCAGCTAGCTTTGTATTCAGCATCGGAAGAAAAGAGACGTCTAGATGCCAGCACTCTTATTAAAAAATATGCTTTTCACCTAAACCTATGGAAACAACACGTGGTGACTGTGAGTTTTAGATTGAAGTTATCAGTCGTCCGTCTGACCTTATGCTTCACGGACACTGAAAGGCAGCCGACCAAAGCACATTCATGGCCTGGCAGTTCTTTCAGGGTGTTGCAGCTCTGTGTTTTAGAACAACTCAGCTCAGAGGCAGATTAAGAGGAGCTCACAGTTTAAAAAAATCCCCAAAAAACTTGGTAAAGATACGACACAGCACTCTTTATTGAAGGCGTATTCTTCTCATCATACCTGGATGGACAAAACTTCTGATTCCAAGTCCACAGCTCACAGATAGCAAAAGAGGAGAAAGTGTAATTGGTTTTCATAGTTGCTTTACCGTACTGAAAAAACAGCCTTTTAGCAGACTGATGAACCTTTGTGCAAGCCCTTGTTTGTCTGTTTACAGGCTACATTTCACATGTTTTCTGTTGGCTAATAAAATGAACACGCTGCTGAGGAAAGATGTTACAGCCTTTCTGCAAGTTTAGCGCACACAGGCAGACTTGTTCATTCAATGACCAAAGATTAGTAACATTAGACCACCAGGACTGTTTCAGAAACCTTACAGAACTGAATCTGGGGGTTGATTTTTGTTTCAATATACAATACAGCATATTTTATTCTCACTTTTTTGGCTGTGTGTTTCTTGCTGCATTATTTGAGACAGCCTTTTAGCTACTCCACCGGCTATAACCTAGACTCTAGTATTATATGTAAAATGTGTCCTACCCCAAGACAATACACTTGTAAACCCACGTTATGGAAATTTATTCTGCTTATTTGGCCATATATCTATCCTTTACTGAGTTATTTGGAAAACTTACAGCTCTGGGTTTTATAGGAATTCAAGTCAGAATGGATTGCTAGATTAGGTTTCCTAATGTCCTTTGTCTGCCGTTGTTGTAAAGCCTCACATAACAGCTATGTGCTGTGAATATACTGAGACTAATTTAGTATGTTATAAATTTATTTGAAGGTTAGGAAGTTCAGAATTTTCTCCACTTAGGCAGAGTGGGACATATCTGGCTGAAATGCTATTCAAGCTCATGGGGTGCATGAAATGTTGCATGCACCCTCATGGAGGACTGCAGTGGAGACAAAACATTAGGACAAGCCCAAAAGAGGTTATCTTCATAGATGTTCAAACTTCAAAGGGATGGGGCCCAAGAACTCTGTTCATCTACGTGGTTTTATGACGTCATCATTCCTCAAAAAGAATCTGATTTCCTGCTATTTGACTCTCTGCCTTGGAGAATTTCCATCCTCTGATAATGAGCAAACATAGCATTGTTAGAAGCCAGGAACCAAGGAAAACTGATATAGCCAGTTGTTATTTTTCTGTTAAATGCGTTATCACAGTATCACAGTATCACAGTAATTATGTGGAAATATGTGGGAAACGACCATCATAAACACATACTTTAAACTAAAACTAAGTACCATTTCTAGATGCAGTGTTTTGTGAGGAAAATAATTTGCAGTCATTCAAATGCTAGCTAGTCTTCTTCTAAAGGCTGTTAAAAACCACAGTAACCTTTGAGAATGTAGCCTTTGAAAAATCTCAATTCCATATGGAAATGCAAGTTCAGATATTTATGCTGTTCTCTTCAACAGACTATTGACATGTTTCCGGGAGTAAATAGTAGAAACAGCTGTATGAAACAAATTTCATCATTTGTGGAGTCTATTTAACATATTTTAAATGTACTGAAATACATTACTCATGGAATATGAAATTTCTAGCTAAAAGCTTGTCATCAGCTGTCCTGGTTTGTGTTACAACAGAGCCAATTCTCTGTTCAGTGGTTTTATTTTGAAGATAAATTCCTTTGAAAAGACTGCACGTTGTGAAGTTAATTGCATGTCTTTTGCAGACAGTGTCTGCTTCTAGGAGTGATTACACTTGATGTTTGCAGTTACTACCAGGAACTGGGATTCAAAAAGGCTGAAAGTCTCTTGCTTGTTTTAGCTGCTGTAGAAACAACAGTCACTGCTAAAACTCGTGTGTCGTGTTGGATAACATAAGTAAAAGGGCCATTAATGAATAAAAAGTTCGTCCTCATAGGAAGAAGCAGACAGGATAGGTGACCCAGACCTGATCACTGAAGTAATCCACTCCCTGTACGTCACACTCAGTATAAATTTGAGGGATTACAAGGGTCAAACCATCTTCTTCTATGGCCAGCATCCAACAAGGACTCTGATCATTCTTATGCCTTCAACCTTTTTATGGTTACTCTTTCACTAAAGCTGGTTTTATTTGTTTTATTGTAGCCCATAAGTCTCTCTCCCTGACTCACTTTTTCTTCCCTTCTGGGAAAGAAGAGGGGTTAATAGAGAGCATCTGTCATTCACACGATGGCTAGTCCAGCCTTAACCCATGACACCAATTTATCAAGCAGGCTGTTTTGCTCAAAAAATATATGCTTCTTTCTTAACTGTACATACTTTATGAATGTTCTGAGGTGTTCTTTAGGGGAAAAAATAAAGAAAAAAGTATGACACAAATAACATTGAATACTTTCAAAATTTATGCTGGATGTGAGCATAATTTAGACTATACCACAGTTCTCCAATCATGCAAAACATGTATTTCTATATCTGCTTTCTTATGACTTAAAATTCAACATTCTATAAAGCATACTGACAGAGAGAAAGAGTCTTGCACTGATTCCTTCAATAAAAACACGGCAGGTTTTTCCTTCACAGCCCATTCAGTCTAATGTCATCTAATATACTGCTACCCTAATATACTACCTCAGTCTGTGGTGTAGATAGCTGCAAATAGGTGCTTGCTCACAGGTAACATGTCTTGAAGAAAACTTTTAGATGTAGGGACTAAGGGATAGTAGGGAATGGAAGCATCAATAAGTACAAAATTCATCAGTACATAATTTATGTGGCAAAGGTTCCAAGGGGCCAGGGTCTCCCTGCTCCCAAGCATTTTATCTTTGAGAAAATAAATCATATGAGGAGCCAGTGATAGCATTGTAGCTTAAGATCACAGGTCAAACAAGCAGAGAGAGAATCTCTGCAACAGTTTTTGCTCTGCTTTCTCTTCTGCGACTTTTCCACATTTATTTCTCCTGCCAGCCTTCTCAAAACATATCCTTGGCAAAAGGCTGCACATGGTTGAACAGAATGCAAAGACCTCAGACCTACCCAGATATTTCCGACAACTCTCAAACATGTGCCAAGACAGGCTAATCAGACACATGCCCACCAGATCAACCTTGGCAGAATTATCAGTCAACACCACCATTTCTCTATGGAGGTCACTCTTGTGTTCCCATCTACTGATTAAAACACTGCTTGAGAACAGTCTGACTATGGCAAAATTTAAACGTTTTAAGTTGCAAACATTTATTGCCCTGAATGTTTTGATCCTACTTTTATCATAAGAAAGTCAATGTCAATGCTAATAATAACCTGAAAGCATGCACTTTTATTTAATACCATTTGTCATCATACTCATCTGCTAAGTCAGATGTACCTTAACTGTTTGTGTTGTAACTTGACATTAGCTTTGACGGCTTCAATTATTTATGCAGTACGCCATATGTCTGAAGTTTAAAATAAACATATCACATTTATTCTAAAATGTGATGGAAGCAGACACTTTTAAAAAAAAATCTGAACAGCCCCATTGCCTCAGTATGTAGGTAGAAGAACAGAATGTACCTGGTTAATCAGTCAAAGAAATTATGATAAAAAATCAGCTACTTTAATAGTTTTCTTTGAAAAAAAAAATTGTTCATTTCTGACTTTTATTCATGAGATAATGAAATTATCATTAATTAATCATTAAATTACAAGAATATTAGCAAAATTTAAACGGTTTAATCAGGCATCTTATCCTTAAGGGTGAAAGTCATTCCTTACCACATAACCCCAAATAATTGAGAAACATGGATATAGTCAATTACACGCATTATATAAAGGCCTATAAACACAATATACAATACAGAAAATGAGATAAAAAATAAGGAAATATGACTATAAATATATTAATGTAATTCTTTGAAGATTTTTAAATGTGCAAGGGTTGGAAAATTCTAAATTACATCTCCCACAGCAACTGTATCTCAGCAATACGGTGTACCAAAAAAAAGTCAACTCTAATGCTATGTACTGTTCAGTATTAAAAAAAAGTTTATATAGCTGACTAGATTTATTTAAGGCTATTCTGGGATTCAGAAACTTCACAGAATGTCTCAGGAACATTCCTTAATGCAGCATTTAAGCAAATGTAATATGGGCATGCAGTTATAGCCAGAAATAAAGTTGGTGCTTCACTGATGTCGATGTACAACCTGTAACACACATTCTAGGCAGATGAAGTGCAACATGGGCTCTTGTCTGATAAAATTTGTATAATACTAAGCATGTTATATACACTCCTGGTATTTCTTATCAGTAGTGTTTATATAAGCCACATCACATCTACCTGCATTTTTTGCTGACTCTCAGCAACATTCAAGCTGCAGTTAATACAAGGCTTGATCCTGCACTTCAAAGTATCAGCCTCTGCTGTCTCCAGTGTCACAAACAAACTCATAATAAACCAGTTAGTGTAACTCTGCACCACATGAAGCATTAGGCACAAGCTATAGATAGCTAAGAAATACATTATTAGTGCAAGAAAACGTGATAGACTGATAAACATACACATTTTACTAGGCACTGTGACAGCCATAAGTTTTCTTTGCTTACAGGCTCTGAGATGATCTCTCCTAGCCACACTTAAAGGGCATCAGAAACTCCAAATTAGAGAAAAGCAGATGAAACCGTATTTTGGATTAATCCGAATGACTACCAGTAACTTCGTAGTTACTACTGGAAGAAATCCTAGTGTGAGAGTGTAAGAAACATTTCTGAACAAAATGTATACTGCAAAATACGAGTATGTAACTAAAGCAATCTTTCTGGAAAGACAGTTTGCACTAGCTATGCTTCTTACCATGCTGCTTGAGAAACACTTGCCTATCTTGAAGGCTGAGAAACACGAGGTGGTGGGAAAACCTACCAAAAGTAAAGTTCTGGTACAGATCTATGAACAGAGAGGTATGTGTGATACCTTTCTTACATACATACCTCTAAAAGCCTCTGAAGTAGCTGTGAAAATATTAGCTACAATTGTACTTCATTTTTTTCTGGACATAACTAAGACAATTCCTTAAGAAAGCTGCATATTAATGAGAGGTCACCTTCAAAGGACAGAAGCGCTTTCTGTTTAACACTGAATCACTTTCACAAGACTCCTTCTGCCTTATTTGCTTGTTTTTGGTGACACACAAAAGCAGAACAGTGAGCACTTTGAGAGGCCAAGCAGAATGTTAAGAAAGAGGAAAAGCTCTGCTAGATGAAGCAGGGAGGCCTTTCCTATAATTTTTCCAGCAGCAGTGGTGAGTGATAAAGACAATGTAGGCAGACCTTGTTTTGCAGTGGCACCACACACTGACAGTCCTTTCTCCAAAGCCCAGGTGCTTCTCACTCCAGGTGGCTCATAGCAGCACCCTTTGGCTAAAGTGCTCTGAATCCAATTGCCTAAACCTTCATCCTATATGTTAACTCCTAAATTTGGAACTATGACCAACATGAAAAGTTTGCATGTGAAGTATTTTGTCTGTGACTTATGGCAACTCAGGGTGCTTTGCCTGCCCTGAGATACACTGATTTATTGAAGGGGAGGCTTTGAAGTAACCAGAGTCCTAACTCAAAAGTGTTAAGCACCTTCTATGCCCTTTGGGGGGTTGATGGGGTGTTTTGAGCGCTTGGCATCTTGCAAGAGTCAAAAGTTTATCAGCCACAAAAAAACCTGTGGGCTGTAGCATTCCTGCTCTTTGAACTAAATCAGCAGCTGGGAAGGGACGCTTTTCAAGGTAAAAAAAGAATCCCAAAAGATAACTGACTGTAAGATGGTTTGAAATGGTTTTATTTTATTTGTTGTTTTAAATCATGCACAGACAAAACCTAGACTGTACTGTTTATATTTGTAGCAAAAGGTTAATTAGTGTTGGCAGAAGTCTCAGCACCAATCATATGGTACTGTCTGCTCCCAGCTTTAAAGAATAGAAGCAAACAAGTTTAAAAGGCAGGGCAAGGAAGGAAGTGTTTCTTCTCCACAATCCTTGACAGAAAAGCCATTTAGCAAAACAAACACAAAATAATTGGATTCTTTTTCTTTGCCTGTTCTCCAGCTAGTGCTGTCTTTACTCTTTCCCAGTCTTGCATGAGTTGAGTAGCAATAAAGGTGGCAGTGTCTCTTTTCTGAAGCAACTACAAAAAACACGTTGTGAGTTATTTCTGTGTTCTGCATGATGCAGAAAATGGCTGTGACTATTTGATAACATAGATCAAGGAGGAAAATTAGTCAGATTAGTCTGCATTTCCTCTTTAATAATCCATCACACCATATTTGTCCCCAGGTTCTTGTGCTTTGCTTTTTCTGCAACAATTTTTCATCAAAACACTCCTGAGCATTTTTTCTGTTTGCTCAGGGAAAAAGAGGAAAAAACCCCTGTCTAGTGCATTTGAATTAGAACATGTATTCTTAAGTGCTAACTATACTGTCTTGCACGATCATTTTTCATTATTGTGAAAACATATTTCATTTCCCTAGATCTCTAGGGTAGCTCAAAAAATTTATTTTATCTAGTTAATATTGTGAAACCCTCTGCCAGCTATGTTTCCTATTGATTTCCAAGTCACGTAGATATCACCCTGCAGATCTCAATCAGCAGCATACTTTTAGATGTGAAAATATCTGTCAAGGCAGGTCATTTCATTAAAAGGTAGCACCAGCAGCATCACGTATATAAAAACATGATTGCTTATTGGTCAGTCTTAACTGAATTAATACAAAAGACTTGTATTTCTAACAACACCTCTGCTATTTATTTATGAGAAAGGACAACTCCATGCATACAAATTTGGAAAAAACCCCAAAACTAAAGCATGCCCTTTTGCTAAAGATTACTTTTTAGGATCCTATAGGCACACAAATAGACCCTCTAGTACCCAGCTGCTAGACCATAAACTATTTCGATGTCTCATGCCTGTGTTTTGATAGCTAGTTGCTTAAATCTACGTTGCTCCAGAATCTGCTCCCTATTTCACAGAGCCTTTAGAATTAGACTTGCAACTCCACTTCTCAAAATGCTACAGAATTTAAATTTCTAATATAAAAGAGGGAGAACAAAAAACCCACGCTGCTACTGCTATGCTTCTTATGCTTTTAAAACAGCAGTTCTGAACCAAATATAAGGCTCACATATTTATGTCCCTAAAATAAAAACCTGTAGTTCAGACTGAGAGGAACAAGAAGATAGAATTCATGGTGTGTAGTAGCACTCTAATGAGCATTAGACTACACACCAACTACACTGCTTTGCAAGAAACTGTTTCTTCAGTCTATAACAACTGGCATATTGTCCTTCACTGGCCATTCCAGTCCTGTTTTTCCAAGTTATATTGTTATTTAAATCTAAACACCTCCTTTTTTCAAGCTCCTAGCATGTCCCAGTTCAATTAGCTGACATACATCCAAATGTGGTGTTTCTACAGACAAAATTTTTAATTCATGTGTATTAGTTGTTATTGCCAATGCATTTGGTGGAAAAAGATACGATGCTGAAGTCTGTTAAGTGGTGTATAAAAAGCAGTAACAGATAGAAAATGTGTTCCAAAGTGATTTAAACCCACACACAAAGAACCCTTAGAAGTCTTACACTGATTCATTGGAAGTTCTAAGGTAGGAAAAACAAAGCAAAGTAAAAATAATGCTGGAGAACTGTAGAAATGTTGTTTGAAAACTACAAAAGAAATCAGAAACCTGAACTCTGCACAGCATAACTCACTAGTCTACAGCTAATGTTATGTGAATTAATGATACACATGTCACTATACACATATGAAGTATCATACTTAGTAAAATTGGTTTTAAATTTAAAGTATTACTTCATTTTTACAAATTGTCCTACTCAACATTTATGAGTCTACTACTAAATGAGGTACTAGCATAAATAAATTATATTTGTTAGCTAAACCAACAAAGTAGTTCTAATGATACATTATCCTTGAATTTTTTATTCTGTTTGTCACTTTGGTTGTTAACTGGTAAATATCAGTTGTGCAACTATATCCCAGTCACCAAAATGAAATAATTATATAATTATATATTTTCATTTTCATTTCACCTGACATCAAGGGTTTAGTACTGTGTAAACAAGAGTTTTAGCAAAACTAAAAAGCATCTCGGCAATTAGAAAATGCAGTTTATCATTGACCTTAACATGAGATTTATACAACTTCTCTGGTTATCTCAGTGTGTATAACAGAGCTCAGCTGTTCATGGCTGTCATGACCATCACTGCAGGTCATGAAGAACACATGCACAAAGGGCACATCAACACTCCCATCGTCTGCCAGCCTTTCACATGTACACATTTCAGCATCTGAGTGAGTCAAGGAACTGTCAAATCCAGAGGTGGACCCTGGATGACAAAAAAAGCAGGAGATGACAAAAGCTTTTTGCAATTCCTGTTATTTTCCAGTTAGTGTACTGAGTATTGTGGGTGAAGTTTGGCTCAGCTGCTCCCCAGCTGAGCTCTTCTGGTTACTGATGAGTCAGCAGTGTGCGCAGGTGGCCAAGAAGGCCAATGGCATCCTGATCTGGATTAGAAACTTTGTGTCCAGCAGGAGTAGGGAAGTGATTGCTACCCTGTACTGAGCACCGGTGAGGCTGCACCTTGAGTACTGGGTCCAGTTTTGGCTACCTCAGTACAAAGGAGACATAGAGGTGCTAGAGTGAGTGCAGAGCAGGGCAACAAAACTAGTGAGGGTTAGACTGGACATCAGAAAGAAATTCTTCATGGAGAGAGTGGCCAGGCACTGGAATGGGCTGCTCAGTGTGGTGGTTGGGTCACTATCCCTGGATGTGTTTAAGAATCGCTTAGATGTAGTGTTGGGGGATCTGGTTTAGGGGTGAACTTGTAGAGTAGGGTTGATGATTGGACTCTATGATCCCAAGGGTCTTTTCCAACCTGAATAATTCTATGACCTTGGAATCAGTATGGTTGTATTTGCTGGCCATGGCCTCCTGCTCTCCCCCCAGTCTGGGAACTGATCCTGTATGCACTTGGCCCTCAGGAATCAAAGCTTCCTTCTTTCCAGAATTCCTCCTTAGACATACAAAGACCTCAAGTAAATCTGGTCATTTTTAAAATGTTATTAGGAGCAAAAAAACCCTCTTCAACAGGCCACTCCTTTGCCTTATGTTATAGTGATACCAAAAGCCTACAAGTCCTTTGTGGACTGTCTGAGAGGGCCCTAAGCAGCATATGCTCACTGAGTCCTTAATATATCCCTCACATTCCTACGCAAGACTTACTGCAGGAAAAAATCAGATCTTTTGCGCTTACATCATTTTCGCTATTTGCTGAGTGAAGCCATCTGCTTGCCACAGCTCTGATATCAAAACTGCCAAAACACTTTTACATAAAGTAGGGAAGTTTTGATTTTGTATGCTAAGTAATTTGTAATTATGTTCAGCTGTTGTCTTCTTCCAACGACAACCCAGTATTGATATTTATGTGTTGAAAAGAGGTTGTGACTAGTTATGCACTGGCAGACCCTCAGAGCTAAATACTTGCTGGGTAAAGCAAGGCAGCTATCTTCTTTCCTTCATGTTGCTGAAATGTAAAGCTGCCACAGGAGAAATTCTTAAAGGTCAGTGCTGAAAAACAGAAAACCTGTAAGAAACCAAGACTCTTTTTTGCTGCATTTTGTGCTTATAAATGCTAATTCTAAAATTTTAAAATGCATGCCAAAAAAGAAAAAACTCTTAAGAGGAAATGCTAATGTTATTATGCTTGCAGACAAATTACAGAGACAAATATTTTGATCTGAAGCACCTCAGACATTTCCACGTGATTGGCAAAACAGAATAGCAGTAGTAAGGATGGGCCCATTTCTCCAGCCTGTGCAGGTCTCTCTGGATGGCATCCCATTCCTCTGGTACATTGACTGCACTATCCAGCTTGGTATCATCAGCAAACTTGCTAAAGGTGTACTCAATGCTACTATCAATATAGTTAATGAAGATATTAAAAAAAATTGTCCCATTACAGACCCTTGAGGGACACCACTGTTTTCCACCTAGACACTGAGCCATTGACCATTTCTCTGTGGATTCTACCATCCAGCCAATTACTTCTCCACTGAACAGTCCGTCCATCAGATCCATATCTCTTCAACTTAGAGAAAAAGATGTTATGAGGCAACATGTCAAAAGCCTTGCAACAGTCCAGATAGATGATGTCCAATGCTCTTCCTTTGTCCACTGATGCAGTGGAATCATTGCAGAAAGCCACTAAGCTGGTCAGGCAGGACTTAACCTTAGTAAAACCTGCACAGCTGTCTCGAATCACCTTCCTGTTATCAATGTAGTGAAGTGTGTCATGTGAGCAAGTAAACAGCAACAGAAATATGCACATGGAAAAGGACAGCCAAAGGACAGACCCACCAAAAATGAACGGCCCAAAGATATGGAAATCAATGGGCACCACAATATCCACTTCATGGAATAGTGAATGAATTTATAGTATCTTGCTCTTATCATCTTGATCATTTTTCTTCACTTTCCATCTGATTCAAGAGAATGGTTCTTTTCTCAGGCAAATAGCTACATAGACTTTCTGAAGCATTCAAGGCCCTGGCTGAGAGATCAACTTGTTCTTCCTTTTTTCAAAAACAAAATAGCTGTAATTAGTTGGAATTGGCACTTATAATACAGAAACAGTGAAAAAAAAAATCAAGGGAATGCACTGACATGTGGAGAGGGAATGGGAGATACACTATCCTCATTTTTAAACAAGTACATGTAGAGGAGTAGTTATATACGAACACAGAATCCTTTATTTCAGAGGATTTCCAAATGCTCTTGCCTAGCTAATATTTTCCTAAACTGTCTTATAGTGAAGGGATAAATTAAAATATCGTTGATGAAAAATTGCTGCAGTAAAACTGCAAGTCTGGACCTGTGTAGCTTCATTTATATAAATAAATATATAATTTATATAAATTAAATACATAGAAAATTTAGAAATTATTTTCCAGACTAAATACAGATGCAAAAATCAAGGAAAGGGTAATTTTGTACAGGACGTTACAAGGATGGGAGTTTATGTGCTGTATATCTTTACTCACCCATCTCAGGTACAAGAATTAAGGATCCTGGCTACCAAAAATGTAACAAAACCCCCAGAACAGGTCAGAGCACTGTTGAGCTGTGGACTGTGCTTACATGAAACCAGATTCCTCATTGACAGCATCAGTTTACCAGAGGTATTGTTTCTAGATATTACAGCACTCGCTGGTCCAGGCACTGTAACCATTCACCTAAAACAGGCTGTTTTCTGTTTATGGCTAGAATTAATCACAGATGAGCATGACTTCTGTCTTGAAACTCAGCTATACCCCTTTGTAGCAGCATAAGCAGTCAATGGAAATATACACTGCACTGTTAAACTTAGTTTTGAGCCGTTCTTTAGAGCCTGCATTTCAAAACCACTTATGTATTTGCTGCTGGGATGAACTAAGTACCAAAATGGATAAGCATTATGGAACACTTAGGAGGTAATAGAAATTAAAATACAAAACAAGTAATTCAAAAACATCATTCCGCATGGGAGATTTTTGTTCTCATTGATTTCTTGCTCCTTCTGTTGTTGTCTGTTATCCAGAAAGTGAGATGTGTCCTCCCATATATGCTTTTATACCTATCTCTATATTTGCTATACTAAACTATTTGATCTGAAGCAGAAATGAGTCCCAGTTTCAAACCACAGGAAGCGGCACCTTGTGTGTCTGAACAAAGGTAGTTCATACTGTAAATGAGAAAGACTTCCAACTGATTATTTTGCATCACCACTCACCATGAAATACCAATCAGATCAGAAATAACACTGTCCTAGTACATGACTGCAGTATTTTTAACAAGCCATTTGACTTGGCTAGCTCATGTAAGTTGTGAAATCAAGATAAGGAAATTACCAGATTCATAATTAAAATACTTCCCTACAGTACTACCCACTACACGTAGAAGTAACTTCACACATGCAGTTTTCTGCAGGCTTATTTTTTTTTTAATCCACTTACTACAGTTTTACAGCAACATACTATTCAAATAAACCTAGCCTATAGATTATGCAGACATCAGGACAAATGCCACTGAGAGACTGAGTCACCCCTTAGAAATCAACACTTAAAATTCTACAGCTAATAGTCTGTAAATGGAAAAATAATACATGGCTCAACCTTGTCATTGTACTTTTAAAGAAAAATTTTACTGGCACAGTTACAGTTTAACCCACAAGTAAGCAATTACATACTGCAAAACAGGTACATCTTTTTTACCTCTTTGTAGCAAATTCCCCTTTAGTTCCCAATGTCTTCGTCACTACTGCTTGATGAATCAGCTTTCCTGTTAACTAGAGGTGCAAAGCCATCATCTAATGAAAACATTGCATTTTATGACTCCCTAGACTGTAGTTCTGCATATTAAAATAGAATTTCAATCTCAGTGCAAGGAATAAAATCAAACCTAGCATCTGTGCTTTGAAATGAAGAGATAAAAATGCTGCTCATTTAATTTTAACAATTTTTTAAAACATTATGCAGTATAAAAAGAGGCCTTGGATGTAATTAAAATAAGCCGACAAATTAGAAATAAATTAGTAGAAATCAGCACAGTAGTTTGGTACATAGATTAGTTTCATTAAACACACAAAGTTGATGACAAGGAGTTTTGAGCCTTATTTAAAATAATAGAAGTACTATTTTATCACCTAAAACATATACATCTAAGGTGAATGAACTTGTCAATTTCTTTCAGTTTTTAAATATTTTCCAGTGAAAACATTAATTTTTTTTCTTAGTATCTCGCAGGCAGCACCATCCTAGCTTTTTTGAATGCACTTCACATGAAATAAACCAACTGGTTTACCAGGAAGTACTGAAGATGACACGATTTTAGGGTGCACGTTAGTCTTATTTCACTGCGTACACAGGGACGATGGTCATCCTTCAACACAGTGATACAGTTACACAAATAATTAACATTAAGGAAAACGACCTTATAAAGGTATCATACATTCAGTCTACAGTAATCACACTATTTTACTGGCTGTCTGGGGTGGCTTTCCTCCTTCCACTGTAAATCAAACAAAATTCCCTTCACTAAATGGATTAAGCAGAGTTCTATAACAGTAACTCTCATTTTCAGTTTTAAAAGAATCACAGATTCACAGAACATTAGGGATTGGAAGGGACCTTGAAAAATCATCTAGTCCAATCCTCCTGCTACAGCAGGATCACCTAGATCAAGTCGCACAGGAACACATCCAGGCAGGTTTTAAACTTCTTCGGAGAAGGAGACTCCACCCTCGCTGGGCAGCCCCTTCCAGTGCTCTGTCACCCTCACCATGAAGAAGTTCCTTCTCATATTTATGTGGAATCTCCTGTGTTCCAGCTTACA
>JAOXOE010000874.1:36895054-36911976 GCA_028565055.1 Phoeniculus purpureus
GCGTCAGGGGAGGTTTAGATTGGATGTTAGAAAGAAGTTCTTTACTGAGAGGGTGGTTAGGTACTGGAATGGATTGCTCAGGGAGGTGGTGGTGTCACCATCCCCGGAGGTGTTCAAGGAATGAGTGGATGTGACGCTTAGGGATCTGGTCTAGCAGTTAGATACTCAGATAAAGGTTGGACTTGATGACCCTGGAGGTCCTTTCCAGCCATGATGATTCTGTGATTCTCTGAACTACACAGAAACTATATTTGCTACGCTACGTTTACAAGTAGCCACATGGTTAACAGCTATCACTACTCAAGTTATGAAGTTTAAATTGAAGAAATTCAGTATCAGAATACTACGAGTTCATCTGCAGTTTTGGTTGTTTTCACCTCTTTTTATATTTCAACAATGCAGTAGCATTTCAAAGACCATTCCTTCATTTTGATCCAGCCAGACTGATGAGGGAGAAAAACACTTGAAAAGTGCAGTTATGCAAGGTGCTTGAAGATAGAAATTATTTCCTTAAAGTGTTTAATCATGCTTTCCAAACTGCTTCCTCTGGTGACCTAATCACATAAATCATAGTAAAAGGTTGAAAACGAAGCTCAGTTGCACCAAATTATATGTGATGTTTCTCTGAAATGGATTACTTTCCATTAAAGAGTGAATTTATTTCACAAAATATCCATATTCTCTGGAGTGAAAGCTGGCATGTGTCACACACTTGTATGGATGGACATTTGTCTCCTAAAATTCTGTTACATGGGAAAATACCAACTAATCACACAACCACTCTGTTCTAGAACTAATCTCTTAACTGCTGTAATGAAAAGGCTACATGTGAATTAAAGATTTCTGCAGCAACTCCTCGAAACTGTTTGTTTTATAGTAGAGGAAACAGAAGCACAGGGATACAATGGAAAAATGTGGAGCTGGGACGCTCTTCTTCCTCCCGTACCTCAAAACGATGTTTATTTTGTAAACTTCTAACTGTTATGTAATAATTTTGCATGACGTGTTTGGTAGGTTAAAGTTTCAAGAGCTAAGGTCATCATTCCAAGGAATGGTTGAAAGTCATCCACCACGTTGTACTAGCTGTCATGGACACTAGAGTGTCAATGCCACTGCCCTTCCTGAAAGCTCCCTGACTAGGAAAAGAAAGACACCATTCATTCACCAGTTGATAAAGCTGTAACTGGGGGCAAACCATGAGTCAGATCTGGCCAAGACGCTACACTGCCCATATGTTTACAACAGCAACAACACAAGTCTGGAGGGGATTTCATTGCGTACTTCTTATGAGATGTTGGATAGCAGTCAATGGTCTAAGCAGGCACGCGAAAGATGGTGTGATATTATGGAGAAACTTACCAGCCAGATAGAACTTCTTCAAGATAATTACAGAGAATGACAACAATCTTAATATTAGAATTAGATTTAAATGTCAGCATTCAATCCAAGAAAACTGGAGAGGGTGCATACAGCTGATAAACACTCTGATTTCATGTTCTCTTCTCATAAGGTAACCAGCATTTTTCCAGTTCAGATAATGACGCACATTTTAAAAGAGATGAGGAATTTGAAGAAAGAATTGATTTATTACAAACTTCCCCACATTTCCATGCTATAAATTTTCACACACAAAAAGATCCCAGGCAAATCTTTCTGAAAAATCAGTATCAGGTAGCTGCAATGCATAGTAAAAATATTACTCACACAACCACAACATTTTCAAGCCCAACCGAAGCTGAAATTCTTTGCCATCCAAACAACAGAGAGGGGCTCCAGTACATGTGAAAATCAAGCCAAAACACTGGCAGCTTGCTCATTGCAAAGTAGTTTCTGTAGAAAAATGTAATTATTAACAATTAATTAGGATTTTAACATGTAGCTTTGTTAACACCCCTTGGACTTTATTATGAATGAGGTAGCAGTATTGTCTCCACAGTAAAGACATTAAACATCTCATTACAGAGGAAATCATAGTAGGAAGTAAATAGTTCTTCTTGCAGGTAGTAATCAATGCCAAAGATAACAAAAGTTGTACCAAATTAACAATATTTGGAAAAGGCTTGACATCTTGAAAGAGGATTGTGTGCCATCCACACACTAAAAACTTTCATTTTAGTGGGAATTTGCACATCTGTGTGTCTGTAGGTAGCCATGGATAGAGCATGGCTTTTCCATGTCCTGAGCCAGGGCTGTATGCTGTGATTCCAAACTCCTATGGCAAAAGTAGTCACAAAACGCACAAGTCTTCCATCTCTGCAACTCTAACTGTGGTCCTGAAGGTTCCTTAGGTGAAATTCCGTCCAGCTATAGGTAGTGCACTGAATTGTTGAAGCTGATTGTGACTACATCACATTTACTAGATGCCTAATAACTTTGGAGGACATAGATACTCAGACAGTGAGGCTTGAATTTGGACAGGATTTCTGTCTTGAAAATGGGAAGGGAAAGAGGAGGGAAAGGAAGTGGGAGCAGAGAGGTAGAAGGGGAGTCATAAGGAGAGTCAGAAGTTCAGTTGAGGACAGGGCAGGACCCGAAACAATAAATGACAAATATTCATCGTGCGACAACACAGAGAACAAGGTGTTTGTTGTCTCCACCTTGCATAGAGTGCCCAGCACACTGCACATCCCAGACAAAACTGGTGCAGTCAGGATGACATGTCATCACAGCAGATGGGGCAGTTCCACTCAGTTTGGTGGCCATGCTCTCCACATGTTGTGTTGAGCTGGGGAGCACTGCTCCCTCTCACTGGCATCGTAATTGTGGGTGTCATGCGTTACAAAGTGTGGAGAGACCACAGTTGCTCACTGCTCTAAGGACTGAGAGGGTGGGAGACAAAACTGCCCAGGCCCCTGGAATAGGACACCTTCTTGCTAGCCAAGTCCATTGCCCGATCCACAGATGTCCTACAGGGGACATTTCCAATGGGTCAGGCACTTGCCCTTCACACCTTACACATTCCTGTGATTATCACTGAGAGTCTCTTCACTGTATTCAAAGTCTCCCGTCACAACTAAAACCTTTTGAGCCTCCCAAACGTTAAAGGAGACAACTAGAAATTCTGACAAAATGTTCTGCTTTCTGAAGAGCCTCA
The DNA here is from genome assembly GCA_028565055.1 of Phoeniculus purpureus. Taxonomy (NCBI): domain Eukaryota; kingdom Metazoa; phylum Chordata; class Aves; order Bucerotiformes; family Phoeniculidae; genus Phoeniculus; species Phoeniculus purpureus. Next base: position 36,898,149 of record JAOXOE010000874.1, read on the forward strand.
GGTTCATTTATTCCTAACTCAAAATGGATACAACCAAGCACAATATGCACTATGCATGCATCTCCTGATGGAATTACAATGTCAAGAAAGGACCAAATAAAAACAAATTTCATGAAAGAGGATTCAGAAAAGAATAATGGTGGGTAGTTATCTAACTGGACCCTGTGCTATATTATTCTGTCTGATTTTTTTGTGTGTTTTAAGTGCAGCGTTTTTGTAGGTGTGGTTCAGGCAGTAGCTTAAAAATGAGATAAGTTAACATTTCTGGCCATGCTGCTGGAATGCTACTGCATGTGAGTAACCTCTCAGAATATCTGAGAAATACTTCACAACCTCACAAAATAGGAAGGATTCAAGGATTCAAAATTCACATCTGCTCAGGGAAAGGGATAGACATGTGCAGTCACACATCCCAGTCATGCAAGAAGACAACGTGCCTACTCCACCCTTACAGCTCTATTACGGTTCTATTCCTGTATCACCAGGTCTTTCATTTGAATATTCCAGTATGAATACAAGTTTCAGCCTTTCTAGTGGTTTTATACTATTGTCAATAAGGAGAGTTGGCTCTAAATGGGTCATGTTTCCTTCAAAAAGAATGGGAGGAGAAGTCTGCCCTTTGCTCAAGTCTCTGTCAAGTCCCTGTTTATTTTCCTGAAGGGGCAGTTCTCTATACCCACTAATCTCAAAAGCATCGGTAGAAGAACATAATATTAGATAATTTGTTCATTGCTATGTCACAATTTTATGGTTGGGATGGATACTACAAGGCTTCTGTATGTCAAGCAGAGTGCCCAGAAAAGGCTACTGCACGCATAAGAGCAATTCCACACTAGCCTACTGCTGCCTCATAAGCATTACCCACAGAAGCTTCAGTCTGGTCTGGGTACACAGACCAACTGGACTCAAAGGGATTCACGCATGTGCACTGATTCTAGTCTATCTATCACATGTGTGTATATTCAGGAGTTCAGTCATAGTATTGTGTAGAGTCCATTGCTCTCCTTTAAACCACCACAGCCGGTCACACTTACATCGAGCAAATACTCATCTCTAACTCCAATTTACTGTAGTGAAGGGTAAGGCCACTTAGGACTACTGTGAAGTACTCAATACAAAGAAGGATTGGACCTTACAAACGTCATCCCACTTACCTGTAAGTCCAGGAGAGTTTATGCCATTACAGAATCACAGAATTACTAAGGCTGGAATAGACCTCTAAGATTATCAAGTCCAGCCCATGATCTAACATCATCACATCAGCTAGACCATGGTACTAAGTGCCACATCCAGGCTTTTCTTAAATGTCCCCAGGGATGGGGCCTCCATCACTTCCCTGGTCAGTCCATTCCAAACTCTGGTCACCCTTTTTGTGAGGAAGTGCTTCCTAACATCCATCCTAAACCTCCCCTGCCCCTTCAGGCCCTGCCCTCTTGTCCTATCACTACTTGCCTGGGAAAAGAGCCCAACCCCTGCCTGTCTACAACTTCCCTTCAGGTAGTTACAGAAAGTGATAAGGTCCCCCTGAATCTTCTCTTCTCCACGCTTCTCCAGACCCCAGCTCTGTCAGCCTCTTCTCATAAGATTTTCCCTCCAGTCCCTTCATCATCCTCATTGCTCTACTCTGTTCCAGCACCTCAACCCCTTTCTTGATACACAGGGCCCAGAACTGCACATAGTACAAGAAAGAAGCTCTGAATATCCCCTCCAATTTCACCTAGAACTGGAAGTCACTACTTTCACGTCTTCACCTCAGACTAACTTCAGAAAAAGCAGTTTGAGATCTATTGAAAAGAACCCTACGGGACTGAATTCAAATGAAAGGACTGTAACAGCTGAAACTTGTGAGGATAAAGTGACAATCCAGACAACACGTTTCCAAAATATCCAGAATATTTCAATAAAACGCTAATATTTGACTGGGTGTGAAAATAAGTACAAATGTTATTTTTAAAATGATTACCCGCTGATTCAGAGACTTTCCAGTCAGTTGACGATAACAAGTTTATAAAAAAAAAGAGGTGTGTGCTTTCCATATTCCAACACGTTACATCCTATGACATTTTAAAAGTAAAAAAAAGAAGTAACAGAATACCCTATAGGTATGCCCTAGTTTCCAAAAAAAAATGTGATGTCAACTCATCCTTCCTGATATTGTTGCATCAGGACATAGCATTCAGGTGAATGACATCCACCTATAACATTCACATTAAGGCAGAACTCATTAACTAAATACGAGGTCTCATCTGATTTGTGTGCAGTGTTAGTTCAATAATCTATGGCACTTCTTCAACAAGAAAAGAAGGTATTTCTTGCCTTTTTTAGCAAAAGAAGAATGTGTATGCCATATTCTTACACAAGCATAAATCAGAACAGGTTCACTGGTATCCAGCAGACTGTAACTATTTCTAACTAAAACCCTGAGCACCAACACACAGAAAATACGTTTTCTATTCGCTGCATTGAAAACTTCAAGTCTCAGTGTAAAACACACCTAATTTCATCTTGTGCGTTGGAAAAGATTTCAGTAACACCGTATTTTTCAAAGTTAGGGTCCAATTTGCAAATTTGTACAATAATTTAAACTCAATTCTACAAGAGATAAGAGTTTTTTTAACTTTGCCCCTAGTCTCCTACAATAAATATTAGTAACACAAACATGTTTTGAAAATTACATCCAGACACACTCTGTCCCACAGAAGTCCTAACTTTAAGATTTCTGTTGGTTCTATAGACAAGTAGTACTCACAGGCATGTTCAAGGCATGATTTCATCTTTAGTTTCTCTGAAAGCAAAAAGTGTATTTGGAGAGATTGACAGGTCGGATTCCACTCCCGTTAATGTCAGCTCAGAGTAATGCAACGAAACCAATGGCGATTTTAAATTTTACAGCAGCATCCGTGGAATCACTGTGCTGCTCAAAGAGTTTTACTGTTACTCTTTAACTGAGAGAAAACACAATTATCAAACTAGATCAAAAATCTCATTGATTGTATCTTCTAACCCAGTTAGAAGCTATGTGTCTTAATAGAGAAGAACTTAATAGATGAAAACTCATCAATACAAATTCTGTGCCATAAATCCTAGAGAAATATTGTCATTTTGGTTCAATCTCTGGGCTTAGCAGTCATTCTATACACAGACTTTTCCCATGGACAGTGGGCTCATTTCTAATGTGCTCCCCATGTACTTCATTTTCTTTTTGCAACAGCACCCTGGTCCCTAACTGCCTCGTCCATTAATATTCATCTTAAGTATAAAAGGATATTGCAATGAGATTCAGAAATTAAATTGACCGTTACCTTTTGCTGGCTTTCTTAAAACATCTTTCAGAACCAAATGGAAGAGACTTTCCTGACTGCCTTCCCAATACTGCAATTACATTGGTACAGATTTTTGTTCCCTAATATTTTAGTCTTTGTGCCACTAACACATTTTTTTGTTGTAAAAAAGTCTTCAAATATGTGCAGAACACAAAAAAAAACCCCAACATTGTAGGACCCATTACTATAATTACACTATTTGACTTACCAATAGCATCAATTTTAAGTGGATCGCTTTATGTACTTGAACATAGGCACAAAGGCAGGTAGACAGGCAGGTATATAGCTGGACAGATATATGTACATATATGTTAATTTGGGTAACATTATCTGTGAATTGCCTCTACCTAACATATTTAACAACACAATGTGTCTTGTAGATACTCATGTAAAGAAAGCCATTAAAATGAAGAAGCAGCACCTCAGATTATCTATCTCATCAAAATTCAAATTAAAAGGGAAGCTCTTGCTACAGATCAAAAAATGCTACACTGGCTGTTTGAAAGAAGCTATTACCTCCATAAATGAAGCCGGGAGGGTGTCAAGCCTGCTAAAAGCATCTCCTGATCTTCTGACAGATTCAGGAGCAGGAAAATAAAACTCCAAATCACTTATTATATACACATTCTGTCTAGTTGCACTGGATTCAGTACTACAGAAAATTTTAATAAATTAAAATATAAGACAACTACTTAGGTGCTCATTGTGTCCCTGCGACAAAAAGCAGGTCTCAGGGTGGAACTGACTTGAATGGAAGGCCCTGGAGATCATCTGGTCCAAGACAAATTTGCTTTCAAAAGAAAAAAATCACACCCACTAGTCCTGCAACAGAAAACGGAACAAAGTGCTGAATAGTGAACTTTGAAGTTTTCTTCTTGAATAACTGCATGTAATGGCAACTACATAATTTCATTCGTGTTTGCATACATTAGTCAGAGGGAAAGGTAAAATCAGCTTTAACTTCAGACCGTCCCTGAAATCTCTACTTAAAATGAGCACAAGCTTCCTGCATCTAGTTGAAAATAGATGCTGCTTCAAACCTGTTCATTAAAGCAGTTTATTTGCATATGTAGCTGATATCTATTTGCCATGGAAAATTTGGGAATAAATGTGTATATACACATTTCTTTTTAGAGCTTTTTTTCCTCTTTGCAAAGAAATTGTATTGGTTCCAAAAGAAATTTTACTGGTAAGATTTTTGAAAATTTTTAAACTATTAGGGTTTGGGGAAATGTTGTGCTTTCTTTTAATAAAAACAGAATTATCAATATTCAATCAGGCGTTTCTTTTTATAGGCAAGCAAGAATTACAGAACAGCAGTTTAGTTCAGAGCAGGCTCAGCCAGAGGTGGTCATTCAGGATTGTGTGCAGTCAGGTTTTGAATATATCCAGGGAAGGAGGACAACAACCTCTCTGGGAAACCTGCTCAGGTCTTTTGACAACCCTCACAGCAGAAATTTTCTGTCTTGCATTTAAACAGACATTTCTGTATTTCATTCTCTGTCCATTGCCTCTTGTCCTGTCACTTAGTACCACTGAGATCTTATTGAATCTTACTCCATCCTCTTTGCTCCTCCATCAGATCTTTTTACAACGGATAATGCTCACACCTGAATAGTCACAACTGTTTCAGTCTCTCATCATTTTAGAGATGTTTCTTTCCCTTCATTACATTTGTGGCTCTCATCTAGAGTCACTTCAGTACATCTAGTTTCTCTCTCATTAACTGTCCCAGAACTGGACCCACACTCCAGAGCAGAGAGGCAAAATCATCTTCCTTGGCCTGCTGGCATCAGTCCTCCACACAGCCGTGGAAGCAGTTTGCCACCTTTGTCACAAGGGCAATTTTCTGACACGTGTTTAAGCTGGTGTTCACCATGACCCCACACAGGAGTATTTGATGCACTGTTCTTAATTTTATTTCTACACTCCTCTCTGTTAAAACCATTTTCTCCCTTCCCCACTGTACTTAGAAATTTATATTAATACAAAAGTATTTTGAGTTCTAAGAGGAAGATTTTCTATGAAACAAAAAGTATTTTATAAATGCAGGATGGTGCAGTTAGCCCCTTCACTGTCTGAATGAAAGAGACTTGTGATTTAATATTCTTTACCTGTTACTGCAGGCTTCCAAGACTGATGAAAACACCTTCACCCCTCTAACTATTCTTGTTGAGTGTTGAGAAAAGCATCTTGGAGAAGGCAGCTACAAACAGACTTTATGAAAACCAAAATAAACATGTTCACAGTTTTTGTAAAGTTTGTGAATGGTTTTTTTCCCTTAAGCACATATTTTCCTCATATGACATCACAATACATGTCTTGAATTAGGTGTACAAAATGTTGCGTTACTCAGGAATCTTCTAAAATTTAATAGTTCACAAAGCTCAATTCTACAACAGAGAATTAAAGAAACTTGGGTTTATAGTCATGAAACGTGAGGATTGTATTAGGCTCAGCTTTATTTTTACAACTAGGGAACTGATTAACTAGGGAAGAATTTTGAAATCTGATTCCCTAGGGTTTGGAACAAAGATAACAGAAAGCTGAGATGTAAATCTTTGACTTCAATGTATGTCTTCTCTCTTTTTGCATCTTGCTCTATGCCATAACATCCTCAAGAAGACTTGCAAGTTATGTTATTCTTTGCTGCTCGTTTGTGCCTATTAGCCTATTGAGAAACTGATAAAGTCTTAGTATCTGTCATTGCTAATTTTAAACAGGAACGAGAACATGCCAAGCCATAATATTAATGCATTTCAAAATATGTTAATTGTCTTTTTCATTATTCAGCCTACTTAGCTAATTTTCAGTGCTACTGCCCTAAATACAAATTATGGGGGCTATTTTAATATTGTTAAAATGATACCTGAGTTCCTTCAAAATGCCAGGTTTCCTACTAATTGAAAAGCAAGTTTCATGAGCACTTTCGTAGAGACATCACCAATCAGAGGTAGAAGTTGAGGTACATTTGGTACAAACTATCAACAGATTTTCAACCTCAATTACTAATAAAAACCAGCTGCTTGAACTCAGCAGAAGAGCTAGCTGTCTTCCAGTACCTGCAGTTCAGAACCTGGGCTCAGAACAGCTGCAAACTGCTCGGTTACGCTTACTTCTATTGCAAAATATCTACGGCATTTGTAAAATGGGAAGTATTTTTCCCCCAAAAGTCTGGGTGATCCCCGTTAATGCTAATACAGGCATGGTTGTATTAGCCACGGGAAAGACTCTTTGTTCCCCTCAGACAGCAAACTGACTGTCTTAGAGCACGTCACTGTGTACCTAGAATAATGAACTCTGATTTAATGCATCATTTCCCACTTTCCTTATGGAAAACTGGAGGGCCCTACACTGTTTTAACTTTTAGAGAAGACACTGAGTGGGGTTTTTTGAATGTGTATGGAACAATAGCTCTTTGACACTTAGATGTCAGGTTCCCTGTGCATGTGCATCCAAAAGCTGATCATTTTCACCACTTGTGCTCTCTTTTGAAAGAGTTAGAGTCTTACGTTATGTTACCTTATAACTCCTTGTTCTCTAGCCCCTAAGTTTCTGCACCTCACCATTCTCCAACAATGGAGGAAATTATTTATCCATGAAGTGCAGGTAAGTGTCACTTCTTAGCAAACTACAGTTATTTTCCACATATTTGTGTACATAATCCTCCAGAACACAAGACAATAGAGAAGATGGAAAAAAAGGCAATAATCTGAGGAAGAAATTGAAGAGATAGAAGATATGGAATTACAAGAGCAAGGAGACTTATTCCTGCGAGTTGTTCTCAGAGGAAATCAGTATCTGTAACCTAGAAATTCTCTGTAACTTCAACATTTAGGCTTGGATTTTTAAAGAAATCTTTAAGTTGGCAGTCAAATCCTACTAATTTTTATGTATGATATTTAAAAGGTTCTCAAAAATCCTCCATGTTATGAGAGACAACAGATGCTCTGTGTATTTGTAAAAATAAGCCTAGATTTCAACAATATTTTTGGCAGAAAACAGAGGTAGAAAACCCACACATACTACAGTCCGTATAGATATGCATTTTCACAGCATTATATGATACTGCTCTGAAGGAAGAAAATACTCCTAAAAGAGGAGGAGAGTAAGCCAGAGTCAGTTGTTTCACCCGTGGTCTTAGATTAGCAGCAATCCTAGCAGACTGAGACAACTCAGTCTGAAGTCAGTGACTCTGCAGCTGCTGGACAACAATGCATTCAGAGGCAGTCCCAAGACCAAGAAAATAGTGTAGGTGAGTTATATTTGAAAAGCTGTTGTGTCTTTTTGTGTGATTAGTAATGATGCACTTTACCTTGGGAAAGGAAATGTGTGTTAGAGGTTCTTAGAACACTGATCTGAAATTGAGTTTAGATTACTTGTTGGCTTCAGCTGAGAAGAGCTGAATCATTTATACTCAATCAAGGAAGAGGGCAAAGTTTCATCCCAATTCACCATTAGTTCACTCTTCCAGAGGAGAAGAGACCAAAATGGATCCCCTCAAAGAGATGAAACAACCATGAAGCAGAGTTTTACGGAAAGAGCTAAGTTTGGTCTAAGCTGTTTGTGCCATTCTAAAGTCTGTTTTTTCTACCCTTCCTGGGAGTCGCATCACCTGGGGCACCAAATCAGAAAGAAGAAATCAGAGCAGCTCCTCACCATTAATGCTTGCATTAAACCAAGCCATGTAAGAGAGAGCTTGCAGCTGTATTTTATTGCATATGTTGAGCAGTCCTGACAGGACCAGAAGTGTTTGTCCACATGACACAAGAATATACTGCAAGAAGGTCAAGGAGGAGGCAAGGGAGAAGGGAGGAGAGAGAAACATTTTCCTAACATAAATTTTGGGTGCTTGCTTCTCCAGCACCTGCACTAGCAACTGTAATGTATTATTGACAGAGATACAGAATTAAGTAGAAAAGGGTTGATGTCCCACCTCCGTATGACAAAGCACCAACTGTACTCTAATATTTTTCATATTGTTTGCGTAACAGTAACTGTGGGATATTCCAACCAGGTCCAGCATCCCACTGAGTGCACAGAGATGCACAATTAAAATCTTCCACAGGACACTCCCTCAGGGGCTACCAGATGCCACAATCCCTTCAGATTCCCCTAATTCTCCAGTAGCTAGCCAGGACAGATCACACAGCCCTGGCAGCGGCTGCAGGGAGAGAGGACAGACTGATGTGCCACTTCACACATCACTGCAGAAGGGCTGCTTGACCCTGTTTACTGCATCGATGGAGAGGAGTGAGGCTCCTTCCTCCACCACATAATTTGTTGTTGCTTTCTCACTCCAAGAGGAAAAGGTACAAAGCTAGTATTTTTCCACTTAAGGGAACACGGCACAGTGGGAGTTAACATAAAAACCCTGAATTTTTAATCTGCCAGAAACATATGAGAAGAGCAATCAAATCTAGGATAAGTAGCTCCAAATGAGGTATGTCTGATTGCTTTAGGACATGCTGTTTGTCAGTCTTTTAAAATTCAAGTCATTACCAGATGCTGATCTGCTATAATATTGTGATATTTTATCTGATTACACTTATCTGATTGTGTCATATCTGCTATTTGCCTTCCCACTTTTCCATGTATATTAAATGCAGGTGGTTTTATTATTCAGAGAGCTAGGAAGTGTTGACTGCTCTGAATATAAATGGGGATATTATATCATTACCTTGCTCTGAAAGCAGAGTCATTCAGTGTGTAAATCATATGCAAGGTACCTAGTGGAGACACAATAAACCATAACGTCTTGAGAGAGAAAGCAGTGAGGAAGGGATAAGGAGATAAAAATTTAAGGCATTGTTAAAGAAGGATAATCTTCATAATCCTATTTAGTTCTTTCAAACTACTGTTTGTTGATAACATAACCTTTCTATTCAAAACTTTTTTAAAGTCCATTAAATATCTCTTGGTGAAATGATTGCCATATGGAATATTACCAGTAATGGGACTGAATGGAAAACAAGATCACCAACAAAATAAGCTTTTAACTTCGTTCAAAGAGATGCAGAAGGGGTGCACACATTTCTGCAAGAGCTCTCTGGACCAATCCTATCCCTACCACAAGGCTTAATGAGGGTACAGGGCATCAGGATTCTCTGGAGAAATATGCAGGAATCACAGCGTATCTATGCAGCAGATTAGGGTACCAGGTCAAAGAGACTTCATCTGAGATCCAGATGGGATCTAACATGGGAACCCCCTTTGCTTACAAGGAAAATTCCTGATGATTTCACTGTGACAACACGAGAGCATGATACATCCCACCATGAGGATGCTTAGAAATGTTACTGAACCACAGAAAGGCTCAGACATGACGCACCTCTGAAGATCACCTAGCACAACTGCCTTGTTGAGCTAAAACACGTTGCTCAGGATAGTGTGTAGCTGGGTTTTTAGTATCTCCAGGGATGGAGACCCCAGAACACCTCAGAAAAATTTGTTTCTGTGCTCAAAAATCCACACAGTAAAAAAAGTGGTTTATGTTTAAATGGACTTTTCAGTACTTCATATTGTAGCTCCTACCATATAACCGGGCACCTCTGAGGAGCACGTGACTTTGTCTTTACTTCCCCCATGAGGTATTTATACATGTCAATAAGATAACTTCCAAGACTTCTTCAGGTTGAACAGTCTCTGGTCCCTCAGCCTATCCTCACAGGAGAGATGCCCTAGCCCTTTCATCATCTTTGTGGCTCTGTTCCATACTCGCTCCAGTAGGTCCATGTCCATCCTTTATTGGAGAACCCAGGACTGGGAACATATGCCAGACATGACTTGGTCTAAGTGATTCTGCTTTGGCAGGAGGATTGGACTAGATGATCTTTGAAGGTCTCTTCCAATCCCTGATGTTCTGTGATTCTGTAATCTCTAGATGTTGTTCCTCTCCTTTGGCTTTTTAGTGTAACCTCATGTTAGCCTGCTCAACCCCTAACTACCTTGACTTGTTAAATGGTAAATGCTGGTAAATGTGCTGCTTACTTCACTGACTAGTTTAACATGGCTGCTGTAATGTGAAGAGCCTTCAGTTTCAGGTGGAGGGTACTTCAGAGCAGCAAGAGGACTTCAGCCCTCTACTGCTGTGGCTGAGGAAAGGCTACCTGGAGAAATGCTGCAGGATTATGCTGACAGAGGAGTCTACTCCAGGGGAAAAGCCTGTCTTGTTAAAGGAGTTCAGCACTGTTTTAATCTTTCTTTAGCTCTTAAAAAATTATGCATGAATTTTTGTGGCATAGGCTTACTTTATTACTAGAGAAATACAACCTGTCCCCCATGCCCTCTCATCAAAAGTACATAAGAAAACTTCGTTCATGTCCTTGCTTACAATCGTTACACCTGGAAACAGAGAAAATAAAACATCTTCCAAAGCATCTTGTGATACTTTTCTATTCTTCCCTCTCATGGCACTTCTACAGCTACAGAGAGACTAAGAGCTACAGCTACCAAGCAGCTAGGAAAAATAACCAAAATTTGGTAAGGAATCGACAACACACACCAGCATCCTGACCAAAAGGCAGGGATTCAGAAAAGAGCCCTAAAAAGCCTAAAAGGCACAGGCACACTTGCTGAATGACTACATTCTACCTTCATGTCAACTGTCAGTGGTTTCTACAGGGAATGAAAATATTTATTTGAGAAAAGTATTGACGACCCCTGATTTAACCGATAATTGCCATGACCCATCTCTGGATTTTCTTCTAAGAATTTCTGTGCAAGACCCATCCACTCAGTCTCCCATATTTTTTCGAGTTGTTCTTTATCCAAGGGTGGTCTTTGTTACCTCTATCTCCCAATAGAAAAGGGAGGTTTCTTATTTGTGTACACACATGCACACATTCCGTGCACGTGTCTGCACGCAGGAAACAACAAGGGTGCTTTTACCTCTCTCCATTTCACGGAAACAGTCTATCATATATGGTAAAGCCTTCACCAGCCACCAGCTTTGCTGCATTTCTGAGTCAGAAGGACTTGTGCCCCTGTCCTAACAGTGGGCCTAAAGGTTGACGAAAGGATTCATCCCTCAGTTAGATTTTGCCATATGACTAGCACACAAATTTAAGCAGCCTAATAAACCATTTAGAGAGCTGTTCCTCGCTCTTTGCAGATGGCCTCTGCAAATCACATCCAGATACGACAGCAGTGCATTAATTAGCAGAATTAGCAAAATAAATATTTTTAATAAGCAAAATACATCAAATGAAAAGGAATTCTTGGGTCAGAGCATCAAACGGTAGAAACAGACCCAACAGCATTCAGGCAATTCTTTTAATCATATAATCTGTAAAACCGTGCTATACATACATGATGGAGGATGGTGGGCTAGTCATTTGGAAATATAGGTTCTCATGTGAAATAACAGATGATGCTGCAGTGGGGTAACATAACACACAGACTCAATTGCAGACATGCAGTTGTTCAAAAGGAAGACATATTTAACATTATTCATTTCTTATGAAATATCTTAACCTTCTTTAATATATTCATTTCTTCTCATCAGTTGTTCTTTTACCTTGGACGTTTACACCTTTTGGGTCCTGAAACATTTCTGGAACACTGTTGAGTCAGGTATCTGCTACTGAAAAACTTTCTATACTCAGTTTTGAGAAAAGCTCAATTGCCCTAAGAACATATGAAACTATATTTTTCAAAAGTAGAGATATATTGGATTTTGTCCTCTTTGTCTGTAGAACAACGTTATGTAGAAACACCAAGAAACTGGATTGCCAACTTCATTGGGTGTAACAACCTAGGTCACAAACCCAAAAATTTCTCTGTATGAAATAACATACCATAGAATCACAGAATCATTAGGGATTGGATGGGACCTTGAAAGATCATCCAGTCCAATCCCCCTGCCACAGCAGGATCACCTACACCAAGTCGCACAGGAACATATCTTAAATGTCCGCAGAGAAGGAGACTCCACAACACCCCCCAGGCAGCCCATTCCAGTGCTCTGCCATCCTCATCATGAAGAAGCTCCTTATCATATTTATGTCAAACTCGCTATGTTCCAGCTGATAAAAAAGTGCTGGAGATTGCACATCACAGGACACCAGTACCTCAGAATGTGTGGTACTGATGCAGGATGAGGTATTTGAGTAGTAAAAATGAGAAATTGTCAAGAAATGGAGAAAGGAGATGTATAAAGCCATGGCACTGATTCTGTTTGGGCCACAGGCAGCTCTAGGAAGAATGTCCTGGGTCCTGGTGCCCCAAGGACCTGGAGATAAGGAAAAGCTTTTCCCTCACAAGGACATCAGCCCAGGGAAATAATGCCATCTCCCTCCTTGGAGGGTTTCCACTCCCCACTGGTAATGCCCTGAGCCCTGGTCTCAGCCCACACCTGAGCCTGCTCTGGGCAGAGGATTGAAATGGAAACCACCAAAGATCAGTGAAGTGTATTACGATAATCAAATGTTCTCAATTCAAGGAAGACATCAGAACACTGGAGAGGATTCCTGGAAGACCTATTTAGGGATGAATTAAGTAACTGGAAAAGGTGCAGAGAAGAGGAAGATTTTAAGGATCTCAATCTTTCTCACCTCATTTGAAGCAGGTTAGTGGATGCTTTGATCACTGTCCTCAAATACCACTTACGAGGCACAAACCAGATAACAGAGAGCTCTTCTGTCTAGCAGGAGAAGGCATAACAGGACTGAGACAAAGAGTATCAGAAAGAAAAAGCAGGGGCATTATTTAGTATTTAGTTTGTGGAAATCCACTAGTCTCACCAGAATGCAAGTCTGGGCCATTTATTCTGGGAATGTTGAGCTGAATAACACTTCTCTTTCAAAAAGGAACAACAGGGTTGTTTTCTCACCAAATAAATGAAAGATGTGTTACCAGCCATTGGCTGAGAAAATGCAAAAACAAAAAAATGTGGGAAGAAAGCCTCTGATGGGAAAGAAAAGTCCACAGGAAAATAAAAAGCACGGAGTTACAAAGGTGACAGCTATAAGATGGCATTTTATAGAAGAAATGGAAAACAGAGGCTTGCAGTAATTCAATTCATTTCATCCTTCTATTGATAACACTGCAGGGTTAACAAAACCACAGCTGATCGGCAAATCAGGCCTTAGGTCTGTGAATTTCCAGTGTAAGAGAAGAAGGTAATTCATGTGAGACAGGAATCACCATTCTGCATTGAGTGTTATTACAATTGTACTGCCACCGGCCACTACCATTAGAGAAGGACAAATTATGGCTCTTGTCAAGGCATCACAGCAGGATATCAAACTTCATATGCACAAACAAAGCAGCCCTTTGTCATACCCCGGACTTAAACCAGTGATGTTCAGGGCAGGACTGTGCTTTACAGTTTCATAACTGGATGGAAAGGTGAATCAGACTGTTAGAATCACAAAATACCAGGGATTGGAGGGGACCTCAAAAGATCGTCTAATCCAATCCCCCCTGCACAGCAGGACCACCTAGACTAAGTTGCACAGGAACACATCCAGGCAGGTTTTAAACATCTCCAGAGAAGGAGACTC
>JAOXOE010000874.1:36912076-36945743 GCA_028565055.1 Phoeniculus purpureus
TGTGCGACTTGGTCTAGGTGATCCTGCTGTGGCAGGGGGATTGGACTAGATGATCTTTTGAGGTCCCTTCCAATCCCAGTGTTCTGTGATTCTGTGAGAGTCTCAGTCTGTCACATCTGCGCTGGGACCCACCATTCAGATGCAGCCCTGGAACAGAGTAGAGCTTGTCCAGGGAACAGAGACAAAGAAGCTGCCCCTGGGCTGTCTGGAAGTAGCCATCCAATATTCAGAGCTCAGCGCAGTCCCACAAGGGCTGCACAGTCATGCCCAGCTCCTGTAGCCACCCACTGACCCAACACTGCTGCACACATAGGAAGGGGAGGTTGGAATACACCAAAGGCCGCCCAGATGAGAACAGCAATACCACACGCACAGTGACACCAACACTTCTCCTCAGTCTGAGTCTTTTATTATCTTCATGTAGTACATAGCTTGTGGCGACTGGTAAGAACCTCCTCAGGTTCAACAGCTCCTGAGGCACCAGCCTAGTGGTGCTGGTGGAGTGGCCTCTTGCTGGGCTAAGGAGGGTCCTGGGGACTGGGGACGCTCCTCTTTGAGGCTCACCTGCTAAGACCAGGAGGAGAGGTCTTAGCTGCTGCCTCCCTCAACTCCTCCTGGCTGGAACCCACATGCAAGGCAGCATTTGAAGTGCCACCCCCTTTCTCCTCCTTTTGGGAGCTTGACAGGCTGCTGGAGAAGGCCCGTCTGGAGTCAGGAGACCCATCTCTAGAGGAGATGCTGCCTGCAGGGCTGTAATCCTCCCCCAACTCAGTGTGAGTCTCTTGCTGGTGCAGGTGCTGGACGGTGTCCTTGCTGCACAAGTGCACAGCTCTGGTGATCAGACTCTGCACAAATGGTCTGATGGCTTCTGTAGGGTTCATCTGTAGCCAACACACCAGGGACTCCTCATGCAGACCCACAAGACACAGGTAGCTCACAATTACGGCCTTATGTACAGCCACCACCCACCAATCTCTCAATCATTTGGAGCTCTTGGCCACATGGTCAAGGGCATTGATATTATCTAGGTGACTCTTAAAAAAGTCTGCCAAGACCTGAGGAGGAAAGCCGCACACTAGAGGTTGTGGCAGCAGCCACAGTTCCATAGTCGCCTCCTGCACTTTCTCACTGTCATCACTTGCAGACCCTGTAGGACTTGGATCCTTGGCCATCAAAGAATCAGTCTGGTGGGTTAGAGAATGCTGAGGATGAGGAACTGCTCCCTCTCACCTGCTGCAGTCATAGGTGTCATGCTCTGCAAAATGGAAAGAGGCCGCAGTCACTTGCTGACGTTGGGAGAAACGGGATGGAAAGAAGAACTCCCCAGGCCCCTGGAGGACATCCTCCTGGCTTCCTGAGTCACAATGCTAACCTGTCACCACTCCAGGAGACCTGCTCACCTCTGCCTTGGAGCTGGGGAGCATCCTGCCCTCACACCAATGCTCCAGGCCTGCCTGGACACGGAGCCCGCCCAGGTGACAGGCTAGAGAAGGCGGGGAATACCAGATAAGGGATTATAGTGCTCTGTCAGCGATTTTGCTGATGACACAAAGCTGGGAGGAGTGGCTGACACCCCAGCAAACTGTGCTGCCATTCAGCAGGACCTGGACAGGCTAGAGATCTAAGCAAGGAGAAAGTTAATCAAATATAACAAAGGCAAGTGTAGAGTCTTGCATCTGGGCAGGAACAACCCCAGGGACCAGTATAGGTTGAGGACTGACCTGTTGGAGAGCAGTGTAGGAGAAAGGGACTTGGAGGTCATGGTGGACAGCAGGATGACCATGAGCCAGCAACGTGCTGTTGTGGCCAAGAGGGCAAAAGGGATCCTGCAGTGGATCACAAGGGGGCTGTTTAGCAGATGGAGATAAGTTCTTCCCCCCTGTACTCTGCCCTGGTGAGACCACATCTGGAGTATTGTGTCCAGTTCTGTTCAAGAAGGACACAGAGCTGCTGGAGAGAGTCCAATGCAGAGCAACAAAGACAATGAAGAGAGTAGAACGCCTCCATCTTGAGGAAAGGCTGAGGGAGCTGGGTCTCTTTAGCTTGGAGGAGACTGACAGGTGACCTCATTAATGTTTATAAATACATGAAGGGTGGGTGTCAGAGGGGTGGAGTCTCTTCTCAGTGTCATCTAGTGATAGGACAAGAGGCAATGGGTGTAACCTGGAAGGAACTTCTTCACAGCGAGCGTGACAGAGCACGGGAATGGGCTGCCCAGGAGTGTTGTGGATTCTTCTTCTCTGGAGACATTTAAAACCTACCTGGATATGTTCCTGTGTGACTTGGTCTAGGTGATCCTGCTGCGGCAAGGGGATTGGACTGGATGATCTTTTGAGTCTCCTTCCAATCCCTGATGTTCTGTGATTCTGTGATTCTGTTTTGCAGACTGGTTATAAGTGCTAAAATTTCATATTTAGGGTTAGTTCTAATGACTGGTCTGCAGAAAAGTTCTTGCTCCTGGAAGATGTAATTCACTGCTAAATCTTATGTACCATGTTGGGATGCAGTAGAAGCCATATCTGCCAGGAGAAACAGACAGGGCAGGTGATCCTACACTAACCAGTAAGGCGTTCCATCCAAAAGACATGATCTAGGTACAAAACGGAGAGACCAAAAGGGTGAAATCTTCAATGGCTGGTGTCCAAATAGGATTCTGTTCTGCCTTCAGTACCAGTCCGTGAATTCCTTAATCCAGTTCCAGAATTCAGCTCCCAAATCTGGTTCCTGTCTCTCCCTGAATCCATTCTGGGACTTCCACAGCATATGTCCACAGTGTCAGTGGTGCCAGTGATGTAACTGCCATCAGACAGGCAGGGTTCAGTATTGGGTTTGTATCTATTTGTATATTTTTAATTTTAGTTATTATTTTCATTAAAGGAGTGTTAGTTTTCTTTTCCAATCTGTAAGTCTCTCTCTCTCCCTTAATCCCTTTCTCTTTCCCTTTGAGAAGGCGAAAGTGTTAACAGAGAGCGTGTCATTCATCTAATGGCCAACACAGCCTCAAACCTTGACACCCTTCAGGCACAATGCCTGTGGGAATATAATCCAAAGTCCTCCACTCCCTCTTTCCCCTCAGACAATGCTAAATCATGGAATGGTCAGGTACCATTGTACCTTATAGCAGTAGTTGTCCTTCTATCCAAATACTCCCGCTCTGCTTTGTTTATCTTGCCTACCATGTAGTGCTGCAGTGTCCCGCTGACAGATTTCTTGCTATACCCCAATATTTTCCTGCAAACTTCAGTGAATTTTGTAATATCACTTAATATACCATTTTATTAATATAAAAATTAATTTTTGATCTAAGAAATTTGTCACGATTTTCATGTAAAGCCATCATCTATAACAGAGCAATCCCGCAATAATAAAACGCAAATGTCAGACAATTGCAGATTTCTTATAACAGTACACGTACAAGCACAACATTAGAAACCTAAAACGTTGAGAACAGTTGTATAGTAGGCAGTCAAAATTCAAGAGACAGGTAAATTATTTCAACAGACCATTTTCCTAAATGCACCTTCTTTCCCAGTAAGGGCTATCATTAAGCAGTGTAAATCCTGAATAGTATCTTGGAGTGCCTGATACACGGATCTGCAGTGGAGGAAATGAGAGGACCTGTGACTACAGGCCATGATCAAGATTGTGAGGTTCTATGTCTGGAAATTCATCAGAAGTGGAATAGTACAAATATAGTACAAAGCTAAGGACCCAAGAAACAAGGTTTGCTGGAAGTAATGTAATAAGTCAGACAGTTCAATTAGATGGAGCAAAAAAAGAGCTCTTGGTCACAAAATTCTTTGCATTTGGCACATATGATCAGGTTAGATGTTAGGAAAAACCTTTATTGCAAGGGTCACCAGACATTGGAACAGGCTGCCCATGTTGGTCTTTGAGTAGTAATCCCTGGACATGTTTGAAAGTTATGTAGATCAGGAGTTTATATAATAATCTGATAAACCTTTTATGAAGGTGAAACTCAGATAGATTAGGGGAAGGCAGTAGATGTCTAACTTGACTTCAGCAAGGCTTTCAACAGTGTCTTCCATTACATGCTCTCAGTCAAACTTAAGGATGGATTGGAGGCTTGGATAGTGGACTGGTAAATGGTTAATGGCCAGAACTTGGGGAGTTGTGGTCAGTGGGGTGGAGTCAAGTTTGAGCCAGTGTCTGGCAGTGTTCCTCAGGGGGCAGTACCACCCAGACAAAGGGACAGAATGTATGCTCACCAAGTTTGCTTCGGAGTGCCTGACATGTCAGAGGGCTGTGCTGCCATCCAGTGTGACCTGCATAGTCTGGAGAGTTGAGCAGAAACTTGATGAGGTTCAACAAGGACAAATGTAGGATTCTACATCTGGCAAGAACAACCCCTTTCACCAGTACAGCCTGGAAACTGATCTGCTCAAGAGCAGCCCTAAGGAAAAGGACCTAGAGGTGCTGGTAGGCTACACATTGACCATGAACCAGCAACGTACCCTTACAACCAAGGCAGCCAATTGTCTCTTGGGGTGCTTTAAGAAGTGTGTGACCAGTAGATCAAGGGAAGTTCTCCTGCCCCTCTACTCTACGGTGCCTACACCATATCTGGAATACTGGATTGAGTTCTAAGATCCGCAATTTAAGAGGAACAAGATGCACAAAGCCAGTAAGATCTCCATGGGCTGCAGCATTTTCAATTATGAGAAGCTAAGAGAGCTGGGGCTGCTTAGACTGGAGAGGAAGAGACTGAAGAGACACTTCAAATGCTTACAAATAAATAGACTGCCAAGATGATGAGATCACCCTCTTCTCAGTTGTGCCTAGTGTCAGAATATAGGGCAATGGACACTGGGGAATGAACTGGAGCATACAAGATTCATGGAATGGTTTGGCTTGGAAAGGACCTTAAAGATCATCTTGTTCTCATTCCCCTGCCATGGGCAGGGACAGTCCCACTAAAGTCGCTAAGGCCCCATTCAACTTAGCTTTAAACACTTCCAGGGAGAGGGTAATTGCAACTTTCCTGGGCAACCTAATTCAATTTAAACATAAGGAAAGCCTTTTTCATGTTGAGGATAGCAGAGCACTGGAACTGCCCAGAGAAGTCATGTGGTCTCTGCCTCTGGAGATACTCAAAACCTGGATGTATTTCTGTGTGATCTGCTCTAGGTAATCCTGTTCTGGCAGGGGTTTGGACTAGATGATCTCCAGCTGTCTCTTTCAACCCCCACCATTCTGTGATCTATAATTTTATTACTCAGTAACATGATTTAGGAGGGGTTGGTAGAGTTAGATTAATGACTGGACTCAAAAGTTTAATCTCTACGATTCTACAATGCACTTGAGTATCATGAAGAGCTCATATGCCAGAAAATCATACCAAATTTCCTTTCAGTATTTTCCAAGTCTAATGAAAAATGTAAGCTGAACATTGGTTTAGAATTTAGATGAAGTCAAGATGGTCAAAGTACAACATCTGCAGAAGTAGAAAATAGTAATCCCTTTCTAAGCCTGAATAGCTATACAACAGTTATCATGTTAAGCTACTTTATAAAGTGATTTCATATTTGTACAGTTTAGAGTATTTGAGCTATAAGGGAACTAATACCTAATTGTTCAAATACCTCAAAGTCTGACAGGCTTGGAGCATAAACCACCTCTAGGAAGTCTCTTACAGCTTCTGTTGCTCAGTCTGTTCTCTGCACCTGAATTTGTATCCCACTCTTTAGATTACTCCCATTGTTACAATGTCATGAAGAATATTTTGTAGGAGTTGAGACCATTTTACAAGCTACAAGACAGTTTCTTATCAGTGAAGCAGGATATCTGTATTAACTATACTACTTAAAGATTTTACCCCTCAAAAAGTCACTCAGCTCTAAGTTCAGCTTAATTAAACCAATTCAAAAAAGCTAGTTTCAAAAAGGAAATGAAGCAATGGAAAAAAAAGGACACAAATTAGGTGAATGCTGTTTAACCAGGGTATTAGACGGGGTAGATGTGTAGATGTTAATCAATATGCTTGTGAAAAGCACCATTGAACAATTCTGAGGGCTTATTTTCTGCTGACAAGAAAAGACAGCTAGGCAGCTGTCCTTGTGCTGAAACAGAGGTGGGTGTCAGCATTGGTAGTCACCCGATCTCAGTCCCACGTTTCCATCTAATGACTTTTAGTACTACTATGGTTCAATTTCTTGATGAGTTTTCCTCTGAGCTATATCAGGACTACTTCTAAAAAAGATCCTATGCACTACATACCAGGAAAAAAAAAAAGTCAAATGACAACACAACAGTTTTTATTATTTCCTCTGAATCTTACAACAAATCAAATAATTGATCCACAATATTTTCTTTATGTTTGTCACAAAATATGAATAAAAGCATATATGCATGCAGAGGGGAAAAAAAAAAGGTATTTCACAGAATCACAGAATGTTGGAATCACAGAAGTTGGAAGTGACTCGACAGATTATCTAAGTCAAACGCCCCCTGCTGTAGCAGGATAAGCCTACAGCACCTGGTGTACCCAGACTGTCTCCCATCTAAATACAAACCAGGCCAAACCCTCCTTAGCTAAGCCAACATTCCATCTCTGTGTTTCTTCACCCACTCCTCTGGGCTATTTCCTATATCTCCGACATGTTAAGAAAAAAAAAATTACAGCAGGTTATTAACAAACCTACAGCAGTCTTTTACTTTAGCTGGTTCTGATACGGAGGCATATTTTTTTATTAGAGAGTGAATTCCAAGAAACTTGGCTAACTGCACAGCATTGGTATCATCACTAATCAGTGTCCCAAGAGCCACAAGCAGTCTAAAAATGGCTTCAAGATCTTGAACAACTTCCATAATGGTGCAGATTCCTGATAAACACTGAGCTTTGCCCTCCACACTGTTGACTTTACATAAACTTACAGCATAGTTCAAAGTGAGTGTGGCAAGTGCAATGTGAATATTCTTATTGTTGCTTGATCTCATTTTTATTGCTTGTGCCATTATTTCATCCCTCTGTTCCATCAGGAGCTTCTCACCTGCCTCGCTGGCAAAACAATTGCAGAGAGTTCTAAGTGCCAACAGCTGATTCGCCAGCTTTCCCTCAGGACTCAGAAATTTACAAAGTAGGGCAATAAATTGTACACGATCCTTTTCACTGCAGAAGTTCTCATTCACAGTGGGATGCCTGAGGGACAATCTAAGAATGTCTAGGGCTGGAAATACAATATCTAAGAAACAAAACAAAAAAAGCATTTTTTTATTAACAGTGTTTTGTGGCAAGTTTTTCAGACATTGTCATTCTTAAACCCTTAGCTTTGAAGACAGTAACAGTTTCATGCAGATATTGACAAAACACAAGTTGTTTGAAGTTCATAAAGACAAATAACTGTCATTCTAGTAACACCTTAATTAATCACAAAAACCATGCTACTTAAATTGGGATAAAACCCACTTTTTTTCCAGAAGTATTTTCTAAAAGCTCTAGTTCACAGTTCATTCCTTCAGTGTTAACAAATGCAAAGTTTCTGAAAGCTTCTAAGTGACTAACATCCTTATACAAGTAGTATCTCTGTCCTCATTCCTTATAGTTACAAAACTGTTTAGAGGAAAAATAAACAATCAGGACTCCCTTCAATTCCCAGGGAAAAAAAGATATCTTCAAATGATCAGCTGGAAATCAATGTAAGGAAACTGAACTGAAATTCTGTTCAGCAGTTTCTTCCCCAACTCTTTCCCAAATGTCAACTCTGCCTTCTTGGGTTTACTACCAGTATCCCAATGCTTATAGTCAAGTCAATGCTGAACCTGCTTAGCAGCTGAGCAGTTTTTCCTGCAGGTATGTGGAATCCTGAGATGAATACTCTGTACAATAAAAAGAGTAAGAATGGTATGCAGAGTAGCCATCACCAGCACCTATCTGTGCAAAACAGTTTCAACGCTGTTATATAATGAACATTTATTTTTAATACCAAAACATAATTCTCATTACAGTTTTTTAACTGTGATTTCAAAAAAGCTAAAATTAACTTATATAAGTTTTACATAAGTTTTTCCAGAATGTAAAAACTTTAAGATTAGACTACCAAATCTGTGGATTACCAAAGTCAGTCTAATCCACTTTATCAAACAAAATTTTATCACCTTCACTTGCATTCATCTGGAAAGTAATTTCAAATGCTGTTCTGACCACATGATGTAGTTTTAACAACATCTTTTCTTCCATATTAAACACGATGTACTTCTGAGATTTAAAAAAAGATTTTCCTTCATTTCATAACAATTTAGGACTTCAACCTCACACTTCTTCTCTCTACAAGCCTCCCGCTTTTCTTAGGGATGGTCCTGCTAATGAAACCACCACAACTCATGCTGATATCAAGTTTTTCCATTATATTTACTGTTGTGCCAATAAAAACCTGAAAAGCAATTACAAATTCTGTAATTCATGCTACCGATCGGTAACACCCCTGTTACCAATTGGTGTTATTAGTATCTGTTTAACATCTCTTTTCTACTTGGGTTACAAACTCTTTAGAACAGATTGCATGTTAACAGCCAGTTTAACAAGGCTTTTGGCTCATGGTGAAATCCTGATCAGAGGACAGTACAAAAAAAAAAAAAAATAATAGCAAGTATCTACCTTCTGGCCAGTGAACCGCCTTCCACAGAGTCTGAATTTGCTGCATTGTAGGTTTTTCTGCAGAGGCACTGCATGTTGTAGACAGTAACTTCTCCAGTATTACCAACTCATCTTCCGTAAGCTTATGTTCTTCAGCTGCAGTGCCATTCAGTTCCTTTAATTTGCCTACAAGACCAGTAGAAAAGGCATGGCTTTTTGATTCCACAACTTCACAAATCCTGATCTTGTATGAAATACTACAAAAGCACTTCACAAGCAAGTTACAATTAAAATAGCTGTTTTGGGGACATTCATTTAACCTACATACAGGCAGAAATGCAGCACTACAAGATAGTATCAGTGAAGCAGAAAAAAGAAAAGAAATGCAAAACAATTGTCATAATTGTATCAAGTTTTTGTGGTCTCAGATAGTAGAAACAAAACCACCACTTCCTATTCTCAGTATGATCAGCTTTTGTATTTTTACCTATGTGTCTTAAGCAAAATGTTTGCACCATGTCCTATATCCACATTTCAATACAATTTAAAAGCCAAAGTACTGGAAAAATTACTTTAAGGTATAGAATTTTGTTTAAAACCTGACCTAGCATTAAGTCAGGGTTCTTCCTGAACTGAAGAGAGCCATGCCAATAAACACACAGGCAGCATCACCTTAGTACACCCTTTTTACAACATGTACAGCAACAACAACAACAAAAAAATCGATTTAAACTCTTATTAAAAAAGTTAATCTATTCAAT
Organism: Phoeniculus purpureus; assembly: GCA_028565055.1. NCBI lineage: Eukaryota > Metazoa > Chordata > Aves > Bucerotiformes > Phoeniculidae > Phoeniculus > Phoeniculus purpureus. Next base: position 36,921,431 of record JAOXOE010000874.1, read on the forward strand.
CTATTGCAAGTGTTTTGTAACCATGAACCCTTAAACTGAGGGGACTCAGTTTTTCAGATTCTGATTTCAAGACCTATACAACTCACTAAAACTAAGGCTAATGCAATTATCCTAGAAAATATTCTTCTGAGGTAGAACGGCACGAAGTTTTCCAGTTTTACCATTCTTCCTCTTCAGTAGTCCTGGAAAAAACTTCCCTTTAAGATCTGTCTCCTTTTAGTTTTGTGCAATCTACTTCCTAATAACATCCTCTATACAAAAAAAGTTCTAGCCTGTGAATCCTTTCTCCTCTCACTGAGCAAGCAAATGACAGAGTGCAAGAAAAATTCAAGAGAACAGGACAAGGCTGACTGAAGCTTGACTGCTAATTTTATATAGAAAGTGAAACAAATACATAGAATAGCAATACTGCAGACATAAGACCCCTGAAAGACCTTGACAAGCTCATGTAAAGCGACTCCTGTGAACCTCATGAAGTTTATCACGGGCATGCCTGAGTCAAGGCAATCCTCAATTGTCAATACAGGCTGAGGAATTACGTGATTGAGAGCAGCCAGAAGGATCTGGGGTCCATGCTTGAGACTCTTACGCCTTCAAATTACATGCACCACTGAACCACTGAAGTGATTAACATGATTTTAAAAGGTCAAAACCAAGAAAAAGTAGCAAAGCTATGGGAAAACACTTAGCTTTCTGAAAAGATCAAAAGTGAAATTACTTGAAAAAGACAAAAAATAAAGCTACTCTCAAACAACAAACACTGACCCATTATCTGTGTCGGATTGGCGTGGTCAAATGTTACAGCTTCCTTCTTCGGAAAGTAAGAATTCTCATCTGCAGTGTTAGCTGATTGGCTAATACCCATTCCTACATAAAGGAAACATGTAAAGTTCAGCAGTGCATTGAAGTGTTTGACACAGAACAATATTCTATCAGTATGTCTCTCCTGCAAGACATTGCTCAGAAAATTCTCTAAACCCCTCAAAAGCTTATGCAAACAGCTGCCACTCCTTGTATTACCATTAGATTTAAGGGTTAAAGCTTAATGCAATGCCTTTACAAACTGTTCTATACAAGCAATTTCTGAATTATATTAACTAGTACCGTCATTCATTGTAATGGGTATTGCAGTTAAGACATGAAAACAGCAAAGGTCACTTAGAATTTCAGGGGAAGGAGGAATCTCTGTTCTATCTTTTGATTATTTTCATCATTAATAGGCAAAGTTTATATATTGGCAGATTTGCAGATATGACTGAGATCTGTCACATGCAATAGAGCCTGAAATCTCTTTAGAGAGTAATAAAAAGCTTTGTGACCTAGAATCACAGGCAAATCTATGGCTGAAATGGCAGAATTTTCAGCTGCTACATACACTTTTTTTAAACCAACACGTAACTACTAGGAAACAAAACATCCTTTAAAAACCAGACTATCATATTTTAAAGCTTTTCTGAGTGACTGCTATGTCTAATGGAAGGCTGCTACCCCTATCTTTCAAATAATCTCCCAATTATAAGCAGCTCCCATCCCCTGATGGTTTTTAATTCTGTATATATTTGCATCTAAACAAAATCCAGTTCAAGTGAAACAATGAAGCACAACACATCCTCTGGAACTTGTCATGTGCAAGACAAGGGCATCACTGCATAGGCCTGGCCTCTCTCCATGGTCTCTGCTGGAGATGGAATGAGGCCTCAGGTGAAAGAAATGCAGAACTCTTGCAGCTGCAGATAGAACAACTATTAAGATGAGGAAGGCTGAAGGCTGTAGCTTTAGGCAACAAGATGAAGGCTTCTGTTGCACCTCTACATCTGCAGCTGCAAAACCAGCACAGCACTCTGATCTGAGGACAAACACCCAACAGAGCATTTGTCAGAGCCAGCTAAGATTGCATCTCAAGTCTCTAAAAACGAACAAGGTAAGCAACAGTGACAGGCTACCTCCTGCAGAGTATAGAGGCACCTGTCCGACATGATTCAGTATCTTGGAAAGTCTGGTGTTGGCTGGGAGCCAGGATGCCACAGAGAAACTGGGTAGGTAATCCTTGGCTTCACAATCTTACTCTGCTGTCCTCCATATGATTTTGACAAGAAAGTCCTGGAGAGTATCTGGAGTGGTTTGATTACTGATTAGAGCTCGTGGGGCAAGGGTGAAGGGCCCAGGTACTGTTTCTTTCATGCCAGTCAAGGAACAATTTGGAACGGATTCAACAAGTGTGTAAGCAGCTTGCTGCATGGATGGTTTTGCAAGCTTCAACATTAAATGATGACAGGGATCCTCTTTGAGAAGCAGGAGCTACTGATGAGGGATGGAAGTATGACAAAGGAAGTCTGGAATGTCTTTACAAGCAAGCCTACTAAGCAGTGAAGTTAGTTGTGCCAAGGAGGGCAAAAAGTATCATTAAAGGCCATGTAACAAAAAAGGCAATATGGGCAAAACAAAAATGCCTTCTGTGAGTACAAATACACCTAATTCATATGTTGGCCTTGTGTAGTAGAGTTTGACAAAAACATTTACAACCTGATTCATCTGCTGTAAAGGAGAATAGTGTGACATGAGGCAGACTGGACACAATCTCTAAACAGATCTGGACATACTCTGACAGTCTACCTTTGTAAGTCTATCTCACTCTACTATCACAGATGGGCAACTGCAAGAAACAGTTGTCTGGAGCCAAACAGTAAAAAATACACATCTTAAACGTTAGCAAGAAAGACTATGAACTTTACATTACCTGTAAATGAGTCTGCTGGAGGTACTGTACTGGATGAAGGGCTTGGCATATAACGTCCAGCACCTAGTGAAACAGTAAGAAAAGAAATAATGCAACCAGGCTGAAGAGATGGATGAGGCATTCTACAGATGGCTAGCAGAAGTCTGTCTCTAGTCCTTGTTCTCATGGCAGGACTTCAACTTAACTGACATCTGCTGAAAATACAACACAGTAGAGCCCAAACAGTCTACAAGGTTCCTTGAATATGTGGAAGGTAAGTTCCTAACACAGCTGGTCAGTGAGACCACCAGTGGATAGGCAGGACTGATGGACTGAGATCAACTGTATCATGTTTAAAAAGACCAAGTGCCAGTTCATGTACTCCGGTGACTCAGTGGAAAAGGATCTGAGGGTGTCGACTGACAGCTGACTGAACAAGAGCCACCACTGTGCCCAGGAGGCCAAGGCTAAGGACATCCTGGCCAGCATCAGAAATAGTGTAGCCAGCAGGACTAGAGAAGTTATCATCCCCCTGTACTCAGCATTAGTGAGGCCTCACCTCAAGTACTGTTTTGGGCATCTAAATACATGAAGGACATTATGGTGCTGCCATGTGTCCAAAAAAGAGCAACAAAGCTAGTGAAGGATCTGGAAGACAGCTGAGGGAACTGGGATTGTTTAGTCTGGAGAAAAGGAGGCTGATAGGAGACCTTATTGCTCCTTACAACTACCTGAAAGGTGGTTGTAGAGGGGTGACCTCTTCTCCCAGGTCACTAGTGATAGAACAAGAGGAAATGATTGCAAGTTATAACAGGAAAGGTTTAGATTGGACCTCAGGACACTTCCTCACTGAAAGCATGGTTAGATACTGGAAAAGGCTGTCCAGGTCCCTGAAGCTGTTAAACATGTGGATCTAGCACTTATAAATATGATTTAGTGGACATGGTGGCACTGGGTGATCACTGGATTTGATCTTGCAGGTCTCTTCCAGCCTTAATGATTCTATAATTCTACCTAGAGTCCAGTCAGTGACTGTGTACCCTTAGAGGTCAGTACTGTGTTGCATCCTGTCTAATATCTTCATTAACAATCTGAAAGATGGGTCAGATTGCAAGTTTGTTGGTAACACAAAACTGGGATGACAGATGTCAATTCAATTTAGGAGTTTTACCTGTAAAGGGATCTGAAAATTCAGCACTTGCATGGAAGACTGCACGCCCCTTAGTGTTATCCATAATAAAGTTGGCCACCTGATCCGTAAACACAGGACTCAAATTATTCTTTTCTACAAAGTTATATGCAGTCAACCAAGGATCATCAGTGATGTTATACGGCAGTTTGTAGGAAGGACCACCTTCATTTACATCAATAGTGAAAACATAGTCATACTCCTTTAAACAGAATAAGAACAAAAACAGATTAGAAGTTGGTCAGCATTTTTTATATCTGATATACCAAATACAGACTAGTAACAGTCAGGGCTAAGATTTAAAAAAAAAAACACCCCAAAATACTCCTATCTGCATCGATAATACTGTACATAGTTCAAATCTTAATATAGAAAAGGTATACCTAAAATGTATTAAGTACCGTGCTTTCTGTAAGTCTTTCGTTATAAATTGAACAGTTCAATTTCTTTGGAAAGGAAGATAAAACTTAAAAGTTCTCTAGTATTTACTGCTGATAACTTAGTAATTTCTCTACTAGTAGTTTTATCCTGTCACCACTGGCTTGGTCATTTTACAGAACATGTTTCAAAGGTAATTAAGTAGTATCTATACTTCTACCTCTGAGTTTTAACAGATCAAAGAAAGTACCAACGTCTACTTTCTAAATTATATTTACCTAAACAACAACTACATTTTTACTGGGTAATGAAAAAACAGCTTACTCAGAAAGGAAAAATGCAATTCAAGTTTGTACATACCTTCCCTTCAAACAAAACCTTTCCAGATGTTTGTTGTGTAGCTCCAGAAGAACCAACGACATCGCCAATCTTTATCCATCTTCCTTCACCAGCACTCCACTGATATGCTTCCACCTTCCCATCATTTTTAATCAGGCGAGTCTGTCCATCTCTTCTTCCTGTAGACAGAGCATATGAGTTTTAACAAATTCAAGAACATGATTTATGTTAGGAAAGAAAAAAAACTTCAGGTAATGATCCAATGTAAAAGCTAGTTCACCAATATATAGTTACAACACAGGAAGTAACTAGTTACTATATATCTTATTCAAAAAATTTTGATAAGTGTTTCACAATTATGTTAGTGGTATCTGCCACCAGACTAAGCTGCAACAGCAGTTCTTTAAGTTTGCTATTTCAAAAGTTTACCATTTTCCCAGGGACATTACAATCAAGAAAGGCGATAATCTCCCATGGTCTAACAAGATGGAAAGCTTCATAAGATTATGCCACTTGCTGATTATAGCCAGGGGCTAAGGTCACTGATCACTTCATCTTGGTAAAAATATTTGTCTAAGAGTAATCCTAATTAACACTGCCTCCACTGTATTCTCAGGAACTCTAAGTCTCTGTGAAGTGTGAACTGAAAGCTAAAGCAGACAATTTGTATCCAACTCTTCAGGAAAAAGCCCCCCATTATTTGGCAGTCCTTTTGTAAGTTACAAATTTATTAATCATCTCTTAGTCTACTGGCATAGCTGAAAAACAGATCTAAAACATATCAAAACATACTGCAGCACCCTCAGTGTCACCTTTGTGTAAATTGTCTCAAAGATAAGTATTTTGTTTCCATTTTAGTCTTAAAAATAAGTGTATTTAATCTAGTCTTGCCTCCAGAAGAATTAATGTCATTACAGTAAAGCAAAATGAAACTGTTTTCTTCAACTCTACTGAAAGCAATCACAGCTTGCATTTTGTAAACTCTGCAAAGTTCAATAACTCAACCGAGATGTGGTAGCATCTCCAACATGACACAAATGCAATAACTTACCAGGATCATCCAGATGTTCTCTTCCAGGAAAGTCATGAACATTAATATCTCCTAAATCGCCAGTGTCAGGATGAATGGATGCCTGGGAAAGCTCATTTTCAAAAGCTTGAATCTCTTCAGCACTTGCTGTACGCTCCAACGACTCAGTAAACACTCTTATAATTCCATCACTGAACAGAGATTAAACATTTAACTGGAAAGACTTAAAAATCAAGATGATTGCACACATTATACTGGGGACTTTTTAAGTGATGAGAAACCATCATTGTTCTCTACAACTTCTCCCAATTACTTTTATGACAGGAATTAGCTCTCATGCGATAAATATCTAAAGAACTTAGCCAGGTATTCCTGTTGTAGTATAACTTTAAAATCAAGGTAAAATATGCCTGTCAAAAGGGTTCTTTATACAGTACATCTGAGTCCACTCTTGGTCTATAGTTTACCTTACTCCCAAAGAACTATCTACCTTTGCGATTCATTAACAAAATAATGACATTTCGGACGAAAACGTTTACATGTTTGAATTTTTAACTTTAATCCCCATGCACAATTTGATCAATGTATTTTAAAATACAGGAGAAAGTGGTGCCTGCAATTTCATCAAGTGTTCACAGACCCTGATCTAAAAACACATTGACAGTAAAACCTTCATACCTTGCACCAACTACAATGTCTCTGTTGTCTAACACACAGCAGCACCATACAGACTGAGCTGGGAGTCTGATTGTTTGAACACATTCACCCTGTTTCCAAACTCTAAGAGTTCTATCCTCTCCAGTAGTTACAAAATCTGAAAAGGAAAAACAATAGAGAAGCTTTTAAGGTATATTTTTAGCGTACAGTGACAGTAGACTCCATTCTGCAACTGGGTATATAAAATCACAACAGTACAAGAACATTTCTGCCATTTAATACTTCTCTAATCAATAAGAAGAGAGCCAAAAGATAGCCACCACATAGCTGTCTTCTCAAACAAGTGCATAAACTGTAGACTAAGACAGAATTATACTTAAGACAAAAAACGTTCCTTCCTCAAGAGATTAAAGAAGCCTGAACAACCTTGTAAACACCACTACCCCAGCTCACACTAGTTATATAGCCTCACACTTGTTCTAAATTCACTTTTGGAAACATACCTAACATATGCTGAATTGTAGGAACTCCTTGCCCTGATCTTGGCTGAGACAGAGTTAATTTTTTCCTAGTAGCTGCTGTGCTTTGGATTTAGGAAGAATATTGACAATTCACTAGTGTTTTAGTTATGCTTAGTGCTTATCTTAAGAATTTCTCCATTTCTGATGTACTGCCAGCAAGTAGGTTCCTAAGAAGCTACAAGGGAGTAGAATCTGATTGGGGTTACACTACAACAGTCCTTAATGAGGAGTTTTAAGGCATAAAGAGATTTATGAATCATATCTGCTTATACACACATGCTTTAACTGTTGGACAAACGCAAAAAAGTGTCCCTTAGACCATACGAAGTTCACTGACTTGGAATTTCTTCTGCAACTAACTGCAATAGTTAGTTCTGAAACTCTTAATCTCTAACTCTGAAAACAAATGCAATTAATCCCTGCACATAACACCTTTCTATCATTTACAACGTGCTTCAAAAATTTTCAGTAGGAGGTTCCAAATAAATATGAGAAGGAACTTTTTCACAGTGAGGGTGACAGAGCACTGGAATGGGCTGCCCAGGGGGGTTGTGGAGTCTCCTTCTCTGGAGACATTTAAAACGCACCTGTGCGATTTGGTCTAGGCGCTCCTGCTGCGGCAGGAGGAATGGACTAGATAATCTTTCCAAGTCCCTTCCAATCCAGAACTACAGAATGTCTACCTTCTCATTTTGACAGGGTAATAATCACAAGAAAAATTCCTACCATCAGATTCAGGTAAGATGGCAATGCTGTATATATAATTTGCATGTCCATAATACACATGCAAACACTCGCCAGAGATCTTCCATCTTCGAACACTGGCATCGTTAGAACAAGAAAGAAATTCCTCTTCACTGAGAACAGCCAAACCTCTCACACAGTCCTCATGTCCTTAATAAAAGAAAGAAAAGCTTTTAATGCAGCTTATTTCCATTAGCAGTAGGACAACATTAAGATTTATCCCACATCTAAATCCTAGCAATCAGTCTACATTCTGTGAGTTTAAAAAAGGCAATTAATTGCTCATTATTCCTCTGAAAATGAAACTACTTTAATAGTCCCGATTTCTGGGCATACAACTTGAGATACTTTAAAAATCATGCCTAAAAATTTTGAATTGATCCATTGTTCTGTGAGGTTTTTTTAAAAGAACACATAACCCTGAAGAAATTACCAACATTTACCCGTGAATGTTCTTTCACATCTGCCCGCCTTCCACAGTTTAATAGTTTTGTCAGCCGAAGCAGTCAATATTGAACCCCCTCCAGGTAGTAGTTTCACTGCCCATATTGCAGCTGTGTGACCCTGCAAAAAAAAAATCCAACAAAACAACAACAAACCACAACCCAACATTGTTAGATCTGTCAGAATTTAATTCAGAGTACCTACTTTATATCTGTTTAGAGGGCCTTCATACCTTCAGTGTTATCATGCATTTGTCATTCAACCACACTTTGGCTGTTGCATCCCACGATCCACTTACTAAGGTGCCAAAATTCCCCGAAGAAAGGCTGCAAACTGGAATGAACATTCAAATCAGCACTGACATGTTTTGTACATTGCCATCAACCTTAGGTCAGCAATTTAATGACCTTTTTTTCAAAGGATATTTACTTAGTAGCATATTTAGTGTTGACAAGGTCAGGAATGGAACTGTAGTTGCACTACAACATAGATGGTGGCTCCTTAAAAATATCTTCCCTTTCTATTGCAAAGTTTCATGCTGTCTCATTCATTTAAATTTCTCATGGTACCAAATCTCATCAGACTAGAATAAGCTGACAAGCAGGTTAGATAACTAGTCAAGACTCAGAAATAATGCAAAGATTTAGTTTCAAGATTCCAGAGAAATGCAAAAGCCAAGGTTTCATCAACATGTATTAATTAGTGTCCTGACACAGCAAGCCTTTGTTACAAATATTTCTTTGCTTATCTTCTTGGAGGGTAAAATTCTACTGGGGAGAAATTGTGTTAATGTTGAAAGATACAGCAAAAAGATAACCTGAAAATGCTCTAGTAATACACAGGTGTAACATTAAAGGTGTACTTAAGGTTTACTGGTAAGCTTAGAATAAGAGCCAAGACATAAATAAGTGAGTTCCCTGAAAGTTCATAAAAGGAAATTATGGCCTTATATTTCTTGCTTCTGTGACCGCACAGTGAGAATTGTTCTACCCTAAGCACTTGATATGCTCTACTTTTTCCACCACTTAAAAATGATTTTACAATGTATGTCATTTTATATTTGTTAATATTTTATATGACTGTAAAAATACTAAAAATACTTTTGTGAGGGATCCTATTATGTCCCTTTTCATATCTCTGGAATATGCAAGTCACATGTTATTTTAACTACTCATCCATCATAGGTTTCTGATACCTAACCCATTCCTCCTTATACAGTGACATAATTTTCCTTCTCAGAGAAGGTAAAAAAATGTGTAATACAAGAATTTTAGATGCTGTTTTCAGTAATGTTCAAACTGGCCTGTCTTCACAACCACACTTGAACACAATTTTAAACCCCCTCCCCCCACTAGAAATGTTTGACACCCTGTAATTACATGACTGTATTGTTCAAAAGGTCTACTAAATACTAGATTAATTTTGTTTGCCACAACATATGCTGCACTGACCTGACTAGAGATAAAACTTCCACAGTGAACTTTCTAGCCCTTACTAGGTACCTAAATGATCAATTAACGCTGGATCTCCTGCTTGGCAAGAAAACAGGCAGTAAACGTTTGTTTATATAAGAAGCTGACTTTTTCTACTCCAACTTTGACATGTTTTAAAAGCAAGCTTAACCGATGGAGAACTAAAATAACTGCTTTTTAAAAAATGCAGCTCCTGGCAAAAGGGTTCAGTAAACTGTGAAGTTTTCACATATACAGTAAAAGCCATTTATCATACATTTATAAGCATAAATCTGCAAGACCTTGCTTTCACTACATGAACTGGCATTATAAAAACCTATTTGCAGAGGCTATAATTAAATGGTTTTCCATGTAAAATACCAAAGAAATCAAAACAAATCAAAACTGAGTTTTATATCTACAGGTTAACTTCCTCTAAAAAAACTTCTATGTAACAAACCCCAAAAATAAAATTATACATACCTGTGTTTGCATGGCCCTGAAGGACATATAGAAGAGCTGGGTTGTCAACACTGTAAATGCAAATATTATGATCATTGCCACCAGTTGCAATCAGTCCATGAGGATAGAGGTCGCTTGGAGGTATGATGCACACACAAGACACAAAATTGGAATGGTCACTCATACGGTGTATTTCAGTAAATCCCCTGTTAAGAATAAATATAAATGATAATCAGTCCTGAGTCATGACAGAACAGTACTTATTTTAGACACTTAATATACAATGAAGTGTTTTATAATTTACTCTTGAATTAATAATTGGGCCTGCATTGTACTGATTTGGATTACCTACAAAGAATGAAGAATTTGACAAAAATTGTATCTGGGAATTCCAACCCAGTAGGCACTGGGTTACTTATTTTCAGTAATGGTAGATCTTCTAAGACTTTGTTTGTCTTGGCACACTGGCAAACACTATGTCCAATTTGACTGCAATTACGTATAGTTTGTCCTTATAAAATCTGCTGTCTCAAGGCTCAAATACGTATTCCGGTACACCCTAAAATAGCTAGGCACGTTAACAGAGGTAAACAGCTAATAACCGATCGAAGCAGCATCTTCTTCAGTCTCATCAACTGTAAAACCGAGAAAAGCCACTTATTCCCACACAATATACGTTTGGATCGTGCTGATGTTTTCTAGCAGTTTTTTTGCTTTATGCTTGTTTCCTAGAAGCCCCCTTTGCTCCACCTCAACTCCCCTCAAAAAATCGTATCGCATTGTAATTCTTCAGAGAAAGAGGCCGAGCTCGTGGCCATGGCCCAGCACTCACCCGTCAGGGGCCCAGAGCCGCGCGGTCCGGTCCCGGGAAACGGACACGAAGCCTCCCGGGGGGAAGGTGCTACTGGCGAGGCCCCGTACGTCCTGCTCATGTCCCGCGAGGGAGCATCGGAGCCGGAACACTTGCGCCATGCTCGTACTCCGGCTGTCCATCGAGAGCCGAAGCCCCCGCAGACGAGAGCCGAAAACGCTTCCGCACAGGCGACGGCGTCGCTTCCTCAGGAAACGGAAGAGCCTCCTTCTCCCGCAACGGAAACGACACCATCAGGATGACGAAGGCTGCCTGTGTGATACGCCTCCCAAGATTCACCGCGCGGCCTCCGGACGCCTCTGGGACGCTGTTCAGAGCCCTCACGCTGCGCCGCGACTGCGCTGTTTCGCGGGGCGGTTGCTGGGATACCGCAGCGGCTTCGGTGCGTTCGCAGCAGCTGTGCGGTCCAGTCCGCGTCATGAAAGGCCTGAACTGTACAGGTACCGGCTGAAACCAGCAAATACGACAAGAATTATCGGGAGTTTCCTGTTCGTAAATAGAGGACAAAGAACGGGAAAAGGGTTCCTCTCTCACTCCCGGGCCTTCCCGAGAGCTGTTTGTGCCTCATGTAATTTAAACAGGGGGAACAATTGAGCTTTAAAAAGGTGTTCACCCTTAGCTCTAAAGTTTTAAAGAACTTGTGTAGATTAAAAGGCTGTTTCATTTCCAGAGAAGTTCAAAAAGGAACAAGTATGGCCAGCGGTCACAGACCTCCAATAACTCGTCCTTCTTCAAGATCTGGAATAGGTCTGACCACAGGGCCTGTCTCCTCATCAAGGACTCCATCAGCAACCAGAATAGCAACAGGGGTATGTTAAAAAAACTAACCCAAATTTAATTATATTTCGTTATTTTTGTTTTTTGGGTTTTTTAAATTTTGTTTTAGTACCATTGCTGGAGTGGTAGTTTCTTGGGAAGAATTTTAAAACTTTAATTTCATAGAGAGTTTGATTTTCTGACTTTCACTGAAAAGGATTAAGGAGGTCTTGCATCAAGACCTTAACAGCGTCTATGTTGCGGACAGGGGGAGCAGTGAGCCGCTCTTCAGAAGTCATACCAAACCTCCAGGCAGCAGAAATTTGACTGAAGCCTTATTTCCCTAAAGGAATGTAAATGCTAGAAGATATATGCTTTCCTGTAAGAAATGTTCTTATAGGAACAGTATAGAGACTAACACAAGTTTGTAATTGCTTTGGCAGTTGCGTAAGAATAATAATTTGATAATTCAGAGTTGGGACATTTGTGTTGTGTGTTTTTTATAGATGCCTCCTAGTACATCGAGACCCAGTTCTCGTAGTGGTTCTTCAACTACTGGAGGAGTCTTATCATCTCAGATTAAAGTTGCAGACCGTCCAGTGACTCAACAGGGATTAAGTGGAATGAAAACAGCATTGAAAGGTATTTTTAACTGAAAATAGCAGTCAAGGCATCTGCAAAACTTTTAAGGGAATATTTATGTTTTTAAAGGAAAACTATACATTGCTGTATGAACTGCAGAGTGAATAGCCATGATTAATAGGAGTAGGAGAAAGGAAAAGGAAAATTAAAGAATCCTTCTTATTTTGTTTCTTCTTGGCAGTCAGTCAAAAGCTCTTCTGTGCCTGCACTGTTTTTAAAAATAATTCAGAAGACTAGAACAAGATAAGATGTGCCTTCTTCAGTCACTGCAAATTAATTAAAGCATGGCATTATATAGTGACTGTTCATGTAAGTGGAAAAGGAATGTTTTCCTTCACAATTTCTGCCCTTATTTGTTCTAATGAGGTAAAATCTATTCAAGAACACTGAGAAGAGGGTAGATCTCTGCCTGCAAATTGTCCAACTGTTTTCCCAATTTATAGTTCATTAAGAATAATGTGTTTTTTTAACAATATGTGATATTCTGCCCTTTACCAGGTCCTCAAAGACAGATAATGGACAGAACGTATTACCTTGGACTGCTGAGGTATGTCTTAACAATACATTAAAACTACAGGTTTAGTGCTCCATTCCCTTTCTGGTGTGAAGTCTGTGATGCTTAGCAATAGCATGGGATGAGTGGTGTCCAGTTACACAGAAATCTGTCCTGTTCTAAGTGTTAAGGTAATTTTGCATGAGTTTGTAGGAAGAAAGGAATTTTGTGCTTATGTCCAAGTACAGGTAGATTCCCTTGATGTTTTGTTATTTGTCTTCCTAGATAAAAGAACTCTCACAGTGTCAATAAAAGGATGGTCGGTGGTTTTGAGTTTCCATCTGTAGTGTTTCATAGGTCTAATAGCTCCATTTGTAAGAAGTGGTATCACAAGTACATTTTAGTTGCTTTTTTTTCTTTGATTACACATTGACATAATAAAGACAAAGGCCACACGGAAGCTCTGTTCCATATGCTGCTCTGTTAGTTTTTCATATTGCAATATTGAATAATAGGTCCTGAAATGTGTAATTTTAAATGTGGACAATACCCATATTCTGTTAAATGATGCGATGATTTTTTTTTTTTAATGTCCATTTGAGAATAATTCAGATCTGTTTCACCAGCGGGCAAAAAAGCTAACTAAAAATTTTATTTAATATCCAGATTTTCTAACAACTATTTACGATTTTATCTGATAGACCCACTCTGCTTTTGTGCTCAGTTATCCAGCTCTTCTTTGAAGTACTGATTTGAAACAGGTGCACTGTGGGAAAGATACTACTGCACTTACAACTAAAGTACAGTTTCTGTTCTGTCTTAGCTGTACATTCATATGCTAACAATTATATCTTGCTTATTTTTTTCAGAAGCAAAACAAATGAACTCACCACAGAAATAAACAAGCTTCAGGAAGAAGTAGAAATGTACAGACAAGAGAGATCTGTCTACTTGTCTTATGAAAAAAGGTGTGATGGATTGCGGCTAATGCAATGCTGACCTACTCAGTCAGAAGACTGTTCTTGGGTATTGAGCAGGCTTCAAAGAACCGTTAAATGATTCCTGTTTTAAGTATTTTATTTATATGTATATGAATCTTCCTGTCTTAAGTTTGACATTTTGTTTTGTCTTTAGGGCAGAGGCTTTAGCTGGAGAAATCAAAGAATTTCAAGGTCAGCTAGCAGACTACAACATGGTATGCAGCTATCAGATTTTGCTACTGAATGATCTCTTTACTTCGTAGTGCTTTTGCTTTATGTCAGCATCTTTCTCACTAGCATTTCTCTATAAAAACCTACAGGTTAATACTGCCTTTTGTTCAGTTATTGGAAAGGAGAAAGACGAAAGCTAAGGAAAACATAGGAAAAAAGGATGAAGTGTACTTCCTTTACCTTAAGAGAAAAACTACGTGTAATACGTTCAGATTCCCAAGTAATCTTTTATCAGGCACAGTTATAGAAAATTGCTGTGTTTTCCTAAGAACTTTATGACTGCAGTAGGTTGGTCTGATTTTTTTTTTTTTGTGTTTAATTAAAAGATAAGAAGCAAAATAATATGTTGAAATTCTGTCTTTTTTCAGGTTGTGGATATACTTAACACTAATACAGATATAGCAGAAGTAATCAGAGATTACAATATGGTAAGCGTTTTTGCTGTGCTTGAACAGTGAAATGATGTGTGTTCTTGCTTCTTTGAACATATGACATATCTGAAAATGCACAGCACTAATTTAAAACCTACCCATGTTTTCCAGTTCTATTAACCCTAATACTGGGAAGATGTTGGTAGTGAGACAATTTTCTGAACTGTTGTGTTAACAGCCCTGTGATAGATAGATAGATAGGTAGGTAGGTAGATAGATAGATATAGATAGATAGATTTGGCAAGTCTGTCACCTCAAACCAAATAATGTTAAAACATTCCTTATTTGACTTGGGAGCGTAGAACATTTACCTACAGAAAGTAGATTCGGTAGTCAGCGCTGCCTTGTAAAGCTGCTTGGACTTCTGGTAGTTTTGTTTTCTTTTGTCTTCTGGCTTTTTAATGACTCTAACAAATGTTAAATAGGTCTGTGACACAGTCAACTACAAAGTCGGTGATCTTTGTTCTTCCTTTATTTTCTAACACAAGAGTATTCCTTTAGAAATTCATACATGAGCAGAATTAAGCATTTTCCATTTCTTATGATCACTTTGTGTCCATAAACAAAAGAAACTAATGTTAAGAAAAGTTTGTTTTGGTGGCTTGAAAGTCACCTGAGTACTTTTGATCAGTTTATTCTCCCCACTCCACGTTTGATTTAAAGTACAATGTCTGCATCTTAAAGAGAAGAATGGAATGCTTTCTGAGTGTTAGATTTCCATTGGCTTGAAGAGTATTTTAGGAAGTGTTGCCTTAGTAGGTCCTACAGTAATACTAAGTGAACTGATTTGTTAGAAACTTGAATATATTTCCTTTAGAAATACAGAGATGCCTTGTTTTGGTTTGCAGTGGAAGTTTACCATGTCAGAAGGTCCTTCTTCAGTATGAACTGCAGAGAACCCCTGGAGCAAGTGGCCTTTGTCTACTGAATTCTGAGCAACTTTTTGCTCATTTAAAGGAAACTTTGAACTTATGTATAAAATCTATATCTTTATTACTATATGTTATATCAAAATATGTTTTATTTTTGTAAAAGTATTTTCTTGTTTTTAAAGCTAAAGATTCAGAATGACCAAGATGATCAAAGCGTGGATAAAATTTTCAGAGAAAGACAAGCGTAAGTACATAAAACCTATGCATCTCCAAAGATGTTAAAATTATAACTGAACTTGGCAAATTTAAGGTTTTATCTGATTCATAAGTTCCTTAGTGCAGTTGTTGTCACAGGTGGTATCTGGTCTTAAGAACATAGGCTGAAGCTGATGCTTTTAACATTAAACTCTTCCGAGTAATTGCTGTGGAGATACTTACCATGCCAGCCAAGAGGAGTTACGTAGCACTGGAGATTCCTGTCTTTTGGCAAACTGCTGTTGAGGTGTTGAGGTTTTGAAAATACATTGTGGAGTAGCACAGTCAGGGAAAACAAGCAGAAGTGGGAATTATAACGTATTCCTGCCTGGTAAGGTAAGGTGAAGGTGCACAGAGGAGAAGATAAGGACAATGAGGTGCCTACAATAAGAATTTTTGAGTGATAAGAATGGCTTGTGTGGTGATTGGCTGAGTGGATGAGTTACTGAGGTGTTTCACAGAACAGGAGATGTGCAGGACAAAGAGATAACAATCCTGCTTCTTGCCAGTGAGAGCAGTGTCAATTATGAGATAAACACTTTTTTAAAAATTCAGTAAGTTGCTTTTCAATAATTTTGCTATTTCCAACAGCTTGCAAATATATCCGTTCTACCTCTGAATGTGTTTTTAAGTTATAAGAAAACAGTAAGACAAAGAAATGTGTTTCAGTAGGAAAATAAGGCATAGAGAGATTAGGTATGCGTTAATGATAATTTATTATGATTAATAATAGTACCTACTGTGTGTAGACACATTTAAGGGAAGGGGGCAGTTGGTCTTTCTTGCTATGCTAGTAGCGGTAAAAAAGCCCCAAGTGCACTGTTCCCTGACTGTGTGAGTAGTTTTGCCTAATACAGTACCCGTCTGTGACACCATTTCTTTGGATTCAGTCTGACAGTGGTTTGCTTCAGCATTCTAGAGAAACTATTTTTCCTTTCAGGACTTGTTCTCAAAGAAAGCATTAGCGATTATGCCAGCTTCACAAAGTAATTTGTAAAATCATCTTTGTGTTAAGCGATGTACAGTAAGCTCTCTCCTCCTCTCCTAAATAGGTTCTTATTAAGGGGGGGGTTATTATTTTTGTGTGTTTTGAAGTACTTGTGACAACAGCGTGTGGACATTACCACATTTTTAGCATTATGATTCATGCAGATATATCTTGATATGGGTTTGACAAAATGAAAGGAGGCTGACTGCTTAGCATCATTTTGTATTGTACATAAGTAGTGTAATAATGGAACCACAAGCAAACTACAGTTTTGAAAAGCCAGTTAATAATCTTTTGTATTAGACATTAATGTTCCTCAGTTACATAAGAATCTATATATTTATCCTCAATATAGCCGTCTTCCTCAGGTGCAAATGCATGAATTTCCTCAAGTGTTTCTATGGGATCTTCATCATTTGTACCTGATTCTGTAGGAAAAGAACTCATGTCAGCTGAGAACTCCTGTTCAAACATCTCTGAGTCATTTTCTTCCAGACGACGGTGGCTGTAGCTGATCAAATAGCGATACCATGTCGGGCATTTTATAGCAGTTAATATCAGGAGTGTAGTGCTTAGGACAAACCCTAGGACACCCGCTAGGAAGATCCAACTTTTGCCGAGAAGTGGTAACTCTTTAAAACAGACAGGAAAAAAAGAAGAGTCGTCTTTATGAGAAATACCAGCAAGAACTCCAGTATGATTTTTTTCATACTTAAATAGAGAACTCACAAAATAAATCATAAGGAAATTATTGAGTGTCTCCAAAGTTACAGTAAAATGTTATTAGGCAGCCAGTAACATGACTCAGGCTAAAAATGCAGCTACATGTTGTATTTCCTTGCACTATAAATCCACAGTACATGTTCATAAAAAATAGTAGTTTCAAAGTCAGATAAAGTTCTGGGGACATATAAAATCAAAATTTTCAAACTTCAAATTCCAAGATTGGGCTTTTCAAATTCTGTTTCCTGGGCCTCATTTTCTCTGTGGTGATAATGTCTGCACCCTAAAATACTGCATCTTGTGTTTGGCATATCCCTTCAATTGTATTTCTTTTGTAAAAAAATTCAGTAGCCTGGAGTTGCCAGTATTTATTTAGCAGTTGTTTTTATATACTAGCCACAGCCCTAAAATAAGCTATGGCTGCTACAGCAAAAGAAGTGTATAGCAGTGATGGCTTACAAATTATGTATGTATTTGGAGATGTTTTTTTCTTTACCCGGAAGAAAGTAATAAAGTATGGGAGAGTGGTGAAGAACACTAATTTTTATGTAAGAAAAGGAACTGATTTTACCTTAAGGAAAGCTAGAGTATTACAGAGTATAATGAGATTAACATCAAAAAGTGAAGAAAAGAGACTATCACCAGCATTTTCAAAGAATATGGGATGGGCATATCCATATTCTTTACAGAGGACACAGATGAGGGCAGGAGTATAGTTAAGAGAGCAGCTTAGTTCAGAAGACGTAATTGAATTTGTTTCCATAGTTTTGTTAGGCAGATATGTGGACAACTGTCTGAATTTCAAGCCTTTGAAATGACTTCAAGTTCATAGAATCATTTGAGAATTTTGAACACGTCCTCAGCAGAGCATATCAAAACCCGAAGATATATTTGTCCTATAGCCCTGGCTTTTATGGAAAAAATGACGGTGTCCTGGGAATATGAAATAGAGTGAAATCATGGAATAGCAAATCAAAGAGCTTGTATGCAGTAAAGTGAAACACCAGTATATTACCTGCATGTGTTCCATTGTTTCCAGTAATGTTGTCTGAAGTCAGATCTCTTAGTAAGGCACTATTAAGCTTAATGGCTGGAGTTACAGTGTTTTCTAAGGAAGCTTTTTCAGTTTTGCAATCAGCTGGTTGGATAGCTGCCGTCTTGATGGAGAATTTTTCCATGGTGTTTGGGAATGTACATGTAGTGTTGTTCTCATTTTCTGTGAATGTGAGCAGTGGAAAGGCTATGAGATATGTTAATTAACAACTGTAATCTGAAAAAATGTAATGGATAACTAACGTATTACTGCAAAACACAGAAAGTTGATGGTGGATATTATCCTTATCAAGGAAAAGCAGATAAGGCTGTCTGATGCAGTAATGCTGCACTTACCAAACTTACCCATTGTCACATTTGAGGCATTTAGCCATAACTGTAAATCAAGGAGTTCACAGGAACAGGTCCATGGGTTTCCGGCTAAAACAATTTTGATCAGTATAAAAGGTGATTTTATATGAAAATATTTCAAAAAGTTATGCTGTAGGTTTAAAACTGTCAGACTTTCTAGAGAAGTAAATACATCTGAATCTAGTTGAGTGATTGAATTACAGGACATATTTAACACTGACAGTTGTTTTAATCCTGCAAATGCTGCTTTGTGAACTGTGTTAATATGATTGTTGCTGATATCCAGAATTACAAGTTTTGTCAGATTGCAGAAACTGTTATTATACAGTACAGTAATCATGTTTTCATTCAGATACAGTTCAGTGAGGTTAATAAAACTTCGAAGAATCTCCTTATCAGTATCTTTTAAAGTGATTTTATTATTTTTGAGGCTTAATTTAGTAATGTTTTGGAAGAGATTAGAGGGGATGTCAGAGAGGTTCTTTCCAGATTCCTCATAAGTGACCTGTTTCAAAAAAGAGAAAGACAACAGTTAAATGCTGTAGGGAAGTCCAGTGGTGAAGACATCACCTAAATACATGTAGGTAATTTTGCTTTAGTTGAGTGGTTGGACTAGATGATCTGTGGAAGTCTCATCCAGCACCTAATCTTCTGTGATTCTGTGATTCACAATCTGGACAGGAGGTGTCATAGAGAAAGTGGATTCAATGATGAAAATTAATATGATTTTTCAAATGTTTTGTTTTAAAACCAGCACTGTTTACTCCTTAAAACATTTTTTTTAGGCAGATCTTCAAGGAAACATTTTATATATAAGTACAGCACTTAATTTTGGTACTACACTGAAATTTAGCATAGCTGCAGTCTTTTCAGGTTTGAGAGTGTTTACTCTCAATACCTGGAAACATTTTTGTTTTAAACGTATATGTACGCATCACTGCACAATATTGTTTAGCATCAAGATACTTTTTAGAGGCGGTTCTAAGTATTGGAATCAGATTGCTTGTGTTATCCCTCTTCCTAAATAAGTAGCCTGTGTTCAGCTTGTTACTGCTGTGATCAGATTGAGTGTAGATAGCATATTTAAAATACGTGTAGATGGAGTGCCTTTCCTATGCTGAATATATCTATTATGTGGGGCTTTCTTTTTCTTCATGTTTGTGCCAAAGATGAACAAGCAGCAGGTACAATACTGGACAGTGAGTTGAGGAAAGTACTGCAATGCCAGTTTTATTACTTCAGTGTTAATCAAGACTTCTTCCTTGCTGTCCATTCCCTGATAAATACAAAATCCATTAAATTAATCCCTGAAAAAAACACGTTTAAAAATTCTTACGAACACTTGGACCTAACTTGAGTAAGTGCTAACTCAGTCTCTCAAACTTGAGCAGTAGTTTGCCTTGTCCAAATAACTGTTGCTTCTCAGTGCACTGTTACAGTCTTGAGGGACAGTGGCTGGAAAGCTGCATAGTAGAAAGAGACTTGGATGAATTGATTAATCATTGGCTAAATATGAGCCAGCAGTGTACATAGACAGGCAGCAGGCCTGGAGTGATCGTCTTCCTGTACTCGGCACTAGTGGCCTTACCTTGAATATTGTGTTTAGTTTTGGGCATTTCAATACAAGAAGGCTATTGAGATGCTGGAGCAGGTCCACAGAAGGGCAACAGAGGTAATGAAGGGTCTGGAGAGCGAGCCTTATGAGTAGCGGCTGAAGGAGCTAGGGCTATTTTGTCTAAAGTGAAGGAGGCAGGGGAGACCTTATTGCTGTCTACAACTATCTGAAAGGAGATTGTAGAGAAGTGCATGTTGGTCTCTTCTTACAAGTGACAACTAGTAGGACAAGAGGAAATGACATCAAATTGCACCAGAAGTTTGGTTTAAGATGTTCTTTATTGAAATGGTAATCGGGCCTTGGAACAAACTGCCCAGGGAGGGGCTTGGCTTGCCATCCCTGGGTATTTTTAAGGGTCTTGTAGATAAGGAACTTAGTGACATGGTTTAGTGTTGGACTTGTTACAGTTAAAGGTTTTTTCCCAACCTAAGTGATTCTAGAATTCTGTGACTTGAAAGATACAGATGGTACTCCTGTTGTTTAAAGAGAGATTTGGCTGGGATGTAATACCATCTGAAATATGTTTCAGTGTTATTAACTGGTTTTATTCACCCACTTAAAATGTAGCAAATTGTCCATTTCACAGAAAATCACATTTTTTTTCTATGTACTTTATTCTTGAGGAGTTTTATATTTACAAAATACTTTTATCTTCTAGCATATCTTTCCATAGTAAGTTTAATTTATACACATGTAAAACTTACAGTTTGAGAAGTAGTGTTGTACACAGCAGTGACTGAATGCAAAACCAGTGTTCCAGCCCAGATCACAAGCCAGGAGGGTTTCATATTTGGAGCCTAGTGAAAAACAACACTTTCATATGCTGGGTCCAGCATACCAATGTCTTCTGTAATGCTAGTTTAACAAATTACTAGATACAGTTATTTCAATTGTAATTTAATACAATTTTATTTACATAAATACTACTAAATGTAAAATTAAGAGGAAAAATGTAGATTATCAGAATGAACGTATTTGGCTTTCACTTAATTGAGCCAAACCTGAAAGCTAAACCAACAGACTGTATCAGTAAATGGAAAATGTATTTATTGATTATAAAAGTTAATAGACAACAGTCTCATAAATGATAAAACTAATAAGCAAGTATGTACTCATTAATATCCCTGTTAGGGGAATTATGGGTACTGGAAGACTGTGATAGGACTGACCTCATTCACCTGACTGAATCAGCATGGAAACTTAACTTCTTCAAAGAAGATGAATGTCACTTATACTGCTCTGATCCATTGTGTGTTTTTACTGCTGATAGAAATTACACATTAAACACAAAAAATGTTCTTAAACCTTTTTGGTAAGGTTTATTATCAGTAACAGGAGACATTATCGGTGTCAGGGACCAGCAGCAGCCACTGTGGTGGTGGTTGTGTTAGGTATAGTTCTTGTCAGTGATGGTGCTGGTGGCCTGCAGACTTGTTGAAGCCAGTTTGTTTATTTCTAGTGGAAAACATGGCATAGTTTGAGAAGATCCGTTACAGACTGTGTTAACAGTTGTATCTTGTATCATACTTGGACCTTAAAGATACCGCTTCCAAGATGTTCAGAAGCAGAGCAGACCTTAACCAGGCAATCTAGAAATACAGATTGATAGTATTATTACATTTTGCAGACTTAAAGAAAAGTACTCTCTTTAATAGTGGGGAAAACACGCTACAATATTAATTTAAAGGTTAGTCTGTGAGTTAATGAATAACAACCAAGTTGAAATGGAAATTTGAACTATTTTCAAAACTCCAAGAAGTTAAAATCCTTTTCCTTTCTAAAAAGGAACACAGTATATGGCTAAGTAAAAAGCGTAGTTCCTGTTTTTTCCTTTACTTTTTACTGAAAATTTAGGGAGATTTCTTACAAATCTGATTACCTGCACTGTGTGTGGGGGAACTCATATAAACAGTAGGAAGAACCAGCAGGAAAGTGTCTATAATTGTAATTGTGCTTTAGGTTTTCGCTAGAACTGCCATTACAAGTAATTGATTTGTAAGGAAAGCGAGCATAGCAATATGTTGGTAATAGCTTGACATACTGAAATACAGTTTGCTTAATAACTTGACATGTCCAAGGTTCATGGTAATTTCTGATCTGTTAATATACCTCAAGATGTATTTGTTTCCAGTCTGGCAAGAAACATACTAATAAATCTTAGCCTACATTGTCAAAAAGGTGTGTGAAGCATCTTACCTTCTGTTGCTTCTTAGAGGCAGCCTACATGCACATGTGCAGATTTTTCAATGCCCTGACAAGGAATAATATGGTACAACAGCACTTTGGTATTCTTCAACCTTTGTACTTAAGACAGTGTAAAAAAAAAAACCAAACCAAAACCTAGAAAATCCTTAGCAAAAGATTGACTAGGTTGAGCAACTACTTATAATAATCTTGGATTTAATTGGATCTGCAGCCAATGGGGAAGTCTAGCAATAGTATGCTCAGATGTCAAGTTCCAGATAGTGTTAGAGGCACTTGAGTTAAAACACCATAGGGAATTTACAAGCAAGTTGAGTTATAAACAACTAAAATACTGGAGACAGCAAAAGACTTGCATTTTTTATTTGATCAGTCATTAACTGGTGAACAATTTAGGATATTTGCATACTGAAGATCTCAAGCGGTTAATTAAATATGTGTTAAGTCTTGTTGTTTTGAAACATATTCAGGGTTTGTGGACTGTTACACATAAAGGTCATTGTTTTTAAAAAATTGCATGCACTTATGGACATCTGTAATATGGGCTGTATTTCAGGAAGATCTAAAAACAAATGGTTGTTGCCGTCATTTGACAACAAATCTATATGCAGGTTGAAAAAGGGATTTTGCTGGTAACACAGCCACTGCATCCAGTAAATTTTTTCTTGCTTTGGTGCTCATTCTTTTCAATGAGTACCTTTAAGATACAAAAACTTTCAGTCTCATTCTCCATTCTTCTCAAGTGTTGGCTGTAGAAACTATTTAACTTCACAGTTTCTCTGTGATGGCATTGCTATTTTCATTATTTGCCTCAGGAAGTTTGGCACTTCTCCAGGCTTCATCTCCCATCCAGATTGATAAGTAGCCTTCAAATTACTTGTGTTAATGAACTGTCTTTTTGTGACAGCCATTGCTGATACTGCCTTTTAAAAAATCATTTTTAAGCTTCTGTAAAAAGGTTTCTACATCTCACAGCTGAGTCGGACACTTCTAGTCTTAAAGACATACTGGATGACCTTGGAAGTATTTAGCCAGGGGTCCGTATCAGTTAACAGAAAGTGACTTGCTTCAGGTAAACAGGTTACTCTGTATCTATCTGCACATACTTTACATTGGTGGGACTAGAAAAGTAGGCTTTCTTCTTCTGTTATGCATACTTGCAGTCTCAGGTGTAGATGAGAAAAATGTAATGGAGCTTGGCAGCATTACTGTCCTCAACCATAGCACCTGCTTCCACATGGTCTTTTGAAACACAAGAGAAATGCGATACTCCACTCTCCAGCCCTAAATGCCAAGAAATCTTCAGGAAAAGGCGCCAGGTTTCTACTTAAAGACAAGCTTGTTACATTCAGTACTGCCAGTTTTTCCAGGTGAATTATGTGTAGTGTGATTTATTCTGGAAGTTAGCATTTTCTTGAATTCTTCACTGCAATTTCATTATTTTTATTCTGTCATGTCTTCAGCTCAGCTTGATTTAAGAGAAACTAGCTGTTAGACCTTGCAACAAGTTTCATATCAAGTAAGAGTCTTGCTTCAGAGTGAAAGGAGCTTTCAGTAGAGAATTAACATGACAGCCCCCTGCAAGCTCCAAGTTCCATGTCTTCCAGAGGGTCTTCAACAAACTACTCTTATAGCTTAAAACATATTTCATTTTTAAAATTACTGCTTTCCACTATCAAGTGTAACTTAATTGTCTGTTCATAAACTGGTGTAGTTACAGTGAGGTAGCTTTGGACTAGGTCTGAACAACTTTTTTTTACTCTCAAAAGAGTGTTCCATTTAATGTCATATTACGGTCATCCAATATTTCTTGGGTAGTCCAAGTTACAGAAAGTGAGAGATCATAACTTTAGTATGTTTCTTCATTGTGAATTGGTGCAACTCTGGACGTTTCACCAGACTGGTGAAAAATGAGAAAG
>JAOXOE010000874.1:36945843-37001595 GCA_028565055.1 Phoeniculus purpureus
CCCTCCCTCCATTCTTACCTTTCTGGTTCTAGCTGCAAGGTTCCCCATCAGGGTGCCTTCTTACATTCTTGTCAAATACTGTTTTCTACAGTGACTTACACTTGCCAGTGTCAGGTCAGTTGAAGCTTCGTTTCAATGTTTTGAGGCAACTGAATCTGCATCAGAACTAGTCATTATTTCTGTTGGTCAGTTGTGTACATTACAAATGTGTTGTCAAATGCCATTCACTGACACCTAAGAACACCGAGTGTCTTTCATCCTGAAATATCTGCCTCAGAGATAACCTTTGCAGTATCTTAGTATCATTGTGTGGCTCCAATAATGCATGTTTTCCAGTATACAAGTTCTAGAATCTATACTCTGCAAAGTGTCTCTGTTAACTATTGCATGCAGATTAAGCCAGATATTAGAACAGGTTTCTTATCCATAAATGTTTTTGGAATAACAAATTTGGACATCTGTTTATTTTTTAAAATAAACATCTTGATGGACCTCTGACTTCCATGCAATATGTCCAGCACTTTTTTTCCCATATGTCTGTCACCAGAAATACAATGTACAAATACAGATGCATACTGCCATTACAGCTCTCGTCACTTGCTAGAATCAACAAAAATCAGAGATGTAGCAAATGAACATCACGCATAATCAGATGATACCAGATGAATATGTTTCCTGGTCCTTAGCAGTGTTTGGCGTTTAGTCCAGGCCATTAGAAGTCACCTTTATTTAGTAGTCCATTTGTTTTCAGCAGGGTGAGGACTAACAGCTGCTGGGAAAAGCTTTCAGAAAGGTGTGAGAAATTATGGGGATGAAACTCCTTTCCCATTGTGTGGCAACCCTCACCTAAGCAGTATCCAAGAAGGTGCAGCCCTCCTGTGTTTAATCAGTCTCATACGTGTATCTGGAAGAGTTGTCCTCTTTTTCAGCCCATAAGCTGACAAGTCTCAAGGACTCTGACACCTGTGTCTTAAATAAACTATCTTGAGGTAACCTGTCTGAAACTGTACAACTAATCAATTTAATACAAGGTTTTGATTTGGAATGATGAGAGCTTGTGCTCTACCTATGCAAACGGCAGCCTTCTTCATCATGTTTGTTGATCTCTAGATTTTTTAGAGACTTTTGAAGAAATGAAGAAGCAGGAACTGGAAAGAAAGGCCCAGATAGAAGCCAATATTGTTGCACTCCTTGAACACTCCAGCAGAGTAAGTGCATTTCCGTCCTCCTGGGGCAAGCTGGAAGCACAGACAGGAGATTAATGGATGAAGAATGCTATCCAGTCACTATCTGTGTAATAATGTCTTTAGACAAACATTAAGCCATGTATGGCTGCAGCTAAAAAAAGAGAGAAATATTTCTTTTTGTTTAATTTCTCTTCATTACTGGGAAAGAGTTTTGCATATTATATAACGTGTGACCAGAATAAAATAAATGTTTGCATAATTGCTGTAAATCATTATCACTGCTATAATGAACATTTTTGCTGCGTTTTTGTTTCATCTTAAGTTCACCTTCAGCATGTCAGTACATCTTTTATCAAGAGTTAGTAGAATGAAACTTGTTCACATTTAAATTGCTTCAAACCATTTCCCATATTTTCAATCCTTGTAGAGAAAAGCTGGAAAATAACACAGTAGTAGTGCAGGAAAGTTTTTTACTTGTCCAGTTTGTGGTTTCAAATACACAACATTTTCTTATTGTTGTTATTGGTAACACACAGAATGTGAATCGAATGAAACAAATCTCATCTGTTACCAATCAAGAGCTGAAGAGTATGCAGGAAGACCTCACTTTCAAATCAAATGAAATGCAGAAATCACAGAGCACTGCTAAGAATCTGGTTACAGGTGAGATTAGAAACTAATTTTCAAATTCATTAATTTAAAAAATATAAATCACCTGAGTTGTTACACTAATAACAAGTGAAGGATCAGTCATTGACAGCTTATCAGATTGAAGCTCTTGTGGGTAGGTATTACCAGTAAATTATCAATTTCCTTGCATATATGTATGTTAAAAAGATGTTAATCTCCAAATGTTTTCCACAAACTTAATAAAGTGGAGACTTGCACAGTTATTTAACTGTGTATTTTTTAAATGTAGTTCTTAGCATCACTTATGGTTGGTGGTTTTCTAGAAGAGTCAGTATCATAAGAAAATAATTGCAAAAACTGTGGGGAAAAAAAGCTCATCAATTCTGTGACTTAGATTCTACAGTGTGAATATTCGTTTTCACTTAATTTTGGAAATAATTAAAAAGCTAAGTATAAAAGTCTGCAGGATCTTCCCTGTGATTTTAATAGACATTTTTTCTTTCATTTCCATAAAAAGTTTCTACTTACTGCTTTATCTGCACTGTTTATAGTGGAATTGTTCTCATAAATCTAAACCTTTGCCAGTATCAGTATTAGTTCAGCAAGCCTTTCCTTGTTTGTTTGTTTGGATGAAAAGAAAGGACAGGAATTAAGAACCATAAATCATTTTGTGAGAAGGTTATTACATGCTGTACTTTTTAGTAATTTTTCAAAATAGGAGCCTGTCTTGTAACGTTGAAGTGGTAATGTGCAAAGAAGAAGTTGTTACACGCAAAATGTTACAGAAATGGATTATTCTGTTGTGCTGAACATTTAGTGTTAGCCTGACTGCACATAGTAATTTTGCAGTTCTAGAATAGCTTAAAAAGTTGGGACATACATTACAAATTCAAGCAGGACTTTTTGTTCTTTTATCTTAGCATCAATTCTGACTACTTACGTAAGGATGTTCTGCAAGCACACAGCACTATAGACCCAGTATTATTTTATATATTATATATTGTTCTGCAAAAGGAGATAAGGAAATTATTTTACATGATTTTTAAGTAAACTTCTGAAAGTAAGAAGTCATTGTTACGTTAATAAACAACTAAAGATTCTAATGTACAAAGCATGTTCAGTTTGCACAGTTAATCTGGGTTTCCATATTTTCTTGCTGTAATAAAGATATAAAAAGTCCACAGCACAACCCTTGAAAAAAAGGAAAAGGAAACCATGAAGAGTAAACAAAAGTGCTGATGGCATAGTTTCCCAAAAGCATTTCCCTGGGTCACAGTAGTTTGGTCTGAGAGTTTGCTACTGTGTACACACTGCCCACTAGACGCTGCAACTTCGTGGCCTATCAGAAGGAACCGGGCTGCATCCTCTTCCTGTCTCTTCCCCTAGAGAAGTTTTGTGATTTTTTTTAGTTCAGAGTCTTTTTTACTGAGGCTGTTTCTGGATAAGAATAAAATACAGTCTTTCACATTTCTTCCCTTTTCTCCAGTAAGTGTGAATGGATAATTGTATAATTTTTCTGCATCAGACACAGCTCTGAAACATAAGATTATGTGTGTTCAAATGTTCAGGAGTTTGAAGAAAGTATAATTAGATGGCTACAAGTCAGAAAACCATCCGAAACTAGTCTAGTCACATCTAGTCCTTCCACATTCAGGATGGATGTTATCTCCAAAACTGGAGATACTTCGTGTATCTGTATTTTGTCTTCTCTTAAGCATTACATGTCTGATAACTTTCTTTACATCTCTTTTTATAAAAGAATATACCGACACTTCTAACTCCTTTCATTACCTGTGTCCCTGTTGACTGTCAGAAGTAAGCTCCATGTGTTGTAGCACATTCTCATTTTTGTAAGCTATGATGTTTTCTATTCTGTGTCAATATTTTCCTGTACAGAGCAAATGTTCAAAACAAATTTGGCTGATTAATCTCATAAAACTAGGTCTTAACATATACAAGCAACATAAATAAAAAAAAACCTGATGATAACACAATGGTAAAAGCATACTTTTTTTTAAATTGAGTTATCGCAGTCAACTTTTTGTAAGGTATCATCATTACTTTATAACTTGAAATTGACTGATGCTATAAACAGCTTTAACAATAGGAATACCACAACTGCGATAGAGAAAACCGTGATGTTTCCATTATTCTTCATCTACGGAACATAATGTATAGTCGTAATACATAAGTCTGAATTGAGGGGTGATTGTAAAAGTACAATTTTTTAATTTCATTTGCATTAACATTTCCGTGAATGTCAAAAGCAGTAAGATACGGAGGAGGTCCTGATACTGCTTAAGTACAGCATAAACCTTTGTATACAAGGCAATGTGTTATGAAATAGAAGGTGCTGCTAATCAGAGATTTTGTATCTGGTGATTCAGAGAGTCAAAAACTGCAAATGGATCTACAGAAGATGGAACAATTGGAGAGCAAGATGATTGATGAACTGGCTTCTCTTAAAGACAAAATTGAACAAACAAAAACAGAGTTGGAAGTCTATAATAATTTACCAGCTCTGAAAGCATCAGGAGAAGAAAAGAAAAAGGTAATAAAGTAATGAAACCTTGGATATATACTGTGGTTTGGATTCAGGAATTGATAACTAGGCATCTCAACTGATAGCTGAAAACTGGGAGTCTATGCCAGGACAAATGAATTGAAATGTTTCTGGTCTTATTTATGTGACTCACAAATGTGCTATATGTAGCAGCCAATCAGCTGGATACCTTTTTATAAATTCCTTCCACAAAATTTTCCGTTTATTTTACTGATTGGTTTGAACTTCTCTGCTGTAACTTATAACTACCCGTAAGTTTGAATTTAACAATCATAGAATCACAGAATCATGATTACTAGATAGAAGTTGAGAACCCAGAACAGCAACCTAGAGTTAGTAGAGCACAGCTCTGTACTCTGTACTCAGGAGACTGGCAGTGAGCTGCACCTGACAGTGAGCAGTACAGACATTGATGAGCTTTTAAATTTTGCTCTTTGATTGCTTCATGTTGAAATAAGGAGGATTTTGGTTAGAAATTAGGAGGAAGTTTCTCACTGTAGGGTTGTGAGACCCTAGGATAGGTTGCTCAGGGTAGCTGTGGATGCTCCATCATTGGAAATGTTCAATGCCAGTTTGAATGGGACTCGAGCTACTTGTCTAGCAAGAGGTGTCCCTGCCCATGGCCGGAATGTTGGATCTGTACGATCTTTGAGGTGCCTTTCAATATAAACCATTCTATGACTCTATGATTCTGTAATTATAACCACAGAAACAATTTCTCAAGTGACAGATTTCTTAAATATTCTTAAGATCAGCATTACCACTTGTCTTGATATACTGTGGTCTAAGCCTACAACTACATAACCACTGAATATAATGCATGCATTGCTAGAGAAAAGCCTTATGAGTTCTTTATGCATACAGTCTTGTTCTGAAAAGAGAAAAAAGGTAGCACCTTGAAAGCCGAATTAAAATAATTTGCCTGTAGCTCACAGCAAATAAATTTATCCATTAATCAGTTTGTGTTGGGTTTTTTTTCCAACTAGAGGCTCCAGGATGACAAAGAAAAATTAACGAAACGTAGCCATGCTTTCAAGAAAATAATGGAACAATTGAATACAGAGTGTGAGACACTAAAGAGAGAGCTTCAGGAGAATGAGACCCATTCACAGGTACAGCGCAAGCAATGTATTTTCCTCTTCAGTTGTTTCAATCACAGTTCTAATTTTCTTGTACACACAAAGTATTTTTATGAACAGAATCACCTTATTCCTTCTCCAGGGGTTTTCAAGGCTGTGTGTTGTACATGCATAACCATATGTTTTGTTTTCAAACAGAAGTTAATATGCCAATACATTTCTTGTAAGCTAGTGTTTGTTCAGACTTCTTTAAACACCAGGAACTTTGGTTCATGAGTACATTTACATTTATGTTTAGGTTTCAAAACTGAGTCAGGAAAGAGGTTTATAAACTCTTGAGTAGCTTTGTTTCTTTCTTTATAAACACCCATAAATTGGCGACAGACCTTTCCTGGCTAATAGGTTTGAATGTGCAGAAAGAAAATAGATAACCACAATGTAATCTGGAAAATGAAAATTGATACTTTTCTCTGTATTTCAGTGATTTATTTTGTTTCAGGTTGATGAGACATTTGTCCTTTAAAGTTGTTACTTTTTTCTAATTCACTTCTAATAAAGATGTGTCTTAAAGTAGTGTATTAGTGATATGCATCAAGCTTTTTGAAGTACAGTATTTGTAGACAAGCATTTGCACATCTTGAGGGTTTGGGTGATTTTGCAAGCAGTCAGTGTAAGTTATGAATTTCAAGAACTTACTATAAAAATGCTCTCAGTATTTCCTTTGAGATATATATCAGTATTTTAAGCCTAGGCTACTTTGCTAACTCTCTTGCATGCATGTACATCTACAATAAAAATGATAGTTGGTCAGAAATGTCATATCTTGTAAATAAATGACTGACGTATTTGCTATGAACCAGATAGATAACTGGTAACTATAAAACTGGTTCTTCACTGTAAGATACATTTTGTATAATATAGGAACTGTTTCTTCCAGCTTAAGAATAAGCTAAATAAATGTTGCAGTATTTTTCCTAATTTCCTTTATTTCCACTAAAAGTTCAGTCTCAAAATGATTTTTGGGTTTTGCGTTTAAAAATAACATCTGCATATCTTGATATGCAGAACCTTGACCAGTAGCATCAGAAAAACAAATATAAAATTGTATTGTAAGGAAGCAGCCATCGATATAGTGTCCGCACTAGTTTCCTGTTGATGCTGAAAGTATTGAAGAAGTGCCAGCACTTAACCCACACTTCTACAATCTTCTCGCTGCAGCTCTGTTCTTATCACAGCTTCTGGCATCAGACAGGAAACTTAACTATGGAAGTACGGAAGTTTCTTCTGTATAGCTCAAAGTCCAAGAGAGTGTCAGGAAATATTGAATCTTTGGTGATTTTAGATCTTGCAGATTTTAAGAAGAGATCATTTAAATGATATGAAGGATAATGAGAATTAGTATCTCCCTGCAGTATTCACTGTTTTCCTTCTGACTTGTGTACATAGTTCCCTATGTGACACGCCTTAATTCTCATCTGAACCTTTCAGTACTTCTATTTAAATAGATGTGTGCTGAACTATTTACAGATTAATTGTTAGTAGGTTTAAGAAGAAATTTTGCCCTTGTTTCTTATTTCTGTGGGTTTTTTTGTGAGATAACTTGATCTTATCAGGTGATAGATTACAAGGAATTCATAGAACGTTTGGGATAGATTTTTTTATATAAAATACATGTGTAATAATTACTGCTTTCATTTTTCTCTTCTTCTGTTTTCAGCTTACAAATTTGGAGAGGAAGTGGCAGCACCATGAACAAAATAACTTTATGATGAAGGAATGTATCCTTTTCTTTAAGAAATGCACTAAAATTCACACACTATTAATTGAGGAAGAAGTCTGTTTCCTCCAGTAGAATGAGACAGGACGGAATGGGGAGCAGGAGACAGGGGAGGAGGGAAAAGGTGATGCCTTGTGCATACCTGATCAGTTAACGGATGTTATATATGGTAAATCCATTCTGAAACAATTTTACAGGGTCCTAAAGCACAAGATCAGTCTTACAGTCCAACAGTCTCACTCAAATATGCCTTCCAAGTCTAGAATTCTTTGAAAATCTGTATTTTCAGATAGAGCATGGTGACTTTGTGTAACACCATAAATATCAGTCGTGAAAAAGTAAAATACAAATTGTGTGCATTTGTCTTTTATTTATTTATTGTCAAATTAGGGATTTCATATTAGAGGGGAAAAAAATCAGTTAAATGTGGTAAATGACACATAGGTCCTTCAGCTGCGATGGGGGAACTGTATTGGAGTTCTCTCATTATATGATGCTAATTAAAGAGTTATATTACACTAATCATATAAGGCCTTCAAAAATACCATCAAAATCTTATTTTCTGAAAGTGACTTTTATAAGGCAGTTTTTGAAATTAGCAAAAGCAGTAAGGATTTTTTTAAAATTAGATTTTATCATCCTTGTAATACTGTCTATAATTATTGTAGAGCTCTTAGTAGAGCATAGTTTCATTTCTATTTTGTGTTCTAGACAGTTTCAATTAACTGCAATAAATGAATTTCTTTAAAATGATTTAGAAAACACAAAAGCACTCACCTGAAATCTTGAAGATCTTAGAATCATATCATATCAAAGCATATAATGCTTTGGTCTGGAAAGGACCCTTAATGTCAACCCCTTTGCAGTGAGTAGAGTCATCTGTAACTAGACCAGGTAGCTCAGAGTTAAATCCAATTAGGCTTTGAATGTCTTCAGAAGTGAGGCAACTACCACCTCTCTGGACAACCTGCTCCAGTGCTTTACCACCCTCACTGTAAAAAGTTTCTTCTTTATATCCAGTCTAAATCTATGCTCTTTTAGTTTAAAACCATTACAGGATCCCTTTAAGTACTGCAGTGCTGCCAAAAGAGCCCTCTTCAGGCTGAAGCACTGCAAATCTCTTAAGTCTCTTCCCCTAAGGCAGGTGTTCTAGCCCTCTGATACACAGAAGATGTATGAAATCACTCTGAAGTTATTATAGTACAAACATAATTGGTAAAAGTAACAGCAAAACGAGACTGCATCATCCAGTGTTGTGTGTTGCACAATGTCGTGCATTGCTACATGCCTCAGAAAATTGCACAAGAATGGATTTCACACAATTCTGTGATAGCATAGCCATTAATTAAAAAATAAGGATAAATTCTAAATAATTAAAGGATTACTGAAATTAAAATAAATGTAGCATACATATATTTTCATATACAAAATAGCCCATTTCTCATATTTAGTAAGTGCTCTTATAAATATCTGAAAAAAGTATTGGTTAACATGATGTAATTGGAGCCACTTACCCTACAAAGAAACCTCTACAGGAATATTATATTTTAGGGAAGTATCTTTGATCTTATTTTTCCTAACAAAAAAAATCGGAAACAGACCAAGATAAAAAGTTGATCAGGATATTAATATTGCTTTCTGACAGAGCAGACCCTGTCCAAGTGCAGGCCCTTCAAGTTTCTAGTTTGGAGCTACAGGAAAGAAAGGTCCTGCTTTCTTTGAATAGGATTTCTGTGGCCAGAGTTCTGAAGTGGCTGTGAATAGTGGAATGCCTTGAAATGGTTTTATTTGTAATGTGACAATGGGCAGAGTCTTCTATGAGGTGTCTGAATATGAAAAGAAAACTGACTCGGGCCTCTGATCCCTTTTCTTACCCTTCTTGACATGTGACAGCAGCTAGAAAATTGTTATATATCTTCTAGACCAAATCTGATTTTTTTTTTTTTCATGTGCAACACTTGACAGTTTTCACAGAAGGAAACTTCATTTATTGTGTTTCCCGTATGATCTCTAGTTATACTAATATTTGTACTGGCAGTTTGTTTCCTTAATTGTTTTAATCAGTCATTGCAACAAAAAGTCAGGAGAGTGACTACCAGCCAATAATGAAGAATGTGAGAAAGCTGGTCACAGAGTACAACAAAGCTCTCGTAGAAGCATTACAGAACACCAAGAACTGAGCCCAGGCAGGCACTTCCTTCCTGCCCCAGTGGACCAGCAATGAAAGATGTGCACGGGCAGCACAGAAAGCTGGAGTATTGAGCTCTTTTTGCACACCACTATGGCTATACATATTCTTAAAAAGAGTTTTTTCAGGGTTTTAGAAGTCACAGGTTTTAATAGCGTCCTTTTGCAACATCAAAAAATTCTAGAAATAAACTCCTGAATTTTCAAAATTTGTATTAATAAGAAAGAAATACTGCACAATGAATGTGAAATTGTCAGAATATTTTACTGAGACCCACTGTTGGATTGCATGTCCAACATGAAACCTCACAATGGATCTCTTAATTGTTGTGTTGTCTTATCCCCACCAAACAGAATAGGAGTTTTCCATGAATAAGGGCTGCCTTACAGGCTCTCATAAGCATTATCTTAAATGAAGCGTCTAATTAGATAGATGGTAATATTAGGCATACCATCCCTACTTAAATAACAACTATCACAAGTAAGGAAAACATCTAAGGATGACAAGCATCCTTTTGAGTCAGCATTGCTTCATAGTATAAAGTTTTGTAGTAAATGTACTTTGGATCTGTACTTCCGTTTCCCAGTGGAAAATGTATTAACTTCCTTGGTTTACATGTTAAAAATATAAGGAAAGAGCTGTGATTAAAAGTAGTGAAACATGAGTAATACTAGCCTTGTGCAGAGCATTTTACTTTCGTAGTACTGATCCATAAAGGAAACAACAGGAAAGATTTCTGTATTTTCTGCATTTCTTCCCTCCAGTTTCAAGCTGCAATGTCATATGCAACCTCTGCTTTTACAGAAATATATAGTAAGAGATTCAACGTAGAACAAAAGTAGGACTGATACAGAAGGAGCAAAGTACTTTATGATACAGAAAATTCAGAAAATATTTACATAGAACATAAAAAGTTCCATGTAATACATTTCCCTTATGTTCTGCGTGCATTGTAATTATACAGTACCTGTTGATAATTTCCTTTGCCTACTAGGTTGTGAGCTGTTCTTGATCAAAGAGGGAAAAACACAGCTGAGTATAGATAGGAATTTTAGTCAGATAGTAGTCTAGCCCTTTACACAAACTAGTATAGAACAGTGAGCTCTGAATGTATAGTTCTCTTAGAAGTTTTCAAGAAAAGTAGACTACATGCTTCCCTTTATAGAACTGGAGTAGGCACAGAACTAGAAAATACGCTGAGTTTGTTAAAATAGAAACTCTCTAGATTTGTCAATAAAATTCCCGAAATCTATGACTGTCATTTTGAGTATAGGTATGTAAATTAAACTATCAAGGATTCGTACAGAGAGCAAGAATGTATTTCCAGATTCTGCACAGTAAATGCTCTTGCTCTGTGTGTCTGTGTAATATTTAGAGATAATGGAACAGAATTTCTGTAAACCAAGAACTGTTATCTATGGGAAATTCCCACTAAAGTCTCTTCCTTCCTGTCAAAGTTTCAGCTATTGCCGAGAGAGACCATTATTTATGGAGATAAAGTTGAAGTCTAATATTCTCACCAATTAAACCATCATCCAGAGAGATCACCTCCTAAATTCCACTTGTGCTACAATAACATATTTCAATGAACAATGGAAAAAAGCTGCAGACTGAATAAACAGATTTAAATTGGCTTTCACTTAAGGCCTGGGATCATTTTTATTCCTTGGTAGAGATTTTGTAAGATAGCACAGTAAATTTAACAGTGTGTCATTGTGTCTGTCACCTTCTTTGTGGGAGGTGTGTCTGGAAAGCTGTCCAGCAGAAAGGGACATGGGGGTGCTGGTTGACAAATGGCTGAATATGAGTCAGCAGTGTGCCCAGGAGACCAGAAAGGCCAATGCATTCTAGCTTGTATGAGAAATATATGGCCAACAGGAGTAGGGAAGTGATTTTTCCCACTGTATTCAGTGCTGGTGAGGCCACACCTTGAATACTGGGTTCAGTTTTGGGCACCACAGTACAAGAAGGACATTGCGGTGCTGGAGTGAGTGAGAAGAGCAATGAACCTGGTAAAGGTCCTAGACAACAAGTCTTATGAAGAGCATCTGAGGGAGCTGGGGCTGCTTAGCCTGAGGAGGCTGACGGGAGACCTTATGACCCTCTACAACTACCTGAGGGACATCAGAGAGAAGTGGGTGCTGGTCTCTTCTCACAGGTAATTTGTGATAGAACAAGAGTGAAAGGCCTCAAGCTGCACAGGGGAGGGTTAGGCTGGACATTCGGAAAAATTCAGTCACTGAAGGAGTAATCAGGCCTTGGAACAGGCTGCCCAGAGAAGAGGTTGAGTCACCATCCCTGATTGTGTTTAAAGATTGTTTAGATGTGCTGCTTAGCGACATGATTTGGTGGTGAACTTGGTAGAGTTATTGGTTGGACTTGATGACTACTCAGTTGGTAGGGCATGGGACACTGCATCCCAGAGTTGTGGGTTTAAATTCCAGGTAGGACAGCCTAGCTTGAGACAGTCTGAGTATACCAGGTGCTGTAGACTTCCCCTGCCCCAGCAGGGAGGTTGGACTTAGATGATCTTTTTTTCCAATCCCTAATGTTCTGTGATTCTGTGATTGTGTGATCTCGATCTTTTACAACATGAATTCTATGATTCTATGATAAAACCCCTCTTTTCAACCTTCCACTCTTTTCCTTGTTCTATTGAAGGATCTCCAGGTGACCTGTTCCTGTCTGAGAATCTTGTCAATCATTTCTTCTTCTGACCATTCATCCTGGATTATCACCATTGTACTGCTGGCTGAAAACAACTGTATAGATTCTAAGCAGTAACCTACACAGCAGACATTTACTCTCCCTCAGAGAGGTTATAGCTCATTCTCAGTAGTGAGCTGAGTAAATTGTATTTGTATCCAGCTCCTAAGTCTCTGTGAAAACAAACTTTTCTTTAGCTCTTTTAGTATTTATGTTTTTAATACAAGTTTAAGTGCCAGACACACGGCATTTTTTTCCTACATTTATATCAACAAACTCATTAGGTAGCACAGGTCTCTCCACCCAGACAATTTTTTATCCAGTTTGTGCTATGACTTCAGACTGAGAGAACATTAATTAAGTAGCAGCACCTATATCATAGGAAGGGGAAATTGAAAACCTTCTCTGCTGCAAGTCCAGCTTGTTTAAGAATTCTCTAACCTGGTTCTCCTCCAGGAAGGTGCCACTGAGGCATTAGGATACCACGTCTGATGTTGTCGGTCACTCCAGATCCCACGTCACTGGCACACCACATGGAAATAAGCATTTCAGTTTCAAACTCTTCAATCAAACCATCTGTTATTTCTATGATATGTTTGTGCTTTGCATGAAGATGAGGATAGGAAAGACAGCCCTTAATGGGATGCTGCTGCACCAGTCTTGTTCCTGTATTCAGAGATACCATTGTATCTCCAGGTAAACTATATTTTTGCTACAGGCAAGAGTTCATTCTCTTGTTGGTCTTCCTACTTCATCTTACCTTCACTGCTTTTCATTACGATCAAAATAACTTACTTTTATAGAATCATAGAATCATTAGGGATTGGAAGGGACCGCAAAAGATCATCTAGTCCAGTCCCCCTGCCACAGCAGGTGATGCCCCATCCATCATCACAGAGGTCACAGAGATGGCAAATGGCCTGAGGTGTTGTGGACACCTGGCTGGAAGGCAAGGATGGCAATGAGTAATAATTTCTAAAACTCCTTTACTGCCTCCTACTAGCACATGCTAACATCAAGTCAAGGCCAAAGTAATGGCTTGCTTCCAAAAAAGCATAATACAGCCCAACACTGCTCTGTGCCAGGATATGTGCTTTCTGCTAACACATCTACCTGATTAAAGAAGTGCAGAGCGGCATTGTTTCTTTTTCCTCCTCACATTTTCCAAGCACTACAGCGTGTATGAATGGCTTGTCCTTGAGACAAGCATGCTGGTTATCTAAATAGGAAAGTCTCGTGTCAGGGGTTCAGGGCACTCGACATACCATAAAACTAGCCTTCAGCAAACAGAGTTATGAAAAGCTATGTTTGATGTTTGGGTTCTATTCGCTTGTTGAAATACAGTTTGCTTCCCTTCTGTAGCTGATTTAAAAACTCACACATGCCTTTGTGATGGGTGTTGAGTTAGATGAAAATGCTGGTAAGTATTAATCAGTGCCTAACGGTCAACAAACTGATGTTCTTCCTGAAGGGAACACTTTAGAAATCGCATTGGATTTCTTTCCAAGTACTTTTGGAAAAGAAAAAGTGTGTAGTTTGTGGGACCCAAATACAGCTATGCACTCACCTGAGGAAGTGCCATGGGCATGCTCATTGGACACCAGCAGTTAACAGCCTCAGTTGACCTCACATGCAGCAAAAAGCTGGAGAAATTTCACATCATATTTCATTCTGCCTGCCTTCCCCACTTTTAGCCCAGTTTCTTTCACTGGCATTCTGGTTTTGCCAGAAGATTTTTTCCGATACTTCTAATCCTTGCTATTGAGCGCAGGCTGAAATACAGGATCCTCTTGTTCACAGATCCATCAATGTAAGCTGAGGACCTGATAGCAGAGATTGGTCTGTGCAAGAGATTCTGGTTAGTGGAAGGGACAGGCGATTCTACTGCACCTCTGTGTTCTTCTGTGATCAGTGGGATGAACAAGTCACACAGTTTTTGGTTCACAGGACATGAAACTGGCATGACCTACTTTTGGGATCACTTATATTCCAGTAACATGAAACAGAGATTGAAAAAATGGAAGGTAGGGTTGGCAAACACCTACATATGGGTAACACTAAGTCAGAATAGTAAAATCCATTAAACTTGGCAGTCTAGCAAAAGCTTATTGTGTGGTTAATTTTTATATCAGTGGGAGCAACAGTCAAACCATGGCACTTAACGGCCTTCCCAACAGAAACAGAGCTAAGCTTAAACACTTACAAATAAACAAGTACCTCAATGTGTGCCAAATGATTTTCTTCAGTAATAAAATTGTGTCATGAGACTCAAAGCACGTGCATGAGCCTGCTGAGGCTGGTGTCCAAGCTAAATTCTGACTTCGGTAAGTACGTATTTCCTCTTTTCTAGCTTCATCAAGTCTTTGCAAATTTGTCGTATTTGTGGAGTATTCGCGCTGTCCACTCTCATCCTGGAGATGGCTACTTTGTCACACAGTGTCACATCCCAATCATTAAGAGAAAGGAATGACTGAGGTTCATGGATTCACTTGGAGTCAAATGAAACAGATTTACACCATACCTCCACATAAAAGTCAATGTTTACTGAAATTATCGGGTTCTGAACTCAGAAAGCACAGAAATCACTGAAGTTACTAGATGACTTAGAGAGCAGAGGAAAGGAAAATGGGGAAAGGGAGAGAAGATAGTTCAGAGGTCAGATCACCATTCAGGGCCTGGCTCTCCACCCCCACCTCACTCCTTGGCTCCACAAATCTCGATTTTGTGGTCATCTTCTCAGTCAGTTTCAGCTTCATGGATAGCGGAGAGTGTGTTGGTGGTGATAGGTGATCGGTCCCTCTTTGCTTCTTCAGCATCACAGATTTCAGTGTCTCCAATAGTCCTGTCAGTCTCTTGAACCGGCTGCACAGTAGGGAGGGCTGATGTTCACCCCACACCACTCAAATCCTTCTCAGGGTCTTAGACAAAGCAATGGACAGTAAATCCTCAAGAGAGATGGCAACTCTCCATGTTCTCAGTGCTTAAGCATAGTTTTGCAGATAGACTGGCAGAGCTCTGGGACCTGCCTGCAGCACTGTGCTGATCCCCCACCAGGTGCAGCCTCCCCTGTTACCCTGCTCACAGATTATCTTTGCTTACAGTCATATCAGCCATCTCGCTTGTTGTCAATCAAAGTCTGACATGTAGGCACAAGCTGATTTATTGAAAAACAGCGAATACGAGGCTTGGCCAGTTAGGCATGACACAGAATCAGTATCAGCAGCAGTCCACGCGCATCACTGTGACACAACGTGTTTCTCCTCAGCGACGTGTTTATGTTCTAGGGAGTGAGATTCAAGTGAAGCGTTTAAAAACTCCTTTAAGCTCACAGTAACAATCTGGACACCAGCCTTGAGTGAAGTTTTTTAACACCCTGACACACAAAATCTGTCACCTCAGCATATTAAAAAGTACAGTTAGGCCATGATAGAAGTAAGTTAAATGAACAACAGAACAGAGTTACCCACCAGACAGGAATTATTATAATACTTGGTATCTGGTAATACACAAAATATTCCGATATTGAAGGAGGCTATACCTGCAGACTAAATGCAAATGCCATGACTACAGTGTGGATAGACACTGCCTCTTTGTATCTAAGAGTAGAAGAAAATGTACTCAAAAAGTCACAGATGGGGCATTATATGTGCATGTATTTTGGTCTGGAACCAGGCAGGTGAATATATGATGCCTCCTTTAAGCATCAAATGTAATTCTTAGCAATGTTTGGACCTCACGTAATGTTTTTTCCACTCAAAGGGTATTTTCAGTTTAAATTCCTGCACGGTTTGTCTCTCAGTTATATTGGCAGGTGTGGGGAGGACAGCTCTGGGTTAGTGCATTGAAATCTGCTGTAGGTCATTTCCTTATCTATCTAGAAATACATCCTGGGTGTAAAGGACTTCCCCTGTGAAATCTACGCTGGCTGAGGACTAAGAAGTCTTTCTAAGAAAATCAAAGTTGGATCAACCCATAACCCATTTCCAAAATCATGCTGAACACTCTCTTTTCTGTATTTCTGTAAAAGTTACTCTGTTGTCAGCATCTTGGCAGAACTACTACTGCTTTCCAAACACTTCATTGTCAAGGGTTATATTTAGTTGAGTGGTAAATAAGAGTGTCCTTTTTCTGCATTTCTGTTTATGTAGCTGGGTGCTGCCTTTCCATTTATTTCATTATATTTTCATGGCTTTCCTTGTATTATTTCCTTATGTTTTGTTCTAGCTTCTGACTGTTGAGATTCCCTCCCAAGTGATGGGGCATTTTGATCCCACTGAAGTCATAATAACTCTGGGTGTGATTTATTTCTGCAACAAGTTTTCAATCTGCTTCCAATTGTCAAACAGAGAGAAAACCTGATTCCAGTAAAGCACATAAACGCGTTTGCTGGATTGTGGCTGCCTTTGTCTATCTGGAATTCAGCTAGTTGTTTTGTTTGGGTTTTCTTCCTTCTCATTTTTATTACTGTGTGCTGAGAATTGTTGCAGCCAGCAGCTTGCATGTCGATTAAATAAATAAGGGAAAATAGAACAACACCCTAAGAAATCAGCAGATCCGCACTTTGAGAAGACTACCACACTTTCCACCTATGTGGAGGAGGACTGTTTACTTGCACTCTCCTGCCTGCTGGAGGATGCCATCATTGTTCTGATTTTGCTGACTGTGACTAACAGCAGTCCCCTGCTCCTCCAGCAGCTCCAGATAACTTTTGATGTATTGCTGGATGGACAGGACTTGTACTGCCCTGTAGTCCTGCTGATACAGGAATGCCTTTAAGATCCTGCCTTTCCCATCCTAATCTACAAAGGAAACAGGAAAAGGAACTTAAACTCCCTGTACTCAGACAGCAATGAGACTGTTCCAGCCTGCGCCAGTGCTACTATTTCTTGCCTTTGACTTGTAAACAGCGTACCATGCAGGATAAGAGCCACCAGTAATCATCTACCCCAAGGAAAGGATACTCCATGAGCAACTGTAAGAACTGGATGGATATATTTTGGAAAGCATGGACCCTCTAGCACATCTAGTTCTCTATGGATTCAGCCTGATGATTTCAGGTAAGCCTTTGCTTTAATACCTGTAGTCAACCTGCCATAACTTTACCGTTCCTCACATGAAATGCAGACAGAATACGTGACTCCCTGTGCCTCACTCCAGCATTTATCTTTATTCATTAAAGTACCTGACTTTGTTTTGACGAGTCTGCATGTCTCTGTGCAGCACTTTTACAGTAAGTGAGGGCAGGACTCACTGTAACATCTGGCTAGTGGCCAAGCTATTAGGAGGATTAAACTACACGCAGAATCTGCTGCTACCTCTTTTAAGTTGTTGGAGTAATTTGTTGACACGTACACGCACTGCATCAGGGTTTATCTTCTGCCTAAGTACATTAAAATTTTCATTTCTTTTTAAAAGCTTTGTATATTTTGAACGTCATTGTTCAACAAAAAGCCAAAGTTTTGAAAAATCATTGAACCTTTCCAAAACGTTGAAGGTTGTTTTAGACATTGATGCCTTTCCTGAAGAATATCTGCTCTATATACAAAGTGTTGGGTTTTTCCTGTGACTGACTTTATGAACTGGCTTTACTGTAGCAAATGTTGTCTCCACTGGCATTGCTGTATCTGATTGTACGCAAGATTTTGGAAAAGATTTCACAGCTGGAAGACATAAAGGGCAGAAAAATGCAGATTATATAAGATCAACTAATGACACTAAAGAAGAATTCAGTATGACCAATAAATGTCACCCGTTCAGCAAGTTCAGGACCTAGGGGTGAGGCACCTGCAAATATGTATACACTGAGATTAAACGTATGCAAATGTAGCTTATACTATTCAGACCATTAATGTTAGAGAATCTTTGCTGAAGCTGTCTCAAGCAGAGTCCTGAGGAATCCATCTCTTCCCATCGTATCCTTAGCTTTAACTTTGTTTTCACCAACTGTGTTTTGATTTTCTAGACTGTTTTTTTCTGAACATGATATCAAGCAAACTGGGTAAAAGAGAAATACAACTCACACAACATACCTTAGACTCTTAGGTTCACTCCTAGTCTTTCCGTTAATACATGCTCAGGTCATTTCAGTCCACCTCACAGTAAAAAGATAATGTGCTGTAAAACTGCAGACTGTGGTAGCAATGAAAATCAGAATGTAGCAAGAAAAAGCAGAAGTCCTCACTGCTGTGTAACCTGATTTACGTTTTCCAGATCCTCCTGATTAGCAACATGTTAATAACTAAGTGAAATTATGAGCAATGAATGTGAGATGTTACTTTTGGCATCTGTAAAAGGCTGGAGATTGATGCATGCAAGAAAATGTTTAAAATCTGTTGGACCTGTGTTCTTATCTATCCATTGCTGTATTAGGCTCTGTATCCTTTATCAGTTCCTCCTTTGTGCCTTGATTGTTTAGCTGCACATTGATTCAACCTATTTTGCTCTCAGATCACTTCCACCTTTTCACTTTAAGGAGACGTCAGGTACTGTAAGTGTTCTGGGTAGAGAAGGAAAAAATGTCGTTACTCCAATGCTTTTTCCTTGTCTTGCCTGTTTCTCTTTGTGGTAACACGTACCTAATTGACACAGAAAGTAAGTAGCACCTCAAGTAAGTCATAGTATGTACAAAACACACTGCTGGTGGCAGACATTATCTGTAAACACAGACAGTGAAGGGAGCTGAAGAACTGCCAGTCAGTGCCTGTTCCACTGGGACTGCCCAGCGAGGTGTGTGC
The DNA here is from genome assembly GCA_028565055.1 of Phoeniculus purpureus. Taxonomy (NCBI): domain Eukaryota; kingdom Metazoa; phylum Chordata; class Aves; order Bucerotiformes; family Phoeniculidae; genus Phoeniculus; species Phoeniculus purpureus. The sequence continues at coordinate 36,964,708 of JAOXOE010000874.1, forward strand.
TGTAGTCACACCCATCTCAATACATCTGTCAGCTTTCCCACTTTTGTTTGAGAATGATATCATGTTTCCTGGGGCAAGCTGTGGAAGACAATGTAAGCTCGCTTTCCTCTAGATACTGCAGGCGGAGTTCAGGAAAGCGGGAATGACATTCCCTGAGCAGGAGAGGCTTTGTGCTCAACACAGACAGTGAACTGGCTTAACCCTGTCTGTGATGATCATGGGCTTCTCTGGGTGTGTTGCTAGGTAGGCACAAAATCTACTCCACCCTTTTCCAAGCTGAAGACTGTCGGCTTGGCTCCCATTGTAAGAAATGGCCTTTGATTTAATGCAATCTTTATTTTAATAACAGTACTCCATTTGCAGTTAGAACTAACGATCTCATTTGGACATTAACATTCAAAATAAACAAAAGCGTTCACTTTACACCGTATACACGGTCACCACTTGCCACAGGAAATGTTGAACTGAAAAGAGGGGGAATGTAATCCTGCTGTGATTTTTGAAACCAGACCGAGCATCACTGTTCACTTATTTTAATTGAGTCTATTCCAGTCAACATTTTGTAGAATCAAAAGCATCCTGGCATCCACCCTGAAGTATGAATTCAAACCTCAAGGCCATGGCCAGGTACCATCTGGTAAGTCCCAAACAAAGAAGAGCCACAGACTCACCTATTTCCTTGAAAGTCTGAGGACAAAGCAAGAAATGAGTATCAGAACTTGTCTATTGCCTCTTAATGACATCCAGATGGTCTAGAAATTTACTTGCAACTTCTTACAGTGGGCTAACTGTCAGAAATGTTCACATGCAAGCTTCAGTTTAGCAAGATGGCCACCATCAGTGAAAAATGTGTGGAAACCAGTCACAATGAAAACCAAGTTCAGGCTCACTTCTTGACTACCTCTTGCAGGAAGCAAATACGTTGTCAAATGGCTCTGTTTTCCAAGACAGACAGAATCTTTGTTCTACCAATAACCTTAGATCCATGTCTTTCTAAAAATACTGGAATTTTGAAATGGGGTTTTTTTGTGATGTAGCTGTTGGACCTGAGCATGTTAAAAGACTCAAAAGGTTTTGTTAGTCTTTTACAAAAGGGTAGCAGTGGAGCTAGCAGTGCAGCGGCACTCCACGGCAGCTCTTTATCATAGTATGTATGTTCTCAGGGTCAGCAGTTATTATGATGAAAACACATCAATACTGTAATTATGGTTATTAAGCATTCACATATTTATAACGTTAAGTAGCGTTTAACATACGTTATTTTAACACGCACACGAAAACCATTACGATGCTCTAAGGTTTTCAGAAGTACGAGAAATCATAATTTTTTTTGTTAGGTTGCAAAGTTCCAATAAGCCTGTTTCAAGACTTGTTTATCTTTTGTGAAACTTAGTCTAGAGAAAACTGCTTGTGGTGGTGAGCATGAATGTCTTTCTTGCTGCTGTTAAGGGGACTAGGCCTGCGTGAGCATCTCAAATACTGCATTGTTAAACAGAAGTGGCATCCAAACTTCAGTCTGTCCTACACCTGCAGTGCTGGGCCTTTGGGTCTTGCACAGCCAAAGCAGTGGATGCAAACCATGTTTGAGTTTATAATCTCAGGTGTTTCATAACTATGCTGACTAGACATCACACAGACATACAACCTTTCAGATACCTGAGTTATCAATCTACTAATGTGAATTCCAAGAGAAATTGAAATTTTCACCACTCTGAAGTCATCATGGAATTTAGACTCTTTCTGAGATGTAGCCTTCATCTAATCCAGAAATGATGGTCCTGTCATAGCAGTTACTGGTTGAACTTCTGACCTGCTGAATGTTGGTACTTTTGCACAGTTCTGTTAGGACAATCATGACTACAAAATTGATGAATCTGTCTTAGGGGAGAAAGAGCTGTTCTGTTTTAGTAGAATTGTTGGCTATATTCTCTCAAAGATAAAAGTTCCAGATGTGACCAAGTTCATTGCTCACTGACTTTTTTCCTGGAAGACAAAACCAACAGCTCCAGGCTGTGCAAGAAGCTTTGTTCGCCTTCCCTTTGTTGACTTGGAGAAGTTGGCTGATGCTCTACCATTTTTATGTTTTAGCTTTAGAGCTTTTATTTGGTGTGTGCCTAGTTCACAGCTTTTGAGGAGCAGAGTAACTCTCAGGGTGCCTGTGTCCTCAATGGCCACTTCAGCAACCATGAATAGTCATGAGTGAAAAAGCATTGTATCAGACCTAGAGTAATCAAATCTGAAAGGGTGAAATAAATCACACTACGCACAGAAGTGTTAACGTATTCTATTGTTTCAGAGACATATTTCAGATATATTTATATATACAAACACACATGCATTTATATATAGATATAGCTTAGATTGTTTGTGTATTTAGTCATAATCAAGCTGGTTGGCCAGATTACTTTTTTGCTGAAATTTTGTTTCAGGGCTAAAAATGAGGTAATGTTCTGCAGAGATGGTCTGATACCCACAATAACTTCATCTGGAAGGCTTTAGTTGGACTAGAGGAAGCATAGAAGTCAGAGAGACCAACTACAGCTGAGCAGCTGGCTTTAAGGCAGCTAGATGTGTGTCCACAATGAGAACAACCCAGACTGGAAACTTGCTTTCTGTCACTCACAGAGACTTTAGCCTGCCTGGCCCAGACCAATCTGTTAAACACAAAAAGCCCCTGTTCCGTTTTCCATGGAAGACCAAGAAATCATTGCAAGGTGAAGTCTGTGGGGCAGGCACAGAAGAAATGAACAAAAAAGGATGGATCTACCACTTGTGTGAGACAGATGTTTAGTTTTAGGGTCTGTGACACAAGATCTAGTGGGCACGGGAGGGAAATCTAAGAAAACTTGCATGGAAGAGCTGTCCAACAAAGACAGCACCTCACCTGTATTTAGGATGCTGTCCCACTGCTGTTTCAGTGGAAACACACAGTTCCCATTCAAGGGTAATACATGTAGAATTTTTACTTCAGGGTTGGCATTTTGCTTGCCTGGTATTTATTTACTTTTTGCCTTGTGATAACAAGGCAATTAATTGTCTAATTAAGTGGTTTGGTTAATTTCCCCTTTGGAGTTCAACAAGCTCTCTTTACAGTGCAGTTTCTGCTGCACTTTTGACCATGCTGATGAATTTATCTTGTACTATTTTCTGGCTTTTCACCTCAGACCTGCCACTGGTCAGATATCTTGTTAGTGGCAAAGTCTGCTTAGCACCAGAAACATCTTCCACTGGTCACAAACATCATTAAGTGTCAAAGTGAGAGCACAGTACTGTTCAGGGTGAAGAACGCATTGGAGTATGTCCATCCAGCAGCCAAAGGTTGCAGACATTTCTAGGCAGTTTACCTTGTGTAACTTGCGTGCACTGAGTTACCACATGAAGACTGTGGCAAGACCTGTGTTATTTTACATACTTCACCGGCCCGTGCACATGAAGAACGTACCGTATGCATATCTAGCATGCATGGTAGCAAGTCAACCAAGTGACAAAGCCCTCCCTTTGCTATGGACATATTCATACTTGTTTGCAAGTATATTCCATAGTAGTTTCCACATTTGACTAGCTGCAAATTCAGATAAATGGAGCTGAACCACGAGCCTGTTCTACTCAACTTTCCCACACTCCTCGTCCTTTCTCAGTGCTATTTAGCACACTGTCAGCTGGTTGTTCAGCAAGCAATTTCTGCTAACATGTTGTTTTCTCCTTTACTTGTTTGTGGTCAATCAGGCCTAGGGAGAAGTAATGAGAAAGTGTCTGTCTACTAAGTTTTGGTTACTTACACAGGCACACTTAGGCGCCCTCACTAGGAAATCCCCAACTGATCTGTGCCAGTGTTTCTCTTTTTTGGTTTGTTCATCTCAAAGTACTTATTTGGTGAGCTGTGGCAAAGTGGTGCTCTGTTACTACTTTTTTGTCTTTAATTAGTTTCACAATATCTCCCTCCACAAATACAGCCTTGTTTCTAAGTGCAAGAGGTCGTGGTATTTTATCTGTGGGTCATCCCAAAGCTGCCCATCGGTACCGCATAAGATACAGACCATATGAGTCTTGCTATGGACAACAAGAAAGATGTTACTGGAAAACCTGACTTTTTGTGCATATATGAGCTTTTTCTCAGCACCAAGTGCATGTGTTTTTGATGCTGTTTTTTCTCTGGTATTGGCCATCTGCCCATGTGGCAGAGAATCTTAATCTGTTTGGGTAATAGTAACTTCAGCCTTGTTTACTTGTGAGCTGTTAGAGGAGAACTTGGCTCACTGGGAAATATTGCCTGAGCTGCTGCTATCTTTCCATCCCAGATGAAGGTTTCGGGACACAAAGAGACAACTGAGCCCATAAAATAAATAAATCACTTCCAAGAACTCACATATTATTTACATTTGGAAAAAAGGAGCAAAAAATAACCAAGACTGTTAAGAGAAATGTTGAGTGCACGGAAGAAAAGGAAATAAAGATTACCAAAATCTAGTGTGGTACATGTTCTTCTATCTGTATGAGAAAATATTGCCGCACAGCTGTTCAGTGTTGGTTTCTTACTAGCTTTAATATTAGGTGAGGATTACTCTATGTTTTCTTGTTCTTTTTAAAAAATATTCTTCCAAATTGGCCAATTAAGAAGTTTCTAAGATGACACTATTTATACGGTACTTCACTGTGAATTTATAGAATCCTATACTTTTTCAGCAAAAAGTTTTACATGGTTGGAACTTATATTCCTAAATAACTAAATTCTTTTTAATCCATTGTCTTATTTTATACAGAAAAATACAATCAAGGACAGTAATTAGCAGAAATAATCTATGTTCCAAGCAATAGCAGTAAAAAAAAAAACTACCGATGACCCAAGCATTTAAAATTGCATCCCCTTGTGTTCTCTTTCCTTTGCCTCATGAAAAAAAGGGTAGAATCTGCTGGAGTTGTCTGTCCTTTCCTCTTCTCTTAAATAAATAGCATTTTAAAAGCATTAATCTTTCCACTTTGCTCTTGCCACAGCTCTACTTTTCCTCTGTTATAAATGTCAAGGGAAGAACTCCCAGCTTATACTCATGTCAATCACTTAATAATAAAGTTTTACAGGTATAAAGAAAATAAATACTTCATTAGATGTGTAATGTCTAAGCAATTTGTTTCCTTCCTACTACTCAGTATTAATGAATAACTAAAATTCAGAATGTTGTGTTCTCAGTACATCTTGCAAATACGGACTAGTGATTAAATACGTGTTTAGGAGGTAGTGAGATACATTGTCCTTTGCCTTGGCTCCTTATGGCAGATGAGTGCTCACCGCTCTACTATACTGAACACTTCTTGAATTAACAGGCAACTTTGCAAAGGCCTTGCACTAGGTAGAAATTGTCTTGAACAGTTCTGTGTTTTCCTGGGGACCACACAAGGGTTAACAGTAAATCTAGAACTCTTTGGGCAGTGATTTTCTGGGACAGAAGGACAAATCATAACACTTTTTTGTTCTTTATCCATGGTATCCATGTCTCACTTGTTTTATTCCCAAAATACTGTCTAGCACCAGTTCTGGTCTGGGGAACTGATGTTTTGAACTTTATGAGACACTTTCTTACCCTTTGAAACGACCTGTGTGGGGGATGCGATCAAGGGAATTTTTGACAGCTGTTTCTTCCAGCTGGTCCTGGCTCAGTTTTGCTAGTGCAACACTGCACAGAAAACATGACGACTTTGGACCTTTTTGGAAGGGTATGAGAAAATTCAGGTACTTCAGAGACAGCAGGTACACCCTTTCTCCCTGTTCAGCATTATTTCCCCAGGAAAACAGGGAAGCTGTGAAAGACACGCAGACTATCACCTAGCAAAAAATAGGACGGTCCGGTACTTGAGTGGGCAAAGAAGAACTGCAAAGGTCTCCTTGCACTTGTTTTGCTGTCTGAACTATAGTGGGTTTAAATTTACTCAAAATTACTCTTTCAGATGATGTAATTTTCTCTGTGCTGGAAGGGCTCAAAGTACTGCACCAGAATGAGTGCGTGTCATAAATACTGGGTGGTTAATCCTCCCTGCATGGTATCTCCTGTTTCCAGTGTTAGTCCTCTGTTACACCTCCCTCTTCTCAAAATCTATTTGCACACACAGCAAATTGCCTTCCTGACAAGGTCAATCCTTCAAGGACCAGGGCAGGAGTCAGAAGACTTTTCAAGGAAGCACATAGAACTGTCACTGGTACAGAGACAGGCTGCTTCCTGTCTATTTTTTATGCTTTACTCAGATAGCTGAATACTGTTGTCCTTATTTGGTCTTTACCTACTCACTGTCTTCATGACATCTAGGGCACAATTTGCCCGAGGTTTTCCAGACTAGGTAAATTCTTCTTCAGCAAGGATGCGTGTGTTAGTTTAAGCTGCATTACCAGAAGGAGATGTTGAGGAAATCCCTAAGCATAAAGCGTGTATTTAATTTACACTTTTCTGGGGTTCTTTTCTGCCAGTGTCTGAGGTCAGCATCTCCCAAAGGGGTCAAACAAAACTTTTATATCATCTTGGAAACCTTAGGCTGACTTTGAAATGCTAGCAAATGGGTTGTCTTCAAGTTAACATGCTGATAGAGTGATTTTTTTTTTTTTCAAAATAAACCTTAAGTATTGATTTTCTTAGTGCAAAACTTTCATTTAGATGTATTTTTAATTACAGTGATGGTGCTGAGGCACGGGAACAGGTTGCCTAGGGATGTTGTGACTGCTCCATCCCTGGAAGTGTTCAAGGCCCAGCTGGATGGGGCTCTGGGCAACCTGCCTGGTAAGAGGTGTCCCTGGCTGTGGCAGGTGGTTGAAACTAGATGATCTCTAAGGTCCCTTCCAACCCAGGCCATTCCATGATTCTATGAATATCTGCTTGCTGTATATTCCAGTTGTGAGATCACAGCTGCCAAGTCATGCTTGGCATATCATTCTATTCTTGCACATAGATATTACTTCCTTTCAGATGCACAAAGTTTCTCCATGAAACCGTGCTCTCTGCCTCACAGAGGTGTATGTGTGTTACTCTGCAGTGTTTTATACGACAAAAAGCCACCGATGTTTAGGCAATTAATCAAAACACTATTCTTCCGCCAGCAGCTAGATTTTGATTGATCCAGAATAACCACAAGTGTAAATAAGAAATACATCTGAGCTTTGGATAGTCATCGCCTTGTTACGTGATTTGTAGTGCTACAAAGAAACAGAGAAGTATGCAACAGGTGCCTTGCATTTGATATATTGCTTTGCTATGCCTTGCATTGAGACCAAAGGCACCATGAAAATTAGTGCTCAAAACTCAGACGGCTCCTACTAGATTTTATCAATATTTCTAAAGGTTAAAAATGGGGGGGGGCAGGTGGGGAAGGGATATCATTTCCACCTTTAAATCTGTGTTGCATGTCAGAGGAACAGGGAAATGGTAATGGAGCCCTGGACTAGCAGTCATCCTCTGAACGACTCCAGCAGCTTGGGCTAATGCCTCCTGGTTGGAAAGACCATTGCAGTTCTGTGTCCTCTGGATCATTGTCAGAAATACCAGAATATTTCAGTTCTGATCTGCTTGATCTCAAGATAGAAAATCACACCAAGTCACATTGTTTGGATTAAGAATTGATTCTGAGTTTCATGAACGTTTGAAGAAACCAGGATCTTGCAGTTTATTATCTTAAGACTATTTCTACCTGGCGTGTGATCCTTGCTTGTTAAAAATGCTGAGATAAATGTCCCATAAAATGAATGCACTTCTGTCACGTTGTTCTTTGAACTTTGTTCAAAGGGTTTATTTTTGTAACATGCAGCAGGATGAAGTGACTTCGCTGACCTGCACCTTTTTTCAATATTTACTTTAATGGCCATTGCATCCTTTCCAGAATGTTTCATTTCTCCATTATGTAGCTGGGAGTGATCTGGGCTGCAACATTAAAGAGTGATAGCTGTGGCGGACTGGCTGGGTGTGGTGAGTGTCAGTGTGCTGTCAAGATACTTCCCTCCCCAGAGTGGTTGCTGGCATTGAAAGTAGAGAAGGACCTCCTCCCTTGGCCCCGAGCACTGCAGAGACACACGCAAAGACCGCAGTCAGCGCTAAAACTTTTTGACCTCCGTTATCTAAGACTATACCTCTTCCTTCCAATCAGAGAAACATTTTGGAGGCTGATCAACACTGAATACTTGGTCTCTCTGTAAATACAAAACATAGTTGTATCCAAAGCAGGAAAATAGATGTGAGGAATAAAACAAATAAAATAGTCTTCCTGTTTCAGATGGAAAAAGATGTTACTGTTTCCCTTCTCCTTACTCTGAATTTCAAAAGTAAATGCATGTGATTTCAAACCTGTTGATTACAGATCTGCTTTTCCCTCCTGCTATGTGTGTTTGAACATCTATATCTGCAGCATTCTCCCAGAGACTGTTTTAATTAGTTCATTTTCAAAGAACTTCCATTTCCATGTACTTCTGCAGTTACATTGGTCAGAAGCAGCCATATCAATTTATTTAAATCCAATCTCATAAAAATCTGCTTTACTAGTGCTGCTGATTTGCTCTTTGTTTCTGAGAACGTTTCTTTGTGCTGTGGTTCTTACCACTGTCTGTTAGGGCTTTGAATTGTTAAAACGTTAATTATTATGAAATCATTAATCCAAATACATGAAACAGCTGAAAAAAAATGTATATCTAGTGCTCAAAGTGCTACCAACACCTACAGCTGAAAGACATCTCTGCTTTACAATAATTCATATGTAAAAATCAACATAAAGGACATAAAAGAAATAGTATTAAACAGACAGTCTGGTGATCCGCTGACCCTGTTACCAGCAAAGCACCATAATTGAGGCATTTATGCAAATGACTTAACTATCAAAGATCTATCTGCTTTTGCAGCCCACATTTCTCCTCAAGGTTATGCAACAGGTCTCCGAAGAAATTCCACAAGGTTGCAAGGCTTATTTTCCCCTTTGAGCAGAACAGCTCCACCTGTTTGTCACATCAAAAGTAAATCCTGAAGTCAGTGTAGCAGAATAGTTAATCTGCAGTCTTCTCATGTTACACAAACCCCATGCAATACACCAGCCCAAGAAACCCTGAGCACTGCGTGAAACAGCTTATCTGGTGGTTTGGTCTGGCCACATACTCCAATGCTGAAATAAAATTTTTTCACTTGCTTTTTTTTTTCCTTAGGTAAAGTGGAAGCTGCACTGGACCTCATACTGATCAATTCATTCCCTCTGGTAGGCAACTCTGAGACATCACTTATCTGTATCACGTCCAAATGGCGCTCCCGAGAGTCTATCACAATAGACCGAGACCAGGAGGATGTGACAAACCAGCACCGGGAACCACTGGAAGTTAATGAAGATTCAAAGAGAGCAACAGCCAAAACAGTGGTGTGGAAGAGGGAACAGGCCAGTGAAACTATTGGAGCATATTATTGTGAAGGGAAACTCAAGGATGAGGTGACAAGGATACATACCATGAAGATGCCACTGGGAGGTACTGTATGGTGGTTGGATCTGAATTTTTCACATCACTGTTTGCAGATCAGCAGTTGTCCCTGTCTGACACAAATGGGCACAAACATAGTTTCAGAGCAGACAAAAGAGTCTGGAATAGACAAAAGTAGACTTGTCTGAAGCCCATGGGTTTTTTTCTAAAGTGCAGAGACAACTGATCAATATTATCTGCTAGTCATTTCCTTGTGTAAGTGAATCAGATATCTATAGCTATTCTGCCTATATCTGGCTACTTTCTGGAACAGAGTCTGGTGGCAAATAACTAAGTACTGGCTTCACTGTCCCCATGAAATAACTCATACGGTTAATCTTGCACCAGGTTTTTCATGTCCCAAACCTTCCATTTTTAATTCTTGGCATGTCTGATATGTACATAGCTGAAAAGCATTGTGATTTTTTTAAATAAATGGGCAACTGAGCTCAGAAAATAACTGCCTTGCCTAAGGTTCAGTAAACTTCAGATCAGCACCTTTGGATTTGCACAATTTGTGTCACTATGAGAAAACACAGCTCAACAATGGAAACAACTCCAAAGAAGTTTCCCAAAGTTTAAGAATTTTATTCACAAAAATTCACTATGGAATTCACATTTGACTTGCTTCTGGTTTTGAGATTATGCACACTAGAAAAAATTAAGTATGTTGGGAAGAAAGTGAAGTAAGAAGATGGGTTTTTCAAGAGCCAACACATTAGCCGTTAAATTACATTTTCTTATGTGCAAATTTGTCTCTGGACCACTTTAAACTTCTGGGAAAAGCTGCAGAGCAGAGATCACCAAGAACTACAGAATAGTGAGACAAATTTTGGCTTATTTTCTGGAGCAAACCAAGTTTTACAACTTCAGCCAATTTTTAGTAAACTTTACTGGATTGCTTATGCTTTGTGCCACAGCAGCAGGTCTGTAGGGACACTTAACATTCTTAATCATTCTTCAGTGAGAACAATTATCATTGATAGTGTCTCCTGAAGCTATAGAGTAAATTTGCAAAAAGATTTTTCATTTGTCTGAGATACAGTTATTTATATTTCTTTTAGTATGGGCTGTATTAGTCAGAAGTAAGGTGAGCAGGACAAGTGCATGTTTTCTTTGGCTTCTGTGTTTTCTCTGACCAAATGTGGTCTTTGGAGTGTTGGAGTGGCCACCAAGAAAGCTCTGCAGATGCAGGTTGACAACCCCATTGTTTCAAAAGAGACTGCAATGAGGAGGAGATAAGATAACAGTCCATGGAAAGTCAGTGTAACCCTGCCTATGGCAGAATGCCAGTGAGCTGAGCACATCTCTGTCTGTCCTGTAGACCAACCTTCATGGATGGAAAAACTTCAGAAAATCAGTTTTTTGCAGTGGTTATCTGTAGACCTAGGAGCAATCAAACTTTAAGAGTTGCCTCTGTGACAGAAGTTTGTTCTAACCAGAAATAACACAACATTCATGCCAGCTGTTGGTAGCTTTCTTGAGGTAATTTCTGGGTTTGCACACATTCCTCAGATTTTCTATGCAAACCTTTCCTCTGACAATATTTGATCTAGCAGCTCGTTGGCGAATGTGTATAATCTAATCGGGCTAGATCGGTGAGAAAGAGGCACAACAGAAATTCTCAAAGCTATTAAGGGGCACAGAAAGAGGAAGAAGAGGTCAGTAAAGGACTGTGAGGTTTGGCAAAGAATCTGTAGCTGGAAAGCAGACCTTTTTTCCCGTTTACTGTTGTTGTCTGAATAATTCTTGAAGGCAGTATGTGTTTTTTAACACCAAAAAATTAGCAAGGGTTTCCCATGGAGGATACAAAAGGCTTGGGAAGGAGCAGCACTTCTGAAAATCCAGCCATTGTTTTGCAACCTCAGGGCGTAAGCTGCTGAAACACTCACTAACCATTAATTGTCTGGGCAGTGTCACTGACTTCAGTGGGAACTATCCTCTCAATATGTACTTATTATCAGAAATGAAGACACAGGGAAGATTTATCCTACATAATATGGAATTACAAACTTCATGTTCCTGTTTTTCCCTACATACCTGCCACTCTGAAAGTAATGAGTCTGTTCACCTGAATTCTTTATATTACAGCATTATGGTTACACGTATAATGCTTATACATTCAATAAGAAGGAACAGATTATGGTTTTTATAGATATATATATATGGGTTGTAATGCTTATGCTGTGTACAACACGTGTATCTAGAATTGAACACTACATAGTCTGTTCTGCATCTACTTGAATACAATTTATGCAATTTCTTTACAAAATGATTGTGTATTTTCATATATATGATGGAGTTCCCCCTAGACACTCTCTAGTGCAGGAAAAGAGACAATAATGGAAGTGCTAGCAGCAGAGTATTATGCCACTTGCCCTGCAACTCAGTACTTTTTGTCTCTATAAGGAATCGGCACATTCGAGATATGAAATCATGAAACACAAGTCATAATCTAAAAATACGTTGGAAATGAGCCCGCGTTTCCATGTGCATTCCTTTCCATTGCAACAATACTCTGAAGAAAAAGTCTCTTGGTTGATCTAAACAACAGAGGAAAGAAAATGTGAAAAAAAGTTTAATAACTTGCTAAAACAATTAGTAAAGCCTCGCTAAATTTGGTCCAAGAAACACTGCAACTAAACCACTTAACTAGCAATTCAATTTTGGGAAAGCTGTTGCACTTTCTTTTCCTAAATAGATCATAATTTTCACCATGTGTTTGTTATTCATAAATAACTCCTAACTTGGGAGCTGGCAGTAATTTAGGACTGCTTTCAGCTTTTGCTTGCCTGTTTCTAATGAGATCTTATTTCATTGTGTTATATTAGAAACCTCTTTTTCTCTGAGTTGAAAGTTCACCCGCCAATGTTCACCAACATGGCAAGTGCTCAATAGATTCCCGTGCATGCACTTTGTTTTGCACAGGAAGAGTCCCACTGAAGTCAACTGGATAGTGCTTACAGTTGAATCATTTAGGTTGGAAAAGATCCTTAGGATCACTGAGTCCAACCATCAAACTTACTGTACCAGCTCACCCCTAAACCATATGCCCCAACACCACATTTAAACACCTCTAGGGGTGGTGACTCAACCACCACCCTAGGCAGTCCATTCCAGTGCCTGACACATGGCAAGTGTGTAAACATTAGAAGTGAACAGGGGATGGAAATTCCATTCTGTTATGAATTGTGAATTTTCACTTGTGGTCCTATTTCCAATTAGAAATTAAAAGTGTTAAAATGCTCAAGTCGATAAAATTCTGTGATAGAAATTGGCTTTGATTGATAGAAATGCCTTCATTTTTATTCATACTTACTTTCTTTAACATCATAGAACATAACACAAAGATTTTGATTTTTAATTAAAATGCCATTCTAAAATAGAAGTATAGAGATGTTATTTCCTCAAATATTGCTAGACAACCACTCTTTCCCCCTGCCCTCAGATTTACAAAATAGTGTGGAGGTACTAACATAGCTTTAGCCTCATACAAAATCTTATGTGACACTTCGCCTGCTTGTTTTTTTACAGCTTTATTTAATGCATAATAGAATTAGTTAATATTTTTTCCCTTGGCTTTATGATCCCATTTCTGTGTATTACTTCACCATCGAATTTCAGACACATAGTTTTTTATTCTGTAAACAGTGGGACGAACCGAAGTTTCTTAAAATGAACTGAAAAAAATAGGCATGAAAACAGAGAAATGGAGACCGCGTCATTCCTAAGTTGTACAATTGTTTATACTAACTTGTCTATGTACTCCTTAAGCAAAATATTCTCTGTGAAATAAATGTGAATTTAACATAAATGTGATCTGCGCAAATGCACAGCTGGCTAGGACCATGAATGGCTCCTCAAGGATCCCTTCCAGTGGAAACTCACATGGGTCTTTCTGTCAGAAGGGTCTCCATCATCTTGCTGGGAAGAGAAGTGGCAGCAACACTGCATTCTCAGCAAATGAACAGAAACAAGATGCAGGACAGACCTGGCTCAGACGAATGGTCACAGAAGGAAATCTAAGGCTGAACAATCTCAGACACAGAAAGAGAAAAGAATCTGATGAAAAATCAGTGACTTACTTCCATGGGTTCTCTAAAAGAGAAGGCATGAAGGTGTAACTGAGTTCCCACTCAGATGAAGAGATTAGTACTTTGCAAGTTGGCGTGATTTTGTAAGAGCTCCTGCTCGTCGTTTTGTCTATACAACACACCAATAACAGTATAACATAAAAACCAGGAGCTCCAAAAGCTTCACAGCTTTCACTCAGAGTTTTCTAACTCAATGAAAGGAAGCATCCATAACTTCTAACTTGTTTCAAAGCAACATTGCAATTGAAATAATCATTTAACCAGGTTTCCAAAAGTACTCTGTATTCAGAATTTTCTATCTCTTCCCCCGTTATCTTCTGATCATTCCTTCCACTAGTAACAATAAGGAAAAGGCAAACCTTTTGTGAAAATCCCCCTATCTACTACTTTTGCCTTTTTCTTAACTCAAGAGCTATAAAAAGAAGTATGAAATTACTGTTCCGTTTAAGCAAGAAAATAAGTTTCAGTTTCCCAAACTGGAACATTCCCACCCATCTAGGCAGTTCCAGCCACAGAATTTATTTTAATTAAGCCACATTTTCAGATTAGAATATTTTGTTAAAAGTACCAGTGGGTGTGAATATACTTTCTTCCCTCTTGTTCTTAGTGCAAGCTGATGCTATTCATACAGACCATTGTAAACTAACAAAAAACCAGTCCTGTTTTGTTTTACTACATCACCTTCAGCCCCTGCATGACTGTGGTAACCTAAACTATCTTGACTGTTCTGCATCATAAAGCTTAAACAAAAAAAGAGCTGAGTCACTTGGGGTACTTATTTGACAGTGTCAGCTTGTTCACTATAATATATTTTCCAGTACTTTACCCAGTCTGCTTTAAAAACGTCTGAAGGGATGAAGAACCTTAGGAAAACGTTTTACAGCTAGGTGGAGCTCCCAGATAAGAAGTGTTTCCAGTTACTCATCCCAAACCCAATTGCTTCTTCAAAAATTTCGTTACTCAGGTTCTCACGGCAGTCTGTTGTTTCAAGGCACAGGTGAGCCTCTGTCTTGGCTGTAAAAAGAGTTGAGGTTGATGGTGATAGTCAATGCATGCTCTAAAGAAATTTGAATATCAAAATCTGTCAGGGTCATGCTGTAAACCACTCTTAGTCTTTAATCCAGAAACCAGAGACCAGTAACCTCAGTTACCTCATATTCTGCCCCATTCTGTTTTCAGCCTCATTCCATCCGGTGGCATTAACTGTTACAGCAAATAAGGGAGAGAATGTGAATATTTCCTTCATCAGAATGGCAGCGAAAGAGGAAGACGCAGTGATATACAAGAATGGTAATTAACCTTTTTCTTCTGCCCGTGCTGTGTAACTGGGTTAGATATAATTTCCAATGCATTTAATGTTCCCTAAAGGAGCCATATGACATATCTAATATGTTCAGCTGACCTGTTTCTCTTACAGCAGAATGACAAGTTTTCTGTTAAGATCTTTGCTTTGTTTCTCATTCCCCATTTAAATTTCTTTCTATATCTCCTCATATATTTGCCTGGCTATTTCTAGCATTTTTTTTTCTTTGACACCATGAAGGTCTTGTTATTGCATCTTTCTTTGCATTTCTACTACTCTTCAAGTGCACATCTTTCTGTCCTCTAACGGCTGTTTTGGTTTCTATCATGGTCTAAGAAACAGACTAAGAGATGAAGCACTAGTACTCTGCTACTAGAGAGGCAAAACTGTCAACAAAATTTATCCTTATTTCATTCAACTACAAAAATTAGGCTGTAACATTTATGACACTAACTTATCTTTCTAATATGGCATCCTAGAGCACATGTGAGCAGGGTTCAGTTGTATGCTGTTACACCTTGACACTTTGGAGTATGTGCAGTTTGCTGTCTACCTCCTCTAGTTACGTAGTAAAATACTGGTCACTAAACCTCACAGTGGATTCATGTTTCCTTAGACTGTCAGGTTCTAACAAATTACAGGTGTAGAAGGCGCACATAATATACTGGTCCATCTTTGCCTACTGATAGTCTAACTTCCAGTGAGCTACTATGAGACAGGGAGTAAGTAAAACTCTGTAAAGCAGAGTTTCTCAAGATTTAGCTACAGCAGTGCACAATGGAGAAAATTTATCTTGGGTCCTTCTAGGCTCTCCAGGAGCATTTTATTGTTATTGTTTTGATTAAGACTGTTTTAGTTTTCTTTTCCAATTCAAGGTCTCTCTTACTCCTTTCATCTTCCTGTTTGGGAAGGCAGAAGGATTAAAGGCGAGCACTGAGGTCCACTGGATCTCAGTGCAGTTCTCTGACGGCAACAAATGTTTAAGTGCTGTTAGTGATGCAGAGTGGTAGGAAGGGACCAAATGTTATTGCCTTATTTAGCAAGCACATATGACCATATACAGCAAAACTAGAACAACATAGATAAGCTCTCTTAGTGAAAGAAAAAAACATAGAAGTGGCAGAAACATGTTAAGTCAGAGAAGAAAATCTTTGCTGTGTTCTTCCTGCTGTAGTCTGCCAAGCAACTTATTGTACATATCTGTATAAATAGGACCTGTCTGACATTTGCTATTTGACAACTTCCACCCTCTAGACTCCTTTGCATTAGACTTCTTACAGGTCATTATGTCTTACTTCAAGAAAAGCCAAGAGACAAAATGAGTATTTAATCACTAGACTCTTATCAACAGTCCTCTAAAGCAATACTGAATACAAAGCTGTCTGTCCTATATATATCTACTAAATGTCCTCAGGATCTAGATTCTGATACTTACACCTGTCCAATCATCAAAACCCAGTATAGCTAAAGAGGTGTCAGCAAATTCATAATGAATAAACAGGTTTAGCTGTTTAGCTCATCCTGTCTGTCCTTGTTCAGTAACCAATGCAAACTCACTATCATCTGTAGAAAGTGAATCACTTCTGTCTGCTGTACGTTCCTTCTTTAGGTTCCTTCATCCACTCTGTGCCCAGGCATGAAGTGCCAGGGGAGCTGGAAGTCTCCTATCCTCACGTCCAACCACAGGATGCAGGAGTTTACTCTGCCAGATATATAGGAGGAAATCTCTTTACTTCTGCTTACACAAGGCTTATTGTAAGACGTAAGTTCCATTAGTATGTGCTGACGATTAATTATATAAAGTCATAATTAATCTCAAATTAAACTTGCATTGTGCCCAAATAAGGGCCAGAATCTTTCTTTGTATGAGCTGTCATCAGATTATGTCAGAAGAAACTTTTCCCAATAATCTTTTGTAAAAGCTGATACCTATTTTAGCAGCTGTAAAGAGTTGCCAATTTAAGTTCAATTCATCTTAGCTATTTCTGGGACAACTACATTATTCCCCAGCATCTCAGTTTTTCAAACACCAAGTATATATGAACAAAGACGGTGACAGTGGGTCTCTCATGAATATGAGAATTGGGTCTGAGCACAAAACAGGAATTTTCAAACATCTCTGTTGTCTATGGTGGACTCTATCCAGACCCTGTTTGTCCAAAAGGTTTATAATCTGTAGCACACATTACTGTAACTTCACAAACCCCTTCACCCTTAGTTAGCTCTTAAAGTTCACCTCCAAGTAGATGACTGGACCAATTTACAATGCAGGAAGATATTTTCCATTAAATATTCTTCCTTCCTTGTGGCTCATGATGCTGTGTCCTATTTCACCAGATATAAAGAGAAATATATTCTAGTAACTTGGATGGAACTATAAACACAATACACAAGAATAGTTAACTGCTCAAATATCCAACATCATGGAGAAAATATTTCTGATAGTAAAATGTGTTTTATGTGCTAACATCCACAGGATGCTTCCAGGAGTCACAAACAAATAAACATAATGCCCCTAACTTTGATGCTTTTGCCACCATACTAAACAAAATGGTCCAAGTACTGTTCCCCTGCTTGGCTACACAGCAGAAGAAATTCTGTCCTGTGCTTTGAAATAGGCTTGTGCCTCACCCATCCTGCCTGTGAGGAAAGCTCTGGGGCTTAGTTTGGGAGAGTGATAGCAAGCACACAAATGATAAAGAAAATGAACAATTAGATGCCTCTATCCAAATACATCCCCTGTCTTTCTTTGGATTAGTTTATAGGCACAGACTAATGATCTTCATGAAAGGGAGGTTTTTTTCACATTCACATGGCAGAATTTCTTTCCAGGAGAAGGAGGAGACAAAGCTCCAAGTGCCATATTCATTCATTAAATCCTAGCTTAACTCTGAAAAAGCAGATCCAAGTGTGGATTACTCAGTTTCAGTGAGCCTCCCTCAGGACTTTGTCGTTTTAGTCCTAGCTTTACACCAGAGGGAGGGATGAAGGTAGTATCTGTGATGTCAAAAACATTGCTGCAAATAAAATGCTGAAAATTAAGTCTTTCTAGTTCTCTCTCCGAAATCACTTCAGATAATTTTGCATCTTGCATAGATAGATTAAGCAGTTGCAAAATGATGTCACATATACTTGTTTAGAGCTTCAGCTCTGCTTTTATTAAATTAGCATCAAAACTCTCACTGCTAGGATTAATGACAGTACTATCTTCTTAAATTATGAAATAGAAACTAAAATGATGACTGGCATTAAAATATCTCATTATTATGAGTCCATTTATCCCACAAAGAGGGTTGATTGATCCTTGTTATAAAGACCCAGTGAAAAGAGTACAGATACAATACACATGAACCTGGTCTAATGAGCTTTCAAAAACAGTATTGTTACAGAAAAAGTCATGACTTGCCAAATGCTCGCACAATACCAGTGATGCTAAGCTTGATCCTCTTGGCTTACAACCAGTAAAACCAGCTCCAGGTGAAACTTGAAACTTTTGTAGGTCTCACATTGCTGCTACAGGAATAGGAAACTTAAATACAACATCTTTGCCAACTTTCAAACTTAATTTTTAAAAGCTAAGAAAAAAAATATCCCTAGTTTCAAATAAGGAATACTTTAACAGTTCCTTCCTTGACGATGTTACAAAGCATAACTCTGTACTATGCAGCGGCTCCTGTCCAGAAGTAGAGGCGGCATTTCCACAGTGAAAAAATGGATTTCTTACACTAGGTCAATTGGCTTAAACTTTAGAAGGTACATATGGATCATATTTTTATGCATTCTATTGATGGTCTTAATTAAAAAGAATTCTACTAATTGGTTGGTTACTTAATAAGAAAATGACAAATATGTCGTTGTATTTTTCTGTAAAAGGATGTGAAGCTCAAAAATGGGGCCCTTCCTGTAGTTTCTACTGCCCTTCCTGCACAAACAATGGCATTTGTCATGAAGATACTGGGGAATGCATTTGCCCTCCAGGTTTTATGGGGAAAACATGTGAAAAAGGTAAGTAAATATTGTTTTCACAGATAGCATATTAATTTATTCCTAGTAACAGAAGCAGGCAGATTACTGAGGGAAGCATGTAATGGAGAAGCCATATTTTACTCTTTATGGCTATAGCATTTTCAACACGTGCTGAAGAGAGGACAGTATTGGGTGAGATGAACCCTGAATTAGTTAAGTCTGTTCCTGTAGTAGTGATTTAACTACTCCCTCTCTTCTAGATTATATTGATGGGACAGATGAACATTTTTAACTTTTCGAGATCAATATGCACTTGGACAGTGTGCTAGATCTTCTCCTCTAGGATTCCTCTCCCACAGGATGCCAGAACAGACTACCTTTAGAGGTTCCCTCCAACCTAGGCTGTTCTAGATTCCCTGACTCCAGTATGCTCAAAGCTACTGAGTGACTGCTAAATGCATGTAGAATAGGAGATCTAAAGGTAATGACAGTGGGGAAATTAGACTCCATGTTAGGGATTCCCTGGCTACTTCTGAACAAGCAATTAATGTGCTCACGGGGTGACTTGTCTTTAGACGCTTATTGACAGTATGTGTATGTTTACACATACCTGTGTCTATGAGGGTTGTTTAGGATTCTGGAAGAGTTATAGCAGGTGCCATATTGCTGTGAACTCTCCAAGCAACTTTGGGTTTCGATGTTAAATAAGTATCTAGTATTTTGTTTGAGCTGCAGTGCTGCAAACACTGGAACTAAAACGAAATAACTGATGTCTGAATCACTCTAATGTACCACTAATCTTATTTGAGAAAAAACAACCTTGAGTGTGGCAGTTTCATATACACTGATCACTAATAATATCTGGTTTTCATGTCACTATCATAGAATAATAGAATGGTTTAGGTTGGAAGGGATCTCAGGTTCCAATCCCCCTGCCATGGGCAGACACTGCTCACTAGACAAGGTTGCCCAGAGCCCCATCCAGCCTGAACTTGAACACTTCCAGGGAGAAGGTGTTCAACAGCTTCTCTGGGCAGCCTGCTCCAGTGCCTCAGCACCCTCATAGCGAGGAATTTCCTCTTAAGATCCAATGTAAGTCTATCTTCTTTTAGCTTGAAATCATTCCTCCTTGTCCTAACAATAGAGTCTCTTGTAAAAACTCCCTCTCCAGCTTTCTGGTAGGCTCCCTTCAGGTACTAGAAGGCTGCTACAAGATCCCTCTGCTATAAGGCCTTCATGGAGTCTCTCTTGTCTAGGCTGAACAGCCCAAATTCCCTCAGCCTGTCCTCAAAGGAGCAGTGCTCTAGCTCTCTGACAGCCCTTGCGGCCCTCCTCTGGATTTGCTTCAAAGGCTCCATGTCCTTTTTGTACTGGGGACTCAGAACTGGATGCAGTTCTCCAGGTGAGGTCTTACCAGAGCAGAGCAGAGCAGAGGGGCAGAATCACCTCACTTGACCTACTGGTGACACACTTGGGCTTCTGGGCTACACTCACACATTGTCAGTTCATGTTGAACTTCTCATATACCAACACTCCCAAGCCCTTCTCCTCAAGACTGTTCTTAATTCACTGATTACCTAGCAAGTATTTGAGCTTTGTCCATCTTATATTTAAAAGGCTCATAAAAATGAATTTATTGCTGAATATCTCTCTCCGCTCTCCAAAATAATGAGTGCATTGCTGATGGATCCTCACATGGGACAAAGCTGTTTATTTCTGCTGTCAGAATCTACCCAATTAGTGCAGCCATGGCTTAAATTTTTATGGATGTTAGTATATCCAGTATCTGAATGGTAAAAATGTTTTTCTAAATTTAATTTGTGCTTTCTGTTGCTAGAGCAACATCAGAGTATCATTAGAAGCATTACCTGTTTTGTGGATTTAATGCTTTTGTTCTGTTACTTCCTTCTCTCTCTTTAATAGCCTGTGGTGCCAATACATTTGGCAAAACATGTGAAGAGAGCTGTAAAGAAAACTATGGCTGCAGAAACTATATGTTCTGTCTACCAGATCCATACGGTTGTTCTTGTGCCACTGGATGGATGGGACTCGAATGTGATAAAGGTACAGTAAAAAATGTGAGGAGTGGTGGAGTTCTTGGTGTGATTGAAGTAGGAAATACAGAAGAAAATTAGCAGAGAATAAATGATGGAATTTTTTTCATTCTGTGAAGTAATAATAATAGTTACCCATCTCAGAGGACCATATGAGATTGTCGGGAAGACATGGTAAAGTTGAAAACTATTCAAGTTATTCTGCAAAATACATTGGCATTGTACTGAGACATTAAAAATCCTCTAACAGCTACATTCCTGCTGTATTTATAAAAGTCAAACTGAGCAATATATCCATTGCTAAGCAATGCTGAGTATAAACAGCCTTGTTCATTTCAACCGGAATACCATCTCTCTCGAACAAGGCACATCTTCCTTTATTAATAGATGCCATCTTGGTCAACGGTGACAATTCTGATTAAGCCTTCAGGGGAGATTGACGAATCTTCCATATTGGCACTTGGTCCGCATATGACATGCATGGATACGAATGTGCTCTAGGTTTTTTACTTTAATGTATTCTAAGGATACTCTGTGGATGATTTAGTGCTAATATATGTAGTTTCACACTCAACATAATTGAGGGAACTAAACCGTATTGGAAAATTGATGCATGAGGTTGAAAACTAATGGAAGATATTTTCTAGTACCTTTACACTAATTGGAACCACATGTACTTGCAGAATGCAAACCTGGATATTACGGATCAGACTGCAAAATCAAGTGCAATTGTCACAACCGGGGGACATGTGACAGATTTAAGGGCTGCATCTGCTCCCTTGGATGGCATGGTCTGCAATGTGAAAAAGAAGGTAAAGCAAGGTAACACGGTAGTAAATGCCTTTTCCCAGTGTCACAGGCATGTCTCTTCGTAGTGGCACAGCATTACCACTCCATACTAGCATTCTTGCTCTGAAAATTTACATTCCAGGAGCTCAGAGACTTCTGAACATTGGTCTTGCAATACAGTGTTTTTGAGCCTCTACCCTATATGTTGCATCTAGCTGGCTGGTTTGCTAGAGTTTAATCTGACCTTGGTCTCATTAGATCCAGATTTTAAAACCTTACTTTGTATGATTTGACACTCATCTTGACATCAACTACTGATGGAAGCTGCACCTCCGACCTGCATGGTCAGCTTTTGTAGAGCTTCATGGTACTTTAGAATTACCTTTCTCTTATTCATGTACTTCTGTACCATGACTACCATGATCTAAAATTGATGACATTAAAGCAACCCCAGATAAAATGGCTCTGTCTCTCTGTGACAGAATTAAGCTTGAGAAGTTAATCGTACTTCATCCAGAATCTCTTTGGATTCAGGCAAGGTTTGCACACATTATTATAATGTGCATTCAGCATCTACTATTTCTGCTTGATAAATAAAGGGATCAATCCACTGTTAACTTGTAAAAGCTTTCAAGACTAAAAACAAGCAGAAAATAACACAGCCAAAACCTTATAGTTATCTGACTGCTATTATAAACAGACAGAATGGAGAGCAAATAGATGCTGCACACTGAGCATAAAATGTGTGTATGGTTTTGCCACAGCTAGACCATCTGTATTTAGAATGTCAGTGAGAAAGAGAAGAAAGGGGAGAGGAAAAGTGGACACCTGGGTTGTTCCTTCTCATATGGTATTTACACTGATGTAACATGGCTGGTTTTGGTAAGAGGGATCCTTGCATACACCCACAAGAAAAGTGAGAGCCAGGCATCTATGCTGCCTGTGTGCTTTATATACTCTGGTTTGGGGCTGCCTCTTTCAAGTTCTGCTAAAAGGCTGACAAGTGCTGATTTGAGGGTTAACGGCAGAACCCTCCAGAACAGATTGTTAAGGTTCCCCTCCCACCAATACAGGAAGGGAATATAAACGAATTTGAAAACTACAATAAACCGTGATTTTATTCAAAACGAAATACATTTGAAAGAAAAAAAAACCCAACAACAACAGAAAAACCTTCACAGTAGAGGAAAGCGAAATTTAGGGAGCCGGTGTAAGGGAAGACCTACGTACCGAAGGCAATTCGGTGTTATTCCGGCCTCCAGTCGCCGCGCCGGAAGAGAAGGGACGGAGGGGAAATGGCGCGGGCCAACCGCGCGCAGTTGCCCCGCGTGCGCCCGGCGCTCTGCGACCGGAACCCTGGCGGCGCCCCGCTCCGCCGGCGCTCACCTGGCAACCGCGCACCCAGACCCCGCAGCCCTCCTCCTCCTTGCGAAAACAGAGCCGCACTTAGAACCTGTTTAAAGCAAAAAGGGCTTAAAGTGCGAGATAGATCCCCTCCCGCTCTACCACTGACGGTTGATAAAAGCTTAACTGCAGGGCAGCGTGCAGGAGAAGGCAGGTGGGCACTAGACCAGAGCATGGGAGCGGGGCGTCCCGCGTCCTGCGCCGCTGGCCGCGCCTGCCTGAGTCACCCCCGCTGGCTTTTCCCGATGGTCCCACCACAACCACCTCTCCCTCGGAACCCTACCCCACATTTTCTGTTCCTACTGTGGGTCAGAGGGGAGTGCTTTGGGAGATGCACGAGTTTTTTCCGGGTCCTAACATACAGCGCAGCACGCTGGCATTAAAATACTTCTGTATTACAATGTCTTCTGTAGGTTCAGCCGATCTTTCACCTCAGATAGAAAACTTACTGGATCCTGTAGAACTCAATTCTGGCGTTGAGTTCAAGCCTTCCTGTATAGCATCTGGGATACCACTTCCTAAATCTGAAGAATTTAAACTTTTGAAGCAGGATGGAACTGTCCTAAGGGTAGGCTCCTTGTTAATTGCTTGTTTCTGATGTTTATAGAGAAATAATTCACATTGTGATTTTCGAACACAAGATAAATTTTTTATATTCTGAGATACCTCATGAACTCATGAACACATAAGAAACTGTATAAAAGATGCCACAAGTTCTGCCCGTTCTACCTGTCTTACACAGAAGCTATGGTTTCCAGTTATGATTAGGGATGCTTACGGGTAAGGATGAGGAGAAGAGCCTGAGTGAGAGCCTATCAGGGTAGGCATACTGGTTGGAGGATATCTTGAGCTTAGCGATCATGAAATGATCAAGTTCTTGATTTTTGGTGAAGTAAGGAGGGGAGTCAACAAAATCATCACAAAATCTGCCCTCACAAAATCTGCTCCTCCAGAGGGCAGATATTGGCCTGTTCCGGACATTGGTTGAAGAAGTCCCTTGGGAGACGCCTTTTGAAGGACAAAGGGGTCCAAGAAGACTGGGCATTCTTCAAAGAAGTACTCCTAAAGGTGCAAGAGTGGGCTGTCCCCACATACCACAAGATTAACTGATGAGGAAGAATACCAGCCTTGCTGAACAGGGACCTCCTGCTGGGCCTCAGGAAAAAGAAGAAAGTTGATCGTCTTTGGAAGAAAGGGCAGGCAACTCAAGAAGAGTACAAGGATATAACTAGGACATGCAGAGAGGAAACCAGAATGGAAAAGCCCAGACAGAACTCAGTCTGACCACTGTGAGGTACAAATGATTTTGCAAACACATTGACAGAAAAAAGAGAGTCAGGGAGAATCTCCACCCCTTACTGGATATGGAGGGGAACATCATCACCAAGATTGAGAGCCAAGGGTACTTAATGCCTTCTTTGCCTCAGTCTTTAATGACCAGTCCAGTTGTCCTCAGGGGATTAAGACTCCTGAGCTGGAAGACAAGAATGGAGGGCAGGATACACTTTCCACAGTCCAAGAAGAAACAGTTACTGACTTGCTAAGTCACCTGGACACTCACAAGTCCAGGCTGGGGCCAGATGGGATCCATCTTAGAGTGCTGAAGGAGCCAGTAGAGAAGCCTGCCAAGCCACTCTCCATCATCTATCAATTCTCTGGCTAATAACAGAACACAGAATCGCAGAATCATAAAACATTAGGGATTGGAAGGGATCTTGAAAATCATCTAGGCCAGTCCCTCTGCCAGAGCAGGATCACCTAGGCCCCACTCAGCTGTATGTGTATGCCACACAGGAACATATCCAGTCAGATTTTAAATGTCTCGAGAGAAAGAGACTCCACAACCCCCCTGGGCAGCTTGTTCCAGTGCTCTGTCACCCTCACTGTGAAGAAGTTCCTTCTGGTATTTATATGGAACCTCCTATGGGAGGACAAGCTTACAGCCATTGCCCCTTGTCCTATCACTAGATGATACTGAGAAGAGCCTGGCTCTCTCCTCCTGACACCCACCCTTCACATAGAGGAGTCTCAGATGACTGGAGGCTACTAAAGTGACATCCACTCACTGGAAGTCAAGAAAGGAAAGGAAAGATGATCTGAGTAGCTACAGGTCTATCAGCCTGACCTCAGTACCAGAAAAGATTATGGAGCAGATCATCCTGAACTCGTTCACACAGCAAGAGCGGGACAGGCAGGGGATCAGGGCCAGCCAGTGGTGGAAAGGAAAAGGTCTTGCTTGACTAACCTGAAGTCTTTTTGTGACCAGGTGACCCTTGTAGTGGATGAGAAGGGGAAGGATATGGATGCTGTTTACCTAGACTTCAGAAAAGCAATAGACACAATGTCCCACAGCACTCTCCCAGAGTCTAAGCTCATGGGTTAGACAGGTGGACTCTTCACTGGGTAAAAAACTGACTGCATGGCCAAGCCCAGTGTGTTGGGTTGAATGGAGTGAAATCAAGTTGGCTGCTGGTTGCAAAATGTTCCCTAGGGCTCAGTATTTGGGCCAGTCTTACTTAATGCCATTACGAATGGTCTGAATGAGGGGTGGGTTTGTCAATCTGCTTGAGGGTAGGAAAGCTCTGCAGAAGGATCTGTACAGGCTGGATCAATGGACTGAGGTCAGTTGTATGAGATTTAACAAGACCAAGTGCCAGGTCCTACACTTTTTTGCAACAACCCCATGCAGTGCTACAGAGTTGGGGAAGCATGGTTGGAGAACTGTTCAGTGAAAAAGGACCTGAGGGTGCTGACAGCTGCTGAATATAAGCCAGCAGTGTGCCCAGGTGGTCAAGAAGAATAGTCAGATATTGGAACAGTCTGCCTGGGAAAGTGGTGGAGTCATCATTTCTGGAGGTGTTCAAAAAGCCTGTGGATCTGGCACTTAGAAATGAGTTTGTAGGCATGATTGTGTTCAGCTGATGATTGGACTTGAAGATCGTGGAGATGTTCTCTAACCTTGATGATTCTATGACACATATTTATAGTATAATTATATATATAAAAATAAATACTAGGTATAATATCTATTTCTTTATATATTGATCTAATTGACCTTTATAAACCATTTCTATTGATATCATTTAAATCTAGATGAGTTCCTAAACCATGAGAAATTGTCATAGGAATATTCCCAAATGTCCTCATTTTCAGGCCCTGTACATCTTCTGTCATTTCAGCCTGCTCTACTTGTTACCAGTAATCACTCTGAAGCCATGTTTACAATTAATAGAATCCAGCCCCGTGATACAGGAACCTGGGTCTGCAGTGTGCAGACAGTAGCAGGAATGGCAGAGAAACCATTTCAAGTTACAGTCAAAGGTAAAAGCATGAATGTCCTCAAATATTTTTGTCTCTCTTCTTGCAAGGGCAGCTCTATAATGTGGTAGTGCTTTCTGTTCTCTGCACTACAGGAAAGTGTGTCAATAAGTACCTGCAGTCAGAATATGAACAGAAACCTGTAAGCAACATAATAATTACATGTATCAAAAATGTAAGAGACTAAGAAGGAAAGAAGAAGCTTTAGAATGTAAAATCTTACCTACTTCTTAAGAGATGTTAAGAATATCTCCCACTTACCTGTAGATCTAGGATGATATCAGAGTTTTAGTGATATAGGCAATTAAAAGGTTGGTTTAATACTTGCATTCTTGCTCAGTTCCTCCTGTGCCACAGTATGCCCCAAGGCTGACAGACAGTGGACATAATTTTCTCATAATTGATATCAATGCTGAGTTACATCTTGGAGATGGACCTGTTGTGTCAACAAAACTCCTGTACAAGCCAGCAAAACGTTATCAGTCCTGGATGTCTATAGAAGGTAAGACAACATGCTTTACTTCTCTTGAACACAAACATGAGCTGCATGCTGAAACATAATGTGGTGTCTGCTGTTGCCTGGACACAAATGACTATGGAACACATAAAGTCAAATCTGTTATGACTGGACACATGACTCTTTGTGTATCGCTGTGCATAATGCTAATGTGGATGTGGTACACCAAGAGCAATCAAACATTTATGTTCAGCTTTCAGTAACCAAAGTGTTCCCCTTTCATACATCAAGATAAACAGTACTCAGTGTGGGCACCAGCTGTTGAAATCTCCCGTGTGGGTAGTTAAGATAGCTCATGCCAATCACGGTTTGCAGAGGACCCACAGCCCGTGCTAAAGCACCAAAAACTACCTTGTTGTAATTTGAATTTGATGAGTCTTAGCCTGGGGAATTGAATATTGCTATGGCAATTGTTTATCAGCAGCCTGGAATTTGAAGCTGTCCCTCAGCTTCATCACAGTCAATCAGTGCCTCTGTGAACAAGCATTTTTTTGAAGTGGACAGATGAAAGACTGGTACTAGTAGTCTGGAGTTTCCTGGTTTCTATTTCATGTTGGGAGAGTCTTGTCTGGTCTTTGTTTGGAGAAGAAGCACATGTCACTGAAGCTGTGGGCACAGCAGCCGTCTTGACCTTTGGAAGGTGTTGAATGGAGAGAGTGTGAGTTTTGAACTTCAGACATCAGCAGAGGAAAGATTTCACCTGCAGTCCATTGTTTGCTGATATGGAGGAATAGAGTCCCATTTGTGGCAGTCGAAAAGAGAACTGACTTGGAAACACATGGAGCAGGAACTGTTGGCACTGATGAAAAAGAATGGATGGAGGTTTATGTCCCCTGAGAGGGTGAATGTAGCTTGGCCCATTTATGAAAGAACACAGGACTAATCTCTGAATGTCTTTGTGCTAGGGTTTTTATGTTGCATGAATTAAATGTCTCTTGCTGTTTTTTCCCCAAATTGAGTAAGTCTTCATTTTTGCCTGTGACTTCATTAATGATTTTTTGAATTGTCCTTCATTTGTTCTTTTTTGTTTCTTCCCATTAGCATATTAACTAATTTAATTGATTAATCTCACCTTAGACCTGGATCACCAGGATCAACTGATGACACTCCTGTACTAGCATATATTTCTTCCATGCAGAAGAAAGGAATCTGGGTACAGTTAGAACCTGCATGAGGAAAAGATTTCATCTGAAGCTTGAGGTGCATTTGCAAAACTGTTTTGCCACTCTGCAGTGGTGAAACTAAAGAGGAAAGATTCATCCCATAGGAGATGATCTCATAGGAGATAATCCATATAATAACCAGCTAAACTAAGAAAAGGCAATGGGTGATAGTAATTGGTGATTCTTCTGAGAAGGACAGTCAGCCATCTGCTGACCTGACACTTTCTAGAAACATGTTCTGCTGCCAGAGGCTTGTGTCAGGGATGTCACCCAAGAGACTACCATGCCTTTTATAATGAGCTGACTGTTATCCACTGCTGTTGCTTCGTGTGATTTCCAGTGATGGAGTCAAGAGGAGTCTGAGGAATATCAGGAAGAATTTCAGAGGCCTAGGAGGACCAGTAAGGGACTCAGAAGTGCAGGTGGCTTTTCATCAGTTCTCTTGGTCAAGGTGAAGGGGTTTGAAAGAGCCAGTCACATCTGATAAATCAACAAATGGTGCCACAGCCAAGGGTTTTGCTTTTTTGACAATGAGACTTGCTTTGACAAACTTGGCTAGGTGGGACTGATATAGTCCATCTATCAGAGAATGGAAAGAGTATCTTTGGTAACAGACTACCCAAGCGGGTGAAGAGGACTTTAAAGTTGCCTGATGATGGGAAGCTCAATCCATCCTGTGTTGAGATGACTTCTATGACTCCTATGGAGTGTTGAAATGGAAGGATCAAGTCTTTTTAGGGAGGACAGGCAGGGGAGACATGGATGGGATGTCACATCTATGTCAATGGGCAGTAATAGTGAATGAAACTCCACCTGGAGATGGATAAGAGGCCAACCAACAGCTTGTGGGGTCAGGATTAAAGCAAGAGTAGGCAGAGGTGACACAATAGTGGGAATCTGCTACAGGCAACATGACCAGAAAGTCCAAATGAATGAGGCACTCTGTAGACAGATAGGAGTGGCTTCATGTTCAAAACCCCTGCTCTTCATAGGGACCTTCAACCACCTCAACATCTGTTGGAGGGACAACACAGCAGGACACAAGCAATCTAGAAGCTTCCTAGAAAGCACTGACACTCACTTCTTTCTCCATGTGATACAGAGGTCAACATGGAGTCATGATACACTGGACCTTGTCCTCATCAACAAGGAAGGGCTGATGGGCACTGTGGAATTCAAGAGCTGCCTTGGCTGCAGCGATCATGAAATGGTGGAGTTCAGAATCCTTAGAGCAGTGAGCAGGCTGTGCAGCAACCATGCTACTCTGGGACTGAGTAGACTTGAGCTTCTTCAGGGATCTTCTTGGTGAAGTACCATATAATAAAGCCCTGCAGTGGAGAGGGGTTCAAGAAAGATGGTTAATACTCAAGAATCACCTCAAGCTCAAGAGCTATGCATCCCAGTGATGAGGAAGTCAGGCAAGATTAACAGAAGGCCTGCATGGATGAACAAATCGCTCCCACTAACTGGAGAAGTGGAACCAAATCCCCATTTTTAAAAGTGAAAAAAGAAAGACATAGAGAATTACAGGCCAGTCAGTCTCACTATATGCCTAACAATGTCACAGAGCAGATACTACTGGAAACTATTCTAAGGCACATGGAAAAATAAGGAGGCAATTTGGAACAGCCAACTTAGCTTCACTAAGAGAAAATTGTGTCTGACAAATTTCATTGCCTTCTGTGACAGGGTTACCATGATG
The DNA here is from genome assembly GCA_028565055.1 of Phoeniculus purpureus. Taxonomy (NCBI): domain Eukaryota; kingdom Metazoa; phylum Chordata; class Aves; order Bucerotiformes; family Phoeniculidae; genus Phoeniculus; species Phoeniculus purpureus. The sequence goes on from JAOXOE010000874.1 coordinate 36,994,481, forward strand.
GTTAATAAGCAACTGGTGTTACCTAAACTTGCACCAAGTATTTGACACTGTTCCACATGACATCCTTGTTTCCAAATTGGAGGACTTGAGTTTGATGGATGGACCACTTGATGTCACAAAAATAATCAGAGGGCTGGAACACCTCTGCTATGAGGACAGGCTGAGAGACCTGGAGTTGTTCAGCCTGGAGAAGGCTCAAGGAAAACCTTTAAGCCTTCCAGTACTTAATGGGGCCTACAGGAAAGAAAGAGAGTTAGTCTTTATCAGGGGGTGTAGAAATAGGACATGAGGTACTGCTGTACAAATTAAACAAAGGTAGACTTAGATTAGACACTGGGAAGAAGTTCTTCACTGTAAGGTTGGTGAGACACTGGAACAAGTTGGCCAGAAAGGAAGTACAGGTTGGATGGTGCTCTGAGCAATCTGATCTAGTGACAAGTGTCCGTGCCCAAGGCAAGGGGATTGCAACAAGTGCTCTTTAATGTTCCTTCCAAACCCTTCTATGAATCTATGAAATAGCAGGTTTTCTAAAGTAGTAATCTGTATAGAGAAGTTCTGGAGCATTCACAAACTTCCTTCATGTTTATTTTGCCCTGTCGTGAGACAAATATCTTACCTAAATATTTATCAGGAATGGTGTGGGCAAATTGAACTTTGTTTGTGAGGTAGATGACCCCTTCCAGCCCTGTCCAATAATTTCATGCAATTTTATATTATTATAGCAAACATTACGGGAACTTTAACAAGTAACAACCCACTGGGATATGTTCCTGTGTGACTTGGTCTAGGTGATCCTGCTCTGGCAGGGGCATTGGACCAGATGATTTTTTGAGGTCCCTTCCAATCCCTAAAGTTCTGTGATTCTGTGAACCTGTGCAACAAACAGCTGTTGTTACTAAGCAAGGTAACCCAAGATCTGCATACACAATGCACCCTGTCTGTTCTGAAGGAAGGGCAGTTGACAATGTACTTTGGGCTAGATTGGAGTTTAACTTAAAAATAAATATTTTATATTTCAAAGAATTTACCTCAGTGAAGGCAGAAACAAAAGAAGACCCTGAGTATCTTAACTTGGTGGTTTAGGAATATTTTTCAAACCTTTTATTCAACATTTTCAGTATGAACTATGGCTTAACTTTGTCCTCTTGTTGTCAGTAAAAGGGACAACTAAAAGACTGGACAATCTGGAGCCAAAAACAGAATATCAGTTCTGTGTTCAGCTGAGTCGCCAAGGTGAAGGTGGGGAAGGCCATCCTGGACCACAGGCTAGCTTCACCACAGCTGCGCTTGGTGAGTAGTCATCTTGGCTTTTCATGAAAGGGCTGCTTCAGCCTTTTTTTTCCTCTATGGTCTATTCCCTGATCTCTACTTCCATTTGAGCAAAGAAGGCTGCATCTGAAAACTATGTAGACCCTTTCAAAGTAGTCTAAGGCAAATAATAGAAAAAAGAAAGAAAAAAATCTCCTGAAACAAAAAAACTAGAGATTGAGAAGAAAACAAGAAAAAGGTAGATTTATTATTCTTTTTGATTTAGAGACAAAGACCAAGGGAAAGGAATGTTTACATATTTTGACTGGCTGTGTAGCAAAGTAGGAAATATAAATAATTGCCAGGTCTTAATTCCTAATACCAGATCTGCCCTTCCTCTTACTACTATATCAGTTTACTTTAAAAATGAAGATGTCTGATGAAGCAAAAAGCTGTTGTTCTACTAAGGATAGATACAGCCCAAATTGAATACAGACATACAAAATAAACTATTGCAATAGGAACTAACAGGAGGGCTAAGGAACTGGTAAGACCTGGTTTCTCATGCCTAAGAAGTGCATCTGCAGCACTGGCTCAGTGAAGAGCCCTTTTTGTTACTTCAACAACTCTTAGTAAGTCCAACACTATTAGTGCTTCAGCCATAATTTCTGCCAAATGGAGTGGGGTGCCAGGGAAAATTACCTTTTGCCACCCCAAGCCAGGGCAGGTGGTGTCCCTATTTGAAACTGCACACCAGACATGAAGTATTGTTCCCTGTCTCACTGTGGCTTTTCCAAGGTCTTCCTCCACCAGAAGGTCTCACTCTCTTTCCAAAAAGTATGACATCACTGAATTTGTCTTGGAATCCTTTAATGCTGAGAACAGAGGATGACATTCGTGTTGAAGTGGAAAGGAAAAGCGTGAAAGACAACGGTGATGAGAGCAGTGTTATTACTCAAGTGCCAGGAAATATATCCACCCTGATCATTAAAGATCTTGAGCCTAGACAGCAATACATGTGCAGGGTACGGGTGAACACCAGGTCTCAAGGAGAATGGAGCAACTATCTGTATGCATGGACTTTCAGTGACAGTAAGTAACTGATTCACATCCTTCTGCTTAATTCTTCATCTTTCCCTCAGTGATCAGACTGATGGTCACTAAATGACATTAGGTGTAATCCTTTGTTCTGGTAACAGCTCCTGATGACCACTTGTGGTGTGTAATATGATTATTATGAAGATAGCTCAGTATCCCATTAAATTTGTATGCTAGAAACTATCAGGAACTAATAATGATGTAAAATGTAAAAATGGGAGAAAGAATTAAAAGCTCAGGAATCCATGTCTTTATTTCAGTATGATTCATGTTTCCAATGCATGTAGCATTTTTTTTCTCTTCATAATGATGAACCCAGAGTTCACTACATCAAGCCCTTTTGTTACCCCCAAACATTCTCAGACCCTGCAATTTGCATACAGGAGTTAAAGGAGGAAGAGAAAACACAAAAGGTAAAACCCCTGTAAGCAAAGAGTAGTTGCAAGTGCTGCCCTTGAATTCTCTAAGTGTGAGTAATGTGTGTTCATAATGTCATTATAAATGTCCTATCTGAATGAAGTACCATCTGAACAGCTGACAGGTGCCTCTGCCCATGCCACATGCTGCAAATGTGAGCTTCTTCCTCCTTACAGGTCAGATGAGGGGGCCTTCGCTGAGATCCCACATGCATTAACTGAAGTATAGCTACCATGGGGCACTCCAAACTCCTGAGCTCTAACACTAAACTGCACTAAGAAAAACATAAGAATACTTACCTTAGTAGTCATGGGTGTTTCCACAAGGCTAGCACTCATCTGGTGGTTTTCTGATGAAATTTGTGGAAATGTTGGTATTGATTTCCCTTCTTTCTAACAGTTTGTGTCCTGAAAAGGAATCACTCCCTGAAGCAGTAAAAGTGTGGGACCTGGGAATAACATGAGGATGATAATTCATTATAGAAGGAAATTAAGATTTTCTGCATTAATATGAAAGGAATCATGTTGTCCTGGCATACAGCTCAGAGAAATTTTTTTTCTTCATCCAAGGACAGGAGTACACTGAATACCACTCCAACTTCTGCTGGTAGTATGGAGTACTGCGATATCAGTGACAGCACATTGAGTTCATAGAACAGTTGCATTCTGTTCCCAGAGCTCATCAACAAAACACTTCTGTTTAACACAGGACTAAGTAAAGTGTTTGGCTCTGCAGGAAGGAGAAAAAGGTGGAGGTACACTCGAACACGATGTGTGTTTTTGTGTTTATTCTCAGGAATCCCTCCTGCACCCTACAACATCAGGTTTTCTAACACCACAGATACATCCTCAGTCATCTCTTGGACAACTGCTGAGGGTCATTCCATCTCCTCCATCATCATCAGCTACAAAATTTATGGCAAGGCTGAGTACAACCACATTGATATTATCATAAAGAACACCAGCATTACGCAATACCATCTCAAGGGTCTTGAGCCAAACACTGTATACCAGGTACAGATCAACGCTGAGAACAACATTGGCTTGAGCAATCCAAATACATCATTTGAACTGAAGACTCTTCCAGAAACTAAAGGTTGGTTACTTCAGCATGCTGGGCTTGCACAAATCAGGACTATCGGTATAAACCTGTTAGCTAATGAAAGTAGTAACTTATTGTTTTATTAATATTAGTTTTCTTTAGCTCTCAATTTTGACAAACACCATACACCACCAAAATTTGATTCTTATTTCACTGCATAACATATCTGAAGATGCCCAACAGCTCATGAATTGAAGGAGGTTTACTAGTTAACTGGATGCAACGTCCTCTCTGCTGTGCCTAAATTCAGTGGGGTGGGCAAGTGCTGATACTTGTGAAAATAAAAGCACCCAATATCTGTGACTTTTTTTGAAAACAAATGGATTTATCTCTATGTCTTTATATAATCTAGAAAATAGGAGTATGTAGCCATACATTGTTCATGCTTTTTTGAAATTAGCTATAAATAATGATGTGCTCTTTATGTGCTTCCTCGACAGCTCCGTATGAACAAAAAGGAGGCAAAATGCTGCTTATTGCTATTTTAGGCTCTGCAGGGATGACCTGTGTAACAATTCTCCTGGCCTTTCTCATCATGCTGCAGTTAAAGCGAGCCAACTTCCAGCGACGAATGGCTCAGGCTTTCCAAAATGTGGTGGTGGGTTTCCAACTTTCCGATGTCAGTGTGGTTATTAATTTTGGCCCCACCTTTTCCTGTTTTTTTCAATTCCTTTACCTTGACATTCCCAGATACTGTCATGTCTTCATGTGTGAAATTATCACTGTTGCTCTAAAGCTCTTCTGCTAGTGGCCCGAGTGCTAAAGCAATCACAGTTATAGGCTATGAGGTAGGAAATCTGACTCATAAAATGTTGCACACCACTTATCCTTCTCCCTTTCCTGCCTTAACACACTTGTGTCTGACAGAATGGCTGGAAATCCCAGTCTATCTCTATGAATTTCTGCTTGGTTTTTGAGAACAATAGATTTTAAAGTTTTGAGCGTCAGCAACTGCTCCATCATGGCTTTTCAGCCTGGGAAGAGCACACCAGGGATCCATACGCGGCAGCATGATGGTTCTGGTTGTGAGGAAATTGCTGAAGGTTGTAGCATCACTTAGAGCCATCCAATACAAACATATGTATATGTTTGTATTCTTCTGTAGTCTCTTTATTCCTCTGCTTTTTGGTGCAGTTCTTCTATTTCAGAGGGGAACTTTTGAAGCAGAATGAAGCCTGGGCAGAGAGATCCTCCATAATGATCTGCACACGTTGTTTCATAAACAGGAGGCCAGGGGCTCATCTGTAAAGCTATTCATTTCCCAGGCCATACAGGATAGCTCCAGCTCCTTGTCCTGAAGCTTTTCCTGCTGAAGAGTTACACGTGAGAATGTTTAACTGAAGTAGAAATATCTCCTCAAGTATGGAAGAGGATAATTTCCTCTCTTGTTTCCTTGCTTCTTTCCTCCGCCTTTACTGAGTCTGATCAGTGTAGGATTTAGTCAAGCTTAATATGAAATAAACCTCAAACCTGAGGCTTATAACTGGCTTTGAGATCAATTTACCAAGTTATTTTTGCCTGTCTCTTTCATATTCAATATGATTATAAAACGGTTCAGGCAGCCTAGGTCTGCAAAGATAGTTCTGCATAAATGAAGAGTCTCATTAACTTTGTGGGTCTGGCAGAAGTGCTTGATGCAATTAATATCTAAAGAAGGTGCAACTGTCTCCTGTATTCACTCTTGTGTAAGCAAGAGATGGATCAGGCTCTGTGAGTGTGTATATGAGTGGGCACACATGTTTGGGGAATGGAATCAGGGCATTGCTCAGAAAAGGAGAAATCATAGTTAATGCCATTTGCCTAACTCTGTTGCAGAGGGAAGAGCCAGCTGTACAGTTTAACTCAAGTACTCTCACCCTGAGCAGGAAAGCAAAAAACAGCCCAGATCCTACTATTTACCCAGTTCTTGAGTGGAATGACATAAAATTTCAAGATGTGATTGGGGAAGGTAACTTTGGGCAAGTTCTGAAAGCGCGCATTAAGAAAGATGGCTTACGCATGGACGCTGCAATAAAAAGGATGAAAGGTAGTAAAGATTGGAGACTCTGAAAATCAAACCATCTTGGCATATTTTTCCAAGTGTTTCTCTGTTATAAGGAATGCTTAGTAACCCTCTCCTAAAGCTAAAATAAATATTCAGTGAAATTGCACCAGCTGTCATTATGCCAAGATTTTTACCCTAGCAAAGACTTCTTTCCATGGTCAAGTTGGTTTATATTTCTCTTTAATTATTAATTTAATTAACTATTATGTATTTTTCAATTCATAAGTTAGTATGAACTTCATGTGTTAATTAGTCTTTTCATAAAAGTCATTAGAAGTTGCATTTAAGTAGAGAGACAGACTTAGCCTTGGGACAGAGCATTTACTTATCTTGATTTACCTTAAGCATTCATAAGGTTCAACAAAGCCAAGTGTAAGGTTGAGGAGAATTCTCAATATCAATATAGGCTAGGGGATGATGTGATTCAGAGCAGCCCTGCAGAAAACGACTTGGATGTTTTGGAGATGTACTGGAGAATGAAAGGCTGGACATGAGCTGACAATGTTGCTTGAAGTCAAGAAAGTCAGTTGCACCCTGGTCTGCATCAAAAGAATTGTGACAAGCAGGATGAGGGAGGTGATTCTGCTGCTCTACTCTGTTCTGGAGCCCTCAGCACAAGAAAGATGTGGGCCTATTGGGAAAAGTCCAGAAGAGTGTCACAAAAATGATCAGAAGTCTGGGTACCTCTGTTATGATGACACGCTGAGAGAGCTGGGTTGTTCAGCCTGGAGAAGACAAGACACTGGGCAGACCTTATTGCAGCATTCCAATACTTAAAGGGGGCTTAAAGACAGACATTTTAGCAGGGCCTGTTACAACAGTACAAGAGGTGATGGTTTTAAAGTAAAAGACCAGAGTTTCGGACCAGGTTTAAGAAAGATATTTTTTAAAAGGAGTGTGGTGAAGCACTGCATGGATTGTGGTAGATGTCCCATCCCAGGTCAGTTTGGATGGTGCTCTGGGCTACCTGATCTGGTTGATGACTTTGCTCATCAGCCAGGGACCTGGGGGTACTAACTGACAGGAAGATGAATATGAGACAGCAGTGTGCCCAGGTGGCCAAGAAGGCCAATGGAGTCCTGGCTGATATTAGAAATAGTGTGGCCAGCAGGAGTAGGGAGGTTATAGTGCCCCTGTATTTGGCACTGGTGAGGCCACATCTTGACTATTGTGTCCAGTTTTGGGCACCTCAATACAAGAGAGATGT
>JAOXOE010000874.1:37001695-37029298 GCA_028565055.1 Phoeniculus purpureus
GACATTGTGGAGAGGTTGGTGCTGGTCTCTTCTCACAAGCAATTAGTGATAGAACAAGAGGGAATGGGTTCAAGTTAAAACACAATAGGTTTAGACTTGATATAATTTTGTCACAGAAAGGGTAGTTAAGCACTGGCTTCCCACGGAGGTGGCTGAGTCACCATCCCTGGATGTGTTTAAAGATTGCTTGAATGAGTTGTTGAGGGACATGGTTTAGGGGTGAACTTGTGAAGTAGGTGGATGGTTAGATGCGATGATCCCAGAGGTCTTTTCCAACCACTGTGATTCTGTGATTGCTGGGAGAGTTGGACCAGATGCCCTTTGATGGTCCCTCCCAACCCAACCCATTCTATGGTTCTATGGTTCAGACCCAATTGTATCTATGCATTAGTACATTAATAAACTATAAGGATCACTCATTCTTTCTGTGCTCATTAGGACTGCCATGTGCCAATATGCAGGGCACTGCAAGAATGTACATGTTTTCTTGCAATTCAGCAGGTCACTGTCTAGGCAAATTTGAAGATGCTTAAGTATAATGAATATTTTAAAAAAACAAAGTCTACATGTAGGCAGATATAATCAACAGCACACATGTGGACAGACTCATAGTTTCTGTATGATTTGGTATGACATTTTGTCTTCTCATGTAATAAGGGAAGTAGATTAAGATGCTTTCTACCTCTGCAGATGGCTGCTGAGTTGTATATAATACAGACACTGAGTTCTGTCATTTTCCTTTGACTGAAAAAATCCTACTTTTTTCAGTAAATGCTAATGTACATTAAGAGTTTTTCTTTTCCTATTGGGGCTGAAACAGTAGTGCTTCTAACATCCCAGAGACCTCATAATTAACAACAATATGGTTATAAATTCAGTTCAAAGGAAAACATAAATGCATGGTGTTGCTTGTTTTCAGAGTATGCCTCAAAAGATGATCACAGAGACTTTGCTGGAGAACTTGAAGTCCTTTGTAAACTTGGTCATCATCCCAATATCATAAATCTCTTGGGAGCATGTGAACATCGGGGTAAGATTTAAAAACTAGTTACAAAACTCCCTTACATTACAAAAACTACCATGTAAGCAGGTCTTTAAGCATTATTTATTGGAAAGCCAAAGAAACTTGGGTTTAGATCTAGAAGCTCATATTAATAATCCAGAAATTATGTTTTTCAGTGGCTCTGAATTCTCCTCTGCACCTTTGGGTTATGATGTTTGATATTTCCCCTTGAGTCTGTTTTACGTTTGTTTCTCTTTCACTCAAAGTAGTATAAGCGTCCAAACACTGTTCCTGACCCCATATTAATTTGTGGTATGCTGATATATTTCTGGTGTTTCATTAGGATATCTTTATCTTGCTATTGAATATGCTCCCCATGGAAATTTACTGGACTTCCTTCGAAAGAGCAGAGTGCTAGAGACAGACCCAGCATTTGCTATTGCCAACAGTACTGCATCTACACTTTCCTCTCAGCAGCTCCTGCATTTTGCAGCAGATGTTGCTAGAGGAATGGACTATTTGAGCCAGAAACAGGTTAGTCTTTTACTCTCTACTCACTCAAAGCGCAGCAATTCATTTTCTTTGACTGTAGAGTCAAAATATGTTTTACTTTTAAGTTCTATAACATTTACTGGATGAGTTTCATTTTGTGCACCCTTCTCCCTATCACAAATGACAAGCTGTTCTTGTCTTCAGATAAACTTCGCAATGTTTTTGATAGTGACATAACAAAACAATTACTTTTGTTTTTATTCTGAAAGTTTGTAGTTTTCAACGTAGCAAAAATACATGCAAAACTCATAGGTACTGCAATAATTCCTTTTTTTTTTTAATTTAGTTTATTCATCGTGATTTGGCAGCAAGAAACATCTTGGTTGGAGAAAACTATGTTGCAAAAATAGCAGACTTTGGTTTGTCAAGAGGTCAAGAAGTTTATGTTAAGAAGACCATGGTAAGGAACAAAACAAACTGATACAGCTTGTTTTCCTCACTTTTGGTTTTCTTGCTTCTTACTTCAGTAAACCGTCACTCATGAACTATTTCCATTTCGTCTTGATGCTTGATAAATTTTCTGTTAGATTCAGTAAGCACAGCTTAAAGAAATAAGCTTGTGGACTTGATAATTCTTATTTGCATAAAGTCCATTTTTATTCAAGTAACACACAGAACAATTTTGGAGTATGAATTGCAGTATTGCTGTTGCCATCACCAACAAATAAACTTTAATGAAATAACTTACAGGGACGGCTTCCAGTGCGATGGATGGCAATTGAATCTTTGAATTACAGTGTTTACACCACAAACAGTGATGTGTAAGTATGTTCTCAAGTGGCACTCGCTTAATAAAGAAATATTTTTCAATATTAAGGTAAGTTTGCCAGCCAGTGTTCCACACATCTGACTTGAAATACTCAATAGCTGTATCGGCATGAGAGTGCAATGGAAGCAAACATAACACCCATGACAAAAAGGTACTTTTATTTCTTATCAATGCCTGAACAAGTTCTGTGTTCACAAGGTAAATTAATTTGGGCCGCTACTTTAGTCATATTTTCCATTTTAAATCAGAAAACTGGTGCATCTTTGGGAAACACAGATGAATTCAGTGTTAGGAAATTGCAAGTGATATTTGGCAAAGCGATTCTGTAACACCACTATTTGCTGAGAACTTACTGTCTAGTGAAGGACTCACAGTGAATTAATTTTGTTAAAGATTCCACTTCAGCTTTTGATTTTCAAACCCTATGATGAATCACAGTTCTCCACCTTCCTTGGCACTAGTGAAACTACTACCATTTCAAAATATGATTTTTTTTCTTGCATTCTGATTGCATTTCATAAATTTACTCTGTTGCAGATGGTCATACGGTGTTCTGTTATGGGAAATTGTTAGTTTAGGTAAGTATCTGAATTCTGTACTGCACAAATACATCACAGAATCACAGAATCAGCCTGGCTGGAAAAGGCCCCTGAGATCATTGAGTCCAACCATCTACCCTACCTTACAAGTTCATCCCTAAACCATATCCCTTAACACTCATCCAAACAATCTTTAAACACCTCCAGGGATGGCAACTCAACCAGCAACCTGGGAAGCCCATTCCGGTGCCTGACCACAATCTGAGTCAAGCCAGCTCCATTCACATAGTTTGCTAAACATTTACTGCTTTGCCACATATTTCAATGTTTTGACTCTACTAAATTTTATTGAGCTTCAGTATACTTAGAAATGCAATTCTAATATTTTCAATTTAGGTACCAATTTAAATAAGAAAAACCATAATGACCATGTTTTCATTGCACTTTAAAACCTAGACCATAGCTAATGTCATGAGATATATCTATGGATAGATACATCTGTCTCTCAGATTGGTATGATACATATGAGATGATACATAGCCCTACTCCAACATGGGTTAAGTTTGATGGGTGGCTTTTCCTGATTTCTGGTTTTTAATCGAATATTGTGTTTTAACTTCTTTGCAAGGAGAGGAGGCAAATGTCTCCTAATCCAAGCATTCTCAAAGATAATTTTTCAAGACTACCATTCTAATAAAATTCCAAGTTCATTTCTGCACACATTTCCATTCATCATGTACGTGAAGCTGCCTCAACCCATTCAAAAGGACTCTGTCACACAGCCTTGGAGCGTGTCCCATGGTATGCTGGCTGAGATGTACCCTCACTGAGTTCCACACTGTTGGACTATAAATGAATGCTTGCTTTCAGATTTGCTCCCAGCTTTCCTTTACTAAATGGGTTTACACTAGATATGGATGTGAACTTACACAACGCAGTGTGGAAAATCAAGAGCCTAACAACCAAACAAAAAGGGGCAAGATAACCTTGACACTAATAGCTTCTCAAGTTCATACTGGATTATGTCAATGCCACAGGATCACAGAATCACAGAATCATTCTGGTTGGAAAAGACCCTTGGGATCATTGAGTCCAACCATCAACTCTACTCTACAAGTTCACCCCTAAACCATATGCCCCAACACCACATCGAAGCATCTTTTAACCTCATCCAAGGATGGTGACTCAACCACCACCCTGGGCAGCCTATTCCAGTGCCTGACCATTCTATCCATGAAGAATTTTTTTCCCAATGTCCAATCTAAACCTACTTGTTGAAGCTTGAAACCAATCCCTCTGGTTCAGTCACTAAACACCCTGTGAGAAGAGAGCAGCACCAACATCTCTTTGTCCTTTCAGACAGTTGTAGAGAGTAAAGAGGTCTCCCCTTAGCATCCTCTACCTCAAACTAAACAGCCCCAACTCTCTCAGTTTAGGATTTATTATCCAGGCCCTTCCTCTGCACTTGCTCCAGCACCTTGATGTCACCCTTGTACTGAGGTGCCCAAAACTGGACCCAGTACTCAAGATGCAGCCTAACCAGTGCTGAACACAGGGGAACAATCACCTCCCTACTTCTGCTGGACACAGAGTGTCTAATACAGGCCAAGATGCCATTTGCTTTCTTGGCCACCTGTGCACAATGTTGACTCATGTTCGGCCACCTGTCAATTAGAACCCCAGTTTCTGCCAGACTGCTTTCCAGCCACACTTCCCCGAGCCTGTAGCATTGCAGGACATTGTTGTGACCAAAATGCAGGACCCGATACTTGACACTTGAAACCCGTATGATTATCCTAAAACTGTAAGATCCTGCTAACACACTCCCCTCCCAAAATTTCTGATCTGTCACATTCAGGCTCCTTTCTAGTGACCCACTTTTTACCCCTGCCCCCCTTCATACCTGGTTAAAAGATCTGTCAATGCTGATGAAAGAATGACTTAACTGTTGTCATGAAGGGTATTGCAAAATCAGTTCAAATACAATTGCATGCAGCCCCTTAGAATTGTAGAGATGTTTAAGCCTGCCCCACAACAATAGAAGTTCACTCTTAATTTCATTTTCCTCTTTAAAACTATGGTGTGCAGTATGGAAACATTAACAACAAAAAGGCAGCTCAAAAATACTCCATAACATTGGATTAATTTACCTGTTAGACAGTCATTCATTCTTTGTCATTCCTACTATGAAATTAAACTTTCTTTTATTAAAACCCCTCTGTGTTCATGACAACGGATAAACTCTGCCTTAGGTGGAACTCCATATTGTGGAATGACATGTGCAGAACTCTATGAAAAACTGCCTCAAGGGTACAGACTGGAAAAGCCTCTCAACTGTGATGATGAAGTGTAAGTAATAGCCTCATAAAAAAAAACCCATTAGACTAATACAAGATGTGCTATAGCCAATATATGATGGGTACAAGAAGCTAATACAGCAATAGGGTTTTTTTCAGGAAAACATTAAAATTATGTTAAAAATCACCATGTAAAATGTAACTCCAGCTATGCATAAATCCATTTTCCTTTGGAAAAATGAACTGTGCACCACCTTGTAATGCACCATTTTAATTTACACCATTGGCCAATGTACCTAAACTGTCAAATGTCTGTATTTGACGCTTACAGGTATGACTTAATGAGACAGTGCTGGAGAGAGAAACCATATGAAAGACCATCGTTTGCTCAGATACTGGTGTCCCTGAACAGAATGCTTGAAGAAAGGAAGGTAAGAACGAATCCCTGAAAAAGAATCAAGCCATTAATAATTTCAGTGTAGTTTATGATTTTTGAGGTTAAGCACTTTGCATCATACCCTTTTTGTTTATTTCATTCCCAGACTTACGTGAATACTACCCTCTATGAGAAGTTTACATATGCAGGCATTGATTGCTCCGCTGAAGAAGCTGCTTAAGGCAGGAGAGATCTTTGTTCTTCGATGATGTGTTGAAGAGAACTGAAACTCATCCTGCCGGCGCCCCAAATGTGATGTGCCGTATAAAACTGCGTGTAGCTCTAACTGTATGCAATACAGTAATACTGTTTTACTACAGATACATATGTGTATATCACACAGTAACCTCTGCCTGCACAGGCTGTAGAAGTGTATATACTGTTCAGATAGGAAGGGACTGAAGTGACGAAATCCGCTGTTTTGTATGCAGGGTTTTCATTTTTACGTAGTCATGTATAGTGTACACATAGATATTGTAATGCATTACGTATTGTGTCTTAGACATTTTTGATACTTTCCAAGAGCTACTGATAGGAAAGTGGGGATCTTATAGTAGTATTTCTTAGATGTTTCTTTGTGAGTCAAGAAAAAATGCTAAGCTCAGTGCAATATGGGTGTTGAAAGCAGTATGCTCACCATTAAATTAAGACTCTTATCTGAATGTAAAAGTGGAAATAGTGGAAATAATCTGTTCAAAAACTTTGTTGACACTTGTGAGATACACCACATGCTATTACTCTTTCATTGTCCAGTTTAACAGTCAGTGTATGCCTATATGCTAAACAGGCATAAGTTTTGAAGTGTTTAATACTATGAGAGACAAACATAGTGCAATTATCACTATTATTAGTGATAATTATTAGTGCAAAAAGCACAGGACTTAGGAACATATGACATATGGTAAAACAGTTTTACCATTAGCCTGGCTATACATGAGACTTCTTCAATTTGTATTTCATCTAATAATTTAATTGCATAAATTACTACCTATTACATACAAGCAGGGCTTGCTTACTTTTGCTAATTATATCCCCCCATGCAATGTACAGCGCAGTACAGTCTCTAAAAGGCACTATACTGAAATGCTTCAAAACAATATTTGCCCTGCCAGAAAGATCTTTGAGTCCTCAGATTAGACAAACAGACTGAGAATTGGCCTAAACTTCTGGTATCAATCACCTATGTGACTGTGGACTTGCACTATTGAAAACTCACAGCATCAGCTTTATATGCGTGTTCCCCTTACATCCTCATGGTTCACCAGATCCTAACTGGACGTCAGACCAGATGATGTGACTTTCCAGATGGAAAGTTCATGCTGAATTAGGATCACCCTGCCAGTACTTGAAGGAAGATTCACAGGTGCTACAGAAAGAGAGAACAATTTCCCTTTTCTGAAAGTTTGTGGGTGGGTATTTGGTTGGTTACAATGCAGCGATATCGCAGCAGAGTATAATTACTGGCACACAGTAGGCTGACTCAAATAGAAGGACCAAGAGCCTTATTAAAAAGAAATAAATCAACAAACAAGGGTGTCAAGAACACTTGTGTGGCCTTGAAATAAGCAGAATCTGCACTTTAAGTACAGGTGTGCTACAATTGTAGTTTACAGGGTAAACAGATTCACTAGACAAAGGAAAAATTTCCTTATTTCAGCGCTCTTTCATCTACTCTCTTCACAGCACAATTCCCCCAGCAGGAGCACTTAGTTTTAGCAGATTCATCTGCAAACTGTAAAGCAAAACCAGAAGACTTGGATTTGGATTTTTTTACATTCTGAGCAGCAGATACAGGACAATAAACACACAATGTTATTTAGAATCCTCATTATTGTCTATGAGGATCTCACAGATCCCCCAAGGTAGGTTAATGTGCAAGAACTGGCTACAGTGATTTTCTTTTTTAGCCTTTAATACAGATTCAGTCATGGAGTAAGTCATGGAGTATACTTTTCTTCAAACGTGTCTGAGAGATCTTTACACTACTGATCTACCCTGACAGGTTCCTCAGTCAAGACCACTTTTCCTCACCATTCAGCCTTCTCCAACTAATCAGTGCTAAGTGTAACTTCAGCTCAGAGCTAGTGCTGAACACAAAAGTGTTTGTTCTTTCATGAAAATACATGAGTACAGACTTACTTTACCCAGAAAGATAAGTAGGTACTTTCTTTCTGAAGGCAGAAGATGCTTAATCCCATCTTAAGCAGGAAACAAGTAATTACATCTTGGAGTATATTCTAATTTTTGCTAACATGAACATAATTCTTGAAAAACTTTACTTTTTGGGAATTCTTGTAAGTTACCAAAGCTTATTGCTTTTAAAGATGAAATGTTTCCAGCAAGTTCAATTTCTTTGAAAGAGAACTACTGATTCTGGTCCCAAATGTCACATACCTATCACTGTGCCTCTTTGTGACAATTAGTATATTTTCTCTCTCTGAAAGCAGACAGAGAGGTAGAGAAAAAGCAGAAAAGGAGAATGGAAAAAAACCTCAGCAATCAAACTTCAATCACACACCACAAGCTTCTTTTATTTTACAGAGGAAAAACAAAGCAAAATCAGGTAATATCCAGAACTTTAAACAATCAATACTTTAACTGCTAATGGCAGTTTTCAGATACATGGAGGAGTAGTAAAGGTAACTACAGAAACAAAACTAGAACAGAAAAACCACGTGGGGATTTGCTGTTTAACACAAGAACTTACTGTGCAAATTTTATATGTATTTTGTGCATTTGATTTCTTCTTCTCAAACATAAGGTTCAGAAATTAGATCAGTTAACTTTTCCCATTTGTTTTTTTTCTGCATCAGAAAAATAATTAATACTGAAAGAACACAGTGCTGTGAGGCAAACAGGTTGAGCTTCCTCCTCAGTCTTTTTCCCCTCAAAATCCACTACAATTTTCTCCTCTTATTGACCATCCTGGCGTGCCAAAGCATTAGTTCCATACAAGCAATTGCACTATTCTTGGAACTATGACCAATAACTAGAAGAAAGCACAGAAAAGAAATGAGAATTATTAGGTTATGTATTTCTTTATAGAAGAATGGTGGCTTTGTTTATGAAGCTGAACAGTTACTGAGAATATTAAGATAACACTTGGTATTCAAACAGTTTTTGGTGCAACTTATTGCTACCAGTATTCAAGGTAACAACCACACGCTTTTATCAGTCCAGTATTGTCTGGCAATATTCAGTTTCCCACAGCATCCTACAGCTTCAAGATACAATAAAGCCCAGGGTATCCAACACAACTGTCTTTAGAAAACCAGCCTCTTCACCTTATGTATTTTCAAATCAGAAATTGAAAGAGTAACAGGTAAAAAGTTGATTCTGCAGTCATATGGTAAATTTCTACATTGCTTAATTAAGGACAACTTACATGTCCTGATCTCCTGAAATAATATAAAAAAACCTGAATGGAATGGAGTTACAGGATTTCAATTATAAGCAGTTATACATTTTTATTACCTGTTCAGTTAAAGCTTAACAAAGCAATAGTTTACAAGTCTACACATTTTATGCAATTCCTGTAACTACAGAAAGTACAGTGAAAGGTTTTAATACGTCCTTTCTGGAAAACAATGATAGTCATCCCATCAAGAGATGCATACAATTGCTCCCTTTGTTGGTACTTACAGCAGGTATTAGAATACCCTTCCTAACATGAAGCCAATACAAGAAAATTCTGGTGGGCAGGATAAAAGTAGTTAACTACTAAAAGTACTGAATATTCCCCACTGAAAGTCAAAGCTGCATGCTGAGAGTCTCCTAGCAACTTTAGGTGAAGAACAGACCTGTTATAGTCATCCATCGTCTTCATAAACAGAAACATCACACACAGTCAAATTGTCTCATGGAATAATTTGAACATGTGTAACTCAAATAACATATAAACTGATCAAGGGAAATACAAATCCTGTGTGGTTTAAATTATTTTAAACAAAGATATCGTTTTGAGTACAGAAGTTCTAATAAAGGTACATAATTTCTCAGATGAACAGGTTTGAGGCAGGGTCTGGCTACTCAGAAATGAAAAAACTTGTGGGAAAAAAAGATGTGACAGCATACAGTTCAACGTTTTCCTCTGAAGATAGCAAAATCTTTCCCTATTCTATCTTTCTGAGCTAGTGGCTCAAAAAGAAAAAGGTACAGCCTCTTTGCACTATAGCACTTGCGTTACTGCAGAGATTCCACAGCTGATTCTGCTACTGCTTTGAACAGGAGACAACATCACAATAGAGTAAGTTGATTCTAACGATAATACTAATTTTCTTAGTTTTAATTAAGATGTTTCCAAAGAAGCAGAGGACTTAAGTGCTACCACAACAAAACATTACTTGAATAGTAAAAGTAGAAGCATCTAACTTTCTCTTCTAAACCTTAAATGCCAGTGATTTGAGACAATTCTTCCTGAGTAGCAGCCTCAACTCAGAAGTCTAGTTCTTCAGACACTTACAAACAGGGAATTGCAAATCAGTTATATACTAGCTTAAAGCAGTGTAGTATCATTTCAAATTTGAAAGTTGTTATACTTGCCCTCAGTGAACACATAATTTTCAATCACAGTAGTCATCTGCAACAGCGATAGTGTGTTATGTGAACATTTTTACCAGCATATTTTATAAGAACTATGCCAGAAACACCTAATTAGATTGCATATATAAACAGCTGTGGAAACTAATGGAGAAGAATCATAGCTTTTATTTGTAGCAAATAAGTTTATACAACTTAGTAATTTCTACTATTCACAAACCAGACAACAGCTGGGGATAACCTCAGTCTCCTAAATGTACCAGAAGAAATAAAACAGAACAACTGCCAATAAAAAAACTGGAACTATTTACTCATTTCATTAAGAGAATCAAGGTGATCCTGTGAGCTTCCTTTCCATCCTCACAATCTCTTATGACAGAAAGAGCTAATTCCGATTCACTTTTGAACCCTTGAAACAATGTTCTGCCTTGCCATTCCACACCTGAGTGCTGCTATTTTTAAGTGCTCCAGAAAGTAAAACTTGTACAAAATGTGTTTTTCAAAAAGTATAGAAAGTCTCCAATGTTGAAAGCATAGTATTTCAGCTCTGTGTCCTTCAACACTTTAGTCAAATCAAGTATATTATATACTGCAAGCCAAGCTGCCTCAGCAATTGCAGCTCTTTTACCTGAAGTTGAGACACACACTTTCAGGAAATGAACTCTTAGCCAAACTACAGTTTGAGATGGTCAAAGGAAGAAAACAGTCAATTAGGTTTGGTGCAAGTTAAATCATCAGACCTACTGCTTTTTGATAGCAAAGGGTGTTTTGTTCTAATCCCTACGTTTACAAAAGCAAAGCTAATCTAGCCTTGAAGTTTACAGGCTGTGTCTTGTACTAGCAAAGAGATAATAGACATTAGCACAAAGCAGCAGCACAAACCAAAATAAACAGAGTGAGTGTAAGTCACATGTTGGCACTATCTGAGCAGAGGATATTACAAGCTTTGAGATGAAGCATCCAGCTGCTCCACTGGATATCAAAGGCCATGAAGTTTTGCTCACTATGTGCATTCCCTAGGCAATGAAGAAACGTTAATAGAGAAGAATATTATTTGTGGTTTGGAAGGTTTCACTGATAAAAATAAGTACAAATCTACCTGTTCATTAAATTATGATTTAATAAAAATGTTATTTAGAATGGCATGATCAACACAATGCATCTATCAAATGAAATGCTTCATAAGTATGCACAACGTATGACACATTTACTGATTTGTCTTAAAAACTCATCCAAGAAATTTACTGCAACTTTAGTACTGAAAAGCAGTGAAAGACTGCTATATCAGCTTGGAGAAGCAAGTGAACCTTGAGCCAGATGTTAGCTCATCACAGTAATTAGAAAAATTTTAAGAATGTCCCTTTTCAAGAGGAAGAAACTGGAACATATTTGTACAGTGAACACCTTTACAAGCCAACTGTACTGGTGAGGAGAATGGAGTGAGAGGCTGTGTGGTGCTTAGTTGCTGCCCAGGGTTAAATGGCAAAAATGAAGCTTCTTACCCTTGAGGTATACACTCTGCTTTTAATATACTAAAGGTATCTAAGACAAAGAGTTAAAGGGCAGTAAGGTTATTACTCCTTTTTCACTTTTCTGTGTTATTCCTGTCTCTCATTTAATGACACAATATAATGATTGCTTAGTAACAATCTGCACTCTTACCATCATCTTCATGAATTTTTCTGAGGTATTCAGCTGTCAGACTTCCAAGTGTTCTTTTGTTGGGCAAACCTAGCTGATGAGGAAACACTACTGATGTGTCCACCACTGTGTAATGAATTAGCTGGAAAACAGCAGAGGCCACAGTAATGATTATACATCCAGTTACTGTCTTGCACCTCTTTTATATTAAGAAATCCCATCTAGAATCTGAACCATTTCCTTTTTTAATAATATGCCCAATCTAAGCCTCATGACATAAATTCTTTGTCAACTCCCTTACATTCCTCAATTATAGAATGGCAAACTGAGGGGCAAGAACTGCAGAAAAATTGTGCTTCACACAGATTTGTGCACACTGCATTTACATTTATTCACAGAATCTCTTTGGTTGGAAGAGACCTTTAATATCATTAAGTGTAGCTGCTAACTCAGCACTGCCAAGTGACTACTAAACCATGTCCTTAAGCACCACATCTACATGTCCAAAAATGGAGACTTCATGACTGCCCTGGGAACTCTACTCCAATGTCCAATGACCCTTTCAGTGAAGAAATTCTTCCTAGTATCTACTTCAAACCTCACAAGCACTACTTGAGGCCATTTCCTCTAGTCCTATTACTTGCTTGTTGGTAATAGAACTAGAGGAAATGATCTACTGCATTGTCCAACCTCCATTCAGGTAGTTGTAGTGAGCAATGGAGTCCCCCAATCAGCCTCCTTTTCTCCATGCTAAACACCCCCTAGTTCCTTCAGCTGCTCCTTATAGGACTTGTCTTCCAGTCCCTTTGAAAGCTTTGCTGCTCTTCTCTGCATACAATCCAAGAAATCTGCCTGGATATGTTAGTGTGCGACTCAGTCTAGGTGATCCTGCTCTCGCAGGGGGATTGGACTAGATGATCTTTTGAGATCTCTTCCAATCCCTAATGCTCTGTGATTCTGTGACTTCAGTATCCTTGCAGCAAAGAACCAAGAATTGAATAAAAATTCTACTTCCTTATTAGTACATAATCATAGATTGGTTGAAATTGGAAAGTAAATCTGGAAGTCATCTTGTCCAAAACCCCTGCTCAACAAGGGCCACATAGAGCCAGTCACCCAGAAACATGACCAGATGGCTTTTGACCATCTCTAGGTAGAAGACTCCAAAACCTCTCTGGAAAACATGTACCAGTGCTTGGTCACCTTCACAGTGAATAAGTGTTTACTGATCTTCTGAGTGAACTTTCTGTATTTCAGGCTGTGCCCTCTGCCTCTGGTCCTGGCACTTAACACCTGGTTGTGTTGTTCACATTCTCCCTTCTGGCATTTTATATATATATATATATATATCTCTCTCTCTAAATATATTGACAAGAATCTTCCTGAGCAGATGGTTATGTTTCTTATGGACTAGTGCTGCCTTTATTATTTAATGGCATAAACCAAGCATTTCTGCTACCTAAGGTTGTTACCTGACAAGCAGCATAATCAGAGATTTGAAGAGCACTACCTTGGTATTGCTTGAAATTTTATACATTTGTTGTCACGATTTCAGTGGGATCAAAAAATATACACCTCTAGGTTTCTATGAACCATGAAAAGAATTATTCAGTGGTGATGCATGGTTGCAATGTTAGAAGCACAAAATAGCAAAGCACAAAATCCAAACTTTGGAATCTCTACCATATTGTGTTTGTACACGTATATGTCCCTTCTCACAATGCAGTATTACTATTAGTAAAACTATAATTTAACAATCAAGTACATTTAAATTTTTTTAAAAAAAACATGTTGATTTGCCAAAACACATCATTGTTTTCCTTTTTGAGATTAATTAGAACACAGTAAAGATGACCAGGTACTTCTTAAAACTGGCTTCAGATTATTTTACCTTGAGTACAAGTAAGCACTTTTCTAAGCAGTGTCCAATTAAAATCGTATCTGCATTAAACAAATTTAGTAGGACTGCTTGCACATTCCAAAAAGATGATGCGTTCTTCCTCTTTGTATCTTCCAGTCTTTCTCTAGAGAGTCTAAAGGCAGATTTAGAAGAATTTGATTAAGGGAGACATTAAGAAATATCTTTCCTCATTCCCTATTGAAAGTATTTAATTTATGTTACTAGAAATAAACATTTAAGAGTCATACTACTTTTTACACTGTTATTTTTCTGCCCATTTATTAAGTCAAATCCTGAAACATTAAAGAACAATTAGCATACCTTAGATCATAGTCTATAACTTTACCCTCTGCTTTAACAAATGTGTCATAGACAACATGCAGCTCAGCATCAACCACAGTCACTCTGGTTACTTCCAAGCCATGGGTAGTGTAACACTGGAGAAAAAAGTAACCTTAATGAGCATTTACACAGCAACAATGTCTCATCGCATTAGGCACCTTGCGCAGAATGCAGAACTGGGTACCAACTCAGATTGAAACAGTTTTTGTCACTTTGTATTTTACACAGAAAGTCTAGTAACGTACAAAGTGACTACTCAGAGTTCCACAGCACTTTGAGATGGTGGGTGCTAAGCTACTATGGCTAGGAGATTGTCTAACAAACAAAATGATTTTCTATTCATTGGAACAAGCATTTTTTAGGTGGTTCATACCATCTCGCAGTCCAGAGCATATATACCGTGGCTTCCATCATTAGGTGGAGATTTAGTTATTGTCTTCACAAAGCCTTCCAATGTCTTCCCTCTCCCATCATGGACATGAAGCTGCAAAGTTTCCATTATATCTAAGTACAAGTTTGATAGGTTTGGCTTATTTAACCTGCCAGACAACTTGTTTCTCTAACAGACTCAGGAATACCTATAGATATATAGATATATCTATTTCTTGTCAATATTTGCCACATAACTTACTACAGTCTAGTAAGTAAACCTAGAAGGGCATTCATGGAAAGCTATGACCCAAATTCAAGTCAAAAGGATACCGAAAGCAAAACTTAGATACTTCATTAGATAAACCTTCTAGGAAGGTTATTGCTACCTTTGCAGTCTGACATCCATCAGACCCAACTATTCTCTCACAGCAAGAATAGCACTTTTCCACGCCTCCAGGAACTGTGAAAAAAGAAAGTTGAAAATTGAGCTGTTCTTGCAGCAACTAAGAATGGTAAAACCCAATTACAACCCTCACTCACTCCTCCTTTCATTTTTCTTCCCTCCATTTTCTCCTGAGACTGAGCTATGGAACAAAGTAAATCCCACCTATGCCAAGAAGACAAACTGTACGTATGTCCCTCGTGAGACGAAGTCTTCATTTTAAAAAAAAAAAAAACAAACCCACAAACCAACGAATGGAAGAAAGTTGTGTCACGTTCTAGGTTCTTCCTAACGGAAATATGTAATGTAGTTTCTGGTATTTAAGCAGTGTCTCAGAAAAGATTACATGGTGCAGTTACAAGTCAGTGCAAGGCCACACGGTAAACATTTCTGTATTTTCTTTTCTACCTTCTATCAGCTTTCTGAGAGTTGCGGTATATTCAAAGAAGACAGGCTTTACTAACTAGCTGTCTTTCCACAAAAGAACAGCAGAATGTATCTTAGCTGAACTTTGTGCAAAAAAGAGTTTCAGAGTCTGACTTTGAATTTTGAAGCGAGATGTGACTTTTGACAGCTTCCACAACAGGATGCCAAGTGTACCTACCTGTTTGTTCCAATATTTGCCCAGAATGATAGTTGCATTCTTCTTTACTTTCATGTTCTCCTGAAGAATTAACTGTATATACTTTACCACACCTACAGCATAATCTTTTGAAAACTAAAAAAGAAAACCCAAAAAACCAAACAGAAATTAATTCCTAGCTGGCTTGCCATAAACAGAAGGTATGCTGAGTTGAACTATAAAAAAAAAGACAATAACATGAAAGTAGTAGTGAGAGCAGAATATCAATACATAAGCCTGCAACCTTTAAAATACTCTGTTTAAACAAGAATTTTAAAAGACACGTGAAGACTCATAGGTTACTTAGGAAAGCTGGTGAACTAACATGTAGTCACGGGACTAAATATAGAATGCTGCTGCTGCTGCAACGTGTAATCTTACTGTTAAGATGCATTTTATTGTCCTGTGAACCACCGCATGAAATTCAATTTTGTTGCAATCTACCAGGCACTTACCATCATATCCAGCATTTTTCATAACCCCAGGAAGTAGAGCGCTACCAACTTTCTCAGGATTTGGTCGGGGGAAGTTATTTTCATTCAATTGCTCCTCAGTCAGACAGTATGTTTTTAAGAATTCATACAGATCAGCACCTGTAAATGCTAAAAGAAACCTCAAGCAGCTGAAAACCTAAAAGTAAAAGAACCTGAAGCTTAAGCAACATTAGAACAACTGTAAGTAGTGATTAAATATTCCAGTATTTAAAAAAGAAAGCAGAAAAACATTACTAGCTACTCACTACAGATTAGACTTGTGTCTCAAAGCAATTACAAGTGACTATTCAAAACAAAAGCATGAAAGAATAGAGCTGTGAAACAACAGCTAACGCACTAGCTGTCCCAGAATAAACAGGCACACAGCACAGGTATGCACAGCAGGATCTTTCCAAGGCACAGTTCAAGTTTGAACGCACTTTCAGATACAAACAGGTGATTGTGTTTGAAACGTTTGCAGAGGCTAACACATGAGGCTTGGGTCAAAACCAGGAATATTTTCATGCTGAAATAAGTTCATTTGTAAGCTGCACAACTGACATCTTCCTTCTTTACCTGTCTCTTCCTCTGACCTTACAGGTCCAGTGCCACTGGCTGATGCAACTTTACTGCTTTGTCCTGAATGAAGAAAAACATTTTCAGCAATCCTTCTCAATTCTAGATTACGAGTTAACATGCTAAGCCTATGTCTGTAAATCAAAATACCAATTAATTTCAGTGCTGTGTTGCTACAAAAGAACTTAAATATGCAGAAATATATCTACTAAAGCAAAACTAAATAATCCTTTTAAGACATTTCCTTGCTAAGTTCTTCACGTACAACCCATTAAAAAAAAAAAGTCTTAATTGAAAGCAAAACTACCATAATCTCTCAGCTTTTTGAGAGTCTTCACAGCAAAATTCAGGTACATTTTTTTACCACCACAACGATCATAAACAGATTGCTCTTCTGCCAGGGCCTATATTAAAAAAAAAAAAAAAGCAAGACACTGAATGACGGTGGAGCACTGTGTTGTGCAAAGAACACTGACATTTACAATCCGAGATTCTGAATCTGTGGACAAAACCTGTGCTCCAACTCAGCATTTCAATCTAATCCCTGTGGGCATTTAAACACTCTTGGTGTAACCAATCCTGTGGCTGCTTGCAGCTTTTTCCGGTTGTGTTTCAAAATGCAGCATTCTTACTTTTTTAGGTAATGAAATGGTGGCTTATAGCACTTGGTGTGGGGTAAACAAAAAAATACAAGATCAAAAGGTCAAAATGAGATTTATGGTTGTTCTTCAAACATGTGTTACTCCTGTTCTAAATAGATCTTGTAGTCATTACACTCCATGTAGCTGCCACAGCATACAAGGAGGGTTTAATTTTGCATTTGCAGAAGAAAACCTTTCTCGTTTTAACATTAAAAAGACTTGTCTATTTGGAAGTTAACCAGCAGTGCTAAAGACAAATGTCTGTGCTTTGAGAAGAACTGCAACTGTTTGATAACACTGGCAAGTACAACATTGAGTATATTTTAACTTTTGCTTACCGAACAGTGTGAAACAGTTACCGTAAAACAAATTAAATAACAGAAACCATCAACACATTGTACAAGATAACCCCTATTGTCCTAAGTCAGAGGACTTGGAAAGATCTATAAAACATTACAAACCTTCTGAAAAGCCTCATTCACTGTGTCACAAATTTTGAGGCATTCTGGAAGAAAAACATTGAAATAACGCTGTCTTATCTCAAGTGGCACTTTCCACCCTGATTTTGGCATGGAGTAGCTTTTCAGAGTAGAAACCTTAAAAAAAGACACCAAACAAAAACAGTGCTATGGTCAATATGTAACAAAAGTAGCCCAAAGAACAAAAAACAATTGTGACATATTATTGTCACAGCTACCTTTAACATTATTAGGACAAGCAGTATTATATTTAGGAAACAAGACTATATCTACTCTAGGTACTTAATACCCTAAAAAAAATCTAAAAAAATCAAACTGACCGAAGTCATAACACGTGACATTTTCAATGAGAAAGCAAAACGCTGATCTTATAACTTATCTGACCTCAGGTATCTTCACTGACCTCTACTTTAAAAGAAAAAAAACAAGGCTAAAGTAATTTTTCTGAGAACCTTACACTCAAAATTACAAAGCAAAACTTTCACACTAACTAATCAAAACGAAAATACAATTTGCAACTTGGTTAAAGTGCCCATGAATTAAAGTGCAGCTATTTTAAAAAGCTGTACTGGTAAAGCACAGTACTGGGCCTATAGTACGAAACGCTGTCCAAAATGAACAACAATTTTTCCACTTCTGCTCCCATTCATATATCCAAGTCCTACAGCAGTAACTGCAGCACCTTCCATGGCTCTAGAGTAGTTGGTTTGAATGAAGTGCCAGTGACTCTTCTGGGCTTTGCTGTTGCAACATTTCTTTTTGGTAGTACAGGTAGTTGACCAGTATTGGCTTCGTTGAGCTGCGCTGAAGGGACTGAAACACACAGAAATACAGACTTTGTCTAAACTGTAACGTAAGCGTCATTATTTAAAATAAATTGCCCTGGAACACAGGTATTTCAGAACTCACTTTTTAAAGCTAGGTACAAGTAAGCTAATGCACAGAAGCAAACCTGGAATATTGGGAAACACATCAAGGCTTCACCTCTGCCACTAGATTTTCTGCAAAATATTCAGTACTTTTGAGACATTAAATACTGCAGCCACACAAGTAGAGTTAAAAACTATTGTTAGGTTGTAATAACTATGGTTTTTTAACACCTCCTGTCCCTTTCCCATCCCCTGCAAAAAGATATGATAGTTAAAAAACATAAAAATCAGGAAAGTCACCATTCTAGACTCATATTCCAATGCAACCAGGAAATACCCTGAAGTATTCCTTTCACTTTTTAAGGTCAAAAAATCTACAAATCTCAGAAATGAAAGCTTATCATGAGATTCTACATCTGCCCTTGAAGTCCTTCTGCTGAACTTCACTTGGCATCAGAATGTATTACACAGTCAAGATGCAGTTGTACAACAAGGATACACTAACCCATTGAACTGCCACTCAGAATGAACACATACACTGGCAGAATGCCTCAATTTTATGAGAGGATGTTCTGCAGCACCTGCTACAGAAATGTGTTTAACTAGGAAGCAGTAATTTAACTGCTAGGGAAGCGACTTTGAGAGCGTATATTTAAGTAGCAGCAGAATAACTGGAGGAAAAACACTGTGTAACAACTATCAAATCATAAAAGTAACTTCTGCTACTCCAGGACTTTTAATGTATAAAGAGGAATTTAATGGGAGAATACATAATTTTCAAGTCAAAGACTTGAATTGTTGCAGAAGATTTGAACACTTCAGACTATAAAATTAACACCTGATAACAGCACCAAAATGAAACTCACCAGGTTTCTGCTTTTATTCTTGCAGCTTCTTTCTCAGACTTTCAAAAAACAGATGTCTTTTGGAAGCTGGGTCAAAACTGTGCAGATTCAAAGAACTTACTACAAAGTACTTGCCCCCCTCTTCCACTACACCTACCAAGACTTCAGATATAACCAAATATGTTGGACACACCTGCAGAAGCTAAGGACTCACCGTCATTCAATTCACAGCTAATACTCACCACAACAAAATTAACACAAAGCAAAACATTTAGTCAAACTTATTTATGTTTCAAGCCACCATACCTATTTGTATTTGTTCAATGCTTTGAAACGGAAGAGCCACCGAACGAAATGTAGTTTTCTCCTGTTCAGAAGTTGTAGCAGTACAAGTTTGTCCTGTTTGAACGGCAGCTGAAACCTCGGAGCCCAACTGCTGATTTTTCACATTAGAAGCATGCTGCCAAGGAGATGCTTTGAAAGACATCATCTCATCTTTGCAGAGTACCTGATTTGCACATACACAAAACAAGTTAACACTCAAGCAGTTTCAAATTACAGCAACATGGTGCTAAACTTAACACAGTGTTTCTTGAAATTCAGTTTTGCTCTCTGAGTTCAGCATACCATCCCTGGAAAGAAAATGCCAAGTTCAAAAAGCTCAGGGCTGGCAGAGGGAGCTAAAAGAATTATGCTTGCTATTAACATTACACTTACAAAAGCACTATACAAGCAGAGAAAGCAGCAACCACTTTGGGTTTCAAAGGGCTGTTTCTCTAATCTCACACTACACCCCTTCCCTCCAAATTGCTTTTTCAATACTCATTAGCCTCAGCTGCCCTGGACAGCACCATACTTCACCTGCACCACTGAGTACTACAGTATTTGCTAAAGTTGTTAACAGATTGCTTGAAGAAACATGAGTTTTAATTCTTTTCAAAGTGGTTTTATAATTAGATTACAAGATGCAACCAAGTCAAAGTTCAACATGAGTATACAGGTAGTAAGGAAAGCTATGTTGACCTTCTGTTTATTACAAGATTCTAACTCACATCAGATTTTGCCACGCGTGTGATTCTTCTCTTTTGTCTAGGAATATTTACTTGGCTTCCTAATAAAGAGACATCGACATTCCCTTCACGGTCCTATTAAAAAACCATAATAGTTGGTCTAAATAGTCGGTTATTAAATTCTAGACCTCAGTAATACCCTGATTTACGCCAAAGTTTCAGGATGTTCAAACAAAAATCTCATCAGGAAAACTAACATTTCATCAGTATTGTCATTATTTTGTACTCAGAAGAGTCAAGCCACAGTGCTTTGAAGCTGGGGCACTCCACGTTCCTACTTTTGATTATAAGAACAGAAGACTACTGAATACACAAGTGCCCCAAACCTACTACAATGAAATTGAAAATAGCAACCCCAAAGCAGGAAGATATTCAAAGCAACTTTCTGCCTCAGTAAATATACAGATCACCCATTGTCAAACCATACTGAAGAGTTATAAATTTTCCTTATAACTTCATTTACTAGCATTGAAGGCTCAGATACTTAACCTTTACTAATACACACTTTGGAAGGAGTATTTGAACTTGACTGTATACATTACATCCCACCCTTATATACTCAGAAGAAAAGCCTGAGGCACTGAATGGAAAACAATACCTGCTCATTATGAGCTTTCTTTTGTGCTTCTCTTTCATACTCATCAAAAATTCTTTGACACTCCTCTAAAGGATCATCTGAGTTAGAGCTGCTTTCTTCCCCACTGATTTCTGATTCAGATGAACTTGGTAGAGTTATTTCACATTTTTTCTCATGCAAGAAATAATTTGGATGTGAATACCAATCTTTGGAACTATCATTACCACCACTTTCTTTGATGCGCTGTTTTTCTTCTGTAATTATTATTTCCTTATAAGGTGTTTCAATTGTAGACTCATATTTTGATGTGTGACCAGTACACACATCAAACCGTGTTAGTCTTCTGCTGCTCAGAGTGTCTTCATTAGCATGCTCCTCAACTAATGCTTCAGGCAATACACTGGTTTCTGCACTGCTTTGCTTCAGGATTTTTTTCTGCACACCTGCCTCAACAGAAGCAGCTGAAGATACTTGTTTCTTCTCAGTGTAAGAATGGGCATCTCTTCCTTCCAATATATCACGGTTTACATCAGACAAATAAACCCCATTTGCTTTTGGGGAAGCAACACCTTGTTTTTCAAACATTCTTAAACTTCTGCTGTTCTTGCACAAAACAGTGCTTTTCTGTAACATTTCTTCTGTACATTCATGACTGTCTGCTAGAGCACTACCATGTAATTCTTCCGCACACACTACTTCTCCCCTGTGCCAATTTCTGCAGTTCCTTCTCATTCTTGGCTTTTTAATAACCTGTTCTGCTGACACATCAATGACAAGATCGCACTCATCGTCAGAGTCTAGAAGGTTTATTTCAATTCTCACTGGAGAAGGGTCTCGTGACCTCTTTGTGGATAGAGACATACTTGAATTCATATCCTGATTTTCATATGGAAATACTTCCGTTTGCTTACACTGCTTGTTAGCATTAAAAGAGAGAAAGAGACCTGCAAAATAATTTTGCAGAAGGTTATATTCAAGAACAGTGTCTGGAAAATTGTAATTAACAACAGGGTATTTTTCCTAATTAAAAACCAACAGTGATTATTTGTGTACCACAAAACCACACAGTATTCATGTACTGAAAAAGCACTACAGGGGTTTCCTTAAGAAAAAGTGCCTTGCTTTAAGATAATTTTCAAGGCTCTAAGTGTTTACAGTAATGTAATAGGAAAGAATGCAGCGTGTTCCTTCTGTTCCTCAATTTCATTATCAACTGATTCTACTGTTAATTTAATCCTTTCAAGTTTTTGTAAATTATCTGCCTCTCTTTTCTCAAAGCCAGCTATGACTCAAAGTCATCCTAAACTGAAACGTACAGATTTCAGCTGGTGAAAAGGAAATAATGTATTTTATTAATTATGTCACAAATACACAGTAACATTTCAAACCAAGCACATTCACAGTTCTGCAAAAACTTTAAGCAGCCTTGAAAGTTAAATTTCACAATCACTTAAAATCACAACTGCAGATTTAAGTGATTTAGCTTTTGCAGGCTGTAGATTGCTAATGAAAACTCAGACTGACACTTTCAGGCACTATTGACAAACTCACACAGATACACTGGCCAAATACAAAATGTAGAGCTTATTTCCCCCCCAGAAATTCGTTAATTGTGTGCAGACCCTGTCATTCAAGAGACCCATTAGCATTAGTTGTGCTTTTTAACAAAAAATTGCTATTTACATTGTCCTTTTAAAATGCCTGACACCATTAGTTTCAAAGGGGATTGCAGGTATAATTACAAAATGTTTCAGAGAAGTATCAGAAATGCCCATTTTGTTAGGGAATACAATGCTTTTCAAGTTACTCAAAAAGTTCAAAAGAAAACTTTGCATTAACACGAGAAAAATACACTGTAACAGGGTGGTATCACAAAGCCTCGCTGTTGTGGTTTAACCCTGACTGACAGCTGGACCTGTGGAAAGAGACAAAGAATCAGAAACCTCATGCATTGGCATAGGGAGTTTAATAGGTAAAGCAAAGCTGTGCACGTAAGTTAATCAAAACAAGAAATTAACTCGCTGCTTCCCATTGTCTGGGAGACACTTACTGATTTTTAGGAAAGCAGGCCTTCACTTTGCCCAAGTATAGCTTCCAGAGTCTCCCCTTAGTCTTCCTTCCTCAGCTTTTCTTGTCAAGCATACAACATACTATGGTTTGGAGTATTGATTTCGTTAGCCTGGGTCAAGTGCTACAGCTATGTCCCTCACCAAACGTCTCACCTACCCCAAGCATACTTGCAGGAGCATGAGAAACAGAACTCCTTGAGGCTGTTAAAATACTTTTCAGTAACAGTTGAAACAGTGGTGTCTTATCAATATTGGTTTGGTCACAAATCAAAACAGCACCATAGAGAACTACAAAGCAAACACATTCCATTCCAGACACTGCCAAAACCCATACATCTCACTACCTTAACCACTCTGAGTTGCGATGAGCTAGCAACTGGACTTACCAGAAGTACTAGCTGTGAAAGGTGACATTTTCCTCCCTTTCATACAGCTGAGCTACCCTTTAGACTATCTAGTAACCCATGTTACAGCACTACTCTTCTGCTAACTAGAGCCTGAGTGAATCTTTAGAAATCAAACATTAGGCTTCCTAGAAACTGCAGAATGCCACAGTTATTTACATTCAGGCACAGAAAAAATAAAGCATTAGCATCTACAGATAAATGTGAAAACTCAGATAGTTATTGTGGAAGTGAAATCTGCTATTTCACAGAAAAAGTCTATGTGCAGAGCAGGAAGCTGCGCTTTGGCTGAAGTTTCAACTCTCCTGAGCTGCTAAGGAAAAAAAAATCAGTAGCATCCACTTAAAGCACACAGATCTGACAGTGTAAAAAACGTTTTAATGAATCCCTAGATTACATGCTTATCAAGCAGCTCTTAAAACCATCAACGTAACCCACAGCAAATATCATGGAGAAGACCCACACAAGGGGAAAGCCATCAGAAAGCAGATACTCATTTTTAATCACAAGCTGCTCAAGCCCAGTCTGGAACAGGTTACTTATTTTCATTAACACGAGCTGTTAGTATTGTTCAATTTTGTGGTTCCTATTTCAGAGTCATTTTAATGCTCTGCCCCTAACCTCTTGCACCTGTTGGTTTTAATACCAACAGTTTGAACACACTGTTAATTCTGCTAATGAGATCTCCTTTGCAGCTACCTGAAAACACTCAGCTGTAAGAGGAACACAAACATCAGAAAGCTAGCTGTGAATCTTATTCCCCATGCTTCATAAAACAGAGCATCTTGGGAGACACCCTTGAAAGTTTTGTAAAATAAGTTATTCACTTATGTGCACGCACAGGCTATTTGCTGGCTGCTAATCCTAGACATCAAGGGATTCTCTCAGAAAGATCGAAAGCAATTGGTAAAATGGCTTCTGCTCCTCGTTACAGAGGCTGGAAGTCACACAGCAGAAAGGGGAGATCCTCCTGCCACGAGGATGAGTGTTTCATCACCAGCTTTGACTTCACTACCACACCGCAACCCAGGTGGTTCTCTCCAGCCCAGCTTTTCCAACGGCTGACCCCAGACACAAACACGCTTGAATGCCACCCCTAGCACTGGGTCCGTTGTTCGCCAGGGTGGGGGGTGTTGGATTTTCTTTTCTCCAAAGCGTAAACCCAGAGACGCACTGTGAACTGCCCCCACACTCAGCTCCCACTGATGACCCTGCACCTCCTTACTCCATCATCTTCGACGGACAGCACGAAGCCTGAACCTGCACAGCACTACCCGCGGACCAGGTGGGACCCCGGCCCAGCCCGGCGTCTGCAGTCCCCGGCTGGAGGTCGGTCGGTGCTCACCTCGGGATAGGGCGGTTGTGTCCGGCGGCTCCCGCCTCAGAGGGTCCCGCAGACGAAGTTGGGGCTTGATGCGGCCGGAGGCTGCACCGCGCCCGCTCCGCGCGCTGGCAGAGCCAGACTTCAGCTGTCGCGGCCAGACGGGAGGACAGACCGAGAAACACGCGGCAGTCAGGCGCGAAGGGAGCGGCAGCGGCGCGGACGAGGCAGCCCCTCCCTTAAGAGCGCACTTGGCGCGCGGCGACGCGGGCGACCATTAGGAGCACGGGATGGTGACAGACGGTGGAGGGGACAGTCCGCCCCGACACGCGCCCCAAAGGGAGCTGTGCGGAGTGCGAGAGAAAGGGAAAGAACGCAGAGTGCGAAGGAAATAAAGGCAAAGAAGGGAAAGTGGAAATGGGAAAGGAGAACGAAAAAGCAAGGGAAGGAAAGGGGAAGGAATCGGAAAGGGAAGGGTATGGAAGTGAAGGAAAGGGAAGAGAAGGAAAGGGAAGGGGAAGGAAAGGGAAGGAAAAGGAAGGGGAAGGGAAGGGGAAGGAAAGGAAATGAGAAGGAAAAGGAGAGGGAAGGGTACAGAAGGGACGGGAAGGAAAGAGAAGAGGAAGGAAAGGGGAGGAAAGGAAGGGGAAGAGAAGTGTAAGGAAAGGAAAAGGGAAGGATAGGAAAGAAAATGGGAAGGAAAAGGAAAGGGAATGGTATAGAAGTGGAAGGAAAAGGGAAGGGAAAATGGAAGGAAAGGAAAGGAAATGGGAAGGAAAAGGAAAGAGAAGAGTACAGAAGAGGAAGGAAAAGGGAAGGGAAGGAAAGGAAATGGGAAGGAAAGGGAAGGGTACGGACGGGAAAGAGAAGGAAAAGGGAAGGGAATGGAAAGGAAATCTAAAGGACAGGAGATGGGAAGGAAAGGAAATAGGAAGGAAGGAAAGGGAAGGGAAGAGAAAGGGAGGAAGGGAGAAGGAAAAATAAGAAATTTTGCTTTAATGCAATAAAAATACACGGTAAATGGGTGGTATCACAAAGCCTCGCTACCTTGTTGTGGTTTAACCCTGACTAACAGCTGAATCTGTGGGAAGGGACAGAGAATCAGAAACCTAATGCATTGAGATAGGCAGTTAAATAGGTGAAGCAAAGCTGTGAATGTAAGTTAATCAAAACAAGAAATTAACTCACTGCTTCCCATTGTCTGGCAAACATTTAGTGGCTTTCAGAAAAGCAGGCCTTCACTTTGCCTAAGCTTACATCCATTGCCCCTTGTCCTATCACTAGATGACTTTGAGAAGAGCCTGACTATCCTGACAACCACCCTTGACATCTTTATAGACATTAATGAGGTCACCCCTCAGTCTCCTCCAAGCTAAAGAGTCTTAGGCAGCCATTGACAATCCAGGAGGTTCCTTCAGTGCCTTGGTGACAATTTCCTGATGCAAATGGTGGAGTAGCCCACTAGGAGAGGAACGCTGCTAGATCTTGTACTCACCAACAAGGAGGGTCTGGTTGAAGGAGTGAAGGTTGAGGGCAGCCTTGGGTGCAGTGACCATGAGATGGTGAAGTGTAGCAGGAACAGAATACCTAGCAGAATCACAACCTTGGACTTCAGGAGGGCCAACTTTGGTCTTTTCAAGTAATTCCTAGAGGAAAACCCATGGGACAGGGCACTGGCAGGTAAAAGGGCCCAAGATAGCTGGTTAACATTCAAAGACCACTTCTTTCAAGCCCAAGATCACAACATTCCAAAAGGTAGGAAGTTAAGGAAGGGAGCCAGAAGACCTGCGTGGTTAAACAGGGAGCTGCTGGACAAACTGAAGAGGAAGAAGAAAGCCTATAGGTGACGGAAGGAGGGGATGGACACTTGGGATGATTATAAGGCTCTGGTGAGAGAACACAGGGATACAACTAGAACAGCCAAGGCCTCCTTGGAATTAAACCTTTCAAGGGAGGTCAAGGGCAACAAAAACAGCTTCTTCAAATACATTGCAGGTAAAACTAAACCTAGAGGCAATGTAGGTCCCCTGCTGAATGAGGTGGCTGCCCTGAAGACAAAGGATACAGAGAAAGTAGAGATACTGAACATCTTCTTTGACTCTGTCTATACTTTTGGGACTAGTGCCTCAGAGGTCAGTGCTGGGACCAGTGCTATTCAATCTATTCCTTAATGATTTGGATGAGGGATTAGGGTGCACTGTCAGCAGGTTTGCTGATTATACAAAGCTGGGTGGTGTCGTTGACACCCCAGCAGGCTGTGCTGCCATTCAGCAAGACCTAGACAGGCTAGAGAGCTGGGCAGGGAGAAATTTAATTAATTATAACAAGGATAAGTGTAGAGTCTTGCATCTGGGCAAGAACAACCCCAGGTACCTGTGTAGGCTGGGGACTGACCTGTTGGAGAGTAGCATAGGAGAAAGGGACCTGGGGGTCCTAGTGGACAGCAGGGTGACCATGAGCCAGCAGTGAGCTCTTGTGGCCAAGAGGGTCAACAGCATCATGGGGTTGATCAGATGAGGGCGGTTTAGCAGATCGAGAGAGGTTCCTGTTTCCCTCTACTCTGCACTGGTGAGACCACATCTGGAGTACTGTGTCCAGTTCTGGGCCCCTCAGTTCCAGAGGGATGTGGAGCTGCTGGAGGTAGTCCAGGGCAGAGCAGCGAGGATGATGAAGGAAGTGGACCACCTCCCTTATGAGGAGAGGCTGAGGGAGATGGGTCTCTTTAGCTTTGAGGAGACTGAAGGGTGTCCTCATTAATGTCTATAAATATTTGAAGGGTAGGTGTCAGGAGGATGGAGCCAGGCTCTTCTCAATGTCATCTAGTG
>JAOXOE010000874.1:37029398-37056751 GCA_028565055.1 Phoeniculus purpureus
ATTGCCCTCAAGATAACCTGCTCCATCAGTTTCCCTGGCACTGAGGTCAGGCTGACAGGCCTGTAGTTCCCGGGATCGTCCACCCGACCCTTCTTGTGGATGGGGTTCACGTTGGCCAGTTTCCAGTCACCTGGGACCTCTCCCACGTATTATATCAAGTAATATAATAAATTACACTATCACTTGCTTTAAATGAAAAATGAAAAAATGGGGAGATAGTACAGGACACAGAGAGCACTAATAAAAACCTAAGTTTTTATGGTCATACTGTTATTTTGCAAGTCTCAGTAGTGTTCTCTAGATTTAAGGACATGAAGGTTGAAAACATTTGATGACATGTTTGAAGCCTCATTTTTGCTTCCAGTGTTTCAACTGCACATAATTAATTTTTTTCTAGGTGTTGGTCTTACAGTTTTCTTAATCCGTATTCAGCAAAAGCTGCTGTCATATGACATGCACAATTGTTGGCAACAATTGAATATATTTCATACAAGCACAAAATACAGTGCTATCAGCCCATTGCCCATTCCACATTAGTTTGATCTTGAAAATATTTTTAAACCAGTAGTTGGCTAATCAATTAAAAAGTTAATGAAATCACCCAAAGCGAGCGTAAGAGTAGGCTTTGCTCAGAATATAAAATAATTTCTAATTCTGTTTGAGAATATTGACCAAGAACCTGAAACCTGAAAACTTGTTTCTGACTAGTAAATTATAGTTCAAGAGCAGTTTTCTGGTTACAAGAGCAAGAAATCTGAAAAGTGAGTACTTTGAATGGGGAGCTCATTTCATTTGAAATTAGTTTTTCTGACAGGTCTAATAGGATTTAAAACAAGTGATCCATCTCTACTTACAATTTTAAGGAAGAATTGTTCAGATAGGCAAGGATTGAGTTTTATTAAGCATGCCTTTTCAATTACATACTAAGTATGTTTCTGAGAGAAATTAGAGAAATTGGAATAGATGATGCAACTGAAAAACATTTTAAAATTTGTTTTTAATAATTAAAAATAGGTGATATTTTCATTTAGGGTGGTATTAAGTTACATTAGCTGGAGAAGATTAAGCTTGGGGAAGACCTTATTGCAGCCTTTTCAGTGCTTAAAGGGAGCCTATGAAAAAGATGGGAACAGACGGTTTAACAAGGCCTGTTGTGATAGGACAAGGCCTAATTTTTTTAAGCTGAAAGAAGGGAGATTCAGACTGGATATAAGCAGGAAGTTTTTTCATAATGAGAGTGTTGAAACAGTGAAACAGGTTGTCCAGGAAGACTGCAGAGGCCCCATCTCTGGAGACGTTCAAGGTCAGGGTGAATGAGGCCCTGGGCAACCTAATCTAGTTGGAGATACACCTGCTTACTGTAGGGACATAGAGTGAGAAGGACTTTGCAGGTCACTTCTAACTCAATACATTCTGTGATGATACTGTGATGATTGCGTTGTTCTCTGTGATATGTTCAAAATCAACACTGATCAAATTCAGTTAGAAAAATGTTTGCTGTAGCAAGTTATTCATAATTTTAAATTTAGGGACTGGTTGTATATTCTACCTAGAACATGAATTCAAAACATTGTATTTCAGTAGAACTTTGAAACTGGTTTCTTCTGTTGATGGTGATTAAATATTTAATTCATGGAATGATACAGTTTTTCTAGGCTGAAAGGGATGTGGAGGTCATTTTTGCGTTGGAGAATGTTGCTCAGCAACCGTAGTCAGCTTTCAAGTATTTCAGGGGCAGAGATTCCACAGATTGTGTAACTTCTTCCAGTGCTTAGCTACTCTGAATGTGAACATTTTTATTCTTTTTATTTTTTTCCTAATTTATCTTGTTGAAATTTTACTTTGCTTCTCAACCATTTATTGTGCATCTCAAATGAAGTAACAAGCTAGAGTCTAACAGGAATTATTATTGGCCCACATGTCTTCACAGTTCTTTAGTATCAGGCAGCTAAATAATAATGCAGGATTAGTATTATCCTCCATACTAAAATGTTATCTTTTAGCTTCTCATAGCATAAACTGTGCATCAGGACTTTGTTAGTGTAATAGGATCTAATACTGGCAAAGTATATGTTAGTGTCAAGAGTACAATTCTGTGTTTGGTTCTTTTGGCTGTATCAATCATTCCATCCTCATCTTTAGTGCCACTGTGATTGTCAGTAAGAGTATGTTTACTAGCAAAACCTCATTTAAGCTGTATGCTGCCAGTTCATACTGATAACTTTGTATTGAGCTCAGAGCAGGTGAACTGAATGTTTCTGCTCAACATTTCGTTCCCTTAACACTGTTTGAATGGTATGTTGGTTTGTTTCTTTTGGGTCTGTTTTGAGTTGTTGGTTTGAGTTGTTGGTTTTGAGGCAATATTGTTGCCCAGTTTTTAGAAGGCTGAATATTAGATTATTCAGCTTCTATTAAAAAAATCTGCTACTGATTCATTCTATGGTATTGCTGAAACAAATTCTAATGTTTATGGAATAAAAAAGAATGATTCTAGGAATCTGTGAAGATTGTTACAGAAGTGCTTGTCTCAACTGGGTGTTAGTGAATATCAGTGTATGCTTAATGATTATGGCATAATTATAGCTTTCAACAAGACTTTCTGAAAAATACTTTTATTTTATACTGAATACCAATACTGGTATTCAGATTTGGCTGTTGTATATATTGTGTTTTTATATAAATACAGTTATCTGGAAAGATTAAAGAAAAGACATATTGACAGACTGTTGGGTAATTTGTCATTTATACAGAATATGACAGGGGAATGGTGCCCAACTGAAAAGAACAGTGAAAAGAAACCTCCTCTTAATAATAACATACTGGGTCATGTGCTTCGTAGACTGATGGAGATTTTTTATCCTCCAAAACCTAAATCTTCGTCACCTGTATTTCCTTCATTTCCTATCAAAGGATGTATCTTGGGAAAACATTTGAGTGGAAAAACTACCTGTGTAAAGTTTATTGAAAAAGGTATCGGTTTTCTGTGGGTTTTTTCCTCTAAAATTATTAAGTATGTGTATTTGCATTAAAATCCCACTCTTACAATGAAAATAGATTGGACAAATCTTTGCATTAATAATTGTTGAACCTCAGATCAATCTGTATTTTGCAGGGGTTGGTCGCAAGTCATTCATTCATTGTCTTCTAAAATAAGAATCAGATCACCTGAACTGAATATGGTGTTAATGTAGTATTACTTAAACATTGAGAATTTTAAAATGGTTTTGGCAAATTTCTCTGGCGATGTTGGTTCTAGAAGAGATTAGCAGGATAGCTGTGGAATTGTAGACACACACTGTGTAGTGGTTACAGACAAGAGACAGTGGAAACAACTTACACCTAAAGCGCAACTAAATTAATTAAATTGCTAGTAGTAGTCTCTCTGTATCTGTGGTCAGCTCAAACTGTTGAAGTTGCCTAACATTTTTCTGCATTAGTTTTCAATATTCAGGTACTGTCTGTTGATAGTCTGGTTAAGGAGGCCATCCAAGCTTTTTTTAAAAATGAAGGGAAGAGTAAATACAGTGTGATTCCACAAAAACCAAGTGTTTTTTGGAAACAAAATGAGGTAAACATTTTTTGTTATTTGGTTTTGATCAAACAAATAAGAATTAAATATATAAGGAAGAAAACATATTAAGTATTCAATTTCAAATGGAATTTTAAGTTTTGAATTACAAGACTTTTAAAAAGAGTTGATTTGAATAGACAGGCATGTTTTTCCTGTAATACATAGTTACCTTTCTAATCCATTTCCTTTCATAATTGATAAAAGATCCAGGAAAACTTAGCAAAGCCAATACAGAAAGTTATAAAGAGACTCCAAACAGAAACACGTATCAGTGGAACCAGAGGTAGGTATATATATTTGTAAGTGCATTTATAGTAAAAAATCAATTTTAATTCTTCTATTTGTAGATTTAAATGGCAATTACCCTTTCTTTTGTATATTTGAAATAATATCCATGACATCTATTTTACATTATGGATTTCCCATTTCCACACATTCCTAGTGTCTGGGAACAGAAAGTGCCTGAAGTCAAGGTCACTATCAGGTCCTGAGACCACTGTGAACCCCCACCTAGTGGTAACCCAGCAGTTGTGCCACCAATGAAATAACTCTGTTGTCAAGCCAGGAGCCTCTGAAACCAAGGGGTGGTTGTTGTCCCATTTTTGTTACAGGGTATGGCTTTCTCCAGGAGACCTCATCAGAAG
This sequence comes from Phoeniculus purpureus, assembly GCA_028565055.1. Taxonomy (NCBI): domain Eukaryota; kingdom Metazoa; phylum Chordata; class Aves; order Bucerotiformes; family Phoeniculidae; genus Phoeniculus; species Phoeniculus purpureus. The sequence goes on from JAOXOE010000874.1 coordinate 37,033,614, forward strand.
CCAAAGATTGTCATGTAATTGTCTCCCGTCTTTCTCAGAATGTGTGTGATGGCATTGTGACACAGTTTCTGTTTATTTTACTTATTTGGAGGGGTTTTTTCTCTTTTTCTTGGATTTGGGTTCAAGAAATCCTTTCTTTTCAGCAAAGTTGATGCATTGCCTGTTAAATTCTACTGAAGAGCTGGTTGGTATGCTTAGATTGCAGGCACAAACCCAAGGACCTATCAAGGCCACTTTTCAACCTGGGATAAGTGGCCTTTTCTCTATGAGAGCCATCAAGCATCAAAATAAACTTCCTGGAGAGGTAGTGTAGTCGCCATCCTTGGAGGCTTCTTGCAAAGCAAGATCACACTAGATAAACCCATGAGCAACCTGGTCTGACTTTTTTTTACTGGTGCCACTTTAAGCAGACGGTTGAACATGACCTAGGTGACTCTGAAAGTTGCTTCCAGCCTGAATTAATGACCCTATGATTCTAACATTCATCTATACCTTTTGCATACACCTTCTATACACCTTTGTTCAATGAACAACAGTGAGGCATGCATTTATTATTTATCTGTAGTAATAAATATTGTAGTAATATAATAATGAAACTTTACAATGTTCCCATTTTAGGCAATTGGCCTGTCAAAAAGGGTGCATCAGGGCAATTTAAATCAGATGACATTCAGGATGGCCTATCCAAGGTTTGTAATGCAATTTTTTCTTTTTCTTTATAAGATGCATTAGTTAAAATTCTTAAGTTACCATTACTTAAAAGGTGACACTCATTCATCATTCTAAATTAATTTATTGTCTATTTGAAAATATTCTTGTGTATATTGGTTAGAGTTGTACACGTTGTTAAATCTTACATTTGGATATGATATATTACTTTTGATGTTATTTCTTAGTTGGCAAAAATGTATGCCTGATCTTACTGCTGCTGAGTGCATCATTATTCCCATAACAAGGTTTACTTACTTTATGCAAAAACAATACTTATAATCTCTTTGACTTGATTGCTCACCAGAAAATACTTTGAAAGCTAATATACAGAAGAATTTTTGTAGAAGTTATGAAGTTAAATGCTGCTGTAGGAAACAGTAAGTGGATATATGGTAGTGAAAATCAGAAAAAGCTTAGCACTGGCACACTTCATTTTTTATTTCTTGGCCTTCATAACCTTTGTTTCTTGGCCTTGTTTCTGTGTGACATTTTTGTGGGTGTAATGATCAAAATCAGTGGAAGATTCAAATTGCAGTTATGTTTTTTTACATCAATTGAAACTATTTCTCCTTAATATATTGCAATAAATATTAAATATAAACAAGTAAAACAATAAATATTCAATAATGTAGAAAGTAGAATTATACTCTTTTTGTCAGCAAATATTGTGAGCATTCTCAGTGTATTTGTCTTATGCTGCACTCTTCCACAGCTGTCTGTACGTGCCCAGCTTGGTGCCGCATCACAGAAATTGTTGAAGGAAGGAAAAAGTCTTCCTGATGAATTACTAATTGACATTCTGTTGGAAGCCATTAGGTATGAAATGGTGTAACTTCTTTTTTGTCCATTATTTAGAATGTAATTATCCAGCTTGTAGCCTAGATTTAACCATTTTTCATTAATGTATTTTTGACAACTGAAGTCTTCTGCTTGAAAGATGAAGCTTACTAGTGAAATTAGTTAATGTTCATTTTATACTAGCAGTATAATGCTAGCAGTAGAGTCTAGCCCTAAATTACGCAGTACACTACTGAAGGTAAGTAAACATATACATATGACTATCACATAGTTATTTAATATCATAGAATCATAGATTAGTTTAGTTCAAAAGGACTTCAAAAAATTAGCCAGTTCCAACCGCCCACAGGCAGGGACACCTACCACTAGAATACAGAAATGTAACTAATGTATCTATTTTCTTTATAAGATGGAAGCTCTTCAGCATGTGCTAGTATTTTGGGGAGTTTTTGGCAGATTTTGTGAAATGTGCAATCCAAGTATTCATAATTCACTGGTTACATTATTTTAGTAAACTCCATTTGACAGAAAAATGTCTCAACTACATTGATGTCCAATTGTCACTTGAGTTCCCACATGAAAATAATGGAAGTTATTTTACTTCCATTAGTATATTTCAAAGTTGCAGAACAGATATTGCTATTTGTTATTTCAATGTGAAAGTCAGTAGAGAACACATTGAAATTATATCTCTGGTCATAGTTCATATAGAGTGTTTTTGAAAATTTTATTTATGAGGGTTGCAATATTTGGTTTTGGTCTTTTAAAATTTTATTTAGGCTTGGTGTTATTATTCTGACTTGAAATCAATTGCTTTACAGTTTAGTTTTTAATTATGTCTGCTATACTCTGTATTCATCAAGATATTTAATGTACTGAATTCAGAACGAAAGACTGCTAGGACAAGCACTTCTTTATGTGTTGTTATTATTATACTATAATTTCAGTGCGTAATTCTGGTTCTTCATTTACTTTTAGGCAAACACCACCAGAGAAGGGTTGGATTGTGGATGGGTTTCCAATGACAGTTAATCAGGCAAAGTTATTTGAAAAAGCTTATACTGGGATTGATCCAGAAGAAAAAGATGCAAATTCTGGAAAGCTCTCACTTGTTACAGATCCCAGAGCCCCTAAAAAGCCTCCTCCTACTTCACCTGCATTTGATATTTCTGTATTATTGGATGTTTCAGACACTGTGGTACTGAAACGGGTTGCTGACTTGAAGTGTAAGTTTCCAAGCACTTTTAACAAAGTAAAATGACAAGCAGATCCTGATGTATGGTGAATGTAGAGATTGTTATAATACTGAAATCACTAAAATGTGAGTATTTTGCAACATAATAGGAAATTGCATATTTCCATTTAAAATACTAAAATGTAATATCTATATTTTCCTCTAACAATTATGAAATTATTTTGATTTCTTAACAGCTTTTCTCTGCATTTATAAAACCCCTTCTAAATTTAACTGACTACAATATGATGACTAGGTATAAGTAAACACGTTAATCCCAAACATTATTAACTGGATACACATTGGAGCAAAATAGCATTATCTCACAATTTCTCTACATCTCATAGTATCGCCTTCATTAATTGTGCATTATCACCCTGAATGTTTCCTGATTATTTCAAATACTTTTATTTGTTTCAGTCAAAGTCAGATCAGAAGTGTACCAAGTATACATGTATACACTTGTTTGTATTCACACTGAGATTTCACTGGAGCTGAGATAGCACCTTGACTGGTGTTAGAGATCACATAAAACAGCAGCTGGAAAAATCGCAAGTTTCAACAGATAGAGAAACCTGCCACACTGCATATGACTATGTTTAATAGTAATTTTCTTTAGGAGATGCTCTTTTAGAAGGGGATTGAGAAATGATGTGCTAACATTCATCCCCTGGGAGTGTCAACATTCACTTTCTGCTGCCTCTGTCTTGTTGTCTGTAAGTCAGTGAACAGTCAGAAATTGTCAATTTTGGCAAAGGCTATTTTGCTTCCAGACCACACAATTAAACATTCAAGGTCAGGCTGGATGGGCCTCTAGGCAACCTGATCTTGTTGGAGATGTCCCTGCTTGTTGCAGCAGATTGTTGGACTAGTAACCTTTGAATGTGTTTGCCATCCTAAACCATTCTACCATTCTACTGCAAAATTGCCATTCTGTGATTTTTCATTACCTTTACTGATGTTGGCAAAGCGTAGGGTTTTTTTCCATCAATATGTCCCTTAGTGTCCAAGTTATGAGATCCCTGTTATTTATGCTGCAGCACTTACACTGCTCATGGCTTGAATTAAAGCACAGTTAGCTTTTATGTATAGGTAGGAGTGATGATGGGCAACATCACTTGAGTTTCAGCTTGCAATGCAGTGAAGATTAATTTATAGACAGTTGAAATTCTTGTTAAAGGCCTTGTGTTGCCAGAACACAAAATGTGGTAATCATAATAAAATATCAGAAAACCAAAAAGAATTTATTTAGTAAGTTGTAATGTGGTGACAGAAAAGTTCAACAGAATAATAAAAATTATCAGGTATCTATATAAAATAGCTTACTTATAAGCAATTACAATTTTTTTAAAGTGTGGAGAAGATTCAGAGAGAGAATACATTGTCTTCCAATACAGTGGAATATCTACCCATTGTTGTGAAAAGGAGCAATTAGTTTAAGGAAGATTCAGATTAGACTGTGAAAATATCTCCCGGTTGTTAGAATAAATAAACCTGGAATAGTCTGCCTATAGGAATGCTCCTTCTCTGCAAATGGACATTTCTCTGACTGCAAAACATCCATCAGGAATGTTGTAATTCATTATGCATTTAAACAGACAAAGAGACAAGGCACTGTCATCAGGTCCTTTCAAGTATAATTTTATATTTCTATGATTTTCCCTGACTATCCTTTGAGGAAATTTGGTACTGAGTTTTTAAAAGAAAAAAATGTAACTTCAAAGAACCAGATTTTTTTTTTAAATAATTATCTTACCTCAGGTGAGTAACTACACTTAAGGTATAACTGCCTTACCTGCATAACTGCCTTTTCCAGTATATGCTCATATATGCCATTTTTCACAAAGCAGATAAATCAAAGCCTTCTGAAGCTAAACAGGAGAATAACAATCAACACTCAGAGTCTGAAATCCTAGAAGAGAAGATGGATTTAGCCACAGACCAATTGTTACATAGGTATATTATATAAAGTACAATGAAGTTGCTTTAAGCAGATGTTTAGGCATTTAATTAATCTGTATCTCAAAGATTATACAGACGTGCTGGATGTTAAGAATTAGCTTAGGAGATTCTCTAATGTGGAAATTAGAAGTACTTCCATTTTTGGCACAATATAAACAATCCTAGAACAAATCAATTCATTTGTTTTGCCTGTCCAAGGTATTCCTCCAATGATAATCTCTTTTTCAGATATATATATTGCATGAACCATATGTATACCTGTGTATCTATGCATACATATATCTGAACTAGGTCACATACTATGTCACTTCCCTTGTGTGAAATGCAATTGATTTTCTAAAATAGAATCTTCCACTTCTGCATTTATGAAAAATTAGTTTTGTATTTTTATCGAGTTGTTAGATATTTAATGTAAAATGTAAAATAACGAACAAAATTTGTTTCTAAATATTGGATTCTATTATTTCAGACTATTACTGTTGTTTTAGCTGTGATATAAGAAAGTACTTTTAGTTTGTGACAAAAAAAGATTAAGAATTATATGACTAGTTAGCATACTTTTTGAAAATTTTTCTGTGTTTAAAATGAAGGAGTTGGTGTGGATGGAGTATTATTTTGTAAAAAATACTGCCTAGATTTGTTTTTAGTATTAAATTAGATTGTCTGCCTTTTATTTTCTGTATTGGTTTGGGAAAATGTTTTATTTTCTGTTAGATTTTAATTTTGTACATTAATATGAATTTTGTAGACTTTCAAGCTTTCTAGACACATGGCCAAAATTAGAGAAATGGTTTTCAGTCCATCAAAATATTTTAGTGAAAGTTAATGCAGAGACAGAAGAAAGGCTCATGTGTGAAGCAGTGAAAGAAATTATAATGGAAGAAATTGCCAAAAACCAGAATAGAAGTAAGTTATTTTGTTTTCACAATTCAGTAAGAAAAGACTGTTTTTTATGACTGCCACTAATAATTAGTATGCAAAACTATGTGGGAACATACATTTTCTCTGGCCCTGCAAGAATCTGGGGATGTGTAAGTTAATGATAACTGCACCAGATCGCTAAACTTTTCTGTTGGATTTCAAATTTTTGGGGGATATCAACCAATTTCACATAATTGTAAAATAATTTCAGAAAAGGTTTTAAAATAATTAAAATGGTTGTAGCATTTGTGTAAATTTCATACAGTAAATGATTACTAAGTTCAGTCCTTTCTTCATGGTTTAAATTATTACAGCTAATGTCTTCACCATATGGAGTAGAAAATAATATAAGACTAATTTGCCATTATCATCACATACTTGAAGCCATGGATAACTTGGACTGTTTTTGATATATTTTCATGCATCTTTATTCCATTTTTCCTCTTTATCATACAGAAGGAAAGAATCATGTAAAAACTAAAAAGGAAAAATTATTAAGTACCAGGAGAGTAGACACATTGAGTGAACCAGGACTAGTAGGCTTCTGAATAACCAGTTTTTACTTCAGAATTCTTAGTGGAAAGTCTTGATGTGTCTTCTGCCAAAATAAAGAAGTCTTAGCTTTAAAAGCTCTCTTAACAGTAAAAGTTTAGACCACTACTCCACAACAGTTTCCAGTTCATTAAAATTCTTGGAAATAGCACTCTTTCTGGTTTTAATTGGATTTTTTTTGTACTTGGTGTAATTCATAGCCCCTCTAGAGTCAATGGCAAAATTTCTATTGAAACAGAGTGGGAGTTTTCTGGGTAGAACACAGTTAATTTATAGAGGTACTGGATGGAATATATACTGCCTATGGAAAAATAATCCCTGTGGTCAGTTGTTAATGTGTAATTTCTTATTTATATTGATAGATTCTAAGCTATCCTTCAATATTAGGTTTACCCAAAGAGAACAGAGGAATGAAAGTGTATATTGGTTAGTCAGATATCAGTAGTATCTAGGAGTGACATGGTAAAGCTAAATCTCTTAAATATTTAGCAGAAGGTGAAGTAGTTGAAGTATTTTTTTGTGGCAGTTTTATAAACTTTAACCAGGTGAATGATAGCAGTTTTACCATTGGAGCACCCAGCAATACAATTTTTTTGAAAGGCAGATTTATAGCATTTGAAGTAAAACAAAGCACATCATTTAAGTTCCATATTTCCTTCAAACAAAAAGTCAAGACTATTAAAATGATGATTTAATGCAAGCCTATCTATTTTCTTTGAATATTTTGTAGTCCACAGCAAAACTGGACAGAATTTATACACACAGCTCGGAACAGTTAATTAATGTTAGTTTAAAAGTTGTTGTAGGATCCTTCTCTGGTCACTGGGGAGATATATCTTTCCAAAGGTCGGTTCAGATCCTCAACTTGAATCATTCTTTGAATCTCCTGACAACATTCAGCATGACTTTGCTAGACTATGTTAGCACGGTTAATTTTGCACTTGTTTCTTTCTTTCTTTCTCATGGTCTTTTTTGTCTATTTTTCCCCATCCATGATCTTTCATACCTCCCAGCTTCTCCTCAGAGGAAGGTGTATTTTCTGTGTTAGGCTATAAGTATATACAACCATTCTTCAATTAACCAGGAATTACTTGAAATCATGATAGCTATAATGAGTCTCAGAATTATATTAACACAACTATCCTTTGTTTCCCTGGTAAAGAATTTGTTTAATATGCATACATACTAATTGATTATCTTCCTATTTCTCTTGTAGTGATGGTTTTAAAGAAGTATAAGTCCTGCAAAATATAAGCTTAACTAGAAAGTGAATTTTTAGCTATGGCATCACTGATTAGTGTATTTTCAATGTACCAGACCTAAGTAATGAAATGTTGAATTAATTCTGTAATTTTGAATTTGGCAGAGTAGCATATATCCCTAATTCTATTTATTGATTTTTCAAATGAATTTGGAGGTATTAACTGTATATTCATATACAAGGGTCTGTTGAAGAAATAACACCAGGAGAGCATCAAGATCTGCTTCCATCCATTCCTGTGGTACTGCCATCAGCTGAACCAGGATCTGATGAATGGATCTATGTAAATGAACCTCTTCCTAAGGTGCATTCATTTATGATTAAAAATCTTAGATATCAAAGTATGTATTTTTATCAATATTTTTTGCATATTCTACCTAAATGATTTGTCTTATTGCATTTGTTTTCTTGAATATTTTGCAGTGGATGATATGCTAGTACTGTATTACAAATATCTGAAAATACATATAACAGTTGCTACTCAATTAAAATACAGAAGCATACTTTAAATTTTTATCAGTTTTTTTTCTAAATTCATCACAATGATGATGATACATGGATACCAAATAACAATACTTTTTAATATTATGAACTCCCAGCATAGGCCTACTAGGTCAGTTTTCTGTCTCTGACAAGGGCCACTTATAGATTATGTAAAAAGAACCTAAGGTGGAAAGGAGTGTGCACACTGATCTTTCTCCTAGAATACTTTTTTCTAACCTGTTTTCCAGTTATTCTGAGACACATTTAGTGTCTTCACTTTAGTCTATTAAGTATAGCTGAAACGATAGATACTGGTATATTCAGCTAGATTTTTATACCCATTTTGAGTACTGACACTTTTTTCCAAATAAATGCAGAAGATAAACTCTCTATTGGTACAGTGCCTATAAACAGTTATAAATAGTTGTAAATCAAAAGAAATACATAGTGGAAAAATAATCAGTAATGATAGAATCATTGAAAAGTTTGAAAGAGACCTCCAAGATCAAGTCCAACCATCAACTCAAAACCACCATCCCCACTAAGTCTTTTCTCCAAGTGCCAGACCTTAATGTTTTTTAACACCTCCAGTGATGGCAACTCCACAACCTGACTGGACAACCTACTCCAATACTTGACCACTCCGTAAAAAAATTTTTCTTTATGTCCAATCTAAGCCTCCCACAGCACAACTTGAGGCCATTTCTTCAGGCCATTTGTCCTATCGCTAGTGACTTGGGAGAAGAAACCAACCTCCTTTCAGGTACTGGTAAAGAGCAATAAGGTCTCATTTCAACCTCATTTTCTTCAGACTAAACAACATTAGCTCTCCTCAGGAGACCTGTCCTCCAGGCTCTTCACTAGCTTCATTGTTCTGCGGGTACAGTATTCCAGGTGAGGCCTCGCTAGTGTTGAGTGAAGGGAGACAATAACTCCTGTAGTCTTACTGCCCACAGTATTTTTGAAGGAGGCCAGGATACCATTTGCTTTCTTGATTACCTGGGCACACTGCTGGCTTATGGTCAGACGGCTGTCAATGTGCAGTCCTGTTCCACTGAGCAGTTCTCCAGCCACACTTTTGCAAGACTGTGTTCCTGCACTAGGGCCTAAGTGTAAGGCGTGGCATTTGGCCTTGTTAAACCTTATGCAGATGACCTTGGCTCATTGATCCAGCCTGTCCAGGTCCATCTGCAGGGCTTTCCTACCCTCAAGCAGATAGGCACTCTCACCCAATTTCGTGTCTTGCACTGATAAAGATGTTAAACAAGACTGGCCCCAGTACTGAGCCCTTGAGTTGGCACTTGTGACTGGCTGCCAACTCGATTTAACTTCATTCAGTACAACTTTCTGGGCTCTGCCATGCAGCCAGTGTTTTACCCAGTGAAGAGTCCACCTGTCTAGGCCATGAGCTGCCAGCTTCTCTAGAAGGATGCTGTGGGAAACAGTGTCAAATGCTTTACTGAAGTCTAGGTAAACAACATCCACACCCTCATATGAATTCATTACACAATATTTCTTATCTTTACTGATGCTACACCTACATGTGTTACTAGGAAATGTATAAATTAATTCTGATGTTTTTAAAAAATTCACAGGAGATACCTGACTTTTTAGTACCTTACTGGGAAATGCTAGAAAATATGTATATGAATACCATCAAAGCTATACTTAGATGTCTAAGGGATGAACATCATTCCATGATTTTTTACTTAGCAGACATTAGGTGAGTAAAATGGTAGCTTGTTACATTAATATTAGTATTTTGTATTTTTTCTGTGACATTTTCCATGTCTTTTAATACAAAAAAAAAATTTTTTACTATAATTCACAGAAGAAAATTCCAAGATTATTTGAAGTGTCCAGATCTTAAGCAGGAGTTAGTAACTCAGTGGCAATCAGATTTTAACTCAGTTGCTAATGATCTACGAGAAGATGAAGAAACAAAAGCAGAACTACACCAAAGAGTTACTGTAAGTAAATGGCAAAATTTATACTATATCCTGAAGTATTATTTCATTGCATACAAACTCAATGACACATGAATTAAATTATTATTTATATTTTTTCCTTTTTACAACTTTTATTAAACTATTTAGCTTCCTCTTATACATAAAGTATAATTATTTCTCCATGTTTTGGACATACCTTTCTTATGTCCTTCTGATTTTTTTAGATACTGTGATATTAATGCACATTGTAAAATAACTATTTCTCTGTTTTCTTTTTCTTTACATTGTATGATTTTCAGAGATACTGCTCACAAGTTTGGACATTTCTATAGCATTCTAACAAATCTTGGTAGTTATTTACTTTTTCCATAAATGATATGTGGGAATGTGTGTTTTCTACAACAAACTTATGCAAAGTATAGAAACTCTCTTTGAAATTTTTTTACTCGGGTAAGTTTTTGCTAGGTAATACATGTCCTTAGAATTCTGATTTACAAGAATCTATATAAGTAAAGGTACTATGAAGTTCAGAGCTAGATTTAACATAGGCAGGAATTAGAGCTATCTTTCTATTTATCAGATTCTCATTTCAGAAAAGACATCGTTTTTCATTGAAATCATATCAGGAAATGCTCCCAGAAATGAGAAAAAATTACTGGCAACATTGTTAGGGAACGCTGGTGGAATAATGGATTAATTCACTGCAAAGGATAAATTATCTGACCTCCTTTTCAATAGAATGAAGTAGAGGACTTAAAACTTGTTGTCTGTGTACCTAACTTCAATTAAATGCTATTATGAAAGGACTGTAATCCTTCTGCCCTGTATTTTAAAAAGCTAACATTTAAAATATTTAGCCATTCATAACAGAAATCCATGTATAACATTTGTCTGTTTCAAATTAGGTTAAAAGAATATATAATATGTAGTGAATGTCAGATACTGTGATAAGGCTAAGCACAGTAAGTAAGGCAGTTTGGAGTGCATATATAATTTCCGTATATGAATGACACACTCTAGTCCTTGTTAATCGCAAACCTCTGTATGAATCTAAAGATGATACATCTCCCATACTTTTAAGCCTGGCTCATTGCATGTCCTTGAATGTAAAAATTCTGTTATCCATCCTTCTTTGATGCTAGAAAAGGAGAGAGAAGAAATTATAAAAGTGACGATGTATGGAATGTTTCCTCAAACATCTTCAGAATTTCAAAACTGCTCAATTCTGTCATCTCAGCCGGACCCTTTCTGAAACACTGTACACACTGGAAGCTGCTGGCTATGAAACCTGAAAACCCAGTTTCTCTGATATCAGCTGGAAAAACATCCACCCAGTTTTGTGATATGTGAAAGGCTCCTCATAGACCTAAAGCCGAAAGGGCAGTGGAGGCTGTGGCATCCTGAAGGATCCAAATTCAGATTTGCTGTGGATAAAATACACTTAAGCAGTCTCTGTATTACACTGTTTTTTAGCAATTTCTCCAACTTCTCTTGCATTACGTTTCTATCATTGAACATGATCAGTCACTTGGTCCCACTGCTTCTCTTGTTCCTTATAGAAGACCTAGCACTAGCATCCATCTTTTATTTTTTTTCTCTCTCATTTCTGCAAAGACAGGAGGAAAGACAAGCTGCTTCACTCTGAAAGTGAAAGGAAGAGTGGTGGCAGAGATCAAGAAGAGACACAGAAACATGTAATTATCTTCTCACAGAGGAAGATACCTCACTGTGTCCCTCTCTAGTTATGTCCACTGCATACGGTAAATCGAAACTGACTTGAATAACATGAGTACTGAGAGAGCTCAGTCTTTTTCACCTGAAGAGGAAGATACTGAGGGGAAGATCTCATTAATGCTCATAAATATATAAAGGCTGAGTGTCAGGAGCATAGGACTAGGCTCTTCTCAGTGGTGCCCAGTGATAGGAAAAGAGGCAATGGTCATGTGTTGGAACACAGGAGGTTCAATCTAAACATAAGGAAAGCTTCTGTACTATTAGGGTAACAGAACACTGGAACAGGCTGCCCAGAGAGGTTGCAGAGTCCCCTTCTTTAGAGTCACTCAAAACCTGCCTGGCAAGTTTGAGCTTCTCTAGGTGATCCTGTTCTGCCAGGGCGGTTGGACTAGGTAATCCTCAGAGGTCCCTTCCAAACCCTACCATTCTGTGATTCTGTGAAAGAAGTTAATGCTCTTTCTTATGTGTCTTAAGAAGCTACTGGAAAGAGCTTTGATAAAACACTCATTTTTGTCTGTATTGGGTATTGGGTTTATGTGTCAAGGTTTTGGTAGCAGAGGATCTGCAGAGTTTGATTCAGTGAAAAGACAACAGGTGCTGTCTGCTTGTTGAACAAAGCCATTGTGAGCTGGGTCACAGAATCACAGAACATCAAAGATTGGAAGGGACCTCAAAAGATCATGTAGTCCAATCCCCCTGACATAGCAGAATAACCTAGACCAAGTTGCACAGGAGCATATATCCAGGAGAGTTTTAAACATCTCCAGTGAAGGAGACTCCACAACACCCCTGAGCAGCCTGTTCCAGTGCTCCACTACCCTCACTGAGAAGTTCCATCTGATATTTATATGGAACTTCCTATGTTCCAGCTTACAACCGTTGCCCCTTGTCCTATCACTAGATGACATTGAGAAAAGCCTAGTTCCATCGTCCTGACACCCATCCTTCACATGTTTATAGACATTAATTAGGTCAACCCTCAGTCTCCTCTTCTCCAAGATAAAGAGATGCACCTCCCTCAGCCTTTCCTCATAAGGGAGGTGTTCCACTTCCTTCCTCGTTGCTCTATGCTGGACTCCCTCCAGCAACTCTGTGTTGTTCAGCAACTGAGGGGCCCAGAACTTGACACAATACTCCAGATGTGGTCTCACCAGGGCAGAGTAGAAGGGGAGAAGAACCTCTGTCAATCTGCTAACCACTCCTCTTCTGATCCACCTGAGGATGCTGTTGGCCCTCTTGGCCACAAGAGCACATTTCTGGATTATGATCATCCTGTTGTTCACTAGGACCCTCAGGTCCCTTTCTCCTACACTGCTCTCCAACAGGTCAGTCCCCAACCTATACTGGTACCTGGGATTGCTCTTGCCCAGATGTAAGACTCTACACTTGCCCTTGTTATATTTCATTCAATTTCTCTCTGCCTAGCTCTTCAGCCTGTCCAGGTCTTGCTGAACAGCAGCACAGTCTGCTGGGATGTTGTTGACACCATCCAGTTTTGTGTCATCAGCAAACTTGCTGACAGCGCACACTAATCCCTCATCCAAGTAATTACTTAATAGATTGAATAGGACTGGTCCCAGTACCGACCCTTGGGGGACTCCACTAGGTACAGGCTTCCAACTAGACTCTGTCCATTGACCACCACTCTCTGGCTTCTATCCTGCAGCCAGTTCATGATCCACCTCACTTCTTGATCATTCAGTCCACACTGCCTCAGGTTGGCTGGGAGGATGCTGTGTGAGACTGTGTCAAATACCTCACAGAATTCAAGATAGACCACAGCCACCGCTCTGCCATCATCTATCCACCTGTTTATGCCCTCGCAAAAGGCTATCAGGTTGGTCAACCACGACCTCCCTTTGGTGAAGCCATGCTGACTGTCCCTAATGACCGTCTTGTCCTTGATGTGCCTAGAGACAGTGCCAAGGATAAATTGTTAAATCACCTTTCCTGAGATGGAATTGGGGCTTATTGGTCTATGGTTACCTGAGTTGTCTTTCTTACCATTTTTGAAGATTGGAGTGACATTTGCTATCCTCCAGTCCCTAGGCACCTCTCCTGATCCCCATGACTTAGAAAAGATGATGGAGAGTGGCTTAGCAGTTACTTCCACTGTCTCCCTTAGCACACGCGGGTACATCCCATCTGGGACCATGGATTTATGTACATCCAGCTTGATCAACTTATCACTAACCCAGTCCTCATCAACCAAGGCAAACTACTCTCTTGCCTCAACTTCCTCTGGAGTCTCAGCAGTCTGGGACTTGGTATCAGGACAGCCCCCAAGAAGTACAGATAGAAGCAAAGAAGGTGTTGAGTATCTCTGATTTCTTTCTGTATCCTCTGTCTCCAGGGCACCCACCTCATTCACCAGGGGGCCTACATTGTCTCTAGTTTTAGTTTTACCTGCTGTGTATTGGAAGAAGCCCTTTTTGTTGCCCTTGACCTCTCTTGCAAGGTTTAATTCCAAGGAGGCCTTTGCTTTCCTAGTTGTGTTCCTACATTCTCTCATCAGAGCCTTATAATCACCCCACGTGGCCACCCCCTCCTTCCATGACCTATAGACTTTCTTCCTCTTCAGTTTGCCCCGCAGCTCCCTCTTTAACCACACAGATCTTCTGGCTCCCTTCCTTGACTTCTTTCCTGTGGGAATGCTCTGATCTTGGGCTTCAAAGAAGTGGTCTTTGAATGTTAACTAGCTACTTCAAACAACTCACAATGTTCCAAAACTTCAGTCAGTCAGAGAAGCACTAGTGCCTCACAAATATTTAAGAATGCACTGAGAGGACACATGGCTGATGGTACTGTGAGGATGTGGCTGGAGACATAGTCTTGGAAGGAAGTGTCCTGTGCCAGAGCAAGCACACTCATGAAAGGACTGTGGGTCAAGAGCAACTGACGCCAGAGTAGAGTCCCCATGCAGGAACTGTGTCCCACGGTTAACCCATACTGGAGTGGAGGAAAACAAACAAGAAGCCAGAAGCAGTACAGACATGTCCTGTCTACCACACAGCTCCTGACACTCACCAAGGGGATAAGGAAGAGCTGACATGTAGCAAAACAAAGGTGACTTGAGACCCAGAAGGAGTAAGAGAAGTTTTTTACCAAATTAGAGCCTGGAGAGCAAAGATGTTTCTTCACTGAGGGTTTTGTTTAATTGCGTTTTTTAACCTCAATTCAAAGATCCGTAATCAAAAGTTTTGTTAACAGGCAATAAATGAAGAAAAATTCTCTAAACCAATAATGTTTTGTTCATGATGTGCTTATGAAGTATTTTTAAAAATCCCTACATGAGATGAAATCTATTGTTAGGAATCAGAGGGACATTACTTGCCATAGTTGGACTGCCATTTGAACAGTAAGTTACTGTGCAAGGCAACTGGATTAAGTATGTTTAGATTAAGTGTTTAAAGCACCCTGTATAAGCAATCACCTACACAGGGTGCGGGTGGGATGGAAATAATAGGTACCACTCTGCTAGGTGGTTTTGGACATGTGAAGAGGCTCAGAAGTGAATTAAGGTGAACTACTGATGGAAAATAAAGCTTGTTACATAGGGCACTAGCACAAAACATGTCACAACACAAAATTCAAACTTTAGTCTCTTTCTTGATAGCCTCCTCGTGGAGGCATGTCTTAAATTAGGTCTTCTGAGAGCTTTCATGGTGCACACAGACTTGTCTGCCTGTTAACTACAGCAAAGGGCGGATACACTACTAGACTTCTTTTTTCCCAAATTAACCAATTATACATGATTTTTTTTTTAGAACCACCTGCAGGGTCAGTGACTGTGCCAGCTTCCTCTTTGTTCCCACATAACACAGCTCTACAAAGGTCTTGGTGATCGGTCAAACTAACATAGTGATTGATATGGGAAAAAGCACCTTAAACTATACCCCCCTTTTTGAACACAGAAAGGACAAGTTACATAACTCCTGAATGGGAGGGGGAATCATATTTGATTAATTCACTCCATTTGATTTTATCTCTGCTGCACTCGTTGCAAAAGGCTGACAAAATGCATTTTAAGCATACTGTGTAAGTCCTGATGGCTAACAGTACTATTCATCTACTGCCTGCTTCCCCAATTACTGTCCCATCCTGAGATAATGTTAATAAATCAGCTTCCTGATCATTAAAGCATGTGGCAGCCTGTTTATTTAATCAGCTCTTGGGCCATTTTCTCATTAAGGGAGGTATTGTGGGCTCATTTCCTGCCACTGTGCACCTGACAGAGCACAGGTTGTCTTCAACTACTCCATGAAAATCCAAGGTTATTTGTAATACCTGCTTTTGTTTGGCAACTTCGTCTCTCTGCCCAGTTGAAGACAAAAATACAGACTTTTTTTCCCGCATTCTCACACTACTAACAGCTACACTAGTCACAGACAGAAAGAAGGAAGCAGGTGGAACTTTTGTCAGTTTGCTGACATGTGCTTCCCTATTCGTTAGGGTGTGCTTTCTCCCGCTTTCCCCCTGCCAGCCTCCCCCTCCCTCCGCAATCAACGTGACATTTATGTCTTGTAATCTGCTTCTGAGACAACGATGCAATAATGATGCCTCTGACTGTGGAGACTGCATCCTGCTCACTATAGATGCAGGGGCAACAGATAACAGTACAATAGCCATGGGCTGACTTGAGCAATAAGCTCAAGGCAAGTTTGGTCTCCAAATACGAATCAGTCATCTTGCTCCCATAAATAGCGGGCAGCCCAAGAGCCCTTTGAGCTCTCTTGTGTGCTGTTGGCTCTTAGGACCTCCCCTTGGACAGGGAACCCTGTCAAGGATACTTCTTCTTGTTTCCTTGCCCAACAGATCCCCAGTCAGGGACTAACAGCATGCAAACACTTTGAAGCTTCATTAAGGTAATGTTTAGAATGAACTGTAAACATACAGTCTTCTAAAAGGGAGGATGTCCTGACAGACTGGTCTAATCCTGTCCTCCATGCAGTAAACAATCTAGTGCACCTTGCTATAAATCTTGTTAAGTAGTCACATTTACTGTTCAGACTTTTTTAAATCACAGCTTTACATCAATAAATATATTGTTACTTCTCTCTTGTGCATGAAGTGCATAACTCCATCCATGGCAACTACTGCAGTTGAAACGTTTTCCTCAGAGATGCTGCGCTCCGGCAGTAAATCTTAACGCATAACTGTGGGTAGTTTTGTAAAGAGAAGCAACGCTAGCATGCAAGGGGAAACGCACACCGGTTCCTTGCTCTGCTGCTGGACTTGGGCTGCTTCCTGCAATACTCTGGCCCAAATCCTTCCTCTTTCTGCTTAGTGCAGGAATATTGCTAACCACCAACTGCTCCATTAAATCATTTTTGTATTCCAAAACAAGTAAGGATCTGGCAGTGGCCATAAGATAGCCTCTCTTTCTACCTCTGAAATACCCGGGCTCATGCTTGTTACACATCCTCAGCATTGAACAGATACAAAGAACCTAGGATCACTAGTCTGGCAGGGAGGTCCCTCTTTGGTAGAGTCTCTTTCTATCCCTTGGGACACATTTAGATGGCATATTAAGTCCCCCTACCTAGAAATAAAACATAGGTATATTGCAAGTTATCAATACATGCCATGGCAGTGTCTTTCTGCAGGTAATGTGAACTTTGAAAGCAAGACCATGCATTTTGTCTTACTTTTCAGGCTCTTCTTCACTTAACATTAGCCAATACATGTATCACATCTGCAACAGCCCGAATCTGGCAGAAACGCAGGCAAACATCACTGACAAGCTTTAAGAAGTATGTAATACCAACCATGCTACACACTTCCTCACAATGTGCCTTCA
Source organism: Phoeniculus purpureus (assembly GCA_028565055.1). Classification (NCBI taxonomy): domain Eukaryota; kingdom Metazoa; phylum Chordata; class Aves; order Bucerotiformes; family Phoeniculidae; genus Phoeniculus; species Phoeniculus purpureus. The sequence continues at coordinate 37,051,019 of JAOXOE010000874.1, forward strand.
TGTGGAACATAAACTCGACAAGGTCCTGGGGAGACTCCCTAGGTGACCAGCTTTGAGCAGGTGTTTGTATAACATGATATGGACAGGTGGCAACCATTCTCAGCCATACTGTGACTCTGTGGGAAAAAACCCAATACCTTAGTGGTTCTAAGTCTTCATCAATAACTGGTATGACAGTGTTCTCCAAACTCTGACCCATGAAAGAATGTTGACCTGATCTCTTAAAGTTGGTTAAAGTGAGGGTTTGAGCATAAACTGCTTTCTGAATGGTGCCTTAGTTTTCTCTCTCTGCTTAGTCTGTGATTTTACTTGCATTTGCAAGCAACAGCAAAGGCCTTTCCACTTCTGAAGCTTACTTTGGGAAAGAATGAATTTAGTTTTGAACTATTTCATTCCAAAAGCAAGTGTCTGGTTTTGTTAGCTGCCTAACTGTCTGAACCTCTGCCTCACCTCATCTGTCTCAGATCTAGAGTGTACTCTGGATCTAACACATTGAATACCTTCATAAACACTTTACTTAAAGACCCCCAACAATTCATGTTTTTATAGACCACTCTTCCCATGAATTCAAGTAACTGCTTTGAGTACCGTTCTGTTACTGACCAAAGAAAAATACAGAATAAAGTTACACAAAATTATATAAAAATATATATATTATAGGGAGAAGCAGAAGCAAAATGAATTTATATTTTCAAATGGCAGTGTTTCTTATCTTATACGTTTCTGTTTAAAGTACAATACATTTTTCTTCTGACTCAGCTACAAATACTACAGCAGATGGAATGGGTATATGCACAGAGACAAGAGTTCATCCCTTTAAATTACTGGTGTTCAAGCATGGGCCTTACTCCCAGAAGAAATCCAGTGCAACAAGCGTGAGGAAGGTTCAGTGAAGAGAGGAGAAAAATTTTCTAGAGCTTTCCCCCAGATCCCACACTTACCAAAGGCTCTAGTTCTTTGTGGTCTATGAGGTTGAGCTCTGTCACAAAATAATAAAAATGCTTGTAACAAGTATTTACATGGGCCTCGGCTCCCATAAGGCAGATACAGTCAAAGTGATGGATGTAGACGTGAACAAACACTCGAAAAAGCCGGCAAAGTATCTTCTTGCAGATCTGAAGGAAGTTCTTTGGAAAGGGAACACCTGTAAGTGGAGAAGGCAGGGTTTGTCATAACTAACTTGTCATCCTCCCAAGACAACAATTTTGGAGCAAAGCATGAGTTTGTAACTGCAGACTGGTTTATGGCTTCCTAGGCTTCCTTTTCAATCCAGAAGATTCTTAATGCGTACATTTATCTGACTGCTAGCACCAAAGATAACCAAATACCCAAGCAACTTCAAGACTGACAGGTACTGGAACACCTATTATTGTAACATTCAAACCCCATTTAAAACAATGGTTTTTATCTCCTGAAATGGCTGCTCCCCGCAGTGACCTATACAAAGGTTGACCTACAAGCGAGTCACTCACCTTGCCCATCTTACTTAACGTTGACATGTTGAAGAGTACATACATGACGCTGAATTCAATAATGAATTTGACATACCCCTTTACTTTCACCTTCCTCTCAGTTATGAGTACCGACCTGATCGCTTTTTCAACAGAAAAACTCATGAAGGTAGAGCTCTTCCAAAACACCTTAGAAGTTACACCACTCAGCAGCTGGAGACCTCCAAAGCAGCAGCAAAAGCAACATTCTTAAGGAAACAGGCAGGCTTCGATCATGTGGCACCAGTAACTCCTTCCAAACTGCCTTGCACTAAAGACTCACCTTGCACGACATTGTGCACCACCGAGCTGCCCCAAAAATCTGAAGGGTTCATCTCCTTCTGTGATTCTGACTCATACTTTACTGCCACGCTCAAAACTCTACTTCGCTTTTTTTGTATACCCCCGATTTTTTAGTTACAGTTCACATTTTAGTCAGATCTGAACTACCTGACCATAGGACAGTCTGGATCCAATCAGCGTCTTATTTTGGACTCCCTGGCCAATGAGGTACCATGGTACATTCATTGTGGATGTGAACACTGCAGCATCTGGCAGCACCGGAGTGAGGAAGCACATCAGCATACAGAAGGGTCTTGCACAGTGCATCCCGGAACTGTCTTCACATTTCCCACTGCTGCAGAGTAGACAATGTGGGAGAGCGCCCTTCATCTTGCAGTTTTTTGGCCTCGTACTGAGCTCATCAGAAGCAAGTCTTTTTGATATAATTACTGGTAGCTTTAAAAACACTGTGCAGCCTTTCTTACTGGGGACCAAAGAAACAGTCGTATCTCTGAAAGCCCAACTACTTAACCTCTTTAAGAAATGATCGCTTTTGGCTGGCGCATCCATTCACCTCAACGCTAAAGCTCATACCAAAGGTCCCAGAGGAGAAGGCCTTATATGCTCAGGCCACAAAATGGAAATGAGGAAGGAAACTGTAACTTGTACAAATGCACACAATATGCATGGTACGTGCAAATGTCTTCTTGGCAGTATTTCAGTCAGAATTGCATACAGTGCGACAAGCACATGGACAAACAAGCAATTGTTGTTATTTACAAGGGCAAAATGTACATAATTATCAAAAAACGTTACAGAAACTACAGTTAGTTGCTTATTGACACTGGGAATCACATTTTGTCCATCAGAGCATGGCTAAATTCAGCAAAGATTACAGCAACAGCCTGCTTTATGTTTTAATAAAAGCTACCCAAAACAGGGTGTTAAATATATACCAAAGAAAAAGAACAGCTGAAACTTGTCACTGGCTCAGTTGAGTGAATTCTTGAAGTCACTATATTTTCTAATCCAGACAAGGCATGTCCCAAACTGGAGAGTAATAAGTTTCATTTTCCACGGGCTGATGGATGATGATTCTTAATAATGTTACTGTAATGAAGAAACTCAACTGTTGTTTTAACTGACCAAACAGCTGAATAAATCAAGCTGATGAATTCTCTTAATTCCTCTTCAGCTCATGTTCCTATTTATCATGTACCTGCAGTAAGTCCTAAGACCATACAGCACAGTTTCTGCTGTGAGACAGGGCTTCCAATTCACAGATCACAGAATCACTCTGGTTGGAAAAGACCCCTGGGATCATTGAGCCCAACCATCTACCTTACCTCACAAGTTCACCCCTAAACCAGATCCCTCAACACCTCACCCCTCATGATCTTTAAACACATCCAGGGATGGCGACTCAACCACCTCCCTGGGGAGACCATTCCAGTGCCTGACCACCCTTTCTGTGAAAAAAGTTTTCCTAATATCCAGTCTAAACCTCCCCTGCTGTAACTTGAACCCATTCCCTCTTGTTCTATCACTAACTGCTTGTGAGAAGAGACCAGCACCAACCTCTCCACAATGTAGTTTCAGGAAGTTGTAGAGAGTCATGAGGTCTCCTCTCAGCCTCCTCTTCTTCAAACTAAACAGCCCCAGCTCTTTCAGTCTTTCCTCATAAGATTTGTTTTTCAGTCCCTTCACCAGCTTAGATGCCTTCCTCTGCACTTGCTTCAGCACCTCCACATCTCTCTTCTACTGAGGTGCCCAAAACTGGACCCAGTACTCAAGATGTGGCCTCACCAGTGCTGAATACAGGGGCATGGTAACTTCCCTACTCCTGCTGGCCACACTAGTTCTAATACAAACCAGGATGCCATTGGCCTTCTTGGCCACCTGCGCACACTGCTGGCTCATATTTGTCTTCCTGTTCAGGTCCCTCTCTGCCAGATGGCTAGGCAGTCAATTTGTGGACATGTAAATAACACACATGACAAGCAGATTAAAGAGCTGGTGCAGAACTGCCTTGGTTGCATAATAACCTCTCAAAGTTTCCACTGCTCCTCAGCACTTTTCAGGAAGGCTGTTCAATTTCATTTGCCATTGTAGAACAACTCTGGATTTGCAAAGCTGTCTCCGTTTCATTTACTCTTAAACAAACTTTGAAACATTGCTGCTATCACAGATTTATCACTTGGGTACGGCAAAAGGGCTCTCTGATTCTCTTCCTGCAAAACTGGATTACAGACTGACACAGCGTCCTCAGTAGTTAAAACGTGCCTCCAGGTATCACTGAAAGCAGCAGACAGCTGTGCAGCAAGACTGACACCTCAAGCTTGGAAAGCCTAACAGTGTGTGCCTGGAGTAAAGAGGAGGCTCAAAGTCTGGTCAGCCTCAAGGTGCAGATGGAAGTGACGGCAACAATACTTTAAATATACAGTCTGCCACTCCTTGTGCTCAAAAGTAGACAAAAACAATGGAAAAAACAGAATCTAATAAAACAAAGCATTTTGAAATCAGTTGCAGTAGAATGAATCTGAAGTGACGCAACTGAAGGTTAAAAAAAATCAAAGTGAAATGATTCTAGAGTTATATTATGAGGTCAAAATTTGGCCTACTGGTTTTTTACCACTGCTACGTTATAAATAAATGAACCCCAGAACATAACCATTATGAGCGGCTCTTGTGAATGGACTGGCTCAGATTTAGATCCTTGACTTGTTAAGGAGCCTGTTCCACGCCCTTCGGCTCAGCTACAGTAGCCTTTGCCTTCTCTCCCTTCAAGCTCTCCTTTAACAAGAAGTCCAGGTTTAATAATTCCTTTCCTGGAACATTGTGATTAAAAAAGGAAAGGAACAGAAAGAAAAAACTAAAAGCCACAAACAACAACCTAAGGTCCAAGTAATTATTTAACCTTTGGATTATTTTTAACTGTGGGAAAAAAACTTCCAAGAAAGGTGACTGTCTTACTGTCTGTAAGGTGACTCTGTAAGGAGATAGAGAATGTAAAACCAGCAAATTAGATTGATGAGTTATGATTATTGAAAGGCAAAAGATGTCATTGAAATGCCTCTCTAGCGTGTGTGCAGTAGTTGTCAGTGCTGTCTCCTCCTCTGGAAAAGCTAAACCCATACTCTGGTGACATGTGCACTGCCGCAAAACAGGGGAATAATCATGCCCTTTCCTTTGTGCTCCAACCTCCCCATACTCCCGTGACAGTTTTCTTTCAGTTGACTTGCTAGGAAAGGTTACTCATAACACGAGCAGGACTCGTCACATCCCAAAGTAACTTGCCTGATGCATGGGAAGGGATTTTTCACAACAGTGTCTAGTCATAGGACGTGGGTGAAGGGTTTTAAACTAAAAGAGGGCAAGTTTAGATTAAGCCTTAGGATCAAATTTCTCACTGTGAGGGTGGTGAGGCACTGTAGCAGGTTGTCCAGAGAAGTTGTGAATGTGTCCTGGAAGAGTTCAAGGCCAGGCTGAACAGGACCCTGGGCAATCTGGTCTAGTGAGAGGTGTCCTTCACTATGAAAGGGAGGGGGAGTTGGAACAAGATGATCTTTAAGGCTTCTTCCAACCCAAACCATCCTATGATTCTATGACCCTATGATTTTTCAAGCTCTTTTCCTTTGGAAATGGAGTCTCCTTTTGTTGAAAACAGCTTTATACCCACAGCTTGCTGTTAGGTTACTGGCATTTGCTATGAGGTTATTTGCTTCTGTATCATAGTGAGAACTCATATCTAACTTATCTACTGCATCACCAACAGACAAACAGCACACTGATAAAAACGTGAGTCCTGCTATTGATGTTTGACTTCTATTCCCCATACATGGTAACACCAGACAGGTCTACTGACTTAGAATCATACAATCATTAGGGATTGGAAGGGACCCTGAAAGATCATCTAGTCCAATCTCCCTGCCACAGCAGGATCACTTCACTGGAGAAGTTA
>JAOXOE010000874.1:37063111-37120410 GCA_028565055.1 Phoeniculus purpureus
CAGGCTCTGCTCAGTGTCATCTAATGATAGGACAAGGGGCAACGGGTGTGAGCTGGAACAGAGGAGGTTCCACATCAATATGAGAAGGGGGTCACCCCTCAGTCTCCTTTTCTCCAAGCTCAAGAGACCAGCTCCCTCAGCTTTTCCTCATCAGGGAGATGTTCCACTCCATCATCTCTGTGGCTCTACGTTGGTCTGTATTAAGCTGAATCCGCATTCACTGTTGATTTCCCTGGGGAAAAGTGTCTCCAGTGAAAAGACAGCAAACCCAGAAGCTTAAAGTGCTGGACCAGCAGTGATGCTCAAGGCTCAGATCCAAAGGGCTGTATCCAGATATTGTAGAGGTCTCATTCCGTTACTGAACGGTTTCTGACCAAACAAACCAGCTGTTAGAGTTAACTAAGGAGGGCTGGCAAAGACCATATTTAAAACCTTTTCCCAAGAAGCAAAAAGCCCTGCTTGTGCTAGATCTGTGGAACAGGGCAATAAGCAGACTTTCATGAAAGAAAAGCAGGGAGCTCCTCTCCTTTTGCCGAGCTGTTTTTGTCCTTTAAGAGACACCATTAATCAGCTGGATGCAGCCCACATGTGTTTCCAGGTGACTGTAAGCTGGCTGCTTAACAAATACCTGTTGCACAGGCTGTCACATGCCATTGGCCTATAGATTTCATCGCCGTATGATCCTCTTACAAGAATTCCTACGGAGTTGCTATGCTGAGGTGGGGCTAGATGCAGTGGCAGTGATGTCACCTCCTTGGGCTATTTTAGTTAATTGATTTAAATCTGATTTTAATGAATCGAGTTCTTCTTAGGCACTTCTGAGCCTTGCTCAGCAAATCACTGCTGAATAAGGGCTGGATAAGTGTGTAACATTATTCGTGGTTTGTGAAAGGATTCTACATTTGGACCTGGAATGACTGACCTCTTGTGGCAGCTAACTCACCAAAGCCTAGGCACACACACAATACAGATACGCACACACACAGACCACCAGGGGTTGGAAGGGACCTCCGGGGGTCATCGAGTCCAACCCCAGTGCTCGAGCAGGACCATAGAACCTAGGGCAGGTCACACAGGAAGTCATCCAGACACGTCTGGAAATTCACCAGAGACGGAAACTCCACAGCCTCCCTGGGCAGCCCGTTCCAGGGCTCTGTGACCCTTACAGTGAGGAAGTTCTTCCTCATGTTGAGGCGGAACTTCCTGTGCTCAAACTAACACCCAGTGCCCCTTGTCCTCTCCCAGGGTGGAAGTGAAGAGATTGTCTCTTTCTTCTTGACACCCAGCCCTAATGGATTTATAGACAGTGATTAAGTCTCATCATAGCCTTCTCCTCTTCAGATTGAAAAACCCCAGGTCACAGAATCACAGAACATTAAGGATTGGAAGGGACCTCGAAAGATCATGCAGTCCAATCCCCCTGCCAGAGCAGGATCACCTAGACCAAGTCGCACAGGAACATGTCCAGGCGGGTTTTAAACATCTCCACTGCTTCTGGAGAAGAAAGTTCTTCAGGAAGACCTGCCCCCTCTTTGGGCACCATAAAAAAATTCTGTCCACTTTTCCACAGAATATGCCAATTGTTTCATGACATGAAACTCCTGCATTTGGCCACAGCATAGATACTACTTTTGTGTTACTTCACTGATGCAGATAAAAGTACAAGATGCAGACTTGCATAAGGAAGACAGACCCTCCTAGAGACCTGTACACTTCAAAGATCTTAATTTTAAAAAACAGATGAGAAATTAACATGACTTGGACCCCTTTAAACTAAAAAATAATGATAAGTTACCTCCTGAGCTAGAAAAGTTAGTTCCCAGCACAGATTTTCAGGATATACAGGTTCACAATGCAAATATAAACTGTGTATCTGTTTTATTTGCTTTGAGTTCAGAAGCAGACAAGATTAATCTGAAACTATTACATGGACACAGTTGGAAACAACTTTCTTCCACTCCTTTCCTTCCTTCATAGATAAGCAGTGCTTCACATCATCATCTTTGGCAGTGCAATGCAGCAGTTTCAAGAGACCTTGAAAACCTTGGGTCTAGGTACCATTCCCTACAGATTAGAAGACTGGATGAGCTTTGAAATGGATTTTTTTCGTACTTCATATATCTACATATATCTGATTCCTAAAATATGTTTAGTATAAATGGAATGTGTTGAACTGGAATATAAGAACAGAAAAGTTAAAATACTTTTATGACTCTATGGGACTGGGGAAGAAGGAGGGAATATATTGAAAAGAAGAAATTCAGTGTGCTGTTGTTATCTGATGACAGATTCTCAACATCTTGCTTGAAAATGTTTGAACCCTGGACAGCAACTTCAGTTCCACATTCTTCCTTTATTTAAATGGAATACATGTATCTCAAAATGCCTAACTCATGTTGGAGGGGAAAAAAAAGGAAAAACTAGTTCTACCTGTAGCAATCTTAATGGAATGGTATTATTATTCTTGATCCCAGGGTAGTTAAAATTGCCTAATTTCAGGCATTTAAACTAGACACTAAGCTAACGAGACCAGACCCACCTACTTGACTCTCACATGCTCCTGTTTTACAGAAACAGTGAGAGAAAATAATGGGTTTCAGACTCCTGAACACAACTCTACTTTTAATCACAAATGTTAATAGAACAGTTCTTTAACAGGTTGTATAGGGAGCATAAGATTAATATGACTCAGAGTTAATGCTACACTCCCAACAATCTCATTAATCAATCTCTAGAAACTGATTTGTTAAATATTTGCAACTACACTGACAACATAGTGACATTTGATGGCAGCATAGTCTGAATTTATTTTTTAAACTGTCTGCTTTTGAAAAACAGTTACTGTGAGGAATTAATATAGTCCAGTTTCATAGACTGAGCTTAAGAAAGGTGCTGAACTGAAGCCCACGAACTTGGAGTTTTCCTGTGCATAATGCATCATGCACAATGAAGTAAAATTGTATCTATGAACCTCTATCTATGCTTTTTTATGGGGTCACAGCATATTTTGGTTAGGTAATGGCAGCAACGTAAGCAAATGCCCATCCCCAGACAATGAGGACACATTCACTTCCTTCATCTGCTCTGCTGTGCAGGTACTTTCACGAATCTAAAGCAGATAGGTCTGTTAACCGTTGCATACTTTACTGTCAATTGTTTCAAGATGCAGGTTGCTTTTTTCTTGTCTTTTTGAAGGGTGGAAATAGACTGAGCCATAAACTCACTAAGTGGTAATCTGCAGTATACAGGTGAACTTAACTGACTGGTGTCAGCTAAGGATTTGTAGGGAACAGATGCTTAAGAACCGCCTATGCTAGCTTTTTGCAGACAACCTCTGCCTTTACAGATTAAAGTTAAGTATATCTCACAGGAAAAAAAATGGACTACTTACTGTAGACAATAGTATTTTCACATTTCTCATCTGGAATTCAGTGTTAACCCTCAATGAGGATATACTTGCAATTTTCTATTCCTGTGGAATCTTCTCCTATTTGAAGTCAAATAATCTTGGCCTTTTTCGCCTTACAGGAATGTTTAGAAATTAAGTACTGTGCTTTTCAATGAAAAATTCTAGACTACTTTTGTTACATGCAACTTTAAAAGTTAAAGACCCAAAGCAACAAAAACAAGCTTTTTTAGATTGTTGTTTTTGTGAACTACTTCAGTGTCTGCCCTATCAAGCACTTTCTTACCCTGTCGGGGGTACTTCCACAGAAGAACAAAGGAAAACAAAAGACACTAAAAAAAAAGAAAGTAGAAATGGTATTCTTAGATTCTCAAAATTTGTTGAGAAATGTCGTCACTTAAAATTTCTTTATAGAAAAAAACTGACTATGTTTCAATATCCTCTAACTGAACAGTTTCTTGACTACTTTCCTGATTAAAAGAATTAAAAGAGCAAGTCTATATTTTTCAGGAAGCACCATCTGAAATGTTCACTACAAGCACCTGTACCATGCTGTCCTGATCTAGGAAAGGCTGGATCACTCTGAAATATGGACAGCTGTGAGATGGAAAAGATAAACGGCTGTTGTCTCAAGACTTAGAGCTGGAGTACGAAATGCATAACCAAAGAGTGAGAAACGAAATGCACTTCATTTCTTGGAGCCTTCAGCCACACTTTTTTAGTTTCAGCACATTAAGAACATCATCCATTCAAAGGCTGGTGTCAACTGTACCCAAGCTGTTCTAAATGCTTGTTCAGCACTCCCTCCAGTCTCTGATTTGAAGACTGCACTCCTCTACCTGCCTGCATCCATTTTAAATCTGAGCTGCATAATTATGACAGATACACTTTCATTCTGTTGTACCCCCAAACGGTAAAAAGTTTAAAATCACAAAAACAAAACTCCCAAAACAATGCTCATTACAGCACAGAAGGACCTGTTCTCAAGACATATGTCTCCTATTAGCTGGATATGCTGCATATTATTTGCCACAGTATTTGTTACAGTATTTCTGGATCTTCTGTATCTTTTGATAATATGGTATCATTTGATTTTGATGACATTTTGATAACATTCAATCTTCACACAAAATTAGAAAATCTTTTTTTTCTGGCTGTAATGTGTGGGAAGAAAATAACCCTCAACAGCAAAAGCAATACATATTTTTAATTTACTCTGAAGATATGTTTCTTAGATCAAACAGATTTTGGAAAGTCTTGATTGAAGAGCTTCCTGCTCAATGTGTTCCCATTAAGCTCTTTCATTAGACTAAGTCACTTTTTATCTTTTGGAGGTAATTCAAACTAATATGGTTCACAAGACGGAACGACTCAGTTTTATACCCTGTCTTACCCAACAGTCAATCCCATTTTCTTGTTCTGGTTTAACACTTGTTAAACCTTCTCCTGAGTTTAGGAGACCAAGAGGAAATTGTCCAAACAAAACAAACAAAATCCATGCTGTTGTTCCAAGGTAGATATTTAAAGTAAAGCAGAAAAGAACACCCACTGCATGAGTGATGCTGCAAGACTGTTTAACAATCTAAGGAGGAAAATGGTGAGTAAAAACTTCTCTTTTGCTATCTGATCCAAACTCCTTTAAAAAAGGCTCTCAGTTGCTCTGTGTATGAGTGATTACTGAACCTTCAGCCACACCCACAAGACAATCATAAGCCTCTTTCCTTTAATGCACTAATATGCTAACTACCCATCACCAAAGAATCTTGCTGCAGTAGTGAGCTGGTAATTTCTCTGAAAGTAAATTTAATTTTACAGCAGTTAGATTTAAAATGCCAGTTACATCTTCTTTCAGCTTTCTGTCTATTGTACCTGCAGAAGCCTAAGTCCCTGGCTCATAGAAGCTCACAAGACTCATATCTGTCAAAGATAGTACTGAAGCTTCTAATCCAAAATCAACATCCTAAAAGAGAAAAATGAAAATAAGATTGTGTTTTCTCTACAAACTATTCTAAGATCGAAATTAACCTGATTCATGAAAAGAGTGAATATTAACAAAGAATGGCACCTGTGTTTTTCCTGTAACACATTTTTAAACAACTGCTGTTCCAAATGGGGCTGTGATCTGTGTTTCCAAGGCCTCTCTTAGTTTCTGTTCCAGAGCACTAGTACCTTCCTCACAGATCTCAAGGGATGCAGAGTACTTTGCTGGTAGTTGGTAAAGAAACATCTATTGTGAGAGAAATATAAGTAAGCAGCAGAACAGATTTGGTCCAGTCCCAAGTTTCATATCACCCACTAATGTGCTCTAAGCAGCCACTACGACACCAACACTGTGGTAAACAGCCTTAAATCATTATTTCCAGCTGCATGATGCCAAACAACATCACAGAACTCAGTATGGTTTGACATTGCGTAAAGAGCATATTCTCTGTCACAAAACAATTGTTTCCTCCTTATTGTTGTGCCATGAATACTGTTTGCCCTACAGACAGCAGAAGCAAAACTGGCACAAATGTCAGTTGATCCAGAAGACGCTGCAAATCTTAGAATAATGTACTCTGCTATGGTGGAAGAGTGGGCAACAGGCTCTGTCCACCAGCTACCGAGCATCCAGCCCATAAACTCTCCAGTCTGGAACAAATGCCTAGACATTTCTCAAGAGTATCCCTAATTACACACAAATTATGCCTAACAATACAATCAAATAACCTGGAGAATTGAAACAATCGTGTTGTCCATATAAGAAACTACTGCAGTCTAAGCAGTGGTGAGAAGGATCCTCAAACACCCTTTATCTATCTGATAATCATACAAGTAACTGGTTCTTGCTCTCACTTGGTTTATGACACACTCCTGCATCAATCAGAACATTTTGTTTATGGTAGCTGCTCACAACCATCTCCAGAAAAGATTGATGTGACCACCACATGTGAGCAAGAAGGCTTCTACACCTTCAAATACTAGTTGGCAGCGGTCTTGCCAGAACAAAGACTGCTTGCCAGAACAGCAGTGTTGCCAGAACAAAGATGGGATCTGCAGTGTCAATCAGCTACAAGCAGGACTCTGCAGTAGCCCCTGACAACCAGGGCTGCTCTGTGCTTGCACTGCAACTGTTCTCTTTTAGGCCAACAGTGGGTACGACAGGTTAGCTGCTCCTCCCACCAGTAATTACTCATTTCTCCACAACGAGTACCAGGTCAGCCTCTTGAGCGATCAAGCTGTCAGGCTGTTACGTTGTGAACAAGTGGTTTAGCAGAAACCATTTCTCATTGAGAAACCTTGCAAACAAAAAGCAAAAACCAGCACTTCAAGCCTCTCTCTCCCTGCAACCAAAGGAACTGTCAGTTCAGCTGCGTGGCACGTTCCTTGAGACACTAACTTCATCTCCAGCACTAGAACTGCAGTCAAGCTGCCGGTTTTGACCTGCTGTGCCCCAGCATGTGCTGTGCCAGGGAAGGCTGCAGTGCGGACGCTCCCATCCCATCCCTTTGCTCACTGCAGGCCAGCAGCCGAGGCGATTCAGATCTCACCTCCCGGCTTCAGCAGACAGTGCAGAAGGGCTGCAGAAGTAGCTGGCGGCAGTGGGACAACCGCACTGGATTTAGATAAATGGGATGGGGAAATGTCAGTCCAAACACAAGTCTGACGGTCACTTGCCTTCTCCATTCTCTCTTTAACTGGCGGACGCGCTACCCAGCCCGATGCCGGGCGCGGCGACTGTGCGCGGGGCTGACTCGGTTCCACCAGCTCCCAGGCATCAACCCTGCAGCAACAGGTCCAGCAGCTCCCGGAGCCAGACCGACCTGCTCGGACGCCCCCCCGTTCCGGAGACAGCGCGGGAAGAGGGAGAAATTAAAAAGAAACGTAAAAAGCCCTGAGTAAGATGCACCTTTCCAGGGCTGCTCGGGGGTGCTGTACCTGCGCAGTGCCAGTGTCTGGAGAAACAAACCTGCTCTCTCACACGGCGCTCACCTGCCTTTCGGCGGGACAGAAGGTGGAACAGGGGTGGGACCGGTGGTGGGTCGCGTGTCCCCCCTCTCCGCACCCTCCGAAGTTCCTGAGGTGGTGGAACCGCCTTCCCGTCCCCTCACACGCACCGACCCGCCTCACCTCCGTCCCTACGGGGCCGCTGCCCTCCCGGTGCCCCCAAGGGGCCGCGCGACCCCGCGCACTCCCGACGCTGCGATACCCGCCGGCAGCCCATGCGCGCGGCCAAAAGCCAGCCCCACGCTCCCGCCGTGCGGCCTCTCTCGCCCTCGGCTGAGGTCGCCCCCTGGCGGGCGCGGGGTGAAAAGCAGCACCGCAACGGCATTGCGGAGGCGCTCGGCCGGCGGAATCTGGAACGGCCTCGGCTGAAGACACCGGGCACGACTCACGCCCTCCGCTCCTAGGCATGGCACCAGGAACAGATCCGACGCGGCGCTGGACTTGGCGGTGTTCAGTGGAAAACTTACTGAACCGGGGACCTTTGTCCGGGCGTGGAGCCTCGTCCGAGGGAGCAGGAAAATCTCAGCCCCGCACAGCTTTTAAACCAGAGACCGGTGTTGGGAGGATAAGATAGATAACGCTGTTTATGGTGCTGCTTTGTCGGCTAAGGGGATCCTTGACTGATCTATGGTTTTTGTGGTAGAGCTGATAGACAACCATTTGTAAAGTTAAATCCATCTTTGCAGTTGCATTGTTTTGATTTTATTAGTAGGTAAAAAAACCCAGCAAAATGCACTTTCCCAGCTGAATGTGGGTAGATGCAGCCGGGACAAAAAAACTTTGTCATGCCAACACGGAATTGACCTGGGTACAGTGGGAAGAATACAAATATATGTGTAACTAAGATGCTATCTGAAAACTGTTTTCTTGGGAACGCGGGGTAAAATTAGAGCCTGCCTTATCCTCTTTTTTTCTTCAGTTAGCCACTATAGGTTTCGATCTCACTCTACCAGAAAATGCTCTGGCTTTGTAAAACCTAATTTAAACTTGGAGATAATGTTTATTCCATTCTGCATCAAACTTACTGATTGAGTTTTATGTCAAGGCCCTGAATCCTCTTCGAGGAAATTAAAAAAAAATCTCCCCAAAGGAGACCACAGCAGCTCATTCCCTTCTTTCTGGTGAAGATTAGCAACCCCAAAAGTGTGTAGTATTTACTAAAATATAAAGCACGCTCCTTTAGCTCAGCCACTGTCAATTGCCTTTCTGACCAGCTGATTTTGCACTAAAGTAGGTCACAGCAAGTTCTTGTGTCAGGAGCTGTAGGCTTCAAAATTGTGTCACTAAAAAAAACCCACGTTGAAAATGTAACTTAAAGAACTCAGTCTGTTGTTGAAGTTATTATGTCTGTGTTTACCAGCACTGAATTCTGCATATATTGTGCTGGCCTTACTACTACTGACTATAAATTACAGAGCTTTACTTAAGCCACAAAAGTATGGCATGCTACACCCTCTGAGCCCATAGCCAGTGACATATAAGTAAGCTGCTATCAGAGGTACTGTGTTTTAAAGTTCTCTTACAAGTTAAGTAAAATGGATTTTTATAAAGTAATTTTTGTTCAGCTATTAGAACTAATACAAAAAAGGATGGCTTGTGATGTGAGGAAAGAAAGAAGAGAAATTACAGCAAAGTACAATAGTAGGAAATGCCTATATTTTTACCAGTTTTGGCTCACTAACTTTTATGTGTTTATGCAGCAGAACAGTACTGAAAAAAATAAGAGAACAGTATGTACAGCCTTCACACCTGTATGGGATATCTTCCTGTGTGGTCACCTTTAAAAGAGTTGTCATCTTTTTTAATCACCATCATGACTTGGCTCCCCATAGTCATATATGAATAAATGGTGTAGGAAAAAAATCTGAAAACAAATAAAATCAAGACATATAAAGAATAAATTTCAAGACTTCTGAAAATGTTAAAGCCACAGTGCTTACAAACTAAAATAAACTTTTTTGTAGGATTACATCTCTGTGCATTCCTTTCATTTGGTATCCTGTGGCGTACTTCAAGTCAGTGTCCATCATGACAGGCTCCTGATTTTGCCCGTTCTTCATTGTCCACAGCATAACCTAGTACCTAGTACCCATTAAGTTCTAACTTAACCCCAAATTACTGCACAGTAAAAGCCTCCTGCCTTAAAGACATTCAACATAGTAATCCTCTTTCACACCATACTGTCCCCTTGAAATTCCTATGTATAACACAGATCTAGTGTAGTTATTTCTTGAATAGTTCTGGCAACATAATGAGTATTTGCCAACCTAGGCAAGGCTACAATAGCCAGGTGTAGTGGTTTGGTCTGCAAACAGCTGTGGCTGCACTGCTGAGATGTCTGCACTGGTGCTGAAGGCAAGCTAATGCTGCTGAGGGAAAATGAAGTGCAGTGAGGCCAGAACTACTCTTTCAGGGTCAGGTGTGCCACCACTTTACAGCTTGCATCTGCTGCTGCAAATGTGTCTCTTCCGTGCATTTGTTTCTCGTTCTATGTTACTACATAGCCTCCTGCTTTATGTGGCCAGAACAGCATTGTCCCAAAAGTGCGGTCTCCCATGTGAGATGGATAGACAGTTTATCATCCCAACAATTCATATGCTCCTGTGATTACAAATTTTCTTGGGATTGTTTTCGTGGGACTGTTTCTTTCCCACAGGAAACAGGATGCAGGGTTTTCTAATATGTTAATATACCTAAAATGCAAGCAGCAGCAACGAATATGGTGATATACAGTGATAGCTGTAAGACTAGCTATGCCAGTCTTACGTGAGGTGCATGGAACACCCACAGCCAACTCCTACATAATGCAACCAGAGCTCACTGGTCACAGACCTAGAAAGAGGCAGGACAGAAGGGGAAGCACAAGATCTCTGAATAAAGCCATTGGATGGCCTGATGACAGCTTCATTAGACTGGAACCCTTTTTGGTTGATGTTGGCCAGAGATTATGATGATTCTGTCAAAAGCGTATTTTCCAGTTCACTGATCCAGAAAGGCAACTATTCCCTCTGCTGATTGTCCTGATAATTATAGTTGCCCATAGAACGATTCATTTTCAGCAGCTGAACTGCATTAGCAAGAGCATTTGGTGGCCCTGTTGTTGTGCCAGAGGCTTGAGCACATTTTGGTGATTGGTTGCCTGTCTTCACTCCAGCTCTGTCATAACCCCTTCAAAAGCATGGTATTTGGGCTGAAAATTTGGTGAAGAAAACCATCCATATTTAAATGAGCTCTGGCTCCAGTAATCACTCATAGTCAGGGTTCCCAGGTACAGTTATGACTGTGAAAGCCCACAGCAATTTCTCACAGAAGGAATCCTAGTTTCTTTGGGAGGGCAGACACCACTAGCAGACTAAATTTACTTGTGGTTTCAGGAGTGAAAAAGACAGGTCAAGAGACCTGTGTGAATCATCTTCTTTACTTCTTTTGCCTGTTCACTCATCTATGGGATAGTCTCACAGGTTCTCCAGAATGACAGCTGATGGGGAGTGGCAGGGCATCATATGGTTCTACAGTAGTGCAATGCAAACTTTTTGTTGTCTGGTAAGTGTTGATGAGAGATGCTAAATCTAGTTACTGTTGTGTCAAACTCAAAGACACAGCTTCTTTCAGGACAATGGTTGTATTCTCTCTGAACTTAATTCAACTCTTGTAAGTAAAACATCTTTTTAGGATTTATTTGGCAAATATGTGCGCATCAGAAAGCGCTATAATCTTACTGCATTTTGACAAAACAATTTCCCTCCTTTTACTGTTTTTTGTTTGGTTTTGGGATGTTTTTGTTGGTGGTGGTTTTGTGGGTTTGTGGGGGGTTTTGTTTTGGTTTTTAATTCTAGCTCCTTGTCCCCTCTAACAGCAGAAAGAACTAGTGGCAAAACCTCCTCCTGGGAGTGCTTTAATATTAATGTAAGAAGGCACTCTGTGAGATTGATAAAGCACACACACTGGTTCAGTTTCTGTCTCCACTAAGATCTAGTTCATGGAGTGCTTTGTTTTCAACTGCTCAAGTCACATTACAGAAAAGGCATGGCCAAAGCCAGTTTTCTCCAATGATCGCGTGTAGCGGAAGAACTGTGATCACCACAGCTGGTAGAAATCATCAGAACCTTTAGAGCAGTAGGCAAGACAAGGCTGGTTAATCTGAGTAGCCAGCTGAACTAATGAAGTAGCTGCGAAGTAACGAAGTTGAACTCTGTGGAGCGGAGCACTCTCTGACAGCCTGTGCAGGCAATGTTTAGTGAGAAGACAGAATACACAACAACCCTTTCAGGAGAGGAGACAAGGAGATCTCCAAGTAATATCAACCACCAGACAAAATTTGATTTCCACTTAGGCCAGACCTACCGACCAACATTTGCTATAGTAGGAAATGAGAAAGATAAATACTCTGTTTACCACAGGTCATAGAGAAAAATCATACAGCTACAATGCTTTGGGAAGAGGCAAGAGGAGCATTACTCATTCTCAGAATCTAGCCTCACTCCTTCTTTGTGTACCAGGGCTACTTAAAATACTTCCCTAATCATGGCTGCTACTAGATCAGTTCGAAATATTTTTCCTGATCTATTTACCTCCATTCTTAAGAGATTCCCCTTGAACAACTCAGTTCCTGCTTAAAGCTACCATAATCCCTATTCCACCTGTGCTTAGAGCAGATCATCAAAGGACCATAGGCAAAGTCCTGCAAACTGCTCTCTTTGCCCAAGTTCCCAGTGATTCCAGCATTTCATAGGGAAGTTATACCCTTTTTTTTTTGAACACACTATGAATTTTATTTCATATAAAATCTAGCAAGTTCAGGCTGTACTATCTGCTCCTGCCATTATGAGGCAAATATTTATTTTTGGAAAGAAATAAAAAACCAAAAATTTTGCAGAACTTCATTCTCTTTAAACAGTTCAGCCACTTTTTGAAGTCAAGTCACCATGAACCACTGTCTGCCATGCTTTTGTCACTAAATACTTCACAATATATGTGTGTTACAAATAAGTTCATGATCCATGTGCTATGAAGGACACATCAGAACAGTTTGAGTATGAACACACACTTTAAAAGACCCTGAGACGCACAATGGTAAGTATTTTTGCCTGGCACTTACCTGCTGATGAGTGATGTAGCACTTTGCAAAAAGATGTGTATGCAACTGGAAAAGCTGTGAATTAGTGTTTCAGATTCAGGCTGGTCTATTCCTTGTCTATCCCTAATATCTCCTTCTATTTAATGACACTATTCAGATGCCAAAGCCAATTTGGAACCTGGCAGCCCACTTATTAAGTGGGACTTCACAACAGGAGAGCACTGTTGCTCAGACAGCTGCACTGGCTGCCTGGTAGACTCCAGGGAAAATTCAAAGCTTTCAAGGCTCTAATTGTTCTGGCTCTGGGCTATTTTATGAGCAGAAGAGGCACTCAACTTTGAGAAGCCTCAGTATAAAAGAGAAGCAGTGGCACGGGCACTTGGATATTCATGTCTCTTTCTTCCTCGACCGAACTCCCTGATGTGTTATTAAAGCCTTTTTTCCAACCTGACAACTGGGAGAGGGAAGGTTAGGAGAAGCACTTTGCAGCATGTAATTAGTTTAGATGCTGAGTGCAGTGACATCATCTGGTAGAATATCTAGGTGATAAAATTCTGTTATTTTGAACATTATTATGAATTAGGAAGACTGTTCAATCCTTGGAAAGGCATTTCTGGTGTTTATGTTTTGTAAAACATACCTAAATAAAATACACTCTTGGAATTTATTCTCTGACTGGACAGACCAAAAAATACACTGTCATGTGCTTTTCTAAAAGTAATGCTGCTGTCTTCCACACAGGAAAGGTTACCTTACAGGCCAAAGCATGGACAAAATGCCAGTTCAGTGAAAGAGATGCACTTGATTGAAGAGCAGGCATATATATATGAATGGGTTGATGCCTCTGAGAAGGGCTCAACCCTATGCTGAGGAGAAAGTGGGAGCAGAAAGTATTAAAATTCATTCTTTACCTGTCACCTGGTTCTCTCTTTCACCTTGAAGGCTGCAGCCTCAGTGCATTTCAGCTCTCTGGAGGGCTGTGTTGGCTAACCTTGCATGCGCTGACACAGCAGTAATTTTTTTCTGTCTGCGGTCTGTATCACGGAATAGATCTGGAGGAACACTCAGAAGAACATAGTAACTCTTCACTGCACATTTGGCAATATGACCCAGCCCTAGAAGTTTTTCAAAGTTACTCCTACCACAGCAGCTGTAGAAAAGACAAGGACCTTGTACTGCCTTCAAAACTACACAAGACACATTTTCATGAACTAAGGGAATAAGGGAAACGTACCTTATCCAAAACACACTTAAATACACTCCAAAACACCTAAGCCACAAGGCTTATGTTTTCCAAGGGGAACATTGCCCTCAAACAACACTAAAGGCTCAATAATAGAAGCAGGATTCCTAGTTTAAAATCTAGTTTTAAAGCACCTTTCTAAAAAATGAAGTTACTAGCTTTAGTACTAGTCCCATCTCTCGGAGCACACATTTCGTGAATATAGGTGAAATATGATGTACTTGTTCATTAAAGAGCAGGTAGCAGCACACTTCCTCACCTGCCTGAGAAATCGAAATGTTGGCTAATCCATCACAAGAAAAGACTGCGCGTTCCGTGCTGGAAAGGGTTAATGGAAGGAAATGGGTATGCATTTCAAAATGTAGACATCCATGTGGATTACCTCCAGTGGTACAATTTGCCTAGAAAACAGAATTCTCTAATGAAAAGCGGAAGGGTTTGAATAAATGAAATAAAATGTGCTGAAGTGGGCCCTACCTACATGAAGAGATCTTCGTGTGACTCCAGTGGGATTCTTCTGACCTGACCATGAAGACCTGTCCAGACACTTTAATTTGGTTCCAGGGTGACTAAATTACCAATGTTTATCCAAATGCATTCCCAGATACTTAAACTGATCACTGGTTATGCATATACAGATAGTCAAATACTTAAACTGATCACTGGTTATGCATATACAGCTAGTCAAACAACCTTTTACATCAGTCTAATGGGAAGAACTTCAAGTAGTGCTGAACATGAAAGTAAAGAAAGAATTCAAGTTGCAGTCCCCAGGGCCTGTTTGCACCTTAACTGGGAAAGGTCCGTCTGCACTACTACGTCCTTTCTGTCTGTATAGTACATGCACAGTAAGGTGGTAATGCTGAAATTCCTTCCACCCACCCATAGCACATGATGTAAAGGAAAATGGTCCTTTCTGGTACCGGAAAACCCCCAAGTGGCCTTAGAGTCAGAGACTTCTCTAGAAAAAATGTTTGAAACTGAAGAGAAAAAACATTGGTGTCAGCTCCAAAGTGTCCTTATGTATAAATTCCATATGCATTTTTAGTCACACATATGTCTATTGCCTTTTTATTTTTAATTAAATGAATGCAGGATTTTAGTTTCTAGGAAATCAGTATGGGATGACTGGTTTTGCTCGCCACATTCATGCAGAGTCTCCTGAGCTTTTATCAATCTTCTGGGTCCGAAGGAGTGTGTGTCAAACTGTGAATTCAGTGAGGTCTGTCTAATGAAGATGCTGACGTGAGCCAGGTTGTGACAAAAGATTCTCCGAAGTAAAGAGACAGAAGAGGTAGCTGGAACTCCTTGAAAGTGATTGATGCAAGGAAAGACCCAAGAACTCTGTTCAGAGTTTTTGAGGAGGTAATTTATTATCGCTGGCAGACACACAGGGCTCGTGCCTCTCAGAAGCATGTGTCCCGAAAAGCAGAATTCATCAGGTTATATACAATCTTTTCATGCATATGCAGAAATAGGAAGGGATATTAGAATTGATTGTTATCATCCTGTTTACATCTGCACAGTTGGTCTTGGGGCTCTCAGGTGTGGTCTCTTGACTGATACTGAAGACCTTTTTCACAGTAACTTTCCTCCTTGGCACGAGTGCCAAGCTGTTACAGACCCAAGCCTGGGAAGATAACCTTGAACATCTTGTTATCCAGTTATCTCTGCTGTTTGAAGATTAGTTGTTCTCCTCTCCTCTTTATCTGTACTTTCAGGCTGGCAACCAGACACTTTTTACTAACCCCTCCACTTTCTTCTTAGCCAGCCTCAAAGCACATTCACATTCCCCTTTCCCTGGTAAAGCAAAACAATTTTCCACAGCACCTCCCTTCACACAGTTTTAACTGTCAGTATGTCATGATGTCCACTCACAAACCAGGATCCAGCCTATGGAACCACAAGTCCATCTCTGACAGAGGTGAAACCGCAAGAATAACTGAATCCTAGTCTGAAAATATTTGGATTCACTCTTCTACTGCAACAGAGACTAAGTTTTCTTCGTATATTTTTCCAGGCGTGTGTGTCATTCTGGGGTGTTTCTGACTTTATTGCACTGAACAGCTTTCATTAATTACTCAAAGTAGCAGACAGACCAATTATTTCTGTGATCACTGTATCTGAGTAGGGTCCACAGGTACAGCAAACTGCATGCGGAAACATCCAAGAGTTCAGAATGAGGGAAATCACTTCCATTACAACTCCTACATTTCAGCATTTGCTGTACAGGCATTGAAAGGCTAATTAAGTAATCTTACCTGAAGCCAATTTTACCAATAACTGTTTTTCTCGTTCTGTCTAGTTGTCTGTACAGGCAACTAAATGGGTAACAAAAAGTCATACCTGTTCCTTTCTGTTCACATGCTGAATTGTTTGCTTCGTTTCTATTGTTTTAGGTTGGATTCAGTTGTTTGGGTTTTTATTCTTTTGTTTTTAATATTTATTGTTTTACAAACACTCTTACAATAAGATCTCATCTCACTGCCTCTAAGTGTCTTTAAACTAGTTATGTAGCAGATTTCCATGAAGGTGAGTAGTAAGAGCCTTGTTTACTTTCTCCTTTATGTTCTACTTCTGTTTCCCCTTCTCAGAACCACTGTGGCCAGAAGTAGCAGAGAAAATGGACATGAGATGTGTACGTGTTCCCTCACATCAGAGAGATTCAAGAGTGGTCTTGTGAGCACTACTGCTGTGCAGCCAGCGAGGCTCTGTGCAGTGACTACACTGAAACTTAACTGCAGCGTAGGAGGATGAGGAAGGACTTAGGCTAGTCTTTTTTGCTCCTGCTGAGTAAAGATCAGCACTATGGAAACAACACAGTTTCATGGCTGTGTTTGGGTGTCCACAGGAGCAATCCTGTCATTAGCTGATAATTAATGACATATTTGCAATACCGTGCTGTAGATGTATCTTGTAGCAAAGCCTCACTCTCTTACTTACAAGCCATAACTTGCTCAAACTGATCTGGGAACATGTCTGTGCTCAGGACAAAAAACAATTGTTTTGCTAACTAAAATTTCCTACTTCCAAGAGTTTTTTCTGCCACTCTTTAACCCAGAATATTATTAGGAGCAATTATCATATACTCCCAAGGAAACACCAAATGAAATGTCTCCTTCAGAGAAATCACTTATTAAAGCAAATCAGTATTAAAACGTAATAGAATTTGAATAATTCCCATTCAGGACTGTCTTTAGCTCTCTTCAAGTGGTTTACCACAATCACTTGTCTGATTAATGAGATATAAACCTCATCACCTTTTATCTCTGCAGCTGCCTGCTTATAGAGTCATTTGTACTCTTCAGAGCAATCTCTTAACAGGAAGAGTAAGGCTAACAACCCAGAGCATCGAAACCATCCAGATGACTACAGTCACCAGAGCTGCTCAGATATGCTCAGCACACCAAGCCAAAACTCTGAGACACTGCCAACAACATTTCAGCTTGTGGTGGATGGCATTAAGTGCTGCCTTAGGAACTGCATAAACATGTAGATCTTGCTCTTTGTTCTCTTTCTTCTCCACAATTACAGCCTCCTCCCCTGCTTTGAGAAAAGCAGATTTCAAGCATGAAACACTAAAAGTATCTTGATTCTGAAGTCCATCCTTATGTCAGCAAAGTCTGCATTACTTAACCTTATAGACATGGTCTCATACAGCATAAGAACAAGATGGACCTTGCTTTTTCAAAAAAATAACAATTATAGTTTTAATAATGGGTTTATTTTTCCCAAGACATTGGCAAGATTTGACATGTAGAATATTCAGCATTCTGCAGTTTCTGCCCACAAGCAAGTGTGAGATGGCTACAAGATTACTTGTCTGTACTGCATGATTTTTCCAACAAGAAGTCAAGCTTCTGAAAATTTGCAATGCTGTAGCACAAAAAGCCCTTGGAGGGCAACTATTTAAAACCAAGAAGAGATGGGATTAAATCACAGAATCATAGAATTATTCAGGTTGGAAAAGACCTTGAGATCATTGAGTCCAACCATTCTACAAGTTCATCCCTAAAACAGATTGCCCAACACTACAGCTAAGCATCTTTTAAACTCATCCAGGGATGGTGACTCAACCACCACCTTGGGCAGCCCATTCCAGTACCTGACCACTCTGTCTATGAAGAATTTTTTCTTGATGTTAAATCTAAACCAAGCCTTTTTCTAAATGGAGGCATAGGTCTCAAAACAGATCCATTACTGCCACATGCAGTACCTTTGAATGTAAAGACCTGCTGGTATTGGTATTCCTTTCTTCTCTTTTGGAGCTTCTTGGAATATAAGCCATTTTCAATTCCCATTTTCTTCTTACTGCACATTTATACCCCTCACTTGTGATCAGCTGCCTGATCAGATGGTACATCTGCAGCAGTGCTTCAGTCACACCTAGGAATGTTCTCCTAAGTGCTCACTCATCTTTCCTCACTGTGGTTTGGCTTACCAAATAGACTCTATAAAATGGATTGCGTCCCTTTAATGGGAAGAGTCCTCCAGCAGCTACTGAGCAGTCAGGGTCTGGGGTGGAACTGTAACTTGTCTGAAGTGAAAATGCTGAAACTCATATGGTGTGGACTTCCAAGTTCTCAGCCCAAATTATTTTGCTCTGTGAAACCACTCCCACAGCATTTCACTAATAGCTAACATGATAGAACAAACCAACAGGCACACATCTCAGTAACCACACACAAAGGCTGGTCTGTGTCCTGTCAATGTATCTGCTGGTTTCCACTGCAGTGCTGTGGTTGTCACGCAAAGCTTTGTCATTCTTAGCCTCCAACTGCACTTTTGACCACTGGGCTCCCCAGCACACCACTGATGGTGTCTCCCTGCTCTGCTGTCCCCAGCATGCTTCTGCTCTTCATCTTCCCCTTCCAAGAAAGCTTTGGCTGACCTTCCCTGAATACCATGGGTGAATATATTTTTACCTTCCTACTTGGGAAGAATTTCATGCCTAACCACTCCAAGTCCTCCTCTTTTGATCCATATCCTTTGTTTGCTCTGGACTAAATGCTGGCCTTTCAGCACAGCCATAACCACGCACGTTGCTTTTGCTATGTCATTGTGCTGTTCATACCAGTTTCTTCCTCAAAATAGTATGTGAATTCTCTTTTTAAGGAGAAAGCATTTGAAATCCCACTGATTGTTTCTCTGTTGGCTCAGTCATGGGCTCCACTGACCACAGCAAAACTGGTTCCAGCAGCTGCCTGCTGATAGACAGGGGGTCTCTGTGCACTGAGCAGGGCAGAGGGTGGCTTTGTGACCTCTGGCACCCAAGTTATCTGAAAGGCTTCTTTTCACAAACCAAAGAATTGATCTTTACATAGCAGAATAACACTGGCTTGTGTTTCAGAAAAGAAGTAACCCTGTTTGGGTTTAAGAGGAAAAATATTTTTCAGTCTCTGAACAATTAAGCTCTTTGGAGTTCAGGCAATTTGCCTTAAGTGAAAAATGCATAATTCTTCCCCATTTAAACTGTTGTAATGCCAGGGGGATACTTCTCCCTCCATAGGAAAACCACTGTCCCTCATTGAGCTACAGAACCAGAAAGAAGAACTTGAATAATAGTGGCTGTTGGGAAGGGATCTGGCATCTCATCCTCTTTCTTGGATAAGCTGCATGCAGTGAGTGAACTGTTGCCTCTTGGATTATTTCTTCAGTCTCTGGGAAAAAAACATAATCACTTTTTACTTGTGACAGGCTCCAGTATCTTTTTTATTTGGAAGCTCATTTCATAGTCTTGCCTGGAACAAAGAACAGACGTGTGAAGCTCAGCAAACAGCTGACATCACTAGGAGCACCTGCCCCCTTGCACAGCATGCAGCTTTCAGAAATGGGACTGCAGCTCTGTTTTGAACCTGTTGCTATCAGATTTCTTTCTGATTGCAGCCTGTGGCTTTAGCACCACTCTGGTAGCTCCTGACTGCCCAAGGCTGTGATTTTCAAATATTATTCTTCATAGAAGGGTCAGGCTTCATCCAATACACATAACTTTTGGCCTCTATGCCAAAGCATAGGTTTTGTCATGCTTGTCATTACTAACTACTAGAAATAAAGGGAACTGAAAAAAGAAAGATTTTAACAAACTGAAAGGCACCTCTGTCTCTGAACTTCCACTCTTAAGTAAGATTATGAGCAGATAAAGCACAACCAAACCACATAAAATTCTGGAACATTTAATGCAGCCTCCACCTACAGAACCATCCACTTTGGCACTGCATGATTTTTTTATGTGTACACACGCTTTGACTAACCAAGCTTCACAATTATAAAACTAGATACACTTCGACACCAATGTGTAAGCTAGTCCTATAGATTTGGCTACTTTTTTTTGGTTAATAAACGCATTTACAAACTGGGACTTCTCTGGAACTAACTAAAGACATCATGTCACCACCACATCCATAAAACCAGTCAAACAAACATTTGCTTTCATGTGTGAGAGTTGTAGGTTTGTTCA
This sequence comes from Phoeniculus purpureus, assembly GCA_028565055.1. Classification (NCBI taxonomy): domain Eukaryota; kingdom Metazoa; phylum Chordata; class Aves; order Bucerotiformes; family Phoeniculidae; genus Phoeniculus; species Phoeniculus purpureus. The sequence goes on from JAOXOE010000874.1 coordinate 37,083,282, forward strand.
CAAATGGACAAAGAAATCTTAAAATAAGAAAAAATAGAGAGTAAGTTATGAAATCAGGAAGAGAAAAAAGTTGTATCCTCCAGCTGTGGAAGCACAAATACCAGCAGACATCCATGATGTTGCCCTGTGTGCCCCAGGCCACTGGTGTGCTGGAGGAACAATCCTTGGACAAGGGTGTCTGTCAGATTTGGTGTGAGAGGAAATTGATTAGCACCTCCATATTAGCAGAACTGTAATTTAATTGTAATCAAAATGGATATGATCTGTATTGTGTCTAATGCTGTAAACGCAGATCATGTATTCATAGTCTACATCCAACTTGAAATCACCTCCCTTGAGATCCTTTTATTTAAAACAGAAAGTAAAAGGTCAGATCCTTGGCTACTATTGATCACAAAAGTATTTATGTTCCATTATGTTTGTTCCACATGTGTTTATGTTCCATTATGTGTTTACATGTGCCACTGGACTTCAAACCTATAATTAACAGTTTCATTGTTAAGCTCAATACTCTGCATTGTTATTCAATTATAAGCTGGTATGTCTGATTTCCCAGATCATTGAGAATTTTGCTGTCCTATCCGTTTCCCTCTAGCATTATCATTAATCAGAAAACCTGTTAATCAGTTTGCATTCAGCTACCTCTTGAGTCCCTGATATGGAGGGAAAGTGTCAGACCTTGGCAGTAACAATGTTAAAAGCAGATGGAACCCAAAATGTTCCTCCACCTGCCAGTGCTCACTTCTCTGCCAAAACCTAGTATGAAGTTACTCATTACTTCTTGTCCAAGACCTTTTTACTCTGCGTGGTTTGTCTGTGCAAGTGCCCTTGGCTACCAAAGTAAATTCCCCAAATGCTACAAGAACCTTCCTCCAGAATCTAGGTCATCAGAAACTATTTCCAAGTACTGCTGTCAGAGAGACAGGGCAGGGTATACCACCAGGAAACATGGTGATGCAGGATTAGTCCCCTATAAAAAGGCATCCTGAGACAAACCTCAGCAAGGACAAACAGCTTTGCATCTCTGTGGATGAGAACAGAAGGCTGAAACTGCAGTTTCATTTGTCAGCTGCACTACTGAACATTTTGGCAGAAACACTGAATTACTGTATGTAAGGGCTGTGGAACTAAATTTTAGTGTTCCCTGACATGTAATTTCTTATGTTGCTGCTTCTACTGAAAACCAAAAGCCTGGCAACTGTTAGTCAAATTTAACTGAAGCTGAAAAAACCACTCTGTTGTGCTATAATGAGATCATTTCCTAAATGGGAGAGGAGCAGGCTTTGAAACTTTTATTTCATAAATTGGCTTTTGTCTGTTGGAATTTTCAAACATTTTGGCTTATTGTTAGATACAGGTTAGGGATGAAGCCTCAGATGTTTGCCTTTGAGATGTCACTGATTTACAGCATCAATGTGACACTTTGCCAAAAATATCTTGTTATTTTACTTAACTACTCTTGTTTGTATGTCAACATGCCTCTCTCTTTAAGCCTTTGCTCTTTTTCTACATAGAGATTTTTCTGCAATAAGTCCTGATTAACACTCTGATTCCAAGGATATACCAACATTAATTTTAACATGTCTCCTAGACCCTACAGATACCATATTCCTGACACCTACACTTTTTTCTCTGGGATCCATATATTAGCACAGACACAGTTTCACTGGTGAAACCAGCGGCACATTTAAGCTCTTGCATACTCGTGCTCTTGCAGTAGAGTGCATTCAGCCCCTGCTTTTACCTGTGCCACTGGAGATACTCAGAAATGAGTAGTCAATGTCATGAATACTGTCAAAGAAAGTTGGCCTGGTCTGAGCAGGAATTTGGATAAACTACCATCTAGACATCACTGCCCACCTCAGCTGGTTCAAATCAATGGTGACTGCAGCTTGTCTGCCAAAACGCAGCACTGCAGGACAGCTTATGGCTGCCAATGCTCTGCCTAAGGCAAGGCTACACTTTGCTGCTGCCCCAAGAGCATGGGGGCCTTGTCCTTTCCTCCCAGCAGCACAGGTCACTCCATACAGCTGTCTTGTCCTTGTGTGTATCAATTGCTCTGCTGTCACCTGCAAACCTTGTGGTACACTTGGTCACCTTCCCAGGTCATGGATAAACATGCAAAACAGGACAAGCCCTAAGGCAAATCTTGTGCGACCCTGAGGACCAGCCTCCAGGCAGATGTGACCAACTGCCCAACCAAGTAATTATGCCTTTGTTGTGACACCTACCCAGACTCTAACATCCAGCTTGCATACAAGGACATTGTAGTACAGCGATGCAAGTTTTAGTGAGATCAACCTAAATGACATCTCGTATTTTCCCTTTGTCCACAAATCACCATTTTATCACAGAAAACTCTTGGTCAAGCTGTGCTAACAGCTCCTCATTATCATCTTCTCCCTCATGTGTCAGGATGTGTTCTCCAAAAGGACACATGCCATGATTTTCCCAAGTACTCCAGTGAAACTGGTCACCCTGCAATTCCCCAGATAGTCTTTCGGCCCTTCCAGTTAACAGTGACACCCTCCATCTATATAAGGACAGAATCATCTAAAAGAAGGGAACAATTTGCCTCTTTATTGTTGAAGAGCGGACAAAAGACATTCTTCATAGGCACCTCCCTGCATAAGATGGCCTTCATAATTTGGGCCACTTTCTTTTGTCTTCACAGACCTGAGAATAGGAAGAGTAATCTTTCCAATACCTTTTCCCAGCAGAGAATGGAGTGTAGAAGTCCTGGCACTTTGTATCATACCTGTGGCTGAGAGTTAAGAACTCTACTAAAATACCTATTTTGCTCTGGAATAAAACTGACATTATGACGTATGGATGCACAGACTGGGAATATCCTCTGTAGCCCTAACACATAAGACATTCCAGCAGATGTATTTCTGTGCTACCTTTGTAGGTACACAAAGATGAGCCATCAAGATGAGGGAATAAGGTGCCACTAAAAATGCTCTGCAACACTACTCTCCTTCCAAATCCAGCTGGAAGAAATACAGCTCCTTTATTCTTTTAAGGAACTCAAATTCTGAAGAAAGCTATTCACTGACTGCTAGATAAAACTGAACTCCTTAAAATGGCTTTAAATTCTCATATGGAATTAAAACTTTTCAAAAGTAGAGGCCAAACTCTTACTTGGGTGCATCAGAGGCACAGCAAGTCACACAAGTCTCACGTAGAAATAAGACCTTAAAAAAACTGAGGAATAGAAAATTTCCTTCCAATGACAGTCTATGATTCAGCGTTTCAGCATAAATTTCATTTATCAAGTAGAAAAAAAGGTTTCTTCTTTATTTCAAAGGATAAAACATGATTCTATCAGACGCAGATTGGCAATTCTATGAAAGAAAAAAAAAGCAGCAACTGAAAATTGTGCATGAATTTTATTTTTTTCCTGAGCAAGATTTACAGCACAACATGCAGATGCATTTAGTAGTTTACTTCACTATACATTATGCACTTTTGACAGTGCACTTGTGATAGCTGTGCAACAAAAGCACTGAGTTTCCAGCTTTTAGTAACGTCAAAAAGTGACAGCATCTTCTATAAACAGAGCTTTACTGTTACTAGGGTCAATGTTATGTTTCTAATACCTATCAAGAGGAAATTATTAATTTCAGCAGCACATTTAAAGTTCTAAGGTTCAACACTTCTACTTTAGAAGTTTCAGAAGTATTTATTACTGGTTTTTTTTCCCCCCAATCTTTGATAAGAAATAGCCCAATCAGGCTCTTTTATAATGTATCAATTGATTAAAAACTCAGAAGGAAATAATAACAATAGAAAGACAAACAAATTCTCATCACAAGTAGCCCACATCAGCATAATGCTGACAATTCTTTTGATGAAGTGCTGAGCTCTCTGCAGAAGTCAGACATGTACAGCAAAAAAACCAGCTTCACACAATTAAATTCATAGAATTACAGAATGATAGTGGTTAGAAGGGACCTCTGGATAACACTTAGTCCAATTTCGCCTGCCAGAGCAGATTCTTCAAGATCACACAGAGACATATCCACGTGGGTTCCGAATATCTCCAAAGCAGGAAACTCCACAACCTCTCTGGGCAGCCTACTCCAGTGCTGTTACGCTGACCATAAAAAAGTTTTTCCTTATGTTCAAATTCAATCACCTGTGTTCTAGTTTAACCCAAATGCCCCTTGTCCTACTGGTGGTCACCACCAAGAAGAGCCTGGTCACATTCTCCTGACACTCTCCCTTTAGATACTTAACAAGAGTTTAGGAGATCTCTCCTCATCTCCAGGCTAACAGACCCAGCTCTCTCAGCCTCTCCTCAGAAGGCAGACGCTCCAGCCCCCTGATCATCTTATGGTTCTGTGCTGAACTGTCTCCTGTAGTCCCTTGCCCTTCTTTAACTGAAGGGCCCAGAACTGGGTGCAGTATTCCAGATGCAGCCTAAGTAGGGCAGGGTAGAGGGAGTGGAGAACCTCCCTCAATTTACTAACCATGCTCTTCTTAACGTGCCCCAAGAGACCATTTGCTTCTAGGCCAAAAGATCCCATGCTCAGCCTGTGGTCCACCAGCACCTCCAGGTCCTCTTCTCAGAGTCCTTGTCAACCAGGTAACACTGTTGTGCAGTGGGGCTTAATTGCACATCTTGCAGAAGCTCTAAATTTAATTGTGAAATCTTCATATTTCAGGAAATGTAAGGATACTCTGGACACCTAAAAAACGAACAGTGTTCCTTTTCACTGATACTCTACATTTCAGGAAAAGTTGTGAATTTAACTTCTACTAAATTTCACGCCTCACTGCATGAAAGAGATACTAAAAAGCCATCTTGAAAACAGAAACCTATTCAACAAGGAGTGTTATAAACAAGCAACAAGGCAGCCATGGCTTCTCCAGTCACGAGTGCAGCTCTTTCCCAAGGAACACTGAGTTACGAGGCTAAGCTAAAACATTGCACAAATATATCTCTGTATTTGCCCAAAATGAGAGGTAATGCAACAACATGCAGTTCAGATGTGCCACTGATTTCAACGTAACGCTCACCAACCATGTGTCAACACTCAAAAAAAAGTAAGTAGATTAACATAAGAGTGTGGATTAACCTGACACCACAAGGCTCTACATGCTACCAAGGAAGTTTGAGGCATACGAATAGCAACCTGCTTTTACTTTCAGGCAAAGTGAAGTTAGAGCTATGCAAAGATGAACTAAGATTAGCATGACTGACTAGAATCCACTTAGTAAAATGCTAATCACATTAATTATAGCTGTGCCCATTTCTGAATTAAGGATTACTAAATGCATTAATGACAATGTAAAAAAAGCCAAACCTTACTGTTTTATCTTGTAGTTGAGCCATCATCTGAGTATTCTTTTGGAAGGTCTAATCATAGAATGCTAGGGCTTGGAAGGGACCTCTGGAGATGATTAGTCCAACCTTGCCATGCAGAGCAGGATTAATCAGAGAAGGGTAGATGTGTGATTCAGAAGATGGGTTCTGAATATCTTCTGAGTCAGAGACACCTCTGGGCAGCCTGTCCCTATGCTCTGTTATGATGGTAAAAATATTTTTCCTTACGTTTCACCTGAGTTGCCTATGTTCCAGTTTATGCCTACTGCCCCCTTGTCTTATCGCTGGGCACCACCAAGAAGAGCCTAATACTTTAATCCGAACTTCACTCTAGCGGACAAAGGAGAACCCAGCAGCAGCTTAGAGTCAGAAAGATTGACTACTGCTGCTGAATGAGACAAGTCTTCTGTTTTGTGATTCTGAAACTATGCCACATCACTGAACATTTCACCACAGGATGGCCCAACAATCTGTAACAAAGTGTCCTGGTTGGCACTTACATGCACAAAGCTATTTAAATGATGACCCAGCTGCCATGTGCAGGGTGTTGCTATTTAAGCTGCTAACAGTGAACAGTTTGCACACAAGAATGGCACTTTGTAGGACATAAAAAATCCAAAACACTTTTAAATGCTCTAAATGGAGCCTGCAGTGTTAAAAACTGAGATGAGGGAAGAAATATTTCAGATTTGTAACACATATGTAAGAATACCACTTCAAAAAATGCTTTGGAACTCCTGGAAGGCCTCTATTCTACAACCACCATGATCAGAGAGACATATGTATTGTTTTCTGTGGAGACACTAAAAATACTGACACAACAAAGCAAGGGAAAAATGATAAACACCTGAAAGAAGTCTCTGGGATATGAAAATTTAAATGCTTCCCTTTATCGTACAGAAAAACAAGTTCAAATTTATCTACTAAGGCCACTCGGCAAAGCAACATCTGGTAACGTTTATTTTTTACTGTCAAGAAAAAGAACACAGAAATGGGTTCATAAAAATGACACTTGTGTAATTAAGGTAATATCCCTTCAACAGACCCCACTCTTGCTCCAGGCAGACAGTGGCATTACTGTTCTCCTAACACTCCATCCTCATTCAAGTCGACAGTTGTTACAAGTGTGGTGGCCACTGACAGGTTTCTCTTTGTGCCATGCAAGACTCATGTATCTGATGTTACCAGTGGAGAACTTCAAAATGTCATGAGCATATCACGTTCTTGTACACTAGTGTAGAACGGCCTCCCAAAGATGAAGGAATGTAGACCCGGTTTAATCTTCTCAGCCAAAGCCATTATTATGTTAAGATCGCCCTCTGCTGTTAAGTCGAGATCAATCTTCAAGTTACGAAGAGACTTAAAAGGTTTTTTCCCTTTTTGACTGCAAGAAAATAAAAACAGATGTTGTGAAAATGAAGAGATGAAATTTCTCAAAGTTTGTTTTCTATTATCTGTTCACTTACGTGTCATCCTCTATGTATTTTATTAAAGTTAAGGCTTTTCTGTGAAGAACTAGAAGAAACTGTGCGAGGAAAGTACTTCTGAGTGACAAGCCAGGCTTCAGATGAAATATCTGTTAAAAATTACATCAGAAAATTAAGTAGGTATGGAAACTCAATCATTTAAAGAATGTGGAATATAAACAGTGTACACATGTAATATATCCTTAATTAGAGTGGCATGCTAACAGCAGATTTGTAGATTATACTAATATTCTTTGTTCTCTAGCTGCTCAGATGGAATAAATTAAGTTGCTTCAATTCCATTTGGATAAAGGATTATTTGCCACTTTCAAATGGTCTGAAATTAATCCCAGTTAGGTAGATTCCTCAATACTGTAACTGTAAACACTGTTGCACAGCAACAGAAAAACATGTAATGTTTTTCATGTGTAAGAAGTTTCAGTATTAGAGTAATACTACAAATAACACAAGTATTTATGTCTGTAATTGTGCTAGCATGAAACAGAGACAAGAAATTATCTTTTGATGTTATCTGTTAGGTCAAAGTGCTGAACTTTATCGCTCTCTCTCTTTTTTTTTTTTTCCAGAAAAAGCAACAATTACCTGATCCAGGAAGGCTTTTACTAAGGTATCTCGATGCAGGATATCTTGAAAGACATTTCTATAGAAAAGAAAGCAAAGAAACCTCTGAGGTGAACTAATGCCACAAAATGACACTGGCTGCCCAACAACAGCTTTATTGTTTATAATCTGCAGAAACTCAAAGTAACTTCAAAATTGTAGTGAATTATAATTCTGCTGTTTTCACAGCCAATATATAATTTGTAAATCAAAAGTTTCAAGTAAATTAATTAAACTTAATTAAATTGGGCCCTGATAAATACACTTAGCTGTGCTGTACTCTCAACTAAAACAAGTAACAAAATTAATATAATCAGATGCATCACTGAAATTAATTTCCACAATATTTAATGTAACAAAATGACTGGCAGTGCTGGTAAATTTCTTGAAAACAAATGCAACTAATGGAGCTGAAAGTGCACCCCAAAATCAAAATTACACTTATTTATTTTATCACGCAGTTAGGCTTTGTACTTCTTTACTGTCTTGACCCAAATCCAGTAACTTGGAGAGATGTGAGAGAGTACATACAAATCCGGTGTGAAACTCTCATCTGTGTGGATAATACGATCTTGAGTCATTTCTTCATTTGAATTAGCTCTCCAAAACGCTGTCAGCTCAGATCTCATGTATCGTCGTTGGTTATAGATGTGCTCATGACAAGGGGGCATCTGCTTCACTGTATTGACATCTACATCTATATGTGTAGTAGGATATGGAGCATACATTACTTGACGGAAGGGCAACACAAAGCTTCCTGTTGCATCCTGTTTCAGTGAAAGAAATTATTCTTCTAGTTACTTTTTCAAAAAATGCAAAGGAAAATATGGAGCAAAACAAACCATCATGCATGTTTTAGATACTACTTGTTTAGACACAGAATCATAGAATGGTTTGGGTTGGAAGCAACCTTAAGGATCACCTAGTTCTAACAACCCTGCAATGAGCAGGGATGCCTCCCACTAGCCCAGGTTCCCTGAAACCTCATCCAACCTGGCCTTGATCAGTTTCAGGGAGGTGACATCCACAACTTCTTTGGGCAAAATAAAACAAGTTTTGGTTCAGAGAACTGGTGGTTGTAGCCCAGTAAAAACTCCTTCATAGTGGTTAATTCCCTTAATACGACAGTAGAACAGGCACTAAGGGTAATCTGTGTATCACGGTATTGTATCAACTGGCTCTTGAGCCTGTTAACTTTAGTGTATTGTAATTCTCTAGAGCAAGAAGTGTTACTTTTTACTCATCCTCACCCATTGCTACTGCCTTTTTAAAATACTTGGATAATGCAAGGACTGATGGACTGTTCATTTTTGTTTGGATACAACACAAAAACTGAATGCCTTCTGGGATTTTACCCTCAGGTAGGCTAATAAGCAATATTACCGTGCCTCAAAACATAAGAACAAGTGTGGACAATACTCAAGAAAGACAAAAGTCAGAGAGAAGAGTGACTTGTAATTTTAACATGCAAATAGGTACAAGGAAAGCTGTAGTGTCACAAAGGAACCAGGCGAAGATGAAATATTTCTTTGAACATGATAGCATGTGCATATCCCTGTGCACAGACATACATACACATTGGAGAATGTGTTTAAACTACAGAACAGAACTTTCCTCAGTGTACTTACCTTGAGTAAGCCCTGAACAAAAAGACCTGACTCGTATTTGAAAGATGACTCATTCCTACAGAGTCTGGAACACTTCCGCTCTGACGGTGTAAGAAACAGGCATAGTGTTCTCACAATCTGCATTAAAAAGAAAAGTTTTCAAAAACATGAAAATGTAAAGAATGAACTCGACTTTCCCAAATTATTGTCAAATCATAGAATCATCAAAGATTGGAAGGGACCTCGAAAGACCATCTAGTCCAATCCCCCTGACACAGCAGGACCACCTAGACCAAGTCACACAGGAACACATCCAGGTGGGTCTTAAACATCTCCAGAGAAGGAGACTCCACAACTGCCCTGGATAGCTGTTCCAGTGCTCTGTCACCCTTACTGTGAAGAAGTTGCTTCTCACATTTATGTCGAACCTCCTATGTTCCAGCTTAAACCCATTGCCCTTCATCCTATCACTAGATGACATCGAGAAGAGCCTGACTCCATCCTCCTAACACCCACCCTTCACATATTTATAGAGATTAATCAGGTCACCCCTCAGTCTCCTCTTCTCCAAGCTAAAGAGACCCAGCTCCGTCAGCCTCTCCTCATAAGGGAGGTGCTCCACTTCCTTCATCAACCTCGTAGCTGAAGAGAACATTCAACACTTTGAGGCAATGTTTGTTTTTCAGACAACTATATATAACAAATCACTTTCGCCTTCTGCTTCCTCTTCCTATTACATGAACATGAGTTACTGTGGTTAATCTTCCCAGTCTGCTAAGCCTCCTATTTTGTTTACTGTATATTGAAACAGCTAATCAGGTGCAGTCAATTTCCTAAATACATATCCATACTTATTTCCTCAGTGATTTGATCCTCAAACTCTCCATTAAAAGCAATAAAAGTGCTTCATTATCTGTTTTCAAACTCCTGTGCTGCAACAGTTACAATTAATCATCTCTGCATACAAAGACATATCCCACTCAACTGTCAGTCTTCACCTCTGGTGCTGTATCTGTGTCTGCAAGTGTTTGAGACGGCTCTATCCTTGCACCATGTTTTTATACAGTACCTGAAAGCATCTTCAGACAACGCTGTTTCTGATTAGTGCTTTCTGGCAATTCAGCAAGATTCAACATATGGGTTTTTTTTCACTTTAAGGAAAGCTAAAGTATGCTGTAAAGAAAGCAATTACTGCAGAACAGTTACACCGTGACACAAAGAGAACATTGCTGGGAAGAAAAATGTGCTCTGGATGTATCTTGAGACTTACACTCTTCTAGACTGGTTTTTCTCCTATAGTGCCTAGCTAATCAATACATTATTTTGCACACTTATACTCATTTAGACCATAACATCTTATAATTAAGTATTCTATAAATTACAAACTTTAAGCTTTTTATAATCACTTAAGCCTTTGGTTTTTCCTTGACTGTGCTAATAATACAGATTAACTTTGGTTAGCTCATTTCAGCTGAGAATTTTCTTTTGTCTAGTTACCTTCTTGCTCATGGTTATTCTTAGTTTGTGTATCAGCAGTTACTATTCACCAGAATTGCTTTACCATCACTGCCAACACACAAGAAACTATAAATTTTCCCATCTATCAATTTTCACAAAGCACCAATAATTACTTATTTCAAAACAGAGGATTATGTAAGGTGCCTTGATTTTTTTTTTGAAAGACTACATTCCACTGCAGCAAGGAGCCCTATATAGATATAGAACATTTACGTGTACAAAATGTATTAATAAAATAGAAATACATAACACATTAATAAATTGCATTATTTATTTAGAAATAAATAACACAATTAATATATAATACACTCAGCACTGCCACTGTCCTTAATTTTATTTGACATCGAAGCAATACATACAGATGCATTTGTACCTCTATCAAAAAGCGCATTGACTTTGAGAATTTAGTCTTTAAATGAAAGTTTCAGTTCTACAAAACAAACCAAAGTACAGTAATTCATACTTCACAGCTGACAAAAAAGCCCAATATGCAAAAATATTCTGTCAGAAAAATAAAGTTATCTGACGTACTGCTTCTCCACATGTCCCACTGTAGGACCTTTGTCATGGACTCCAGACATGGGGCTGTGCTTATTGCACAGCCCAGAGGCCTCAGTGTAAATTTAAAACCTGTAATTTTACATAACTACACAGAACCTTACTCTCATTGTAGTACTGTTAATAAAGTGCTGTGGTACCTAATACCTCAAGGCTCCTGAGCACACTTTAATGAAACTTCATTCCAAGATGAAGGGATATACTGAATGAGAGAGATTTATTAAAGGACTCAGTTGTGAACATAGAGAGGCAACTAATATTCTGAAAGAGAAAACATTTACTTTGTGATTTGTTTCTGAATATCCTAACTCAAAATTAATGTCAGTATTTTTACTGGAAGAGATGGAATAACACTCTAACTCAACATAAGTCAAAGAGACTTCTGAATAAAATACTGATACATTTCACGATGCTAAAAGGAAATTTGCTTTAAGAAATATTTCCATGGACAGTAAATGCAAGCTTACCTCTTCCAGGAATTGCATTCAATTTATTTGAAACTGGTGTTTTGGTATAACACAAAAAAATACATACAAAAAAGGGGTACTTCAAGATTCTAAGCAAAGAACTTGATTTTTCCTTCAAATACTGATCAAGCTTAAAAGCATGAAAAAACACTCCACTTGCAATGGAAAATTCTGAGAAAAAACAGTCAAGGTGATAGTTTCATATTGGATGAAATGAAATACTTAAGAACAAACTTATGAGAGAGTTAAAAAACAGTAACAGCATGGTAAAAAAATGCCTACCACAAAAATGTTACTATTTCCTTGTTCTGAAATGACAGCTTCCAAAAGCGACCATTTTCCCTCCCAGCAGACCACAACAAGGTATATATATTCTTTACCGTAAAGAGGTACAGATAATGCTGCTTACTGTAGCTTTTAGACCTGAAAGCTCCTCAGCTTCATCTCTACTGATGTGCTTCAGCAACTACCACACACTGAGTGTTTTGTTGTTACAGGACTCATTTTTAGTAGTTTATAGCTGTATTTTGCCTCTTTCTGGTTCTTCTGGAAAAGTGAGTCAAACCTAATGTTAGATCTGCCTGCTAAACTTTATGTTTATTTACTAATTAAATTTGAAACAGACTGAAGATGAAGTCAACACACACAGCTACAAAGAATAAAATGCTGGAATTGCTGTAATGGTTTAGTGTCCTAGTAAAACTGTCTGTTTCAACATTTGTGTGGGACTACAGACTCAACAGCTTTGAGGCTCCAGGAAACAGAAATGGTTCGTAATGCAGAAGTGGACTTACTCCCCAGTATAAGGCAAATTATGCAGATACTAATTTCTTAAGATATCCAAATGATACCCATTAACATAGCTGAACTGGACAAGCCAGTTCACACTTCTTCGATTTATAATTTGACATAGCAAAACTAATCTTAAAAGTTTGGAGACTCATTTAGTACCAGTATCAATAGAATTAATACATTAGTTTTCTACAGTGATCAGAATACCACTCAGAGTTTGTACTCTGTGATACTACCACTTTCATATACTTGAGAGAGACAGCAATTTTGAAGCCAAACAGAGAGCTGAAGTATGATAACCAGACAGCAGTATTCCCTCCCTGTTCAACTTCAAGTTTGTTCCAAGTAACAAATTAACACTTCTAACAATCAGCATTTAAGTTTGGTTTATTAGAAGGTACGTTACCTTATTAACTTTTTCTGCGCTGCTTCCTACGACTACAGAGCAACCACAGGTCTGCAGGTGTGAACTAATTGCACTGCAAATAAAAACAAACACAGGTTACCACCTTTAATCAGACCTCCCAATGAAACAAGTATCAGCCTCAAAAGAAGAATCAAGTGCTCCTAGTATAAACATAGGTCTATTGACTATAGGCCTATACCCGTAAGACCTTAAAGAGTTGTGTAAGTTACTGCTGAAATAAAAGTGTTTAACAGTATATTTTCATTTTGATGAATACAAAAGACTGCAACTCTGAACCCACAAACACCAGTTAAATGCACACAAAACCTGTTCACTGCTACTGTCTAACCGTATACAGAATCTGTGTCCAAAGCAACAGAAGACACTTTAATAATGAAGGATTATAATGTATCTTGACAGAAGACCTATTCCATGGTTGTCCTTATGCTCCAAGCTGCAAATCAGAAGCCACTTTTGGAAGGCTTGGCAGGTAAACTGCTCTTGGTAACTACATGGGTGAAAGCGTATCACAAGCTTGAGTGCCTCAGGATACACAGAAGCTTGCTTGAAGTTGAGTGATCTTGTCTTGTGAATTACCGGCAGCACAGATCTGACTTAGTTTAAGTTTGGAAGCTGCAGTAAATACACCTGGACTAACCTTTACAACCCTTAATTTGTCCTTAAGAAACTTCTGTTGAGGTTTCTTATCCTCCTGTTCCCCCTCCACTTTCTCAAACACCTGTCCCACAGCTTCAAATGGTCTAGATAACCTAGAAAATTTATGTATTTTCTTTCCCGTGGCATCGGTGAAAATACAGAGGTAAATTTGTTATCTTACTGAAGGATGCATTGTATGTGATTAATTGCTGCTACTAAACACCTCTAATCAATAAGGACTAAAATAGCTATACTTGGACTCTGAAATCCTACAAGTGGACTTTATAGTGCACCTGCTACTATTTATCTCATTAAATATCACAGAAGCATAGAATCACAGAATCATTAGGGATTGGAAGAGACCTAGAAAGATCATCTAGTCCAATCCCTCTGCCACAAATATATTCTAAGAGTAACATTTAAGGCCACTTGAAATAAATAAGGCCAAATACAAGGACCTGCAACTGTGAGGGGCAATCAGCAATACCAATTCAGCTTAGCGGATAATGTGACTGACAGGAGCCTTGTGGAGGACTTGTGAAGAATGCTAGGAGGCCTGCATGGCTGAACAATGTGCTCCTCGACACGCTGTCCCACAAAAAAAAACTCTACAAGGAGTGGAAGAGAGGACAGCTAGAGGACAGCCCAAACAGCTAGAGATCCGGTTAGGAAAGCCAAGGCAGAGTTTGAATTGAACCTAGCCAGGGAAGTCAAAGGGAACACCAAGAATTTCTACAGGTATATGAATGGTAAAAAGAAGACTAGGGCTCCCTCTTGTTGAAACTGATGGGGTTCAACAAGACCAAGGGTAAGGTCCTGCATCTGGGTCGAGGCAGTCCTAAGCACAAATACAGGCTGGGCAGCGACTGGCTGCAGAGTAGCCCTGAGGAGAGGGACTTGGGAGTGCTTGTGGATGAGAAGCTCAACATGAGCCAGTAGTGTGCATTTGCGGCTCAGAAGGCAAACCAGATCCTGGGCTGCACCAGAAGTTTGACCAGCAGGTCTAGGTGATCCTGCTGTGGCAGGGGGATTCGACTAGATGATCTTTCAAGGTCCCTTCCAATCCCTAATGTTTCTATGATTCTATGACTTCTCCCAAGTCACCAGCAATAGAATAAGAAGAAATGGTTTCAAGTTGTGCCAGGGGAGGGTTAGGTTGGCCATCAGGAAAAATTTCTTCCCAGATAGAGTGGTCAGGGGTTGCCACAGGCTGCACAGGGAGGAGGGGAGTCACTATCCCTGGAAGGGTTCAAAAAACAAACAGATGTGACCCTGGGGAACAGGGTTTAGTAGGCAGGGTGGGGTTGGGGTGATGGTTGGACCAGATGATCTTGGAGGTCTCTTCCAACATTTATGATTCTGCAGTTCTGATTTTCCAGGGAGCAGCCCCAGACCTGTGGCTTCGCTGTAGCAAACTACTTCATGAGAGACCAGAGGAGGTCGCAGGTCTTGACCATGATTATCAGCATCTCTCAGATTCACTCCACATTCGGCTGATAGGGAAAACTTGAGCTGATGGAGTTGTTCTGTGCCACATCTTTCCAACAAGTCCTTGAGTCTTCAGCAAGACAGAGCAA
Organism: Phoeniculus purpureus; assembly: GCA_028565055.1. Classification (NCBI taxonomy): domain Eukaryota; kingdom Metazoa; phylum Chordata; class Aves; order Bucerotiformes; family Phoeniculidae; genus Phoeniculus; species Phoeniculus purpureus. The sequence goes on from JAOXOE010000874.1 coordinate 37,098,283, forward strand.
GTGATGACTCTGTGAGGAACACAGTGACACCCAACAGAGGTGAAACAGTGGGATGCTACTCCCTGAATTATGCAACTTTCTTCACATTGAGGAAAGACAGAGAATTATTTATTCAGAAACTGCAGCACTCTCACACCTCCTTATGTTACTTTCACTCAGCAAATAATTAGCACATCCCAGCACTGACATAAATAATTTAGTGGAAGCTTCTCTGCTCAGAAGCCTCTGCTTGAGCTTTTGGTAGGGACATGTGGACTAGGTGAGCAGCAGCTCTCCCTGTTCACATTAACCCTTCCTGAAGAACCAGGAGAATCACAGAATAGAATTATAGAATCATTATAGCTGGAAAGGACTTCCAGGATCAGCAAGTTCAGCCCCATCCCAACAGCTCCCTAACCCCTACACCATGGCCTCAAGTGCTCTAGCTACTTGTTTTTAAACACCTCTAGGGATGGGGACTCCACCACCTCACCTCTTCTCTGAGCAACCTGTTCCAGTGCCCAACCACTCTCTCAGGAAAGAACTTCTGCCAAAGATCAGGTCTAAACCTCCCCTGACACAACTTGAGGACATTTAACCTCATCCTATCATCAGTAATTTGGGAGAAGAGACCAGCACCAGCCTCACTACAACCTCCTTGTAGGTAGTTGTAGAGAGCAAGGTCTCCTCTCAACTTCCCCTTCTCTGGACTACATAACCCCAGTTCCCTCAGCCATTCTCCATAGGTTCTGTTCTCCAGCCCTCTCCCCAGCCTTGTTGCCCTTCTCTGGCCCCCTCCAGCCCCTCAATGTCCGTCTGATACTGTGGCACCCACAACCAGGCCCAGTACTCAAGGTGCATTCTCACAAGTGCAGAGTACAGGAGCAAGTGCCAAGTACAGGGTCATTCATTCCTCCATTCCCTGTGGACCTTGTCCCATCATCACCTCCCAGATCCTGAACTGGTTTGTTCAGCTAGTCCCACTAGCAAGGTTTCTGGTTTCTCCCACTGGAGCAAGTTACACCTAAATCACCCCAAGGCCAGTGTAGAAGATCCCTCTGGTGCTGGTTCTTCAGGTTAGGCAGAGGTAGTCTCCAAAATGGAGCCAGGATGGGAAACAGAGTCAGGAACAGTGTCAGCCCACTGTTACCTGAGGCCACTCCTGACCTGAATGGAGAAAGAAAAAACACCAACCCACACCAAAATCAAGTTATCACTTCAGATACTTAGCAAGTTAACTCAATTCACCATGATCTACATACCAGAGCACACTGGAGATGTGGAAATACTTCTGTCTGTGGGAGCCAGGTCGCTCAGTGAAAACCTAGCTTAAAAATCCACACACATTCTTATGGAGCCTCCATCGGTCTTCGAGTGCACAGCGGCCAGTCTAGAGAAGCAGGGAGATGGTTTTAACCTTGACATTGATTAGGTGGGGACCAATGATTCTGGTCTCTTACAAAGTAGCAGACAGTGAACTGATGAGGCTTGATGAGTATCGCAGTACAGACACCGTAATCACAGCCTGGAAACAGTCATTTAAACAGAAAAGAATGGATTGCATGCGGAAGGTTCACTGCCAGCAGCCTAGAGGCAGCACCTCCACGGCTACTACACAGAAGTAAAACACACATCAGGCAGCACAGTGGGCTTTAAATATTTCAAAAATGCATCAGCTAAAGAGCAGCTACTAGAAAATGCTGATCTGGGCACAAAAAGTCATACAATTAAATATATAAATTGAAAATAGTTTCCTAAGGAAGATGCTTCTGCCTATCTATGCATTTATCTATCTATCTATCTATCTATCTATCTATCATCTATCTATCGATCTATCCATCCATCCATCTATCCATCTATCTACCCATCTATCTATTAATCTGCCTATCTATCTATCTATCATCTATCTATCTATTACCTGTCTATTTTGCTGTCTACAGCTACCTGACAGAAGGTGCTGATCTCTTCTCACAAGGGACACATGACAGGACAAAAGGAAATGGCTTCAAGCTGCACTGGGGAAGTTGAGGTTGGTCATGAGGAGAAACTTCCTCCTGGAAAGGGTCCTCAGGCCTTTGAACAGGATGCCCAGGGAGGAGGTTGAATCACCATCCCTGGCCATATTTCACAGTCATGGAGATCTGGAGCTCAGAGACAGGGTTTAGCGGTGGGTTGGGACAGTTGGGGTCATGGTTAGACTCTATGAGCTTGGAGGTCTTTTCCAACCTGAGTTATTCTGTGATTCCATGATTTGATGTATTTCCTATTTCAGATGAAGCACATAGATGCTCACTAAAGATGCCTACTCTGGCTTTCAACCACCAGCAAAGGGAGCCTCCTCTTTCCAGCCGACATCTGAGCATGCTGTCACTAGGTAAAACCTCCTTTAGATGCATATTTTATGCAAATAAAATAAAGCCTTTGCTTTAGGGAGCAGCAGGCCAGGAGCTGGCAGATACAGCAGACAGCATGCAAATCCTTCCCCAGAAAAGATGGGTTTTAAGGTGCCACTGTGTTTAAAACTGTACAACCTCTGTCAAATGCTGCAGAGCTACAGTACAGTGGCTGCTACAAACAGCATTAACAAAGCATGTGTTTTGCAAGACCTTCTTGGAAACACCTATTCCCTCAGCTGTGTTACTCAAAAGCTGTAAGAAACAGCCATTAGCCCTCCTGATGCTTTGGAAAGCAGAGGAAACTGATCTCAGATTAGATCAAATTAACCAGAGTTTGGTTTGTTGGCTGGATTTGCTGGCAATGGGCTTGAGCACCGAGGTCAAAATAATCTTGAAGAGATTAAACAGCACCAGTGATCACATTTTGAAAACCCAATTGATCTTCCTGGAAAGGGCCTTCAGCCCTTGGAACAAGCTGCACAAGGAGGCGGTTGAATCACCATCCTTGGCCATGTTTCACAGTCGTGGAGATCTGGAGCTCAGGGACAGCATTTAGCAGTGGCCTTGGAACAGTTGAGTTCATGATTGGACTCGATGATCTTGAAGGACTTTTCTAACCTAAACGGTTTTATGATTCTAAGGCCAACTGTACTGTACAGGGAGGTACCACTAGAGGTAGAGCTGCCCTTACCTGAGAGGTGACCTCATTAATGTTTATAAATATGTGAAGGAAGATGGAGCCAGGCTCTGCTCAGCATCATCTAATAACAGGAAAAGGGGCATTGGGTGTGAGCTGGAAAATAGGAGGTTCCACATCAGTGTGAGGAGTAACTACTTCCCAGTGAGGGTGACAGAGCACTGGAAGGGGCTGCCCAGGGTGGTTGTGGAATTTCCTTCTCTGGAGACATTTAAAACCCGCCTGAACATGTTCCTGTGCAATTGGATCTAGGGGATCCTCCTGTGGCAGGGTAAATGGACTAGATGATCTTTTGAGATCCCAATCCCTAATGTTCATTGATTCTGTGAAACGTTGTGTCCCAAACGAAATCAAAGAGGCTTTGTGTGCCACCCCCCTCTGAAATTGGTGGTTATAAGGAACAGACATCTTTAAAATAACTTTCTCTCTTCTGTTCAGCGCTACCACGCTTACCAGCTCAGTGTTTGAATGCTGCCTTCTCAGGGTTTAATCACCATGACTAACACGTGTCCCATATTTTTCTTTTTGCTCATCCTCTCCCTTGGGAAAGACAGTGCCATGGAGACTAGTTTTATTATGAACACACACATCCATGAGTCCATCAGAGGACGAAAGGAAGGTGCCTCACTCCTGGGGCAGGGAGTGCTGGCTGGGGAGTGGGCTGGCAAACAAGACCTATGGAGAGCGACTGAAGGAACTGGGGTTATTCAGTCTAGAGAAGAGAAGGCTGAGAGGAGTCTTTATTGCTCTCTACAGCTACCTACAAGGAGGTTGTAGTGAGGCTGGTGCTGGTCTCTTCTCCCAAATTTCTGATGATAGGGTGAGGGGAAATACCTTCAGGTTGCATCAGGGGAGGTTTAGATTGCATCTTAGGAAGAAGTTCTTTCCTGAGAGAGTGGTTGGGTGTAGAGATATATCTCATAGAGAATGGACAGGTGAGCAATCCCAGCTACGTGAACTTGGCCGGAGCCTGAGCTAAGGGCTTTGAAGCCTGCTCAGAGGGTTACTCAAGGTCAGCGATGTGCAGGTCTACAAGGGAGCTGGCACGTAGTAGAAAAAATAACAGTACGTAAAACAAAAACTATCACACAATCAGCACGTGGATAGATGTACTTAACCAATGGCAGTAGCTTTTAAGGTGCATGGATAAATGTGTTGTACCAATCAGCAATGCACTCGTGTCCCATGGACAGCCCCGAGTGTATATAAAAGGGCTGATCTGACACTTAATAAATGGCAATGCTTTGATTACATTAATATGCGTGTTGTCCACTGAGCTCCAGCAGCTGGGCACTGGAACAGGCTGCTCAGAGAGGAGGTGGAGTCCCCATTCCTGGAGGTGTTCAAAAACAGAGTAGCTAGAGCCCTTGAGGCCATGGTCTAGGGGTTAGGGAGCTGTTGGGATAAGGGCTGGACTTGATGATTCTATGATTCTATAAGGTGTGTGCTGTGGGATGAGGGGAATGGGGCTAGAAGAGCTCCCAGAAGGTGCTTGCCAGACATTCCTCAGGTTGTGCTGGGAAGGTGCCAGCTCTCAGTGTCGTGTCATCTCTAGTGGCATAAATGACCAGCTCCTGGTACCCAGTGGGACCGAGTGGTTACGGGAATGTTGGAGTTTCCTACGTGAGTTTTAGATGCAGTTGCTATATAACAGTGTCTATTAACACAAAGAGCTTGACCAGTAATCATAGGATCACTTAGGTAGGAAATAGAATCACTGCTAAACCCTGTCCCTAAGCTACACATCTGCATGGCTTTTGATGCACCAGGATCTCTTCAGAGAGTTTAAAAGTTTCCTTTATCTTATAGGTTTTATGTTAAGTTAAAGAATCTCTGCTGTGCTTAAGTGACCTGCAGCAGCAGAAGAAGGAGCTATTACAACCATAGAATCATTTAGGTTGGAAAAAGCTTTTAAGATCACTGAGTCCAACCAAGATCATCAACTATTTCCTTTGTACAGGAAGAAACTGTGGTGCTAATTAAATTCAAGCAAGTAGAGGCAGGAGGACGGAATTTCTTTGTCTGTTTCTGGCAGCGAGAGAAACAGATTTACAGGGAGGTTTTTTGGATCTTGGCCTCTATGAAAAGAGCAAATCCACAGCCATTCAGGAAATGTGCTAATGCAGAAGCGGTGCTGCAGAAGGAAAGATCCGCTCCTGGAGATTTTCATAGCTCAGCCTGGATGCCCTTTAGTTAACCATGTCCTGTGGCTGAGGACATAAGTCTTCTTGCCCAGGTTTCTGGAGGTGTCTGCTCTCCGTGAAGAGGTAGTTGGGGGCTTTTTTAGAACTTGGATGGAAAATTCAACAGTGGAAAAAAACCACTGATCCAGAGAGCTCGGCAGGAGGAGTCAGGCAGCATCACAGCAAAAGTGACAGCAAACAAGGGTTCAGTCCATTTCCAGGCAGCTAACTGACTTTCAGCCTCTTTTCAGCCTCAATACCTATTGGAACGTTGGTGCTGTTTTCCCTGTTCAGACCCTACCTGAGCCCTGACAGTGCTCACACAGCCGTTCTCTTCCTGGGATTACATGGCACTTTGCTGCTTGCTGTGTTGCCAGCTGGGAAACTGAGGCACTTCAGAGTTAAATGCTGTACTTAATGAGGGGCAGCAGGGCTTGGAAAACATCCCATTCCTAGGTTGTGTTGAGTTCACAAGACTTCCTGTGCTCTCGGAGCAGATCAATGGTGAGGGTTACTCAGAGCTTCCAGACTCTATGTGTTTTTCCATGAAACAAGGAGGAACCATCAGGCCAGAGACAGAGATCCCACAGGAGGAGAGCTTCCTTCTGGGGCTAAGAAGCAGGTCACAGTGTTGTCAGCATTTTAGCTGACAAGTGTCTTAAGAAAGCCACTGAGCTGTGGGGTTTGCTGCCCAGAGCTTCACCAGGGAGTGCTGACAAAGTACGGTGGCCATGGCCGTGACCTCCAGCCTCTGTAAGGGGACTATAGCCCTGGGCTGGATTGCTTGGGGTTGCATTGTCCTGCTCAAGGCAAAACTGCCCAAGCAGAGCCCAACTCTGGTTGCTGCTGGCCACTTTCCATAAGGAGAGCAGCTCTGGCTGCAGGGATCATGGCCATGGGCTTTCTGCTGCTGCTTGCTCATAGCTCAGAGCAGGACCTGCTTCCCTGCAGGTCCCTCAGAGCAGGACCAGCACCAAGCTGCTGCATTGCATGGTCAACACTTGAGAGAGAGCAAAGCAGGACAAGTAGACTAGCAGGAGGGGGATTATGCAGGGATCTGCCTGTGCTTCTGATCCCGGATTTTCCCAAGAAGCATCCCAAATGCCCCATTTCAGGTTGATTTCCAGACTGGGAGTATGGATTGTGCCTGTGCCTTAACTGCTATCATTTGATTCATAGATCCACAGAAGAGGAGCTGGAAGGGTCCTTAAGGATCATCTAGTCCAACCTATGAAGATAAAAATAGAGTTTAAATTAGACTGAATATATTTTATTTAGAATTGTATAAATTATATAGAAAAAATAGATTAAATTGGATTACAAGAGGCTGAGAGAGTTAGGGATGTTCAGCCTGAAGTGGAGAAGGCTCCAAGGGGACCTTATAGTGACCTTCCAGTCCCTGAAAGGGGTTGTCAAAAGGCTAGGGAAGGGCAAGAAACAATAGGACGAGGGGTCATGGTTTGAAGCTGGAAAAGGACAGATTGAGGCTGGACAGGAGGAAAAAGGTCTTTAATCTAAGGGTGGGAGATTCCTGGAACAGGCTGCCTAAAGAGGTGGTGGAGGCCCCATCCCTGGAGCCATTCAAGGTCAGGCTGCCCGGGGCTCTGGGCAATCTGGTCTGGTGAGTGATGGCCCTGCTTATTGCAGAGGAATTAGGCTAGATCCTTTGGAGGTACCTTCCAACTCTGTCCAGCTGGGTCTTCAGACTGTCCGATGTAGGGCAATCAACCCCTTCCCTTGGGAGATGGTTCCACTGTTTAATTGCTCTAATGATGAAGAATTCTCTTCTGGACTTCAGTAAGAATCTCCTCAGGAGTAGCTTAGACTCATCACCCTTTGTCTTTTCCACATATAGGATATATAGAGGATGTATCTATGGCTATAGTTAGTTCAATCCAGCATCTTTGAGGATTTCCTGAGGGCTGCAGGTGGCACAATGACATTAATAGGGTTTTTAATGCAAATTAGGAGTGTTCTCAATAGGGAAGGAGGAGGATGGATCCTTATGAAAATGTGGTGCTTGTGGGCACAGGCTGGTGGCAATTCCAGTCTCAAAGGTGGGGTTGGTCTCCTGCCACCACCCAGCACAATTAAAGGGCAGCTTGGCAAGAAGCAAGGACATTGTGTGGAGTTGTTTTTACAGCAGGCAGGGTGCTGTGAGGTGGGGAAATGAACTCCAGTAGCACCTCAATCCATTTACTTATGCTTCCTGCACCAAGGGTGGTTTTTAACATGCCAGTTGTGTTGAATCATAGAATCACAGATTGGGTTGGGCTGGAAGGGACCTCAGAGCTCATCCAGTCCCAACCCCCTGCCATGGGCAGCAACACTTCTCACCAGACCAGGTTGCCCATAGCCCCATCCAACCTGGCCTTGAACACTTCAAGGGATGGCACAGCCACAGCCTTCCTAGACAACCTGTTCCAGGGCCTCAGCATACTAACAGGGAGGAATTTCTGCCTCTTATCTCATCTAAATCTCTCATCTTTCAGCTTGAACCCATCCCCCCTGCCCTGTCACCAGAGTCCCTCATCTAAAGTCCCTCTCCAGCTTTCTTGCAGTCCGTTCAGGTATTGGAAGCTGCTATAAGGTCCCCTCAGAGCCTTCTCTTCTCCAGGCTGAACAAACCCAGTACCCATAGCCTGAGCCCATAGCAGAGCGACTACAGCCCTCTGATCATCCATGTGGCCTCCTCTGGATCCACTGTAACAGCTCCATGTCCTTTTTGTATTGGAGACTCCAGAACTGGAGGCAGCACTGCAGGTGAGGTCTCAGAGGAGCAGTCTAATGTCACATTTAGCTCTGAGGATGGCACCAAGTTGTTGGTCTGGGCCTGCTTGACTGCACCCAGAAGCTGTGGCTATATTCTTTTGCGATGGTAACCAGTATAGCAAAGCAACTGGGATGGGGCTTTACTGTGATGCTGCTGGAAGAGTACCCAGCACCTGCAGAGCACTCAGTCTCCTCAATCCCATCCTTCCTCAGCTCACCAGCACCTGGTATGGAAAAGGAAGATTCACGTAGAGACTGTTGTCTGCTCAAGACTGCGAAACTGCTCCAGTGTCGACTGTCTGGGCACTTGATTCCTCTAGACAGAAACAGTGGCAGATCTGTTCTCAAAAATCCGGTGCTATTCTAGGCAAGGAGGAACATTTGCTGGAGCACTGTCAGAGCATCAACTGAGCCGTTCACACAGACTCAAGAAGGTTTCAAAGTCAGGGCACAACTTGAATTATGAAAGACAAAGCTTTCTAAATAATCCTGATACAGTGATGATGGAGGAGCTCAGCCACTGAAACCACATTCTCCTTCAGCATCAACCCCAGGAGCCTGCCTTCTGCCTTGAAGGATAAGCAGGGCGGACAGGTCACAGGTGTAGAGCAGCACTCATTATTCTATCTAATTTCACTCAATTTGTTAATGATTGATTTATTTTTTTCCCCGAGACCTTTCAAATGTCACCTTTGTAATTCCTCAGAGAAGTTTTGAACATTCAAATTATAGAGGAAAAGAGGCAGGCATGGAGTATGGAGCTTAGGGACAGGGTTTAGCTTTGGGACAGCTGGGTTAACGTTTGGACTCACTGAGCTTAAAGATCTTTTCCAACCTAAATGTTTCTATGATTCTACGGCTCTGTGACTCTGTTACAGAATCCTACTTCTACCTCTCCTTGCAGGATCCCATAACACTGGCCAATTACACTGTTTGAGCTCTGCAAGCTCAAACTGGTATTTTGTAATTCCTTCACAGAATTAGTTTTCTCATTATTCCCTGGTCTCAGCCCCTGATTCTCCATCCCACATGTACCCAAAGCACACCAAGGGTTTAGCAGGGAAGAGAATAGAGGATCAGACCGTGGCAGTTTGCAAGGGATAAAGAAATCAGCTCCCGCTGGGTCCCCAGCTGGCAGGTTTTACAGCAGCTCTGCAGCGCTCACAGAAAATCAATGGCTGTAGCAGAGCTCAGGAGCAGAACCCTCTCCTCGCTTCCGCCGAGGCGCAGTGCAAGCGTAGGACACAGCCACTGGAGCGTGAAGGGTGGCACTGCAGGGTGCTTTTGAGATTTGCACCCAGACTTCTCAGCAAAGGTGTCACACTCCGGTTTACATCAGCTTTGAAAAGAAAACAGACCATACAAGCTTTGCTGAGTGTCCAGACTAAAAAACCCTACACGATCCCATGCTGTGGTGCAGCTGAAACCTGCAGCTTAATGGGCTGGATGTGCTAAGGAGGAGAAGCAGAAGGATCAGTCCTGGAGGACTGATTCTGCCTTCAGAGTGTGTGCAGACAGCTGATGGAGCGAAGCCTAGCAGTTACCTTAGCACAACCGTTCTTCCTCCCTGATACCATCCTCCACCCATGGTGCAGGCAATTCTCATGTGCTGGCAAAAGATCACACTGTTGATCTGCTGGAGGGTAGGGAGGGTCTGCAGACGGATCTAGACAGGCTGGACCCATGGGTCAAGGCCAGTGGTCTGAGGCTCGGCAAGGTCAAGTAGCGGGTCTGGCCCTTGAGTCACAACAACCTCCTGCAATGATCCAGGCTGGGGGCAGAGTGGCTGGAAACTGCCTGGGGAAAAGGATCTAGATCAGTTGGTCAAGAGGAAAAGGCCTCAAGTTGCCCCAGGAGAGGTTGAGGTTGGCCCTGAGGAACAATATATTCCCCACGAGGGGTCCCCAGGCCTGGCCCAGGCTGCCCAGGGCAGTGGGGGAGTCCCCATCCATGGAGGGGTTGCAAAGCTGTGGAGATGTGGTGTGAAGGACAGGGGTTAGCATGGACCAGGCAGTGCTGGGGGAACAGCTGGACTCGAAGATCTTACAGGTCTTTTCCAACCTGAAGGATTCTGTGGTTCTATTCTATAACACAAACTGTTTCTCTGTGGTTGAGCCTTTACCACAATAAATATTTGGTGCCTTGAGGATGGCAGCAATATGTTGGGGATATAGTTTCCCTTTTTTTAGTAGTAAAATGGATGATGAATTTTAACTCCCACTGCAAAAAAATCCCAAATAAATAAAGGTTTCAAACCATTCCTTGCAGTCAAGGAGAGAAAATGCTTTCAAGAGCCATGTAGGTTCTAAATGTCTCAAATAGCAGCAAAGAGGAATCATGTTCTTGCAATCAGCTTTTCCAAGCGAGGGTTTTCATGCAACACCCACTCATCCTGATCCTGTTACAGCACCATGGTTGCAAAGCAGGAGAAACAGGGCAGAATTACAGAGGGAATTACCATTCGAAACAAGAATGCTTTGATTTTTGTTAGCACTTTCTGGAAAAGTCAATACATGACCAGCTTCCTGCTGCAAGCAGAAGGGATTTCTTAACTATTAAGATGTGACAGAGGCTCTGTGCACTGAGAATATCAAACCCATAAATTAGCAGCATATAAAAAATAACACATCGAGCTATCACAGGAGCTTTCAAGACAGAAGAGTGCTTCATCCCAACAGGGTTAACATCTGGGGAAGCATTCAGTGTACAGAACCCACAAATTAACTAGCAGCCCACGTTAAATTTATTGTCTTGAATCAATTGAGAGTAATGTGGAGGATTCCACAAGAGATATTATCCTGGCTGGCTTTATGCCACTCCCTGGAAAATATGCACAGTGGAGGTGAACTTGAACTGCACGGATTTGTCTTGGAAATACTCACCATACGCTCTCAGAAAAGCCAGAGCCAGCCCCATCTATACAATGGATTGTTTATTGTGCAGCTGTTTTCTTTAGGCTTCACTTCCAGTCCTTAGTACAACATGAGATCTGCAAACATTTGAGTTGTATACGAGATGCTCAATGAGTTTATTCTGATGTTTTTAGGAAGGAGGTTTTGACAACCCCGATGTTTGTTTACACATTGCCAGCTTTGCTTTATGCAATGACAATCATGCTCTGGTCCCTCTGCAGCTTCAGATACTCTCTCCATCCTGAAACAATTTCTGCTATCTTGACTATTGTGGAAAAGGCAGACACCATCCCAGAAGGGACCTCAGCTCAGTTATCATTAATAAACCCGTCTCTCCAGTTAATAACATCTCATGTGGTCTGAAGGATTAGGTGAGAGTTAGAACTGTACAGAATCAGAGAATCACGGACCCGTTAAGGTTGGAAAGGACCTCTAAGATCATCAAGTGACCTCTAAGATCATCAAGTCCAACCTGTTGTGTGAAAAGCGTGTTTGGGCGGGGGGGGGAAATTAGGTAAAATTCCTTAAGGCTACACCCCCTTGTATTCCAGCCAAGTCTTCACAGATGGAGAGGCTAGGAGCAGCTGAGTTTAGACCTTAATGTGAATGTCAATTGACAATGAGGATAAAAATCCAAACTGGATTACAAAATAGTATTATGTATTGCTCACAAGCAACATTATACAGATTCTTTGGGTTGCCGGGGTAGGATTAGTTTGCAGAAAGAGTGTGTGTCCGTAAGGGATACAGAACAGACACTAGACATAAAAGCACTACAGTTACAAAGAGGTTAAAGGATACGAATAGGTAAGTGAACCTAGAAGCAGTACAGACCAGAGGCAGAGTTCCTACCCAGGGAGGTAGATCAGAAAGGAGAGGGAGAAGCCAGTCGATGCCCAGTTCAGTCTTTGGTGCCAGGTTGGAGGGTACACAACCTGTTACCCTTTGCTTCTCTCTCCCTTGCTTCTTCCCTTCTTTCATTCTGTAACTGACTGATTTTTATATTTTTGTGTGTATGTATGTGAAACATGAGTCTGTAGTCAAAACAATAGGTGTAGTACAAGCACAAGCACTTTCTGATGGGCCATTGGCTTATCTGGGGCTCCAAGCCGTTCCAGAGACAGATTTCCTGGGGAGTCCTCTGCCTCCTGAGGCAATCTTACCTTTAGACAATGGATGTGTTAGCTCTGGCTGAAGACATCAGGTCTTGCGGGGATTCGTAGTGGACTCCCACACAGACCAATGTGATCAAAGTAGAAGACATTTTATTACCAACAGCTGCACAACATGGACCCCCTTGCTCAGCTCCAATAGGTCTGTTAAACACACAAACAATTCGTGGTGCAGTCTCACTGGTTATCATGCATCGTCCACACACCGCTCATGCGTCTTGTCGTCGCTGTCTCGTGCTACTTCTGCACGTGCCTCAGTGATCCCAACCTGGATCTGAGCACCTTTTTTCACAACTACTTCCTTATCCATAAACCTCAAACTTTATCTACAAACCGCAAACTCATGAGCACCTATACTTATGCTAACCACAGTTCCAAAAACGACTCCACAATGTCTCATCGTGACTGTGGTCTCCTCATGATTGCGCACTTCTTATCATGAATGTACCTCAAGGCCAACCTTCAACCCAACATCTCCATGACCACCATTTGCTGGCCTTGAAACTGAAAGGGGAGATGTCAATTGGATATTAAGAAGTTTTTCACCATGAGGGTGCTGAGGCTCTGGAACAGGGTGTCCAAGGAGGTTGTGGCTGCTCCACCCCTGCAAGTGTTCGAGACCAGGTTGGTTGGGGCTCCAGGCAACCTAGTCTGATGTCACTGCCCATGGTAGGGGGTTGGCACTGGATGAACACTGAAGTCCCTTCCAACCTAAACCATTCTGTGATTCTATGATCCTATGATTTTCTAGCCATTGAAACAGTTGGGAAGCTGTTTCTGGTTTAGATGCAGGTTAGGAAGCTCTGATTTTCTAAAGCTGCAAGTAGAGTAAGAAATTATTCATTGTTCAAAATGGGTATAGAAGAGCTTGAAGTGATCTCATCAGATAGAGCTCATCCCCTGAGGAATGGTTGGCAATGAGATGATGCTAACGTCCTGAGAATTTCAAGTCCTTGATTTGGGAAACTGAAGGAAAAAAGATGGAAGAAGGATGAATCCAACCTAGAAGGAGATACCTCAAAGAGCTGGAAAAATGTTTCTGTCATCTTATTTCACAGAATCACAGAACATTAGGGATTGGAAGGGACCTTGAACGATCATCCAGTCCAATCCCTCCGTCACAACAGGATGCACTAGATCCAGTCTCACAGGAACATGGCCAAACGGGTTTTAAACCTCACTGGGAAGATGTTCCTTCTCATATTGATGTGGAAGTTAGTCTTTATGATTTGACCTGGGATGTCAGAATGATTCAGTATGTCAGTATCACCTCTGAAGCAGATTAATCGGTTTCATTTCATGGCAGCAATATTGTTCTCAGTTATAGAGCAGGTTCTGTAGCAACAAGCACTGCGTCAGCCTCCAGCAAATCTGTTCCGCAACCTTGGGAGCTCATAAACTAGGCTATGATAGTTTTCAGCTGGCTGGTGAGGTAACAAGTGAGCAAGATACCATGTCCTAATTAAAGGAGTTGGCTTCCTTTCCACTTGGCTACTGTAGTAAAGGGAGTCACTTGGAAGGCTGCTTGTTCCCCTATCTCACGTCGGAATAATGTTTATTAACCATCGCTGAGTTCTCAGTGCATTTCTCTCCCATGAGACACCAGGGAGGATCTTTCTCTTCCCCTTTAACTATGTGGTCTGCAGCCTGAATGACTCAGGGTAAGCTGGGCCATTTCTTCTCCTTTCATTTACTATACTCTGGGCTGGTCTGCAGAACACACTTACCTTCCCCACTAAACCAGTGGGTACTTTTGCCTAAGATCATAGAATCAGAGAAGTACTGGGTTGGAAGGGACCTCCAAAGGGTCTAGTCCAACCTCCCTGCAAACAAGCAGGGCCAGAACTCACCAGACCACATTGCCCATAGCCCCATCCAGCCTGACCTTGAATGGCTCTAGGGGTGGGGCCTCCACCATCTCCCTAGACAAACAGATCCCCAAGAGCTATTTCACTTTTATGATCTCTTGTGAAAAAGCAGTTGGGAAATGTGGAAATGGAGTTCAAAGAGTCTTTGAGAGGGACAAGCAAACTTATTTGGAAGACAGAACTGTCCTGTACAGATATATTTCCAGGACAAAGTCTCTGGGGTATTTCCAACACCATTTGTCATTTTTCTAGGGTGTTCTCCCAGGGAAGGCCTAGGGTGGATACTAGGAAAACATTCTTCCCTAAAGAGTTCCCCAGGCCTGGCCCAGGCTGCCCAGGTGGAGTCCCCATGTCTGGAGGGGTTGCAAAGCCATGGAGATGTGGGATGAGGGATGGGGATTAGTAGGGACCTGAGAGCGCTGTGGGAGCAGTTGGACTGAATGATCTTAAAGATCTTTTCCAACCCAAGTGATTATATGATTTTCTAATAGATCCTTTTCAGGATTTATCTTCCTGTTGTTCTCATTTCATGCATCCAGGTAAAGAAGTGGCAGGGGAAAGCGTATACAAGTAATTTTTTTCTATTAACTTTTTTTACTTCTCTTGTACAAGAATCTTGATGTCTTATAAGTTGTGGCAGAAATACTTGAGCAGTGTCTGACTGCTCTCTGGAACTAAAATGGTAACTGTGAACAGAGCAGATTTATAATTACAAACTCTAAGCTAAGCTTTATCCAAAATTCATAGAAGCCGGTGATTTACTCAGTGAAGACGCAGCCACAATAGATGAGCACTGGAAGTGAACAAGCCTAGCACATGTTTCCAGTTTGAGAGAGAATCATAGAATGTCCTAGGCTGGAAGAGACCTCTAGAGGTCATCTAGTCCAACCTCCCTACATAGGGACAACTTACCTAGGTCAGGCTGCTCAGACCCTCATCAAGCCTGACCTTAAATGACTCCAGGGATGGGGCCCCCACCACCTCCCAGGGCAGCCCATTCCAGCCATCAACCACCATCACATTGAAGAACTTCTTTCTGATATCCAGCCTAAATGTCTCCCAGCTTAAATCCATTGCTCCTTGTCCTATCTGTACAAACTCTCTTGAAAAGACCTTCCCCTGCCTTCATGTCGGCCCCCCTCAGGTACTGAAAGGTTAAAAGTAGGTCCCCTCAGAGCCTTCTTTTCTCCAGGCTGAACAGTCCCCACTCTCTCAGCCTATTCTCATATGAGATGCTCCATTCAAATAATTGGAATTTTCTCATTGAGGGATGTAGAATTTACAGATAATCCAAGGAATCTTTAATGTAAATACCCTGAAAAGGAAAATTGCTTTAGTAAAAACACAAGGTGGCTTGATCTGATGAAATAATCCATTATTTTGCTAATATTGAGACCTCAGACTGCAGCTGGACTCATCTGGGGTATTTTCAGAGTTGTTTATCTTGAGTGCTTTAAAAAAAAGCTCATTTCTTCCTGGAGGGAACACAGGCAATTAATGAGACTATCATTTTCTCATGCTATTGGTGCAAACTCTGTTTTCCAAAATACTTTCACATTGACCTACTTTGCTTTTTTCTGTAGGAAAGGACAGAAGTAATTGGGATGACTGGCAAGTACTAAACTTAGTTGACGATAAGAGCACAGGAAATCCTGAAAAGAAAGATGCTCCTTGCACTAGAATGATGAGGTGGAACCGGTGCGCTGGTGGAACTATGCTAGGAGAGAGTGTTCTCAGTGATACCTAGGGTCCTGCGTTTTGGTTACAAATACCCCTTGAAACGCTACGGGCTTGGGGCAGTGTGGCTCAAAAGCAGTCTGGCAGAGAGGGACCTGGGGCTTCTAAGTTACAGGCAGCTGAAAATGAGCCAGCAGGGTGCCCAGGTGGCCAAGAAGGCCAATGGCATCCTGGCCTGGATTAGAAACTGTGTGTCCAGCAGGAGCAGGGAGATGACTGTCCCCCTGTACTCAAGCACTGGCGAGGCTGCACCTTGAGTACTGGGTCCAGTTTTGGGCACCTCAGTACAAGGGAGACATCAAGGTGCTGGAGTGAGTGCAGAAGAGGGCAACGAATCCGGGAAGCGCCTGGAGAATAAATCTGATGAGGAGACATGGAGAGAGTTGGGGCTGTTTAGACTGAGGAAGAAGAGATGAACAGGAGACCTCATCATTCTCTACAACTATGTTGAAGGACATTGTAGAGATGTTGGTGCTGGTCTCTTCTCACAGGTCATTAGTGAGAGAACCAGAGGGAAGGGCTTCAAGCTTCAACAGGGGAGAGTTAGATTGGACATCAGGAAGAAACTCTTCATGGAGAGAGCGGTCAGGCAGTGGAATGGGCTGCCCAGGCTGGTGGTCAAGTCCCCATCTCTGGATGTGTTTAAAAGTCACTTAGATGTAGTGGTGGGGGATCTGGTTTAGTGGTTAACTTGTAGAGTAGGGCTGATGGTTGGAGTCGATGGATCTTTTCCAACCTGAATGATCCTATTATTGTCCTTTTTTAAACAACCCCACAGGACAACCAATACTCTTTCATACAGGCAGTCATGACACGTAGCTGTGCAACACATTAAAGGGGTTAAAAGAAAATGAACTCAGTCTCTGAAAATCTATACAATACCTCAGGAATTTTCTCCTTCCACTCTTGATAGAGGTCTCTCATGTCAATCAGTTTGTTCTCGAGTTTCTCAATGGTCCACACTTGGGTACCTTTGCCTTTTCTTCTCACTTGAATAGCCGGTTCACTGACTATTGCACCCCTCTAAATCAGAGAAAAAGAACCAATCACTGCAGGAAAGGTGCATTTAAGTGATTTATCTCCTCACACAAACGTCAACAGAGCTCCCCTCTGAGTGCCAGCCATGCCATCTCTCCTCAAACACAGCACCAGACTAGATCTTAGGACGAAACTCCTCCCTGTGAGGGTGCTGAAGTGCTGGAACACAAGACAGACGTGGCTATGTAGGAGAGGGTCTAGAGGAGGCCACAAAAATTATCTAAGGGATTCCTCCCTGTGAGGGTGCTGAGGCGCTGGAACAGGTTGTCCAAGGAGGTTGTGGCTGCTCCATCCCTGGAAATGTTCAAGGCCAGGTCAGATGGGGCTCTGGGCAACCTGGTGTGGTTTCCCTGCTCACGGCATGGGGGTTGGAACTGGATGATCTCTGAGGTCCCCTCCAACCTAAATCATTCTGTGACTCTGTGATCTCTGAGTATCCAGAGCTCTTGTCCTCAGACAACTGCCATTCACATCCAAACATTCACACTCAACCAAATCACTTACGACAACAATATTATCCTAATTGCTATTGTTCTGTTTACAGCAGCACTACAACTAGAAAACTCTTTAGACAAAGAAATTTTAGGTGTCTAACAAAAGCAGCAATTTTTACAAACATAACTGAAATGTAGGCTTTACAGCAATGGAACACAGATGTTCACAAACCGTGTGTGCCTGGGGTGATCCTACACCGGAAAGAACAGCAAGAGCTGTTCTGAATCTCTGTGTTCCCATTTTCAAATGTAATTATTCACATTCACTATGTTAAAGTCAGGCAATACCTGTATTCTGGCTCTGCATAATCTGACTGAGGTTCCTTGTTATGGCCTCAGGTCAGATGAATGACCTATACATCCACAAAGAGTAGCCACAAACTACCACTCTCCAGCATTCTTTGCTGTTACCTTTTTGTTGGCACTGAGGTTTTCCGCAGGGATCTGCAGCGTTACTTGATAATCTGTCAGCTTACTCATTTCTTCTGCTAAGAAGTTTGCTTCTCTCACCAGTGTGTTGGCCTTTACTATCTGCTCTCGAAGTTTAGCCAGGCTCTGTCGGAACAATTCATCCCTGTGGTGCAGTAGGTAACATGAAAAATACACAGAAACCTGTTTCTATTATTGGAAAGCTGCGAACAGAGATCCTAACAAAGACTCTTCTGAAAGAGGCTTAAGAAGAAAAGCTGCACAGCAAACACAAACCACTGTCAGACAACTTTACTGAGGAAAAGCACTGATCCCATGTTAAACAAACCTATTACTGGTGAGGTAAAGGCTCAAACAGTAATGCCCAAATAAAAGGGTGCAGTACTATGGGAGCTGCTGCAGTGTCAAATGCC
The DNA here is from genome assembly GCA_028565055.1 of Phoeniculus purpureus. Classification (NCBI taxonomy): domain Eukaryota; kingdom Metazoa; phylum Chordata; class Aves; order Bucerotiformes; family Phoeniculidae; genus Phoeniculus; species Phoeniculus purpureus. The sequence continues at coordinate 37,116,373 of JAOXOE010000874.1, forward strand.
CTGGGGACATTTCTAGTTTTCAAGAAATAGAATAATTTCAGCTGGCTGCGTTTTTAATGTGGAGTCCACAGAAACTACCAGTCCCAACATGTGAGACTTCATCTTGATAAAAACCCGCTTTTCCTCAGATCATGATCTTGGAACCTGCAATCACTGGAGGCCACTGCTTTAACATCACTTTTTGAGTCATATTCTCCGGAGATGTTTAAAACCCACCTGGATGTGTTCGTCTAGGTGGTCCTGCTCTAGCAGGGGGATTGGACTAGATGATCTGTCAAGGTCCCTTCCAGTCCCTGATGTACTGTGATACTAAAGGTCTCTTTCAACCAAAGACATTCTGTGAGAACCAGGGCTCTGCAGTGCTACAGACCCCCGGACCTCCCTCCAGACACTTAAGCCATCGTGTGTACACTAAAAAATAAACAAATCCTAGAGTCTTCTAGAACCCAAAGTACCTCTAAGTATAAGCACGAGTTGAAGCTTGCACACACTCTATAGTTTAACAGTCTCTGGACAAATTCCATACAGGTTTAAAGGCCTGTCTGAGCAAATCTGTTCTAACCTAACACCTGGCAAAGCTGCTTTGACACTGAGATGCCAAGATAGTGTCTCAGCTGGGATTCTCATCTCTAATTCATCTTGTAAAAGTATTGCAATTACCCTCTCAGCAAACGTGAAGTTTCCCTTCCTGCCTTTCTCACCATCTTCATAAAACTCATGATGAAACTTGAGGTGTTTCAGTGACCAGCACACCCCTGTATGATTTTTTTTTAGCTTTCCTATGCAAAGTCCTACTGAGAGACGGAACACGTTGCGCACGTACCCTGCTCACTTCTGCACGATACACAGAGGGAACAAGTAAACTCATGTGTTCTGCTGTGAACACAGGCAGAGTTTGCCTATTTGCCTTTATTCAGATAAACTTCTGTGTGTCTTTGTAGCCAAAGTGCCTTTCAGTCCCCAAAGTCCTTTCTGAACAGCTAATTTTTTTCAAAATATCCTGAAAAACAACCCAGGTAATTGCACTGTGCTGGTTTCCTGATCCCACACCAAAGCACCCCAGAATTTCAGTGCCTTCAACACGCTAGAACACGCAGCTTTGTCTCTCTTCCCCATCTGGCATAAGTTTGCAACAGAGGTGGGTTTTGTTTGAATAGCTGCTGCTATCAGCGGATTCATTAGTCCGCTTCCTCCCTATCTGGCTCCTGGCATTACACAAAGTGTTCTTTTCCCTCTGCCTCTTGTTTCTGTTATCCAGGTCATCAAGATTAAGTGAGTAATTCCAGCCCATGGGAGCAACACAATCCACAGAGAGCTACAATTCAGGATTCACCCAGACAATGAAGGTAGTCAGGAATTAACTCATTAGACGGCATTTAATACTAGGAGGGCATCACACCTGCAACCACTGAGCCAGCTGTCCAGCTGCAGAAAGAGAAGGCAGCTTTGATCTGGAGGTGCTGTAAGAGCCATGAGATTCACCTACAGCCAGTTGCTGCCCTGCCCCAGCCATTTGTGGAGGCTTCCACACCAATCTGTGCAGTCACACCTGAAGTAGGTGTGAATGTTGTACAGAGCTGGGGACTGGTCTCTTCTCACAAGGAACAAGCAACAAGACAAGAGGAAATGGCCTCAGGTTGCCTCAGGGGACATTTAGGTTGGCAGTGAGGAAAAACTTCTTCATGGAAAGGATCATCAGCCCTTTGAACAGGCTGCCCAGGGAGGGCGTTTCAATCGCCATCCCTGAAAGTGTTTCAAAGTTGTGGAGATCTGGAGCTTGTGGACAGAGTTTAGTGGTGGCCTTGGGTCAGCTGGGTTAGTAGTTGGACTTGATGATCTTACAAGTTTCATCAATTGTTTTGTTTGAACTCCAAGCATTCTCACCTCTCCTCTGTCCAGAGATTCACTTTCTGCTGTGCAGTGTGAGCGGTGTAGGACAGCCTGTCACTGCCGTGCTGATGCTGCCGATCCGGAGAGAGCTGCTGCCGGAGCAGGTCCAGCTCACGCTCGTACATGAGCCGCTGCTCCTCCAGAGCGCTGCGCTTCTCTTCCAGGTACTGCTTCTCCAGTATCTGCACTACGTTTTGCACTGGATCTAATTAAAAAAGGAGATAAATCACTAAGTATTTCAGTCTTTGAGAACACACTCTACTTCTGTGGTAACAACAATCAGCTGAACTAAGAGTCTCCACACATAACACTGCCAAACAAATGCCAAAACATTAAATATTCCGTTAAATAGATAAACCCCACCAGGAAAAAATAAACCACATGCAATGGTTAAGGCCCTTTATATTCTGTATTTCTGTACTGTGAAGGTTCTGGGTAACCTGGTCTGGTGAGAAGTGTCCCTGCTCATGGCAGGTGGCTCTAGGTGATCTCTCAGGTCCCTTCCAACCTAAACCCTTCTACAACAATACGTTCCAGAATCCCAGCAGGAAAAAGAAAAGAGATGGAAAAGGGAACAAATTAAGATGAAGAAGAAAAAGCAAACTTTAAGGAACAATGTGGTTAACCAGAGAAGCAAATGACTAAAGGAAGTTGAAAGCCATTTACTTTCGCCCTTTTGGCAGAGAATGAAACATGCTGAGGAGATGCAGATGAAAACAGAGACAAACTGTCTGATTAGTCACACATAGCATGCGCTTCACAGCGCTGAAGAGACCAAGTAGATTGTGGAGGAACACCTCTGTTTTCAGCTTTACAAATCCCACTGTGACGGTGTTGAGGCACTGGGACACTTTACCCAGGGAGACTGTGGCTGCTCCATCCCTGGAAGTGTCCAAGGCAAGGCTGGATGGGGCTCTGGGCAACCTGGTCTGGTGAGCCCAGAACAAACATCCGTTTGGAGACTCTATTCTGAAACAATCGCTTTGTGTCAAGCAGTGATGGTAAAACATAAATTGCATTCGAGTTAAAGCAACTTTGCTCTGCCTGTTACTGGGTTTAGGTCCAGTGCCAGACTGTGCCTCTGAAAGAGCAATTCTCAAAATGCTTCTCAGAACAAAGCACCTAAGTCATGTCACTGTGATTTAGTTGTAAACCTGTAAGACCTCAGAGTCACAGAATTGTTTAGGTTGGAGAAGACCTTCAAGATCATCAAGTCCAACCATTAACCCCACTGTCCCAAGGCCATCACTAAACCCTGTCCCTAAGCTCCAGACCTTAGTTGGTACTAAAACCACCAGGATCAGTTTTGCTCAAGATAAACTAACATGGCCAGTCGCCTCATAAAGCAAATCCTTCTTGTTGTAAATGCAAGAGAAGCAAAGAGGGTCTGGCTTCACACAAAGGCAGCAGAAAACAGCAGCGCAAAGGCAATCACAAAGCACAAGGTTAAGAAAACCAGTCAGGAGAACCAAAGGGTAAAGCTGTGATGCATAAAAGTGTCTTAGAAGAACCACAAGCATTACTTTTCAGCACATGACATTCTCAGAAAGACTACTATTTTTAGCTTTTAAGCAGACAGTGCCACAAAAACAACTGACTGACCCAAGTTCTAATACTCTGGACTACAAACAATCATTAATGTTAATCTGCCCCATCATTACCCTCCCAGCTCCTCTGGGTAACTCCAGAATTACCTTTGCGTTTGCAGGATTAATGTGTAATCCCTAAACCGTGATGTCTAAGAGAAATCAGGTGTTATACAGAGGGTGGAGAAGAGGCATGGAAGAAATTCAAACCCTCCACTGTGTTTGCAAACAGAGGAAATGAATCCAAGGGTGACTCATTAAGATGAGATTTTTCCTAAACTGCTCAGACATCAGCTCAGAGTTCAGGGAACAGATTTCCTTCATCAAAAGTGACTTTTTCAGCCTCCTCAGATTTACAGGATCACAACCACCACAGGCTCAAATTCAATCATGGACAAGACGCAGGAATCTAGTCTAAAGTGTCTCAATTTCAATAAAATCCACTACTGTTTGGGGAAAACAAAGGGGGGTTATGATGAAGGGAGTAGAACACCTCTCTTATGAGGAAAGGCTGAGGGAGCTGGGTCTCTTGAGCTTGGAAAAAAGGAGACTGAGGGGTGAC
>JAOXOE010000874.1:37125674-37151400 GCA_028565055.1 Phoeniculus purpureus
GACCTGGCACTTGGCCTTACTGAAGCTCATGCCATTAACATTGGCCCACTGCTCCAATCTATCCAGGTCTCTCTGAAGAGCCTCCTTACATCTCCTCTGGCAGATGAGCACTCCCAACTAACTTGGTGTCATTTGCAAACTTATCTGCTTCAATAATATCTGAAAAACAACTAATAACTAATTTCTGAGAACACTACGAGAAAATAGCGTTTGGGGTTTTTCTGGTCGTTATCAATGCCACTTCAGGGCAATTTCAACTGTGGAAATGTATGGACATTGATCAATGTCCAAAAAGAGAGAGGTACTATGGTAAAGAATGATGGAAAATTCCTATTTGACCATTCACATTAAAAGTCAATACAGAGGACAACTAAATGACATAGAAGCAATGTAGTCACGAAGATCAGATAGCACTGACTTACATTAAAAGCACTAACATTCATCAGGCTTTTAGAAGACTATATTAGGAATAAAATATTTGTGTTTCTGCTAGAGTGAAAATGAACTTTATGCCCTATACTTCCTGTGGAAAAAGAATCCCAGAAGTAAGAAAAGCCAATGTGATGGGAAAACACTGAGCAATTGTGAGGCAATACAAGCAAAATCTATGGCGTTTCTATGGCAAAAAGGAAACACCACAACAAAAAATAATTTCAGCTTATTATTTCTAGTCTTCATTAGTCCAGGCAAGAGCACTCAAAAATGAAGCTTAAAGTATGTTAATTAGAGGTCTCAGAACGTAAGAGGAAGAAAATGTCATCCAACATGCATGTCTGTAGACATGACAGCTGACATGCAAATCTACAGCTCTAAGACAACTTGCACTCTGTGAAGATGACAGAGGTTTTAGCTTTATATTACGTTATTCTATAAAAAAAGTAACAGTTTTAATTTAATAAAGAAATATACATAATGTATATTTCTTTACATACGTATAAAGAAACATAACGTATATTTCTTTATATATATACAAATACACATGCTAAGAGTTTAAATTCTTTAGAAAAATTTAGCAGTTTTCCTTCTTGAGTTTCAAAAGCAGAAATATTTGGACTAAAGTACATTTATTTGTGTGATTCTTCCATTAGTTTTACACAAGCTAATAACTAATAGGCTTTTGCTTTGGAAAAATAAATCTCTAACAAGAATGACAACATTAATTGCATCAGTTCCCTTTTCTGGACTTCAGCTGTGATAACAACAGCTTGAAACGCAGTAAATTTGTAATTTTACATACTTCAAATACACCAATTAACACACTTAAAAGTAGTACTTTATATCAAATTCAGAGAGATGAAGAACTATACAGGTTACCTATTTTACCTAGCTATCCTGGTACAGGATATATAAACTATGTGGTTTATAACACCAGCCTTTAGTTTGCTAACATATTGATAACTTCTAACACTGAAGATTGCGTACTTGCAGAGAGATCTGCTTCCTCTGAGACTTTGTGAATGGACTCCTACACAAGATGTGCCACAGAACTTTAATTATTGCTTTTGCTCTGGGCGTTTGTAGTAATGAACAATAAACCTACCTTATGCATCCATATTCTTCCTTTCCTTATAATATGAGTTAACCTGTCCACACACACTCTGTGAAGCGGCAGGTAGAAGCTAAGTTCACTTTGTGGAAGTATAATTGATAGTCCATAGGTGCTTCTGTCTCCATTCCAGTTTCCATCAAAGATTAATGACACAATGATTACTCTTTTTTCTGCCAAGACAAAGAACTTCACATCTATTGCACCGCTTTCTGCATTCCGAAGTATTTCTCCATTCAGGGTATGGTTAGCAAGAAAAGTTATTTCACCATCACTGAGAAGTACTTGTTCTGTCTTCGGGGCCCAGATATGCCGCACTCGGGGGCCAAGAATATTGTCCCAGTAAGCAAAAGTGGCAGCTAATAAAGGTGACTCGCCATTCAAAGAGATCTCTGTTTTAGCAACTGCAGGGGATGGTGGTGGACAAAGCGCTGACATGCCTGCTTCTTCCACTTTTCTGTCCAACTGAAATGCTTACATTATCTAAAAAAAGTTTTAATGGAAAAAACCCACAAAATTAGAGCAGCACTATTATCTCACACTTTTGTTTCCAAATAAAACTTCAAGAGACAGCCTGAATTCTACGTCTACAGAAGCAGACTCCACTCCAGGAGGAAGGATGTGTGCTTACCTGCCACACAGCCAAGTGTCACGCTTTACAATGTTTGTCGGTCACACCTCAAGGCCTTTTACTCACCGCACAAGTATGACGGGCCTGCGCAACATTCACCTGGTGTAAGGAAACCGATCTATGGCAAAGATTATCTTTAACTTGTGGTGTCGCACTGTGCTGCTATACGATATAAACGCTGGCTACTTTATAGAATGTATTCATGGCAAATTCTTCATACTGTGTAGACGCAAGTCCTTAGCCATCTCCCCCAGCAGTTTCCAGCAACTCTACAGTGTCCCCGTTTTGATGGGACTGCAAGTTTCACCTTCTGTAGAAGTTACGTAGGCGCCACAAGCAGTTATTAAATAATGAAGTCTTAGGAACAAATTAAATCCGCGATGCAAAACTGTAAGAGCTAAAATGCATTTATCTTGGCGAAACCTCAAATGGCCACTGGTCAGCCCTCCCCTTTGCCTACAGCACCCCATGGGGCAGTAGGGGGGCATCAAAGGAGCCGCAGCACCATCTCGCTGGCGCAGCCGTGACCCGACAGACCCCCCCGTCACCGCTTCGCTGTTCTCAACTCTTCTTTCCCTTACGTGTCCCTGCCGCGTTTCCTCCCAGCAGGAGGGCAGCGCGCTCCTCTCCCCGACAGAACCGCCGCACACCGCTCCCATCGGCCCGGGAGCTGCGGGAAGCTGCAGGGCAGCCCCACTCCTTCCCTCCGCGGGCACGGGGAAGACAACGACAACCCCAGCGGGTGAAACACAGCCCCGCACCGACACGGCCGCGCGCCCACCCTCACCTGCGCTGGGGCACCGCGCACCGCGCACTGAGGCACCGCGCACCGCGCACTGAGCATGCGCCCGCACCGCCCGCACCGGCACCACCTCCGCAGCGACCCCACGCAGGCGCTGTAGGAAGGCGGGGTCGAGCGAGACGGGGTCTGTGGCTAATGGCAGCGCTGGGTGCTAGCCAAAGCTGCCGGGAGGTGGCGTTACCTCACCAGGGCGGCGACAAAATGGCGCTTGGCGTAGCGCTCCGAGCGGAGTTATTTAGGTGCCATCTGGTGAGCTGCTGCAGCGGCGGGGGGGGTGGACTTGGCGTGTTTGGGCAGCCCCGGAGCCGGCACGGAAGGCGGGTGTAGCTGGGGTAGCAGCGGCGCCAGGCGTGTCAGCCGTGGACGACCTTTTATGTTGTGGTAGGTAGCAGTGACAGCACTAGGTTGGTTTCCAAACGTGCTGTGCGTGAATCAGTGAAGGTGCTCGTATGTGAGCTGTAGTTGCACAGTTAATGGAAACCAGCTTTACATCCTAATGCCGACGCAGTGTAAAACGTGTATGTTTGCAACCTAGAAAGGAAAAGATTTCTCTGATGTAATGGCACGGCTCTAGTCCTACGGGTTCCCTCATCTCTGCTGTAGCCTGAGAGGCTTGTCTTTAACAGGCCCTAACGGGAAGCTTTCAGACACAACAGAACCAAGTTGGGCTACATGATCTTTCGAGGTCACTTCCAATCCCTGATGTTGTGTGTGTCTGTCCTCTCAAATTGTGGTATTTTTCTTTTTTTGAGTCATACAATCCCAGTTTAACCACAAACCCCACCTTTGTCAAAACTACTTTAATGTTAGGCAATTTACTAAGTTCTTATTGAGAAATGTAATTTTTAACCAGCTAAAATTAGTCTTTTAGATTGCTTCTTAATGATCTTTAAACCAAACAACATAACATATTCATGTATTAGCTCAGTTGTAGCTCCCGAGAAACAAAGCTCCAATAAAAATAAATGACCACATAGAATTTATATACTGATTATACAAAACCTTGGAGAAACAGTGGAATTAATAATTTTAGAAGATTCTGGTACTTAATTTACTGATTTCAAAGGTTAGGCATCAAACTCATACCTCTTGTCTGAATGTAAATCCATATAGTTTGTGAAAAACACTTTTTGTGTATTTAGTTTACATTTGAACAGGAAAGATAAATATAAACTGCTTCTCATACAAAAAGCTCTACAGTAAGTAAAGGACATTGGTACTGGATAAGTAATGATGCGGATAGGAAAAGTGGACTTCAGGAATGGAGAAGTATGACGTATATGTTTTGTCACTGACTTGTCCTCTAGCCTGGCATAAGATGCTTTGTATTGCTGCATCAATTTTTTCCATTAGAAACTGCTCTGAGAATCGTGTGTTTAAAAGCAAATCACCATGTTACATGCAAAGAAATATTAGCATTGGTTGTAAATCCTTGCTTTGAAGCAATAGACAAATCTCTGTAATTGCTGCACTATTACTAGCAGTTTGAAATTTCTGACTGTTGTTGCTGTTTGACTGTTGCCTTTATTATTTGTTTCTTCTTTTTTTAAATACATTTTTCAGGCAGGGAGAGAGCAACAGTCCCAGTGCTTATAATGTGAAGAGACTAGTGACACTTCTGCAGGTTCCTTTTGTGGACATAACAAAGCAGCGGTGACAGCTGCAGTGTAAGCAAATTTTTTCCTCTGAACAGAGAATACATCTGGCTATGAAGACTAATGCTACACATCTGCGAAGAAATTAATTAAATAGTGTGTAATGTGGACAAGATGAGAATGAGCTTAAGCTCTGAGTTTAAGCAAAACGCCATTTCAGTTTTATTTATTGATGTATCTGTATCCTGAACCATCACCTGTGAGGGTAGTAACACACCGGAGTAGTTTGCTCAGAGAGACTGAGTGCATTGAATATGTTCAAGACACAGCTGGACAGGGCTTCGAGCAACCTGGTCTAGTGAGAGGTGGCCCTTTCCATGGCTTGGAACTAGATAATCTTTAAGGTCTGTTCCAACCCAAACCACATTCTATGATCATTCTGACTGATACAGTGGTTTAAAATAAGAGAGCACATACGCAAAAAGGGAATGGGGTGAAACAAAATGCAGCAGAATTCAGTTGCTCAGCCTGGTGCAGAGGCTGTGGAAATGCAATATACTGCCTAGCTATCCCGCTGCACTGAACAGTGCATCCACTCATGCCAGTGCATTAAATTAATTAAAAAAAATAAGAAAACTAAAATGAATTTCTTCCTTCCAGATCAGATTGCTGCAAAATTAATATGCAAGTTAAAGGAGAGCAAATGGCTGTTTGGGGTTGCAAGAATTGTGAAATGCTTGTTCTTGGTGCAGAAGCTGGTGCCAAGATGAAGCTTTCTGCACATGTAAGCATCTTAAACCCAGACATAGCTCTAGAAAAAAAACCCCAAACAACACGTGCACTCCCCTGACGCCAACTATTCATTCTTACAATAGGGGAAAGGTGAGACTTTCTGCAGTATCTCTGGTTGGTGGTTTAAGGCTGTAGTTTCATATCCATGTTAAAAGCACAGTCACTGTTGTTTACAGTCTTGTTACTAGTTTTAACTCATTCTTTAAACACTATTTTCAGTCAGTGATGGGGCCTGTACAAATCTGATCTTCACCTGTGAACATAAACTTACTTCGCACGACTTCCAACATTGATTCTAGCTGTATCCCACCAGTTGTTTGTATGATGCTATCTCAGGCTGGTGTCATTGTCACGTTAATACTTTACAGGTCGCTAGGTGCACAGAAGTGGCTATGTAGGGATCCATTAATTACCATGACAGAAAACAACCTGCAGTTATAGAGCAGCTCAATGAAAGTTAACAATTTTCAAATGGAAATTAACAATCTAGGTGTTTTATCCTAAGAGGAGTCCCCTGATTTTTGATCCTTTTACATGTGGAAGGAGTCATGTTCATTCAGTGTCACCTTCTGGAACATTTGCCTGTCAAACCACACTAGGACTTGTTTTCATGGTTCACTAATTAGAACATGCCAGACTCATAATGGGGACTTTTCTAGAGTCTACGAGCACAGAGAGATGAGCCCCAGCTCTCAGGACATCTCCTAGGCACGTCTGAATTGAGTCTGTATAATTTGCAAATTATCCCTGTTGTGCTCTGTTGCGTGTTACTGACAGCATGCCTTGTAAATCCTTTCCCATGTCTAAATTGGATTAACAAACTGATATATACTGTCCTGAGTACAGTTACACAGCTGTTTTAAATGAAAACTAAATACACAGCTGTTGAAAACAATTGAGCTTAACTAGTCTGGACTTTCCTCTCTTCCCAACCCCAGATGAGTGTTCTTCCTTCCCTTTTTCTGATTGTGTTGGCATTTGTGTGATGATACAGCTTATGTGTGTGTACAACAGATCGCGTTAATCTGTCATAAAACCAAATTCATTGTTTGGGTAGGCAGGAAAGCAAACCTAGTGTTGGGGGAAATGTACAGATATAAGCTTATAGCAATAAACCTAGATTAGTTATACCTCAAGATAATATTTTAAAATAGGAGATGTGTGTGTTGTGAAATGTTGAAGTCTGAAAGATGTTGGAAAAGCAATTTCAACAGAAAGCTTTCTTCTGTACTTGTTACAAATGAAGAAGTCCTATAGCAGCACTTCTTGTTAGGACATTACATAAACCACTTCTTCCTCAATTTAACTTCTTCCATTGCATTTTAGTTCTCTTATTGGGGAAGAGTCTGAGATTATATTGAAGATCTGTGGCAACATGCTGCTTTAAAAGCTGTATATAGCCCCTGTGTTTTGCCATGGAATGCTTACTGCCGGCAATCAAGACTTCTTAAAGAATTTCTAGTTAAAGAAAATCTTGTTTTTCCCCCAAAGCTTATGAAAATCACCCAATATTACTCTGGACAAGCAGGTTAAGGAAATGTTTTAAAAGTCGTCTTTTTGAGTGCATTAGCTTTTAACTATTAGTGGACAGAAGAGTGTAACATCCTCTCTAGCTGCCATGAAAAGCACTTTTGAGCTTCAGATAGCAAAACAGACCTGGCATGGCTGAGCAGACTATGGTAGGGAATTGCATTCTTTTCATACTGTGCTGTGACTGAACAGGATTAGTCAGGAATAGGAATGTTTGATGGGCACTTCTGTATCTTAATATTCACATAGTTGTATATTTATTCATAAAATACCAAGAAAGTCAGCAAAGACAGTGTATAATCCTTTTTTTCTTATTTTTTTTTTTCCAAAGTCCAAAGATTTTCAAACTAAAACTGAATGTTGACACTTTGGTTTGTTCTTGTTTTGAAGATAAACCATCATATATTTTGCTGTACCCTGCCCAGCTGTTTTCATCAATACACAGTATTTTTAGAAGCCCTGACATAAAAACTTTTGAGGCATGGTATTCTTGTACATGAAGGTCTTTGTTCTTCCACTTTGAATAGAAAATTATGGTACCCACTTCTAAAAAAAAAGCTATGATTTTCTACATTGTTTCTAAAGTGATTTCCACTTGAAAAAAGGTCACTTGATTTTGAAGGCATGTGTGTTATTGTTGTCAAAACTGTTACTGTACCATGCTAGATGGAGGAAATGCTTGTTGTTTCTGAAGGAACTAGGAAACTTCTTATGAAATTACCATCCTGTTCTTTCAAGGTAACACTAATGTACACTCTGAAGTAGCATGGCAATGTCCAGTTTCTATTATAACTTTGTAATGGCTCAGAGACTTGGTGCAGAGTCAGCAGAAGCTGTCTGGGAGACGGGTTATCAGCCAAGGAAGGGTAAAAAATGTTGTCATTTAGTATCTGAGGTCAAATGCTCACAGATTTGGTGCAAGTTTTTCCACTGAAAAAGGCAAAGACTTTTCTGTAATCAAGGTCCTTGTTGAGGGAAAGCAACAGGGTTAATTTCAATATCACCACTGTTTTGTTCCAGTCTTACCAGGTCTAATTAATGTCACCAAAACCACTCCATAAGCAGAAGCAGTTTCCATAAGACTTAAAGTTCACCCAGGACAAGCAGGTTTCCTCAGGAATCATCAGACTCAAATTTGAAAGAAGCGTGTAGATTCCTCCAAGTGTTGTCCAGTTTTTGAGACCCAGTGCTAAAGATTTGCTCAGAGGTCAGCTAAGGGTGCTGCTGTCACCAAAAGCTGACATCATAAGCCTTCTTGCTGAATTCTCTGCCTATGCAATTTTCTATAGTCAGCCAGTATGATTGAATCACTGACTGTTAGACATTGCTTTTTAATGTTTTCCCAATAAGAAACCACTTGTTTTCACTTGTTGCCTTGGCTACATCTATATACTCTTAATACTGCAATGTGTTAAAACAATGTACAGTGCTGGGGTGGTAACCTTTGGTGGCATGATACGTGCTTCACATCAGATGACTACACTCATGAAATAATGAACCCTAGGATGCAGCTTCACTCAAAACACAGCAGTACAGCTGCAGGGAAGAGGCAGGACCAGCTATATCATTACTGCTCTTGACAGATTTTTCTTCAGCCTGATCAGCCATGAAAATGTGACAAAGGTTCCTTGTTCATCATTACAAAGAAGCATTACAGTGACCAACTACAGGGGGTTTGGAAGGTTTGTGAATGTGGCAGAAGGCAGATGTCTACATGGAACTTGTGAAAACCTATGAATGCAGATGATTCTCATCCTCACTACAAGAATAATTTTGATGCTTCAGGTATTACACATTTCTTTTTTAGCCATAGGTTGCTGGACATGTTTTTTATTCATCCTCTTCTCTAGAACTGTTCAAATCCCCATTATCAGATCAGGATCCGTGTTCCAACATATTTGGTAACATGAAAGTAATTAGCAGGTAGAGAACTGTGCATTCAGGACCAGTGTCAGCAATATACTAGATAAACTGATGGTAAATACTTATAAAACATTAATAGCCACTTACAAATTTTTAAATCTCCAAAAGTCATAATGACACCCACGTGTGCTGCACCCTCCCCAAGTCAAATGAAAGATTGGGCGTGTAGCTCACAAGCTCATGTACCCTCTCTTGAGTATTTCTGTATGTGATGCGGTGCGCCATCTGTACCTGCACTTTTGTCACCCCTGCAGCCAGGCTCTCGTGCCACTGAAGAAACATCCTTCAAAGGCCCACAGGCACATGCCAGCAGGGGTTCCCTCCTCTGTGTTTGTCACAGTGGTGGGGAGCAAGAGCAGGTGCACAGCAGTGCTCTGCAGCCAGTCTGCTGTGTCCACCCAAGCTCTTGTATGTTCCAGGTACGCCCTGCTCTGCTGCACTCAGATTCCCGGAATGTCAAGACACATAATACCTACCCCAAGTTGGGAGATATTTGCAAGCAGAAAATGACAGTTGTTGTTCACTGAGGGACAGCTGGATATTCAGCTAGGCAGCAAGGCAGTGAAAAACAGGTACTTATCAAATTTGCTGCTGGGTTGCTTGCTCTTGTAGTAAATATTCAACTATCCAGCAGCCACATCATCCTTGTACCTTTGTGCTGTCACTGGTTGCTGCTCTAGCACAAATACTACACTTCACAGAGCTGTGCCTGGCTCAGGAACTGGTCTTAACAGACAGTTGGACTGAGCAGAAAAGAAAAATGGTTTGTTAGGCTCATAGGAGTCGCCAAGTCTCATGTTCTTTCCACATGTGAAATCCAGATACAGCTCAGGACTTAATTGCGAGTTGGAAGGAGCCACATGTGAGAGCATGCCTTTCAGTATGGGTAGGTGTAAGCCAGGTTGTTTAACCACAGGATGAAGATGCTACCAGCTGCCTGTGTTTCAGGATTGTTGGAGGTGACAAGGTGTCTCCAAGCAAACTGGCTAGCACTCATGCATTTAGCAAGCCCTCTGAGCTACGTGTAAGGACTTCTGATCAGTATTTAGTGACAGTTTAGAAATATAAACAGGATTTCATTATATGAAAGTATTCATCTCTTAAGCCAAACACTGACATGTTACACAGGTAAACCTTGCTTATCAGTGAGGTCTTCAGGAATAAATCACAGAATTACAGAACAAGAATCACAGAACATTAGGGATTGGAAGGGACCTTGAAAGATATCTAGTCCAATCACCCTGCCAGAGCGGGATCACCTAGACCAAGTTGCACAGGAACATACCGAGGTGGGTTTTAAACATCTCCTCTGTTGAAGATGTTCTTATTTTGCTTTTTTGCATTCTCTGCCTTTGGTTTTACTTCCACTGGGATCAGTGGCAGAATTTTCCTTTAGATTTCCAGGAGAGGAGAACCTAGCCTTGAGGCAGTGCAGGATGTTAATTACTGCAGCTGTCAATGACAGCTTTATCTTAGAACAACAGTGTGGGTACAATTCAGCACTGCCTTGTAACGTATGATTATTTTCACCGGAGAAAAGATTTGGTGGCTTTCTGCACCTCTTCCATTTGATCGTGCTTTGAAATATTGCACATGAAGCTTGGTAGCAGACTCACACTTCATCTCTTTGGCATTCTGTCTTGACTTAAATGTTTATTTTCTCTATCTTTTAGGCTTGATTATCTTGTTTGGTATGTTGAAATACTGAGTGACACTGAAAAATATATTGTGATTCATCAAAAATTTATTTTAGTAGTTGTTTGACTGACTAAACTGGCAGCTTTTTAGGGTAGGTTAATGTCTTACAGAAGCTTTTATTTTCATGACTTGCTGTTATTATAATGACAGAGAAAACACAGAGTGTTTGGATACTGGGGTTGTAAGAACTGGTGGTGTTGGTACTGCTGCCTTCCTTGATCATTTCACACACACACACACACACACACACACACACACACACACACTCTCATTTGGGAATGAGATTCCCAAAGTCACATTCTCTGAGTTTTGACTTTCATCTCACTGCGGAGATTGCAATTGGAGAGCTGGAGAAAAAAGTGTGGAATTTGTGTTTTTTGGTGCTTGTAATTACTTACCTTGGGTGTGAGTAGCCAAGTGCCAAGGCATCCCTCAGCTTTAAAAGGTGCATTTCCAAGGAAGTTCCCACATTTCAGGAACTTTTGCAGCTTTACGAAACTTCTCCATCTAAATATTACGTATGTAGAAGCACAGATCATCTGCCTCTTAATTGAGGAGTTTGCCCTATGTTATGGCATGTATCTTTCTATTAATTGGAAGATTTGGCATATGCCACTTGAGCTTATTTCAGGTGTTACTACATTTTGCAGGTTGTAAATATACTCAATTTTACAAGTTGTAGCTAGCAAACGGCAGATATGTGCTTGAGAATAAAGAAGCTTAGTTTTGAATATTGACTCTCTCCCCCTATGCTTACCTCGTTTCTGTCGGAGTTAACAATCAAAGCTATTTCTTGTTCACCACATTTACTTGTTTGATTTTTCTTGTCACTGAGGAATCCTATAACTTTCTATCCATTTTTATTGTAACATGATACTAATTTTCCAGTAGGAATGAAAGCCCTGTCAGACATTTTAAAGCTGTTCTGCTGTAGGGCTTAATGCAAGGTGTATTACCTTGTACTTTTAGAATATGCCAAAGCATTTTCAGACAAAGCTCTGAATTTCTAAGCTTGTAATAGTAAGATATGACATCCAATATAAAAATACTATATTAAATAGAGTATATTTGTAAATAAATAATAACAAATATAAATTATTTATAAATATTTGCACCTAATAAATTTATAAAGAAATATCATATGTTTATATTTAGGAAATAGAAGAAGATACTCAGCTAGAATAGCGACAAGAAAGAGCATACTGTGTTTTATTCCTTCTTCACAAGCAAAAAGAAAGGTAACTGGAAAAAGGGAGATTACCTGAGTGTGGGCTAATATCTGAAAATAGTGATTCATCCAAGGAGCAACAAAATTTGTGACAAACAAGAAACAAAGATATAAGAGCAGTCTTCTTTGCCACTCTATGACAAGGACTTGTAATTTCTACAACACTTAACATGAAGTTGTCTAATATGCCTCTGAAATTTTCAGGCAAGTGTAAGCCTTGTGTATCCTCACTGATGAGGTTAATAATTATTTTCTTTCCAAAGGGCAAGGCACAATAGCTTATAACCTTAGCAGAAATGACTAATAGAAATATGCAAAGGAGAAATAGAAATATGAGATGTAGAGCATGAGAAATTAAAGTTCAAGTGTGGAGGAGTAAACTAATTCCAGAGAAGTAATAAGTGAATATGGGGTCATTTTTGTTGTCATAATAACAGCAGAAGATACTGAAAGCAGCATTGAATTTGATGAGAAGGCAACACATTTTTTTTTTCTAGTACTGATTAAGTTCTTTCAAGATTTATTAATGTCAGAGGCAGTAAACTGATGTTAGAAGCAAAGATTAAAAGGCCAGCTTTTCCATTTGTTGTTCAAAATCAGTCAGCATGTAAAATCAGAAATTCTGCTTTAAAAAAAAAATTCAGAGACCTTGAAAGTTATTTTCCTGTTCATAGATAGTAATTCATCAGTCTTTACGGCTACTGAAGCAAGACAGGAGAATTAACCCATTCTAATAACATACTTCACAAAAAACATGGTGTAAAGCTACATCCGCAGTGACTGTGCTAGCCAAATACTTATAAAAGAACCCTTTTCATATGTTTACCTCATCGTATCAGAAAATGTAATGAAGTGGGAAGGAACAAACTCATCCCTTATTAGAATAAATAAGGGAATCTGTGTAAGTTCAGAATCTGTATCAGGAGTTATACATCTTTGTGAATTACTGCCTCTCCCTAATGAGTTCAAAGCTGCTTTGCTGCTAAAAGACTATTAGGGAGGTGGGTAATTGATGGCTTCTTATGGCAGTTTGTATCGAGTTTGCGTGTCAAGGTTTTGGTGGTAAGGGGGCTACAGAGGGGGCTTCTATGAGAAGATGGTAGAAGCTTCCCCTGTGTCTGTTAGAGCCAATGCCAAAGGCTCCAATATGGACGCACTGCTGGTCAAGGCTGGGCACATCAGTGACGATGATACTGCCTTTGTGTATTTTAGAAAGAGAAAAAACACCGCCATGTGTCAGCAGCTGCGGAGAGGAGTGATAGAGAATATGTGAGGAAAACAGCCCTGCAGACACAAAGGTTGATAAGAAGGGGAAGAAGTTGCTCCAGCTACAGGAGCAGAAATTGTGACCAAAAAAACCCTGCACTGCAAAGTTTGGACAAATGACTTATTTGAGCTTTGCTTACAGGTATAACTGCAAGGCTCATGCAGAGAACTTGCTTAACCTTCACTTACTGTGTTAACTGTAAGGCCTAAGGAAACAACAATTTAACAAATTTGGACTACACTTACAGGTTTATTATCCTTATTATAGGTTTTCATGGATACAATGGAAGAATGCACTATAAAAACCTGAAAAGCACACCATATACTACACATTTATTGGTCCTGCATTAGAAACAGGCCATTCTAAATACTCACTTTCTGGTCCAGGTAAGGGCTCTCAATCCCAGATTAATCACCTTGGCTAGTATCCTGACTAAGAAGGAAGGGTCTCCGTACACACCAGTTGTTGAGCAGATGACTCCCCATTCTTACCCTGAATCTTAGGACTTTTATTCCCTAATTTTGCCTGATTTACAATCAGACAAGGTTACGCTTGATTGCATTATACAGCCTGGGATGTTTATCTGTGGTTGTGTAATACAGTCTCCATTTAGCTTTCTTTTTACTTCCCTTTTGCTGATCATGGGATCATTTGGATGCGCAAACTGATCTGGAGCTGATAGTGAAACCTTTGTAGGTTTTCTTTATCTTTCTCAGAAATTTGAGTAGGTCTCGCTGCTCAGGGCATACACTTTGAGGGATTTTGGGGCTTAGTTCAGGTTTCGGTTCTTTGAATGTTGAAGCACTGCCCTGCTTGGTCTGTGGTTAATGGATGACTCAGGGCTGAACTATCTCCACAGCTCCCCATGGGTCAGCCATGGGTCATCCCAAGGGCCTTGAAGCAATCCAAGGCTGGGATGCCCAACACCACACCCCTTGCCTCCTCATGTTTCCTGCACGTGTTAGACATTACCAAAACTCACAAACTATGAGCCAGGTGACTCATACACCAATGGCGAAGACTACGGAGAGACAGGCTGTAACCGTGCAGCCCATGGAGGCTCGTGGTGGAACAGCCTGTTCAGGAGGCCACCAGAAGGAGGCTGTGACCCCAAAGGAACTGCTGGAGCAGTCTGCTCCTGAAGGATTGCACTCTATACAAGGTGCCTATGTTGGAGCCGGGCAAGAGGTTTCACCTGTATCACAGAAAGGCTGGGGAGGAGGAAGAGATTGGCAGGGGTGAAAAGCTCGGGCTCACTTTTTTTCTATCTATCTACCCTTTATTTATTTTTTCTGTTAATATAGTCCTTATCTTTGTAATAAGTTGCTGGATTTTGCTTTCAGCACTGAAAGTAATGGGGAAGAGCTAGTGCAGCCTGCTCAGATTCCCTTACAATAAGCAGATACTTTTTAGTCACAGTGGTTTTTTTGAATACATAGAAGTCAAAATACTGCCTGGTCAAAGGTATGTTCAGCAGTGTTGCCACTAGCAGTTGTTTGAATCTGTGGTTGTAATTACTGAGGAGTAGCCATGGACGTTTACACCAGCCTCTCTGCCACAGAAGTTCACCTATGAGCCAAACGATTGGCATACGCTGATGTCTGTATAAAAACTGCACTAGCGCTTTAGCAGCTCTTGTGCTTGAAATGTTTATGGCAAGAGGGTCATGGAGAAGAGACACAGAAGAAACACAGTGTTTTCATTTCATATACTTTTTACAGTGTGAGAAACCAGTGCCAGGATCTCTGAGCAAGGGTCACTGTAATTTGATCTTCAGAGAAGATATCCAATCTCTGAAGGAGTAGATTGGAGTCTTACTGACTGACCTTCAGGGCCTGCAGCAAAAAGACCATTGCTCTCATCTCCTCCTTTGGTGCTGTCTGTGAAGTAGTTTAGGTGGCCCAGCACATGGTCCAGAATCACTTTCAATAGCTAGGTGTCAAACGCCAGCTTCCACAGCCGCTGCAGGAAAGGCACAGAACTGCTGACAACCTAACAATGCATGACTGTGACCAAATGATGTGCTTTCACTCTGAGATGACATTGCAAACAGTGTTGAGACATGCTTATTTCTGAGGATGGAAGATCTGTTTCCAGAGCGTTGTTCAGAATGTATACACATATTTGTCCCTGCCCACAGCAGGTGGAGTGGAAACTAGATGATCCCTAAGGTCCTTTCCAACCTAAAACATTTTGTGATCCTATATTCAAAATAAGGACCAAAACCCTCTCACTCCATTGCTTGACTCCCACGTATATGACAGCAAATAGGCAAAGTTGCTTCAGTTTATTAAAGAAATCAAAGAGTTTCTGCAACATAATATATTGAGAAAGTTGTTGGATACAGTGCGGCAGGTGCCAGTGTGTTACAGCTGGTCTGTTAACAGTGTCTTTGGGGATGATGCAAACTCACCATTCTTTAATTGCCAATTATGTCTTGTGCAATTGAGGTTTATGTGCTCTACATCTGAACACTGCTGTGTTTGGAATCCCTTGATGCGGAGTGGTATATCCAATAATCAGGATTCTTGACCATCCTGACACTGGCAACCCTTGCTCCCTAAAGTCTACAGCTGTTTTAATGAGAGGTTGTCCAGGTATAATTCATGAAAGGATGAATTCAATCTTGATATGAATATCTGAGAAAACTGTCTTGTACAAACAAGATACATGTAAAAGCCAATTAACTTATTTGGTTGATAGAAGAAACAATGTGACATTGCAAACAGTGCTAGATGTGCACAATACATATGAGTAAGACAGGAGGCCACATGATGTTATCTGCATTTTGTACCTGTTATCTCTCTCAAAGATTATGAAGGAGGGCAGTCACATAATGCTTAATGTCATCCTGTGATGATTGATTATGTTGGTGTCTAACCTCAGTCAAGAGCCAGTGATGAGCCGTTTGCACTTTCCTATTGAAATGTTTCTATTGAGCATTTTGTCAGTGTGCAATTGATGTTAAATATTATGCTTAACAGATGAAGACACTTTACTCTGAAAATGCAGCACCCTTAGTTACCCAGATGGAAGGAAGAATTGTTGTGTAACATTAAGGAGTCAAAATGTTGTGTGAACAGACTGAGTGAAGGACTGCTGGTCCAATCACAACATTTCCATGCCCAAAGCACCTAATATAGCTAGCATAAGCAGGAAGCTCTTCCGTGAGGATGTTTTCTTTAATGCATGCTGTCTGAAACATGAGAAAACTTATTATGATTATGATGCAAACACATTCAGTATCCAGTCCAACAACTCCCTGCCCCAACTTCACTTCCTTATTTTATTAAAAACTTATGCTATGTTAGTCGTGGTAATGCTGCTTTGTTTTGCACTTCAAGCTTTCTTATTTTAAGCATGATTTTAAGTGAGCTGTGTAAAAAGGGAAACATTTCCTATATGGATGAGTGATATGGTTAATCTGTAAACTGAAGAAATAAGTCATTTTAGCAATGTGCATAGGTCCCAGACAATGTAGTAGGTAACAGACCAGTCTGGACTGAGACCTGATGTCCCTGGGATCAGGGAAAGAGGTACTTCTCAGTGACTCATTTGGGTACCCTGGCATATGATGAGATACAGAAGAGCATGTACAAATCCTCATGGTTTCACATGAGTTACTGTCATTGTCTAGGCTTTCTCTTATGTGTTATGTTGCACAGGACTGTAGGAAAGAGCAGAAGAGAAGCAGGACAAGTACCACTAGTACTGAGTACCAAAGAAAATGTTGTGTGTTTTACAAGGTCATAAGCTTTAGATCCACAACACAAACATCTACCAAGTCTCACAGAAATTAGGATTAATGCACACTCATAAAAGTTAAATGTGTTTCTAATGGCATTACTGGTGCTAATATGTGTTTTAGGAACTGAAAATGTCTATGCTATCAATACAGTCAGAAGATAACCAAGGCTCATTAGTCAGAGCAAGGGAGCAATATTACAAAAGAGCAGTTTACAAAGACAAGTGAACTTTCTTTTCTTTCACTGGGCATTTTAAAGTAGAGTTTCCTGTTCCGTGTGCTTCTGTGCCAGTCCTCCATTTCCTACAGCCATGAACAAGGGGAGAACTCTCTGCATTTCAGGAAATAATGGAATTTGGATGAAACCTTCCATAACTACTGGTCCTTGAGTACCACTCTTTTTCAGTTCACCATGTTCCCAGAGCAAGATGGCCACCATGTCAGCTAGGTGCCATGCATCCTCTCTGAACAGCGGATGACAGTGAAGAGTAAAAGAAGGAGGATCTGGAAACCTGAAACAGGAAGCTTCAAACACATCGTTCCAGTTTTGCAGAGTCTAAAAGATCTCATAAGTTGACACAGCAGGTTCCTGATGCCCCAGGCCAAGAAACCTGCTCAAATATCAAACTGCAACATCATGCTTGAGTGATGTTTTGGACAAATACAGCAAAATTCTAATCCCAGCATTCCGGCAGAGTAAGCTTTCAGTTACAGCATCAGCTGCAGAAATGTGATAACAAAGGCATCTGTTGCAGACTAGCAAGGTTACATCCTTCTGATGTCAAATTGAAGAAGATGGAGCATCTAACTAAAGAATATGCAAATAAAATGCTTTGGGCAAATGGGCAGCACTGCTGAATAACCACAAGGCTGCTGCAATCAGTCACTACTATTTCCGCTTGAAGTTTATGAGCAGGAGTTAAAAGAAACACATCTTCAAACAAATCTCAGAGAAAATGGAAGACAAGATTAAATTCTAGTTATATCTTTGTAAAGTGAAGGACAGCAAGATGCAGACATTTTGTGTGAAACCACAGGGTTGTTAAAGAGTATGCTAAGAGATGAATAAAAATGTAGAACCTATGTTGACAGGAGCAGGAGATTCAATGCTAGACAGTGACAGCATAGAAATGACACAGATGGACAGATTACTTGCTAAAGTTTTCAAGTGCCTTTTGCTCACAAATATTTGAGAAGTAATCAAAATGCAAGGCATTAGCTCTTAAGGGTAGGACCAGTATCTCAGCTGAAAATTTATTGGGAAAACAGCACCACTGAAGGACATGTACTGCAAACAAGATTTCAGCAGTCAGATTGCACTGCAGAGTTACAAGTTTACTTACTTGTAGTAGTTCTAACTCAAGATTCAGTCAGCTTGGCGCTTTCTGGTAATTAAGGTGCTTCCACTGCTGTAGACTGCTTTTCACTGAGAAAGAGGCACATGTCCTGGTAGGACTCTGACACAGGAGGTATTCGAGGCCAGGCTGGATGGGACCCTAAGTAACCTGATCTAGTGAAGATGTCCCTGCCTGGGTTGGAACTAGATTTCTTTAAAGTCCCTTCCAACCATAGCCATTCCATGATTCTATGGTTCTGTAGTACCCACACAGGAAGGATGAGTTCAACTTTATCATCAGGGATTCTTGTAGCTGTGAAAGATAGTTCTTCAGATTTTTACTTTGTGATCATTAAAGCTAAAAAGGGTAATCTTGAAACAAAATGTATGTTTACATATAGGGAATCATAAATCATGATGATTGGAGTTTTTAGCAGACTAATAAAGGAGACCATTTTTAAACTTGAAAGTCTTTATTACATTCATTCATTAACAACTCATTTTGCTCTAAGAGTACTACAAAATATTAATAATCTTCATTACCTTTGTAAAACCTTTTGGCTAAGTCCTTGTTATCATTGCTCATGGAGGGAGATGGGATCAGGCTTCACAGCTCTTCAGCAGGGGAGATCTAGTCATGTGTAGTCCTTTACCCTTCCTTCTGTGTGTTTTCTCTCCCTGACTCATCTTTTTGTGTTCTTTGCCTGCCTTCTGAAAGAGGGATCTCATCTGCTTCTCTTACTTCTTACCTTAGTTCTGGTTTTATCCTTCATGCAGCAGGATGTCTTGCCTGCAGCAGCCTTTTGCTTTTTGTATTTATTTTGGCCTTTGGCAACTTTTTCTTGGTTGGTTGCTTCTTGTATGCAGCTACATACATACTTGTTTCTGTTGGGTTGCCCAGAGATGTTGTGGCTGCCCACTCTATGGACGTGTTCAAGGCCAGGTTGAATGGGGCTCTGAGCAACCTGGTCTGCTGAGAGAGTTCCCTGATCATGGTAAAGGGATTGGAATTACATGTTCTTTGAGGTCCCTTCCAACATAAATCATTCTATGATTCAGATGTTGTTTAGACATGTGTAAAATACTTATGCATTGTATAAGGTTATGCTATCACAATGGCACAAAATACTTCAGTGCTGCTGTTGGTTAAACTTTTTAGTGAGCTTATACTGGGTTCAAGGCAAGCTAATGTTAGTTATACCCTCAGTAGTGCACTCTAAGTTTCTAGGTGTCGCAAATCTCTGCTTTGGCAGCAATGACAATCTTTCTGTTACATGACAGTAATGCCCATCTGTTTTGGTGTATGTAAAGGAAAGTTAATTTGACCTTGTGCTCATGTGGGTCCGCAGGGGAGGTGGCGGGGACTGAAGGTAATACTCCTGAAACAGTGTTCTGGAACCTAAGAGTTCTTGCTTGTCTTGAGACCAGATCTTCGTTTTGTTTGTGTTGAAAGGCTTCTACAGAAGTAAGAGAGGGAATAGGAATGAAAATACGGCAGAGGTCTCATATGTTCAGCTGTTGGTATGACTGAAATACTTAAGGAAGACAAACATCTGAAAGACGACACAAACCCATACACAGATGCTAAAGCTGCACTTCTCATCCAAGCTCACATTAACAACCCTAAAAACAGTAGAGAGAATGAAAGAGGTAAAAAAGAAGTAGTTGTGAATAAAATTTTGTATTTTTAAAAATAGGATTATTTAGGATTTATTGTGACTCAGGCACCCTTAGATTCTGTTTCAAAATCCTATTTGATGTGAACAAAAGGCCAGCGAGATTACACTATTATTATGCAGATGCATCTGTTGTGTGCTTAATTTAGGCAAGGTCTGAATGCATGGCTTATTTATTTGTATACATTTAGACTAAAGGTAGGGTGCAGAGTACTGGTACCATTCAGTATATTTCTTATACTGCAGACTATTTTTAATGCAGACTTGTACACAGCTATGAAGCGTGCATCCCTTCCTTTCAGAAAGCTCTGAAGGAGGAGTCAGTATTTATACATCTGGAAACTTACAGCCGTGGAGGCTGTGATTCACAGTTCAAGTGACTTGCAATGACTTAGGCTTTCATTTTAGCTCGTTCTAAAAAACTTAGTATTGCTTTTCTGATGGCACTTGAAAGAACTTTAAATTATATACTCTCCTGAGTATCTAATTGGGCATAAACACTCTTGTTTAGGAACATTTGAAGCTAAACCTCACCCTAAATGAAAAATATAATTTTAATCTTCTAATGTCTTACTCTAATAGAGGAAAAACACATGGGCACTTTGCAGAGTGATGTGACTAAAGGCAGAGTCACAGCATGATGCAGAGAAATAACCAATTCCTCAGGATGGCAGTAAACTATGTATTTTAGTATCTCAAAACTATACTAAGGTATTTTTAATAGAACTAACTAGGGGTATAGAAAGAACACAGGAGCTGCTAGTATTATCCATCTCACAGGTATTGTAAGAGAAGGATGAGTGTTGCATACATTATGTGGAACCTCCCCAGAGAAAAGTAATAAAGGGAAACAAAATCCTCTCTGCTATGTCAGCAACCAAAATTAAAACATATGCAAAAGTATGTCATTAAGAGAGTCATTTTCCAGAACAACAGTAGTTCAGTGCCCAAGTTACACTGAAAGTCTCCCTTTCAAAGCCTCTTGCAGCTATTGCAATAACTGTTGTCCTTCCCCCCCCTCAAAGGGAGAAAAAGGTCTGTAGTAGAATTCCCTTAGTAGTTACACAGATAGATGGGAATAAACCAAAATGATTCTAAGTCATAGATTAAAAAGGTGAGTTTTAGGTGAGTTTTAAAACTAATACCTAATTTAATTCAGAGGAAAAAACCATAATGTTACCCATTTAAGCAATAGCTACAGGAACAGTAACATAAAAAATTAGAGTCTTTCCTGACCTACAGTATTAGTACTTTGCACTATCAGAACTGAAACATGTATGGCCTTAATGATACTTTTGGAGACTTCGGGATGGTGTAAGCAACCATAATCCATGTTGAAAGTAGAGGGCTTTTGGGGAATGGAGGTTGTTTCTGGAGGGTTGCATCGTCATTATAATCCAGGGGATTCCACCACTCAGTTTGTAGACAGCCAAGTCATCCAGTTAGTCTGTCTCTAAGTGATCAGCAATGCACCGCTTCTTTTATTCCTAAGAGCAGTGCAGGTAAATTTAAAGCTTTCTCTTCCTTATTTATAATCCTTCTTCCTTAACTGCTTGTGCATACAGGCTGTTAGTTAGAAGCTCCTTCAGTTATTTGTTCACTGACCCATTTGACCTTTTTCTTGAATTAGGTGAGTATGCCTAGCAGTAAATGGCAGCAACTCAGTCATGAAATACAAAGGAAAAACAACATCCCAAGATTAATTTCTGTATTTTTCATCCTACCAATTACACAATATTCACTCTGCTGCCACGGATGTCTGTTTTTTTTTCTGAAGGCCTTTTAAACACTTGAGTTCTTTCTGGCTGTCACCCTAAGGTAAGGCAAGATGGGCCTTCAGACTTCTTGGAGTCCTACCAGAGAAGGATGACACAGTGTTAAGACTGCAATGGGGGATGTACAAAATGTAGGCTTAAATGCATACACAGAGTAGAATGCATAGTTTTCATACAATATGAACTTACATCCAATTAAAAAGTTTTCCTGTGTGGTTATGGGATAAGTGTGGTTATGTGTCATGGAGCTACTCATAAAACCAGCCAGCAGCAGCTATCAGAAAAATGAGGATTGATTGCGACCAGAGTCACCTGGCACTCCAACGATGCACACAGTCAGATGTCAGTCAGGAATACATTACTGCACAGCAGAAGTCCTAAACTTTAGGGAATACTCTAAGAAAAGGTGATCCAAACTGCACATGCAGTCACATGTACAAGGGAGAGAGCTCCTACCCAAGGCTACCCAAATGAAAAGCCATTTACTAAAAGAGAAAGTGGTGAATCACTTAATCCCAAGATAGTATCTGTAAACTGTGTCCTGACCCAAGGTCTCTCTGACCTGCTGGTCTGAGGAAAACTGGCTCAAATTCAGTTCTAGCAGGGCTCTCTTTATACCCTGAGTCAAGGGTGGCCTGTGGTGATTCTATGTAGTTACCAGTTAATGCAGACAGAGGTGGGCTTGAAGACCTCAGACTGTAGGAAGCCAGGGAGAAGAAACCCATGCCCATAAGGTACCTAATTTGGTGTCTTTGTTGGGTCAAGGAGCAGGGTGGTTGCACCTGGCACAGGATGGTCCTTTCATTTGGGAAGAAAATGGATACTTAAAATGAAAAACATACAAAAGGTAGAATATTTGCCCCACTGAAAGGAGTGGTTTTGTCTAGGTAAAGATGGTAGGAGGATTAAACCAGTGTTCAGAACTATGTTGAAGTTATGAAGATGGGACTAAAGCCCCACTGATCTATCTGAGTATGTAATTTCATCATAAACTCTTGAAAACAGAGTTAGCTCAGAAAAACAAAGATTTTGGAATAACTACAAGGAATCATGTTTCAACATAAGCATTTGTAAGTTTCTTTGACAAAGAAGTCTAAGTCAGGATATACTTTATTGATATCTGTTCTTTGTTTTTTTGTTTATTTCTATGGCCTTTGTGTACTTACATCATCTAATTGTGCAGGGTACAGCAATTAAATTGCAGTCACTGTCAAGAGAAGCTTAGAAATAAATTAAAGCTGGTGACCATTTAAATCATATATGTCAAAATCAACGCAGGAGCGTATGGGTAACAGGGAAGGGGTTGTATTAATTTTTAAAAAAGGCTATTCTGTTTAAGGATTTTAATAAAGTGAATAATTTGACCTTGCACATGTATTTTTGATACAACTGAAGGTTTCAATACTGTATTGAAGAGGCAAGTTGCAATCTTTTAATTATGCCTTCAGTTCTACAGACAAGAAAGAAAAATGCATGTGGTACAGATGACCCTGCCCTTCTAGGCACTCTGTTTTCTGTGCTAGATACTTGTCCTTTTTCTCCAGCAACATTTGTAAACCATAACAGCAAATAGCAGGATTTGTTTTCTTAAATGAAAACTTAAATGTACATCTCTCCTCCTCTCTGCTGTGGTGCCTGTTCTTTGGCAGCAAATAGAGATGCATTTCGGAATCCTGGGTGGTGGGGGAGAAAACAAGCCAGGAAAGGCAGTTATTGCTGATGGAGAAGTGTGGGACAGCGTGTGAATGAGAGCTGATCCTCCTGCTTGTGTCTTCAGAGCCAGGGAGGGCTGGGGCTATGCTGCCATTACTGCTGCTTCCTAGAAAAGTGATCTTAATTTAGGCACCCCATTAGTAGGGAGTAGGCTCTAAGAGCAGCCACTCAGAGCTTAGAGAGTCCTCTACAGAGTCATTTCACAATACTGATTTACCTTTTCACATCCTTTTCCTCCTGCTTCAATTTGGTCCAATGCTTTCAATGATGCTCTTGGAGGTGAACTGTTCCAAGCGAGGATCAGCCCAAGAGCTTCAAGTTTAAAGAGTTAGTCAATACCTTGGGCTTTAAGGATACTCTAAACCTACCTTCTAGTGCATGGTAGAGGACCCATTTTATGGTCCTCTTAAAAGACATTCTTGTCAAGGAGCGTGTTCAAATTGTTCAAGCTGCTTTTCCCTGAAGTTTTAGGTTAGGTCTCCTTTTTAACACAACGATGAGCATTTAGATTGTCAGTATGTCTTTTACCACACAGGTTTTATTCTAAAGTTCTACACCTGATCTAGTTGTGAAAGATTTGTCATTTAATTGAAAAAGGGAATATTGCATTAAGAGTTAAACTGTGGTTGCTCAGCTATGGCTATCAGACTGTGCACTCAGACAGGCAGATATCTCTGACCTGAGTTTCTTTTTTTGTGAAGGTTATGGGTTCCTTTCTTTCTGCAGCCGTTGCAGTCTGGACCTAAAGTTGCAGAGGAATGAAAACAGCTAGAAGTCCACAGACATGTGCTTCCACTGTGTACTGAAATGGAGCATAAACCATGCTCCCAATGTCACTAAGCGACGGCCAGGAAGAGGTGCAGATGTCTTTATTTGGGAGTGCAGAGCTGGCCTTTGGAGGAGGATTCAGGCTTCCCTTTCTGATGGAACTTCTTCAGAAAATATCCATCATCCTCTTCTGAGACAGAACAGAAAACATTTCAATGAAGACATATTTCAGCTGACTGCAATGTTTCA
Organism: Phoeniculus purpureus; assembly: GCA_028565055.1. Taxonomy (NCBI): domain Eukaryota; kingdom Metazoa; phylum Chordata; class Aves; order Bucerotiformes; family Phoeniculidae; genus Phoeniculus; species Phoeniculus purpureus. The sequence goes on from JAOXOE010000874.1 coordinate 37,149,949, forward strand.
ATAATACATGGAACATAAAGAACATTAGTAAGCTTTGGAACTCTCTGTATGCCTGCAATTACTTCCTTTATTATTGTAGTTAAATTAAAAACAAGCAGTCAGAGATGATAAAAGATCTGTAATATTTTGTAATAATGAAGCTTAATGCATGGTAGAAGATATGAAGATCTCAGTAAATTAATACCAAAATGTTTAATAATTTACTTAGGAAGCTAAGGAAAAGGGAAGATTTTATCAGCTTATATTGCTGAATGTTATTTTTCCATCTCTAGTACTTGTTTACTATGCAGAGAACGCATTACCAGAGAACTATGTGTGTGTCTTTGGAAAAAGCATTTGCCATCATTACTGCATTATGATGGGAGACTGGCTGTGGCAGGCTTTTTAGCTCTCCTCAGTGGCTAGCATCCTTTTGGGATCAAGGTGAGAATGACGTCAGGAGACACAGCGGAATGAGAGACAGAGGGCAAGGGTCTGTTTTCATGGTGCCAAATCTGAAAACACATTGGGTTGACAACTTCAGAGATAGAGACAAGGAGAAGACAGTTTTGTAAAATGTGCTGGAATAGTGTCTGGAATAATGTTTTGAACCTGAAGTGCTCGAAAACATCAGTTTTTCCAAAATCCTTTTTGTGATACTGACCTGGCAAAGCTGAACTCCAAAGTTTTTAGTTCTAATATTTAATGTGACATCTGCTTAATGGAACCTATATATCTATGTGATCCACTGCATGTTCCACTGCCTTTCTTCATCAAGGGGTAAAGAAGCGTCAAGGTAATTTTTAATCTATATGTAAATTAGGAAGTACTATATAATCTGTAACATGACTCTGCAAACAAGTAAGGACAGGGGATATTTGTAGAGAAACAACCCTCCAAAAAAGACAAGTTCTTGCCTAAGAACTAGTTGGACATTGATGGAAGTGGTAGATTTGATTTCTTTTAAGGACTGTTTCAATGAGTTTGTTAACAGTGAAGTGGTTTATCCTTTTGGCACTTCCTATTCTTGCTTAGCAGCAGGGTGCCATTTCTCTCCCCTGAGACACATACTGCACACCTTTGGGTAAATCTGTACTTGTGCTCTTAATGTGGTCTGTTCTGCCTAATATCATTGGGTGAACACAAAAGGCACTCTCACCATTGTGTCACATCCTGATCAATCAGAGAAAGGAAAGGGTTTAGATTCCTGGGTTTGCTTTGGTCAAATGGAGACTTACACCATAGGTCCATGTAAAAGTGGAGTTTACTAAAGTTAATAGAGACAGTGCTCCAGAACTAGAGAAAAGGGAAAAGAGGGAAAATACATTTAGACCACACCATACTACAGTAATGTCTAACATGGCACGGGCTCCCCAACTTGCTCCTTGGCTCTGCAGATCCCTGGTGTCTCTAGCCGTCTTCTCTGTAATTCTCTTGGTTTAATTTGCTCCGGGGTTGGGGGGCGGGGAGGGC
>JAOXOE010000874.1:37165457-37188729 GCA_028565055.1 Phoeniculus purpureus
TTGCAGGCGGATTGGACTAGATGATCTTTTGAGGTCCCTTCCAATCCCTAATGATTCTATGATTCTATGATTCTATGAATTATGATTAAAATAAAACCAAAGACATGCCAGTGATAAACTGCCATGGTTGGTTGGACACGGAGAACCACCATCATTTATTGGAGATGTTTTTTTTTCTGCATGAACCGTCATGTTGCTTAGAGTTTTGTATTACCTTTCCTGGACTTTTCCTTTTAGTTTGGAAAGAGGTTCCATAATTGTGTGTGCTTCATGTAATCATTGTTTTCAGATCTGTCTTTTATTTTATTATCCAGTGTCATGATTTCTGCTTATGCTACTAAATAAAAGCATATGTTCACATGTGCATATGGACACAATTTTTTTATCTACCTCATTAGTTACAGTGGTAAAGAGCAAATTAGGCATATCTGAGGATGCAGTGTTACAATCATCTGCCGTAATTGGTTTCAGGAGTTCCCAACACTGTATTTCATCTATCTCACAGTCACAGCACACTGCTTCAAAACTGAAAAAAACAAGATGACTGTTTATTTAGTAAATGATCTGTGCTTTTTATGTTCTAAATAGCTCCACACAAATTCATGTCTTAAATATAGGGTTTCTTTTCCTCAATGGACTTAAAAAAAACAATTAATAAATACATTATTTGACTTTTCCAGAGTTAGTTTTATACTTGGACATGTGTCCTGTTCAGTTAGAGGCTGTTTTCTTTGGCTGGCTTTTCTGCAGTATGACAAATATGTTGTTTGGAAGGGACCTGTAGTGAGCTCTATAGTCCAGCCTCTTACTCAAAGCAAGCCTAGCTTCAGAGTTAGGTCACTCCAGAGTTAGGAGTATTTGTGCAATGCTTTAGGATAGTGTGCACCCAGAATGTCTAGCAAGTTAGATTCAAAGCAATGTAATGCCCTGGTGTAGGGACAAGATGGGGATATCCTAGCATTTACCTCAGGTCCATAGCTTGGCTAAGCTACGGACGGTTTCTCATTTGTAATTAAGGAAACTGAATGTCTGACTTGAAAAATATATGAAAAAAGGAAAGGATGTAAATAAGTTATGGCAAAGTTGAATGGAAATTTAATAAGAGATGATTCTTTGATTCTTTAATATTGCTATATGAAGTGATGTGAACATTTAGGAGAAAAAATACACAATTACAGAATCACAGAATCACAGAATTACTGAGATTGGAAAAGACCTCTGAGATCATCAAGCCCAGCCTATGACATAACACCACCACAATCAGCCAGACCAAGGTACTAAGTGACACATCCAGTATGTCCTTAAACACCTCCAGGCATGGCAACTTCACCATTTGCCTGAGCAGTCTATTCCAAAGTCTAACTACCCTTTCTGAGACGAAGTGCTTCCTAACATCCAACCTAAACCTAAACCCCTGGTGCAGCTTCAGGCCACTACCTCTTGTCCTATCACTAGTTGCCCAGGAGATGACCATGACCCCCACCTGACTACAATTTCTCTTCAGATAGGTATAGAAAGGGATAAGGTCCACCTCAACCTCTTTCTTGAAGTGAGGGGCCCAGAACTGCCCTCAGTAGTCGAGGTGAGTATAGGGGGAGAATCATGTCTCTAGTCCTGCTGGCCACATTATTCCTGATCCAAGCCAGGATGCCATTGATCTTTCATGCCACGTGGACACACTGCTGGCTCATGTTTGACTGGTTGTCAAACAGTACACCCAAATTACCAAGAAGCAGTAGCTACTAAAGCTGGGGAAACTGTGGGGTTGTAAGTCTAGAAAATGAAAATGGTGACATGAAAAAACCAGCTATAGGGAGAGACTGACTGTGTGTATCTTGATTACTGCTGTTGTACTCATGGAGTTGTTAACAACAGCAGTATGAAGTAAAAGCTGTAGGATGCTGTAAGGCTGTAGGTGTTTTGATGGTTACACTGGGAAAGCATACTATGGTGTTAGAAAATCTCAGAGCCACTGAAATGGACAAGGTTAAGTCTCTTTGTTACCTTCCATGCATTAACCTTCCTTTCATAAAAGGAAAAAAGAAGATTATAAAAGGACTAGAAGATGTAAAACACAGATATAAATTGTTTTCAGCTGGTTAAGACCTTTATGTATCTGTAGTCAGGACTACACCATCGCCTCTTTAGCATAGCTGCTGCCTCCATGTCTTGATATTTGTCTGAAAGTTAAAGTGAATGGAGTATTTATCATTTGGATGAGGTTTTGAGTGGCCTGGTTTAGGAGTGAACTTGTAAGGTAGGGTAGATGGTTGGGCTCAATGATCCCAGGGGTCTTTTCCAACCAGAGTGATTCTGTGAGTGAGTGTATCTGCATGGTTATGCCTTGTTGTTAAATTGATGCGTGTGTGAAATTGCATTTGCCTTTTCAGGTGATTTGATTCCCACTGGCATATAGAAACAGTGGAAAGGAGAGGGGGGTTAGAAGTATTCCCTAGGTGTCCTCCTTGGCTTCCAATTCATTCCAGCATCATAAAAGCTTTCCAGCATGTGCAGGCACATTTATTTAATCAGTAAAACAAAACAGTAACATGAGAATTATTTATCTAGCGCCTGGCACCCAGACACTCTGTTCAAAGTGGTTTTATACCAGTTAAAAGGAAAAGAAGTCTCAAATGAAAAACCTTTGGAAGTCGGAGATGTAATAAGGTTAATAACACGTCAGAAAGGAGAATAATGGCTAAAATGATAAGACAATCATTTAGGGAGGTGATGTCTTACCAAAACGGGTGTAGAAGATGATGGTATTGGAGCTGATGCTGGAAGACAGTAGAGACAGCTCTTTTACAACAGGTACAAGATTTATGGAACCGTAGTGCTCCTTGAAGACTGTTAAAAAGTACAGCAACAAAGATACAGTAAGTGTGTTATTGCACTGCTTGACCTTAGGTTGCCATCCTTCTAGCAGCCTCCTGTAAGTCTAAACTTTGTGGTCCAACACGGAAAAAGCCTGCTAAACCCCCACAAATAACCCTCTCGGTTATTATTCACACTGACATTCTCCTAAGTGCATAGCCGAACTTTACTTTGTCAAACCTGAGAGAGAGCATGAAACAGGCTTGAAAGTAGCACTGCCACTTGAGCATCTCATTTCTGAGCAGTAAGTTCAGGAAGTGGTGGAAAAAGTGTTTCTTGTAAGCCTGAGTGATTAGAAAGTGTCTCAGTGCTAGTTCACTGAAATAATGAAGAATTATTAAAACAGTCCACGGTCAGACCCTTTTGGTTTCAGAAAAGCAAACAATTATCCATTCTCAGAAAACACCATTCTGCTTTGTACCCAAGCAGCTGGAAAGAAATGGTTAGTGTTTGAGCAAATGAAGCCAAGGATTACGTGCAAAATAATTAAAAAAAAAAAAGCTGAATCCGTGGTGGAGATGGAAAAGTGAAAAAAACCTCCTCACAAGTATTCAGTGTAGGGCTACCGTACCCTCGCTAGGGGGCTACAGTTTCAAAAGAACACCTCTGATTTTTCTGGCATTGTTCATATTGTTCTGTGTAGATACAGATTTTCACAACCAAGTCAAAAAGTCTTCTCCAAGCAGTACTTTTTAACTCTCTCAGTCACTCAGCATCCAGCCAGCAATCCCTAAATGTCACTTTATGTTCATGCTCACAACGAAATGATACACTGATATATTAGCAAAGCTGACTTTCCTGCAGCATCTCAGCTCTAAAGTGAAGCTTTTGCTGTGGAAACATGTGGGAGGATTTTAGATTAGAAAAATGCAAAGATACAGTCCACTGTGCTGTGGTTTTGTTCCTCTTCACGTGCTGCTGGGTGACGTGGGCTCCTGCCCTGACGTGTCTACCTAATACTCTGCCTGGATGTGCCCCAACTCCCAAACTCTGCATTCCTTTGAGACCTACTCATTGTGAGTCCTAGGACAGCAAGTAAAGCTGAGCTGTATATTGTGATATTTTCCCAGCAGAAGGAGTGGTTAGGAGGTTAGTGGCTTGAGACTTCTGCCCTCTCATTTTCTGGTCTAAAAGCTGTAATCCCTCTCTGTCCATTTCCAGAAAGGAAAAAAAACCCACAACCCAAAGCAGCAGCAAGGGAGGACCAGTAAGCCATCCCACCCTACATGCCTCAGGACCAGAAAGCCATCCCAAGAAAGGGACACTCTGACAGGTAAATGGCTTGTTCTGATCTGTTCAGATCTCTGTGCACTTCTAAAATTGATTTGCTTGGAATATCTGATATGTAAAACTCTGTAGATGTTTTAGGACAGGCTGAAGAAGAAAGCGATTGATGGGGAAGCCTTCTGTATGGTGGGCATGCCTGTATTCACACATGCATGATAACTAGCTGTATCCTGCACGTACCGTACTGTGCAGGTACATGTCTGTAGTGGCTGTACTTGGAGTCTGTGAAAGACATCACTGCAGACTGCAGAAGAGCTTTCCACACCGCTCCTGAAATGCCTGGCTGTCATCCTGCTGCATCTAGAAGCACTCTGTTTTGTTCCCTTGAAGTACCTTCACAGTTACCATTTCAGTGCTTGCCTAGAGCTGGAACATTACAAGACAGTGTTTCTGATGGGTATTTTGATAAAGGCATACTTAACAGAAGAGCTCTTTGATTTGAATAATGATATCAAAACCTCTTCTTTTGTTTGGGAGGCAGAGTATTTTCTCACACATTGCTTTTCAGCAGAGGATTTCTGTTTTGGTTACTTTACAAATTCACCTTCTCATCATACAACATCTTCAGGTCCCATTCATTTCATTTTATACTTGCTAACAGTCTGGGCTCCTCATTTTAGCAATGCTCTTCAGAACCTCAACTGACTTTAAGTACTACTCTATTCTTCAGGTCATTTAATTGCAGTGAATTGAGCTCCTCTGAAGGTGGCAGATCTGCAAATTCAAAGAGTTCTGATCAGTTCAGAAAAATTGCTTTCAAACATAACTTCTGACATTGCAAAACCTGTTAAAACTTTTTCCATTTTCCAAACTATAATTTTGTTTCTGAACACAGATTTCTTTCCTTTGTGTTCCAGTGATGATTTTCACCTTACCATTTTTTTCCTCATCTTGCCTCATCTTGCTAACAGCTCTGCTAAATCTCATACCATTACAAGCACACTTTTCTGCTTTCCTACCAAGTTCAACACTGCACACTAGTACAGCCTTTTGTAATTCCTTTTCAAAAGCTGCTGGTGTCACCTGAGGAGATGCAGTGCCCTGTTCCTTCTGGACACTGTCTTTTTTCTAACTCAGAGCAGCACAGACTGGAATGAAATGCAGTCAACCTACATCCAGCAGGTTATTTTTTACCAAAAAATATGAGCAAAGTCTTCCACCAGAAAACATATTTGAGGAATACTACCGAAAGAGGCCATCTGACCCTCTGCTTCCTTCCCCTTGGGCCTCCTCCTGCAGAGAGATGGGGCTTGCAGGCCAGCAACGGATTCAGCAGTTATGAGAAGTGGCAAAGAAGTGACTTCTTGTACGGAGCAAGAGAACTGACAAACAGGATTTTCTTTCTTCCTGAAGAAAAACCCCTTCTATCATTACTCCTCCTTTACTTTCATGGTTCCAGATATCCTGCTCCTCTGAGCTCTTCCTGGTAACTCAAGAAAAATAGTGCAAGATGCAGGCAGGTGCTCAGCTGTGGCAGCAGTTAGCAGTTTGTGGATCCCAGACCAGCAACTAGCATTCTGAAAGGCATATGAGGTAATGTAGTAACAGCAACAGTAGCATAGCAAGATAAATAATTGCCTTCTCCATGCCTTTCTATAATTTTTCAGACCTAGATTTTTAAGTTTGCTTTCAGATTTTTAATATTTCTAATATTTACTATTTCAGTTATAGAAATGGGGTTTTTTTTTTTTTTCATTGGCACTTGCAGTTGGATGGGTAATAGCAAGGGAAGAACATTCAGGTAAATGTCATGATTAGTGAAGCAGTTGGCATTAAACTTGACTTCTTTCTTTATGTGCAAGATCTCAGCCATGCATCAGGAGGCCCTCAGGGAATTGTGACCCAAACAACAAGCTTTTAAAATGCTGCTGCCATATAACTGCAATTGGCTTAGGAAACTTTGCAGTACAGCTAGTGAGCTAACTTACAGATTTTTTCTCAAAGGAATGTCATATTTGATTTTTGTTTTCCCAGGTCACACCCCAGACTGCTTTTTACTCTCCACTGCCAATACCTGTCATCTTGTGTAACTTTGCCCATCCGATTTTGCCTCTACAGCTTGCAGCTTCAGTTGGCATCTCAGTCTCCAGTGCACAATAAAAAAATTGTATGTTTTTCTTTATACTACAAAATAAAAGCTAACTTTCTCTTGCAACTAAGAACATTACCAGTAGAAGAAGCACTGCATCTGACAGGGTTACTGAAGCTCATGTGTTTCAAAAGTGCTTAAAAAAATAAATCAAAGCACAGCACTATTGAGCAATTAGCAAAGGTGCTAAGTCAACTTGCTGAGCAATCTGCACTATCAGACACAGCTGACATAGGAGGAAACGGAAAGAACACTAATTAGTAATTAAGTAAAGCTGCTGGGATCCAAAACTGGCGGGGAAAGGGGGTAGAGGCTTTGTAAGAGAATGGTGGAAAGCTAATCTTTTCTTTACAAAACTTGGTGTTTACTTAGACAACTGAATCCAACCTACATAGGAACAATGTAAAGGAACAGAAGAGCAGTTGAGGCAGCTCACTGCTGCCTTTCTGTGTATTTTTAAATTGTACACGAGTAATAGATGATGCCCTTCTATAAAAGTGTGTACCACGCAGCAGTGAGTACCACAACATTGGCCAACTCAGTAACTGTAGCTCTACTTTCTTGAGCTGATCATCAGAGATTCTAAATAAAGCCAGCTCCTGTTGTCCCTCATGAATTTCCATGTGGTTGGCATGTTAAAGAGGAAAAATAATCAGAATAATTCACATTGTCTTGCTTAATCACAGCCCCTAAAACAATGATCACTACAAACATGTGATTTTGTAAATGAAAATAAAAGCTAGAGTAATATAAACCAGTAATTTTTTGTGTCCATTTTGCTTTAGTTTTGGGGCTAGAGTAGTCAAGACATTTAGCAGATGTATGAGTGAAAACGTAGAAAGTTATAGCAGAGATTTGGAGATGGCACTGGAATCAGACAGGCTATTCCTTGCTCGCTCATGTACACACACACAAGTATCAGATTTGCAGGTGTGGTATATATCTGTGGAAAGCAGTGGGTTACAGGGTACACAGCTTTTCTGGTATGTAGTCAACATGGCATCAATGGAGATAATCACACAAATTCTTTAAATGTCTTGAGTGTAACATTATTCAGTTCAGTGAGGATATGCCCATTGTAGATTCTGGTAGACAAATATGGGGAGCTACGTGACCATTTGAGTAAAAATCTGTGGTATATGAATTGAGGGTATTCTCTGTGTATCAGTTCTTCACAGTGCATCCAACCTGACATATGAACTACATTGCTGTTGAAAACGCCATCTGAGGGAAAAGTGTGCACACACTTGCTTAAATGAATGAAGTTCACCACAAAAGCATGCACTCTTTGAAATACACATATTCATGAAATGAAAGATGACTTGCAGAAGGGGTCACTGTATAGCAGTATTATTTGTGTTTTTTGTCAGAACCTGGTGCTCTAATGCTATACAAAAGCAGCATTCAGAAGGGAATAAGACCTTGTGGGTATATGAATAGGGAGTGTTGTACAATTACAGCAACACCTGTGCTAAATAATCTTGCACTCATCCCCTAGGAAAATTTGCGTGCTCAACAGCCCTTAAATTTCCCATGTGTATATTAAGCTGCAGTGTAAAAGCATGGTGAGATAAGACAGGCTAAAAAAAATTCTTCAAGGGCATATACATATAACCTACGTTTTTGCTTAAATTTTGGTTTTTTTTTTATCTCAAACACTGCCTTCTGTGTTAAGGCATATTTTACTTCTTAAAACGTAAAGAGACCTTCCTTTATATAAAGAAACATTGCTTTTCATTGTAGCAAGCACAGCATCATGCACTGGTGAGAAGATGGTCCGTGCTTATTTTCAATAGTTTATATATATATATATATAGACTTCTTGCAAGGGTATTTGCTGAAAGCCAGCCCAAAGCTGGAGGAACAAGTTCACCCTGAACTGCATCTTTAGATAGAAGAGGTGTTTCTTATATTTGAATTTGTGTACTTCTGAAAAACTACCTGCTAGAATGAGTAATACTGCAGAGAGGTTACTGGCAGTTCTCAAGGTAAAAGACACTTGATTAGGGATCTGATATCCTTCAGACACTCATGTATCATCATACAGACACAAGTATGTCAGTCTCAGGTGAAGCTTAGCACTAGCATTTAGCGTGCTCACACACATTCAGGCATGCACAAAGATACCAGGTTGCAGATTTTTCTGCAACAGTGCAGACACAGCTTGGTTGGATGCCAAATTAAAGCAAGACAGAGCAACCTTCATGGGTCACTGTTTGGACTAGAGTGTGTTATAAATTTCCCACTGTCTACAAGTTGAACTGTTTTAGCACAGAAGATTACTATAGTGATGATCATCTACAAAAACAGGGCTTGTGTTTCTAAAAACTACTGACCTGTGCCTGTCCTGATTCAACCATGGAATGATAGGACGAGGGGAAATGGCCTCAAGTTGCATCAGGGGAGGTTTAGATTTGATATTAGAAAGAAGTTCTTTACTGAGAGGGTGGTTAGATACTGGAATGGATTGCCCAGGGAGGTGGTGGTGTCACCGTCCCTGGAGGTGTTTAAGGAACGAGTGGACGCGGCGCTTAGGGATCTGGTCTAGCAGTTAGATAACAGGATAAAGGTTGGACTCGATGACCCTGGAGGTCCCTTCCAGCCATGGTGATGATTCTGTGATTCTGTGAAATACATGAAATAGCTTATAGCACAAAGAAGAATAAAGGCTTTTAGGAAGAGCGCCCAATATATTTTACCTTTCTCTCATGCAAGCTTCCAGTCACAGAATCACAGAATAGTTTCATCTGGAAGAGACCTTCAAGATCATCAAGTCCAACCTTTTTCTAGCCCTATCAGCACCACTAAACTACGTCCCCCAGCACAATGTCTATCTTTCACTTCAATACCTCCGGGGATGGAGACTCAACCCCCTCCATGGGCAGGCTGTTCCAGTGCCTCACAACCCTTTCAGGAAAGAAATTCCTCCTGACATCCAACCTGAATCTCCCCTGGCACAGCATAACACCATTTCCCCTTACCCTATCTCTCATAGCCACTAGGGAGAACAGACTAACCCCTGCCTCTCTACAATTTCCTTTCAAGTAGTTGTAAAAAGCAATAAGGTCTCCCCTCTATCTCCTCTTCTCAGGCTAAGCATCTCAAGATCCCTCAGCCACTCCTCACGAGACACGTTCCAAATCCTTTACTAGCTTGGTAGGTGCCTCTGTCCCTTCTCCAGCCCTTCAAAGTTCCTCTAGTAGTGACCGGCCCAAAACTGCACACAGGACTCCGTGTGTGTCCTCACCAAAGCTGAGTCCTTCACAAAGACTCAGGTGTTTACATTCACCAGTTGTTTGTTTGGCCTGTTATGGAAGAATATGGTTCTAGAGCAAAATTCCAGATGTGACTGCCATGTGTGTTTGAGATCACTCTTTCTCCTCACCTCTTATGCAAGATCCATAGCAATGACAGCTGTCCAGGTTCCAGATAGCAAGTATTGGATTAATCTTTCTCATGGCTCTTAGGCATTTAAGGAGAGCTTGCCTGGGGTGTTTTTCTTGTGTGATTTCTCCTAGCACTACCTTCTGTTTTCTTCCACAAAAAAAAAGCACATCACAAAATGTTTGACTTAGACTGAGAAAAATCCTGTGAGTTGAAATGAAGTCTACTTACACAAACCTCTTGGGAAGCCACCAGCTTTCATGAATTCTTGCTGTCAGTAAACTCTGCAGAAACAAAAGCATTTAGCAATAAATACATAATAAATGTATTAGGAGAAAGGCACCTCTTCTTTTATTGCAAAGGCTACTCCTCGGTTAGATGTACAATAAAATGCACCAGGGTGTTACGAATGAGCCTGCAAAACGCCATGAGACAGAGCACTGAAAACCCTTGCATGGCAAACTAACTACCAGTCAAGAACTGCTCACAAAAGCTCACCCAGAACGTTAGAAAAGGTAAAGGAAGTTATGCCCCGACCCAGCTAAACTCATCAACTTTACGTCATTCAGGGGGGAAACGTTCCCACTATAGATTAATGTTTATTGTTCACATCGACAGCGCTGCAAAACAGAACGAGCTCTGATTCAAAGAGCACTCATGCAGTATTCTGGTATTACCACAGTGAAAGGAGTGCAAAGTTCTTTCAAGGTAAAGGCTGATGTGTTTAAAATTAAATGCGCTCTGTGATGCTGCTGGCCCATCTTGTCCTCCAGTCTGAGAGAGAAGGAACAAATCTAGAAAGTGACATGCAGAGATCTTCCCTGTAGCTTCCTGAGATAATTTTGAAAGCAGGGGTAAGTGTAGTGCTGGTCAGCATGCCAGAAGCAGCAGCAGATTTTCCATAAACTGTAGCTGCTGCATCTGGAAGAAGAAAAGAGGAAAGTACAAAATCTGCAGAGAGGTTCATTTTTGGGTCTGTATAGGTGGACATGTATACAGGAACAGGGGTTCTCACCCAGGGAACAGGCAGGCCTCACAAATGGATGAATTCAGTGAACACCTTGTTTCTCAGTATCATAGTACGTTAGGGATTGGAAGGGACCTTGAAAGATCATCTAGTCCAATCTCCCTGTCAGAGCAGGACCACCTAGACCAAGTTGCACAAGAACACATCCAGGCAGGTTTTAAACGTCTCCAGAGAAGATGACTCCACAACTCCCCTGGGCAGCATGTTCCAGTGCTTTGTCACCCTGACTGTGAAGAAGTTCCTTCTCATATTGATGTGGAACCTCCTGTGTTCCAGCTTACACCCATTGGCCCTCACTTTCCATATTTATAAATATTAATGAGGTAACACCTGAGTCTCTGTTCTCCAAGCTAAAGAGACCCAGCTCTCGCAGCCTCTCCTCATAAGGGATGTGTTCTACTCCCTTTATCATCTTCATGGTTCTGTGCTGGACACACTGCAGCAGGTCTGTGTCCTTCTGGAACTGAGGGGCCCAGAACTGGGCACAACATTCCAGATGTGGTCTCAGCAGGGCAGAGTAGAGGGAGAGGAGAACCTCTCTCGATCTGCTCGCCACCACCCTTCTGATCCACCCCAGGATGCCACTGGCCTTCTTGGCCACAAAGGCACATTGTGGGTTCATGGTCATCCTGCTGGCCACCAGGACCCCCAGGTCCCTTTCTCCTACACTGCTCTCCAACAGGTCAGCTGCCAGCCTATACTGGTACCTGGGGTTGTTCTTGCCCAGATGTAAGACTCTATACTGGTCCTTGTTAAATTTCATCAAATTCCTCCCTACGCAGCTCTCCAACTTGTCCAGGTCCCACTGAATGGCAGCACAGTCTGGTGGGGTTTCAGCCACTCCTCCCAGCTTTGTGTCATCAGCAACTTGCTGATAGTACGCTCTAATCCCTTATCCAAGTCATTAATTAATAGATTGAACAGTACTGGTCCACTAGATACAGACCTCCAACTAGACTCTGTCCCACCGACCACAACTCTCTGGCTTCTATGCTGCAGCCAGTTCACGAACCACCTCACTACCCAATCGTCCAGACCACTCTGCCTCAGTTTGGTGGTGAGGATGCTGTGGGAGACTGTGTCAAATGGTTTACTGAAGTCAAGATAGACCACATCTCTTGGTTTATACACCAGGTTTCTCTTGCCAAATATTTGTGGACTGGAAAAGGGCAAAGGGAGTAAGATGATTGACCCGAAAATGAAGCTCCGGAAGCATAACTGGTGGGTCTGATAAACTTCTGGAGTTTTAACATAAAGGCTGCATATGAAAACATGAATCTGTGGCCACTTGTGCCACATCACACAGATGAATAAGGGTGTTGATAAAGGTGAACCAGATGGACAACAAGTTACTGAGCACATCAGCAGAGCTAGGAGTCAAATCAAAGCTCAAGCCGCCAAATCAGGGCAGCTGACTTGTCAGACGTGTTCCTGCCTCAAAGGAAATAGTGATGGGAAGATCTTAATTGCGTGGGGGAAACCTTTGGTTTCCTGTGTCTGTTTGTTCAGTGCTTTAAAAGACAGTGGTTTCAAAATAGTAGGACCATGTGATGGAAGGAAGAATGACTCATCAGATTAAAAAAATAATCCCTTTTTGATTCTTTCCTTTCAAGGTGGGGACCATTTGTGTTTCTCCTTGATCCTGGGGAGAAGGCTGTGTGATGTTTGTTGGAATGGCTTCAGCTGCAGTTATGGCCAAACTCAAAGGCTTTTAGCCAAGGACGACTTTAATTTGGAGGAACAGTCATGGATGGGAGAGGAAAAGGAGAGGGAAATTAAATATTTTCCTTTTCAGACTTTTTGACTAAGGATTTTATTTCACAATTTGCCTAGGTTCAGTCTTTGAATGATCTCAGTAATGATAATTAAACAAAATGCCAGAGACTAGAACAAAACTACTTCGGTCAAGTAAAATAAATACTTCCAATTAATGTTTTCCTTTTATCAAGGAAAGAAAATAAATCCAACTGGAGAAAGATACTGAAGGGGGAAGTGCCTTTAGGCTACACAGACAAAGCAAAAGCTCAGCTCTTTGTGTTTCCTTACTATACTGGGGCTGGCATTTTTAGCTTACGAAATTCTGGTGTTCTGCCCTTCATCTATGCAGAGCATACTAACAGAGCCTTCAGATCTGATCTTTGTAAAGCAGAACTGAGTTCTAACATCAGACATAATCCTAAAGTTCATAGGCAGAGCTCTGTTCCCATTGTATAATAGCTGTGAAAGAGAGAGAGCTCGTACTATTAGAAAGGACCATGTTACTAAAAAAACTCATCCAAGATGCTGCCTCCAGGTTATCTTCCAAGACAGATTTTAACCATATTTACTTATATAGCTGTCCTACCTTAGGTCTTTGGTTGCGTGGCTGGTTCGAGGCCAGGACTCACCAAGTGTTAGACAGATCCAGATAGTAAGAAGGAAAGATAAACTGAGCCTAATGATAAGCTGAGAATGACACATCTGCCTCTGCCCACTCACAACCACTGCTCTGGGGAGGAGTACCACCAAAACAATGGGCTCATACATGAGGCAAAGCTGTGATGTGTAACAAATTCACCTTTCATCAGAGCAGGACTCACAGTATGCTCTGCCAAGGAAAACTGCTACCATCAGCCTCAAACTTCTCTGCCTCATACACCAGACCATTAGCAAGAGATTTTTCTATGTGCACCACTGATGACTTCGTTCAACCTGTCCTGTGCCCGACAGGCGTCTCCTCAAAACAAGAAAAGGCTGCTCGTGCTGGTCAGGGTATTCCACAGTTGGACCCTGGAGCAGGAAGCATTGCAAGTTCATGAAACCCCTCAGTTTGGATCTCATTTAAAGAGAGCCTTAGCAAAAGCTCAAGGAAGGAATGAGAAGGTTTTTCTATTATCTGCAGAGTGCTGTGTCAGTCTTTCCAGAGGATGCAGAAGAGCACAGGTAAACAAGGAAGTTAAAAACCTAACCTATGCAGTAGTGGAGTCAGTGCAAACAAAGGCTGTCACCCTGATCTAATGTGCACAGCAAGGTAATGCAAGAAGGAAGAACTAACTTGTGAGTCTTAGATCAACAGTTGAAAGAGAGTGAGCGCTAATTTTACCTTTGTTTCTTTAATCATGTTTCCAAGCTAGAGAATGTCCATTAGTAAAAGTGACAACAGAAAGTCCTTGCAGACTTTGAAGGAAACAGTTCTTTAATCTTAAGAGTTATTTCCCAGAGCCACTGCTAGCTTAGGAAGATAAACACTCTTGGCTTCCCCCACTACAACAAGACCGTCTCTGGGGTCAATTCAAAGCAATTAAAGCCCAGCTCTGATCTGCTGTTGACTACAACAGGAATTTAGGAGGCGAGCATTTGAAAAATCCTCAGACCTCATCTGGTTGGAGTATGGAGTTGAATAGACTGCAAAATGGGAGAGATCAATAGAGGAAATTTTACCTCAAAGGGGTCCCAGACTGGTTCCCTTTTTCTTAAGGGGAGGAAGGAAGGAAGAAGAAAAAAACCAGATGCAAAACCCTCACCAAGTTGGAAGCATTGTATGTAGTGCTTGCATACTTATTTCCGGGGATTCTCCTCTCCTTCATCAGCAGTGCACATTCAAAACAACTGCAATCAGATTATTCTTCCTAAAGATTTGCACTACAACTATACCTGAGGCTCCACCTGTGATTGTAATTTATGTGGGCACTGTAAAACTGAAGCATAAAAGAAACCTACACAGAAAATAAAAGTTTATTTTCTAAACAGCCAAACCAGATGAAGGGAGAGAGAAAAAACAGAAATGAACAAGGCAAGATGGCACCATGGGCCAGTGAGAGAGCTCAGAGCAAAGGTCCCAGGAACTGGTTCATTGCCTTCTCTGGTAGTTCATATGCTGTGAAACTCAGAATGAACTGGAGTTGGCAAGAACATTCCCAATAAATGTTATAATAAACACATTATTAATATTTGTCATACAGCAGTCACTGATGCTGAAGGATATTGGAAATCAGGTTTGGGAGTGAGTGCAGGAAATGTAGAAGCCTTCATCCATGTGAGTCAGAAAATCAATTTAAAGGATCCAGCTTTCATAGTTCAAGAAACCAATGAAACAGTAGTCCAAATATAAACTAGCCTTACTGGGAAAACAGAAACAGGAAAGGAGGGATAAGCAGAAGGAGCCAGAAAAAACCTCAACTCCAGTTTGTCCCAAACGTGGTAGTGCACAAACCTGTGTGGCAGCCACGGCTTTGTTTTGCAAACCCTTTCATCTGCAAAGCCCAACAGATGTTGAAAAATTACCTTGTACCAGCTACCTAGGGATTGAGGGCTTGAGAAATGGCTGTTTCTCAAAAGTCTCCAACACCCACCCCTCCCCAAATAAGAATAAAAGGGAACTAGGTTCCTAACTCAGCTTGAAAATTTTACCTGAAGACTGTAGATATGAACAGAGCCAGCAGGCTGGTGAGTCGTCGGGGTCAGCATGTCTCCACAAGGAGAAAATTAGATGTCAGCCAAGTCAGAGTTTTCATTATACGCCAGGTTAAAACCAGATATTAATCTTAAACACTGAAAAAAACCCCCCCTTTTCTGAATAAGCAATAGGTGTCACTGTGTAAGTAGCCAAAGACTTCTGAAAATGCAAACATGCGGATAGAGCAGATAAGAGTAATTAAGTTATGCCAAATCTGTAATGGCATTCAAATGAATATTAGGTTCAACTTTACTTCACTCAAACATTCCTCCAGATAAGCAAATTAATGGCTGAGTTAGAGAAATAAGAATTAGAATAAGAGAGTAAAATCAGTAAAGGCAACAGCCAACTCCTTGGAAGCAAGACCGAGTAGAGCACACGAATGAGGGGAACATATTCATCCTCAGGCAGGGAAGACAAAGCATTCAAATAAAAACACTTGGGCTGCCAGGTAATACAAAGCAGGGAGCTGACAAAAGGCAAGGAAGTTCAGAAGGAAAGCATAGGTGAAATATGTGGTACAAAGAAAGAGAAACAGGTGAGATATTCGTACAAGGGGGCATGTCACAGGAATTGCCTATCCTGTAATTTCTTCCCTGAAGAAAAGGGAAGAAAAGTCAACACAGAGATAAAATAAGAATTCAGACAATATCTGACAAAGAAGTGGTTATAAAGTACACAGATACACAGATCGTTAGTGGATGGAAGGGACCTCAGGAGGTCAAAGAGTCCAACTCCCCTGCTCAAGCAGGATGATAGAAACTAAGACAGGTCACACAGAAACACATCCAGATGAGTCTTTGAAGTTTCCAGAAAAGGAGACTCCACAATCTCCCTGGGCAGCCTGTTCCAGTGCTCTGTAACCCTCACAGTAAGGAAGTTCTTCCTCTTGTTGAGGTGGAACTTCTTGTACTCCAACTGACACCCATTGCCCCCTGTCACATCACAGGGCACAAGTGAAATGAGATTGTCTCTTTCTTCTTGACACCCAGCCCTCATGCATTTATAGACAATGACTAAGTCCCCTTGGAACCTTCTCTTCTCCAGACTAAAAAGCCCCAAGTCTCTTAGTCTTTCCTCATAAGGTAAATATTCCAGTCTTCCAATCATCCTCATGGCCCTCCGTTGGACTCTCTCAAGCAGGTCTCTGTCCCTCTTAAACCAGAGGGATTAATTAAATTATTCTTGATTCAATTCTTAAATTAAGAATATCTTACTACTAAATTTCATAGCCCACTGAAATACACAGAGGAACAATAAATATTAAATAGGAGTCATCACAACATGCCTTTGTCGAGTAGATGCACAATTTGACATTAGCTTGAGAAAATACAGCGCTTGGACAAAATAAATAGTTTACTCTGCTACAACAAGGGAATTCACTGGGATGAGCTATCACATCAACAGTGAGTAGGGCTGTAAAATGTGCAAATTCCGTTGTAATATGACTGTTCCCATCTTCATTGCTTGCCACAAACCTTTTTGGCACCTGCTTCACAGTGAGCGCAGCGACACCTTTACATCAAACTTACTGAGACCTGATGCCCTACCACCACCCCCGAGACAGTATTTTTCTGCCAAAACCAACATCAAAGCAGCACAGTGCTCAAATCCAGGAGAAACTAATGTCCCTGAACCAGCTGGCTTTCCACGGCAGACAGGGATGCTTTCCGTGTATCCCTGAAAAAGGTGCCGTGCTTCTCTCCACTGATGCTCCTTGCCTGAACCACACCGGCACTGTTCAGCTAACTGACAAACTACATTAACAGAAAAACCTAGAAAGCAGTAGCTCTGCTGTGCAACAAGGAGTGTTTAACATGTGGAACAGCATCTTGCTAAACCCCAGCAGTGGTCTGGTTTCCAGGCAGATGAGCAAATACCACTGCTGCAATTTCAATGCAGCTGAGTCTCTACTGATGTTTAAATACGAATCGTGTAAATGCATATTTATGAGTGTGGACCACGTAGTTTGGGCAAAACTGAGTTAAAAATCATGTGTGGATTATTCTCAAACTGGATGGATTGTGAAAAGCCAGACGATCTCATGGACTATGTAGTATTAGTTATATTATGAGAAAATTATTAAAAACAGGAAGTTCTCTGCTGAGGCATTCATGCTTAATACTGAAAATTCTTCATTTCCAATGGAGTATCAAGAAAATGTGTGAGAACACTCTACTAAAACCCTCTAGCTGTCCACTGGCAGCAGAGAAGTGTAACCTGCACGTGCAGATCTCTGCACTGACACAGAGCTCAGAGCACATCAGAGAGTCCTTTCATCCAGGAGTACAGGACTGTGTCTCAAGAGCAGCAAGTTCTCTCAGTCCTGATGTAATGGGGACCCTTCAGCTTCTATTTAAATTGGTTCACTTATCATGTCTGAACTTGCAGTAAGTACAAACAGCTGCTGTGTGGCTAACAGAATTCCATACTAATAAATGCATCAGCAGGAGAAGAATTCTGGCAGATATTGATCTACACTGATTTGATTAACAAGACATTTTGCACTGCCCATGCACCTATTCATGCAACAGCAGCAGTTGCAACAGGAATTGAGACAATTATCCAGAAACATTGATTCGTCTCAGAACAAATAGGTAATCAGAAAAAAGAAAGCAAATCACTGAAAATAAATAATCAGCAAACAATGACACAAATTTATCTTAAGCAGAGGTAGCTGGCTGGTGACTCACATCATGAAGGACGTCTACAGAAACAGGTGGTTTGAGGATCCTTCTCACACACAACTGAGAACAAAATGATAATCAAGGATCTGGTATTTCTAACTGTACACATCCAACATCCTGATATTCTCCTACAGAGTCTGCCTTCAGTGATGTTTGCAATACCTTTATCACTTGATCTGAGTAAATGGCTGCAACGAAAAGACTAACCGCAGGTGGTATGAGTTTGGTGTCAACTCTGAAGCTTAAATTCACACTTCATCAGTTACACACATCAGTATATTTACCATCTAAATAGGAAGCCCCTGGGCTTTATGACACACCCCAATTGGCTGTCTATGAATACAAAACCAGTATTTAAATATTTCATCTCAAAAAGCAATAAAATCTATAGGTAGCATTAGAAATAGAGATGATGGACAGCTTTCTACACGGGACAATTCACTCACAGTGTGTGTTAAACACATAAACTGCAAGTGGTTAAACCATCCAGGAATCAGAAACTTTGCTGAAGAGTCTATTTTTCCAGGTCATCATTATCATTATTTATTAGAGCTGCTGAAACCTCTGGTGACAAAACACGCTCATTTTTTAGTATTTTGGAGATGTTATGTAAGGCGACTAATAACATTACGTAACCAGTTCAGCGGTGCAATGTGATGGAAAAAAACAGTTAGCTGGGAGCTAGATAATGAGCATTTCATATCTCAAATCATTAAGAAAGCTCAGCACCAAACAAACAAACAGCTTTTTGTTTCCAGTGTAAAACAATGAACATCTCTGCCTTTTCATGAAAAATAAATAAAATAAATAAATAAATAAACAGGGAGTGACACACAGTTCACCCCAAAGTTATGGCTTCCTAAAGCAGATGTTCTATGTGTGGTTCAGTAGACACAGTTTAGGACTTTCTGAAGGCAAATCTGGAAAGACAAGGCTAGCAAGTCACTATACTCCACTTAACCTTCAGTCTAAGACACCATTTCTGCTTGTGGTTGCCTTTTTGCCTGTGAACTCCATTGCGTAGGGCAAGACTGGTTCTACATCTGGGTATGGGACACTGCCTGTGTTTCCCAGCCCCCAGATCTCCACCTCAAAACTATGGAAGGACCCAAAGCTACATGTCAGCCTCTCTCCCAGCCCCTCCAGGTCCTGCACAGGAGTTGGTGGTGTCACACAGCTCAGAGGGGTAAGAGCTGTACTGAGCCTGTCTAGGTGCAGCAGAGCCCAGGATGAGTTGCCATGAAACCCAAAATAGGGCATACTGCCTTGCTTTTCCTCCCAGAAATCAGCACAGACACCTGCACAGCTCTTCTCTCAGTGAGAAATGTGCTGCAGTCCTTTAGAAGTCGTCTCTCATGCTTTCCTCTCCTTCCTGAAATACTCCCACTCCAATCTCCAAATGAAGGCTTAGGTAAAAAAGATGACCCACACCTGGCTATGCTGGTAGCTTGCACATCTTACTACTGTACTGAGTTTTGTTTTCATAGAACCATTAGGGATCAGAAGGGACCTCAAAAGATCATCCAGTCCAATCCCCTTGCCACAGGAAGATCACCTAGACCAAGGCACACAGGAACATATCCAGGTGGGTTTTAAATGTCTCCAGAGAAGGAGACTCCACAACCCCCCTTGCATAATCCCGTAGAAAACCATACAAAAGCACCTTTAAGTTTTTGAGCCATTCTTCTAGACATACTTTTGTTGGCACACAAATATCCACAAGTTTCACTGCAACGCCAATACGAACCTCTTTAAACTGAGGAAGTCATTCCTTCCTGAAATATTTTGTCAACAGAGCTCTCTAGCACACACACATCTCTACACACTCACTGGTAACACAGCAAATGCCTCTCTAATAATTTAATGAGTGCAACAATATTAATTTACATTGCTGGGTTCTCCCAGCTTCAGGCTGTGCTTATGGACAGCACTGGTTGCTTTCACTGCTTCCTTTTGCAGGTGTGGGTTCTTGCAGAAGAGTACTGCAGTCACTGATAAAATGTCTTTTTAGTCTGTGACTTCTGAAGATGCGTGACTTCTAAAAATACAGTGGAGTTGAGATGTCGTCTGCCATCCAGACACTCTGTTACGTACTTAAGAAAGCTCAGGTGGGGCTGCTGATATTAAATCTTCACTTTCTTTCATGTACTGCAATAACCTTGCCATAAAGAAGGACATTTTCCTGATAAACACAGCATGGTGACGGTCAGGGAGACCAAACTACTAAATTAAATAAGGTGGTATCTTATATATCTTATCTAGTACAGTGCTAAATAAGATGGTACCACAGAATTACTGAGGCTGGAAAAGACCTCTGAGATCATCAAGTCCAGCCTAGGACCTCACATCACCACATCAGCCAGACCAGGGCACTAAGTGCCACGTCCAGTCTGTCCTGAAACACCTGCAGGGATGGGGACTCCACCACAGCTCTGGGCAGTCCATTCCAGTGTCTGATCACTCTTTCTGTGAGGAAGAGTTTCCTAATATCCAACCTAAACCACCCCTGGTGCAGCTTCAGGCCTTGTCCTCGTCCTGTCACTGGTTGCCTGGGAGAAGAGCCTGACCCTCACCTGACTACAACCTCCCTTCAGGGAGTTGGAGAAAGGGAGAAGATGCCCCCTGCGTCTCCTCATCTCCAGCCTAAACAACTCCAGCTCCCTCATCCTCTTCTCATCAGACTTTCCCTCCAGTCCCTTCCCCAACCTCATTGCTCCTCTGGACACACTCTAGCCCTTCAATCTCTTTCTTGAAGTGAGTGGCCCGGAACAGCCCCAGTACTCAAGGGGAGGCATCTCCAGTGCCCAGTACAGTAAGACAATTATGTCCCTAGTCCTGATGGCCACACTATTCCTGATACAAACCAGGATGCCATTGACCTTCTGGGCCATCTGAACACACTGCTGGCTCATGTTCAGCCAGTCTTCAACCAGTACTCTCAGGTCCTTCTGTTCCAGGTCGCTCTCCAGCCACTCATCCCCCAGTCTTTAGCTGCAGTGGATTGTTCTGGCCAAAATGTAGGACCCTGCGCCTGGCCTTGTTAAAACTTCATCTCTTTGGTCTTAACCAAAACGTCCCTAAATCTGTCATGCATGTGAGGGTATTACTCAGCTTTTCCCACAACTTCTGAGTGCCAACTCCCACATCTATTTGAGTCTCACATCAAAATCAGCGTCACTGGGGATCAGAAAGGCAGTTTGTGCAGATCTGGAGCGCTGTCTAAAGGCACTTTCCAGGCAGCATCATGAAAAGCCGTCTAGAAACAGCCAATTAAGTAAATAAAAGTAGAATTAGGTTCTAAGTTAGGTTAATCATGGCTCTCTCATCGACTCAAAGGAGGAAAGATCAGACTCCCACTTGCAATTATCATACCGAACACAAGTAGTGTTTCACACCACCTTCCTTTAACTCCTGTTTATTAGAAGTTGCTAAATGTCAGTGCACAGAGCTTCAGCGACGTTTTCTCTCTCAGGTAACGTCATCACTAGTACAGAACCATCCAACATCAAACGCGCCCTGTTCTTTTAGCCTGATGCTTTGAAAGATCTTCAGACAGAGCCACTTTGGAACACCAGAGCAGATTATGCACAAGGTGAATGAGTTTGTGTTTTGTCATTAGAGATTCTTCACCTTCTCACAGTTCGGTTTGGATGAGGTTTCTGTTAGGACCTCTGGTTTTCACTACTCGCTGGCCCTGTTTTCTGGCACGTCAGAGCAGCACGGCTCAAACGGTAGCACAGGTTAGGCTGCAAACACTCTGAGTCAGCTACGGGTTAAACTTACCTGGAAAGAGCTCCCCAAAAGATCTCAACAGATTTTGAAACTGAAGCCAAACTTCATTCAAATGCAAACTAGAAACTTGACTTTTAAAAGAGGGAAAAATTCAGATGAATCATGCAAGGCAGAGCAGTCCAACTTCCAGGGCAAGAACCTGTGGCCTTTTCAGAGGCTGTAACATGCAGCACATGTTGAGGTTGCTGCCACCGGCCAAAGGGACACCTCAAAACCCAGTAGCAGGTTCTGCTAGAAACATTTATTGACTTCGTATTTGTAGCTGAGTCTCATCCCATCTTTTTCCAATCTAGAAGAGGTTTTTGTTGCAACTTGTATCCGAGCAATGAACATATTCCTACTTCTCATTCTCTCAGCAGGTCTCCTTTGGTCTTGCTCCTACCCTTCCAGTGCTGATAAGGAAAAAACGTGGAGAAGAACAAAACCAACAAACCAACCACGTTTTGTCTTATTTCAAGTGCACCGTTAGTTTCCACAGGAAACCTTCCTTGTTCGTTGCAAGCCAAATTCCTAGGACAAACTGTTTTCATGTGAGGACACTCAGTGTCTTATTTCTCAGTTAGGCCTTCCAGAGCAGTTTCTACTTTTCACTTTTTCATGAAACTGGTCCTTGCTCACTAGTGTCTACTCCTGAGAAGACCCATACAGCTGGAGAAGCAGCTCATAACCAAGAAGATATGCGAGGGAAGCTGGACTGAACAGCACGCTGCTTCTTGCTCAGGCAGCCATCCCACTAGCAGCATTGCTTCCCAGATTCCTCCAGTACAGTCTGCATCAAGAAGTAATAACCTCTTTGCCTACGAACCTGCTTACCTCTGCATGTCAGTTGCAACTGTGTTCCCAAACTCATCACACAGTCCGAGCTAAACAGGTAGATGCAATTGTATAAAAAGGGGTAATACTTATTAAAGTATGACTTTTGCATCTCAGTTTAGCTGTTGCCAGAAGTAGCAATAGAACAGGAGTCTCATTTTTCTAAGACCTGATACAATATCTGCAAATACAAAGCAATCCCATTGTGTTGAAGAAAAGAATAATCTTAATGCCTGCTAAATTTTACATAGCACTTGTTATCTGTAGAACTCAGGCAGGGCAATATCACAATATTATAGACAGAATCACAGAATCATTAGGGATTAGAAGGGATCAAAAGATCATCTACTCCAATCCCCCTGCTACAGCAGGATCACCTAGACCAAGTCACACAGGAGAACACATCCATATTGTTTTTTACAAATTCTAAGCACCTTCAACACAGGCTTTAAGACAAAAGTATCTTCCCCACCGTTAGTCACTATAGAATCATAGAATTAGTCAGGGCTGAAATGGACCACAGGATCGTTCGGTTCCAACCTCCCCTGCCTTGGGCAGGGACAACCCACCCTAGATCAGGCTGGCCAGACCCTCATCCAGCCTGGCCCTAAACACCTCCAGGGATGGGGCCCCAACCACCTCCCTGGGCAACCCATTCCAGACTTTCACCACTCTCATGGTGAAGAACTTCCTCCTTACGTCCAGTCTAAATCTACTCCGCTCCAGCTCAGCTCCATTCCCCCTAGTCCTGTCACTACCTGATATCCAGTCACTGCCCAGCCTGTATTTGTGCTTAGGATTGCCTCAACCCAGATGCAGGACCTGACACTTGGTCTTGTTGAACTCCATGAGGTTGGCTTGTGCCCACCTCTCCAGCCTGTCCA
>JAOXOE010000874.1:37188829-37201795 GCA_028565055.1 Phoeniculus purpureus
TGCGTCAGGGGAGGTTTAGATTGGATGTTAGAAAGAAGTTCTTTACTGAGAGGGTGGTTAGATACTGGAATGGATTGGCCAGGGAGGTGGTGGTGTCACCATCCCTGGAGGTGTTTAAGGAATGAGTGGACGCGACGCTTAGGGATCTGGTCTAGCAGCTAGATAATAGGATAAAGGTTGGACTTGATGATCCTGGAGGTCCTTTCCGGCCATGAGTCTTGATTCTGTGACTCTCCCCAAAACGTACTGGAGGTGCAGGAGATGCATTGTCAGCCTGCTGCAAATCAGTTTAATAAACCACAGTTACCTACATTCCCCTCTGTTTTTCTACTTTTCCTCATCTAAAAAAAAATCTCTTGAAAGTTGTTCTGTTTCTAATACAGAGAAGACTTTGGGTTTGGATCATATGAAAACACATGATGTCAGAGGACATTAACTGTGTAGTCCTTAGCACAGGGTCAGTCAAGTTAGAGAGCAAAAAGATCATACAAGTTTACCCACCTGGCAGGGCAGAACATTCTATCTTGAAGTCATATGCTGAGGTTTCTAAGCAGGTATGATATAGGAATTTATTCATGAGAAAAGGTAGGGTACTAGGGCTTTCCATATGATTCATACACATAACTTCAATGTGACTGAATTTGCAGTGTCATGCCGTGGTCACAATCTTTGGAGCAAGAAAGGTTGTTGGAGAGGCTTGGCCAATAATAATGACAGACCTCATACTACATAACAAGGGACTAGACTGTGAGAGAAAGGCAAAAGATCCTGTGCTTGTGATACTGTCCCTATTAAGCTGCTCTGTGGTGAAGAAGTTTCCTTGTATTTATGAATTGGGGCAGGTCACTTTGTCTAGAGTCCTTGGTTTTCTTCTACACTAAGATAATCTATAAAGATACATATGAGTTATCAAAGGTTGCACTGATATTAGATTTCCATGGCCATGCATGGACATGATCATAGGCATTGACAATGCCACTAGACTAACTGATAACTTGTAACTGAACAACTAGGGTTCCAGTAATGTTAGAAAATTATTTGTAATGCCGACAACCTGAGTTGTCTCTGTACATCTTTGATTTGCCCTTGCTAACCCTTACCCACGGTTTTTCAGGACCATAAACTTAAATACAGTAGGAGTTACATCATGAACAATGTTAAACAGCCACCTGTATCAATATTAGATGCTGTTAGGAATTATTTTGAAAATAATTATAATCCCTGAAGCAAAAACTCAAGCTGAAAATGGAGTAGGGCATGCCACCAAGTCAATTTGAACAGTAAGTTAGGTCTTACTTTACGAACTCTCCTGCTGTTTGAAGCCAAATCTTCCAGATGGATATCACATTCCACAGAGAATCAGGAGAGAACTCTCATTGGATTTTTACTTTGCAGTGAGCAGAGATCAAGGGATATTTGACTGGCTCACCTACTATCACAGCAGTTTGGCCTGTCCATGCAGAAAATATGTCCTGTAAAAGCACCATTTCCCCCCCTCCTCTCTCCAACAGTGTAAGTCAAATGCACAGCTTTTGCAAGGAAAAGAAAGGCAACATATTGCTGAGGTAACAGGAAAACTATAATGGCTTTGCACTTACAGCAAACTAAGGGAAGGACAACAGAGCTTATTTGGCAGTTTTTCTACCTTCACTTCCATTAAAAAAGACTGTAGGAGGATAAATGTGAAGTACAGGCACAAATAACCAATCCATATTCTGTTTGGAAAGTAAGGACAGGTAGGTTTTGGTTTTTGTGTGTGGAAGATTTACAAGAAAGAAACTACATCTCATGTTGTTCTAACAATCTGCCTCTTTAGTGCATTAGATGGCAGAGTCAGAGAGATGCTTGCAAAAAAACAAAGATGAGACAATCTGTGATCACACCATATCCTCAGTTGGGTATTTAATCTTGCTTTAGCTTCCATCTCAAAGTCAGTGCAATTTCACACACACATCTGCACATGTGTAGGTACCCCTTAGGTTTTTGAAACTTTATAAAACATGCCAAATGTTCACATGTGCTGTGCTGAAATGATTTCTGGCTTCACACTTCTTCCTGTACTTGTATGGAGTAATACCACAATTACCTTTCGCTCACATACACCTTACTGATACAAATAAAATTGTACTGAATTCCATTTTGCCCTTTCTCACTATCTGGGTTTTTAAGTGTTATTTTTCGGGGCTATATTTGTTGCTAACTGGACTGATAATATTTAAAACTGTATTTCTCATATGTGCATTTCTGAAGCATTTATCGTCACCCACTCACTAGATAAGAATTTTCTAACTCCAAACTTACAAATTTTGATGAAAAAGTTCCTAAAAAATTCTACAAGGGAAAGCTTGTATCACATATGGCTTTAAAAGAAACATCCTACTCAAGAAGTAATATCTACGCAGTTATCATTGGTACAGCTCTCTGTACCAGCAACTCACGCCACAGCTCTTTAAGAAGCACATACTTGATGATAGGCTTGTATTTGTCTGCATGCTGCTGGCTGATGAACCTGGCTGCAGCTGGCTCAGATACAATTCTTGAAGGCAGAGATATGATGCTAAATTCACATCTTACTACTTGACTAATGCAATGCTCTTATACTAAAATTAAGAATGACTTCTAACTGTGTCTGTCAGAAAGAAATAAACCCCACATCTCAGTCAGGCCTCACATTTAAAAACAGCTCTTCTGATGCACGGTAGTACTTGCTGGAGAATATATTAATTTTGTGTCCTTTAGGTTTAATTAATTCATTTTTTTGCATGTGCACAAAACCCCTATATAACTTCAGAACATTAAGGAGGCTTTCAGAAATACATTTGAAAGGGGTGATGAGAAAGCTTTTGCATAAATTTGCATAAATTGTTAGGGAAGTTTATGTTGTTCATGAGCATGATGGAAAAAGAATGTACTTCTGATGGCTTTTAAAATCTTGGTAAATGTATTGATGTGTTTCTGTATTTTGCAAGGAAGAAAAGAAAGAGACTAACTTTTTCAGACAAGTCAAAAACCTGAAGTTTATGGAGAGATGATATAATGAAAACCAGTCTTAAAAGTATTTTGCAGGGTAGCCTTATTTATGAAACATGAATTTTTGTAAGCCAAAATAAAACAAATAACCTTAGCAAAACTAGGACTGGAAAGAAACCAGGAAGTAAATATTTCTATCCTTCTCCACGCAGGCTAGGACGTATTTTGACTTAGGAGGTGTTCTCAAGACATCCATCTCAGCAACTTCCAGCAACTGAGTTTAATTGTCAGATAATAAAGTACTTCACATTCTGATTGTTGAACTGAAGGTGTCTGCTGTGTGTTGTTTAGATATGCACCAATTACTTGAGGGAACTTAAAAGCAGTGCCAAGTTAAACCTGAACCCTTAATTCTCACATGAGCAAAGTGAGCATGTAACATGTATGTCTTTAGAACCATGCCTTGCTTCCACAAGTCACCTAATAAGGTGAGTCTGCTTTGAGTTGTGCTTCACTTACTGCTGGGATTTTCGTCTCCAGAACAGCTTACCCACATCGCCTTTGTGCAGCAATCAGGTCTGGTAAGAGAAAACAGCCTGGTATTCTCTGTATATTTCTCACACTCCGACAATCAAACTGGTAGCTCATGCAGAGCTTCAGAAGGTATGAGATAATAAAGCTTCCCAGCTTTATTAATCAGGGGATATAACCTCACTGAAACTTTTTTTAGGGTGAGCGAGCTGAAAACATTCCTCATGGAATACTGAGACTGTGTGGTCAGGCTTACAAAACATTCTGATTAAGGATAAAAGGCTGATTCATTTCCATTATCAGACAGGGTTATTATTTCCGGGAAGTGCTTTATGACACAGCTGGCACCAATACTCACAACCATAGACAACATATCAACCCAATGGCTGTATCATTTTGACTGGCTCTTGCTTGAATTATAGTAATGCCTGTTGGCATTGTGTTGTTACAGGAAGCCTGTGTCAGCAATTCTGCCTCTGCATAAACCCATTTGTTTAGAGGCTTAAAATAACTCAACCGTAAACATTGTTCTGGGGTTAAATTATTATTATGAACAGAAGTTACACTAACAATACCTTAAATTTATATTGTGCCTTTCAACCACAAGCTGCACTTCAGTGGATGCACAGAGAGAGCTGCTAACCTTACCAGTCCCCCAGCACAGGTACTTTTCAGGATAAAACAAAGCAGTCACTCTCAACCAGCCCCAGGTGCGTTTATCTGTATGCCCATCTCTCCTGAAATATGCAGAGTGGCTAAGATTGCATACAATGAATTCCTAATCATGAGTGCCTCTTAAAGTCAACTGTTATGTTAATGTAAGAAAATTATATTGTATATGAATGAATTAAGGTTTACACGCTTACCCAAACCTGTATTCCCAACAATTACTGTCTTATGGATAAGTGAAAATGAGATTGCTTGGAATTTAAACAAGACATGCTCTATCACCTGTCCAAATGGATAGTTAAGGAAGAAACAGAGTGAGACTTGTAAAGGAGACTTGTAATGAAGATTACTGGGGTAATATATTCCTTTTCACTATCACAATAATGAGAGATGATTTAGGAGATAGAATTGACATCCATCTGTAGTCTAACTTAAGTCTTTCATGATAAAATTCTTTGGGCAAAATTTCATGGCTGATGAGAGTTGAGAGATTAAATTAAATAATCATAATGAGTCTTTCTGGTCTTGAGCGGTATTATTTGATTTTAAAATTTACGACTGACACCAAGTTGGGGGGGGAGTCTTGATCTTCTAGAGGGGAGGAAGGTGCTGCAGATAGATCTGGAGAGACGGGGTCAGAGGGCAGAGGCCAAGGGAATGAAGTGCAGGGTCCCACACTTTGGCCACAGTAACCCGCTGCAGCTAGAGACCAGGGGATAAGTGGCTGCAGAGCAGCCTGGAAAAGAGAGACCTGGGAGTACTGTTTGACAACTGGTTGGACATGAGCCAGCAGTGTAAGGTCAAGCAATGAAAGGTCAGTGGTATCCTGGCTTAGATCAGGAACAGTGTGGCCAGCAGGACTAGAGACATGATTCTCCCCCTGTACTCACCACTGGTGAAGCCTCACCTCTAGTACTGAGGGCAGTTCTGGGCCCCTCACTTCAAGAAAGATGTTGAGGAGCTGGTCCAGAGGAGATCAACAAGGCTAGTGAATAGACAGAGGGAAAGTCTTATGAGGAGAGGCAGAGTGAGCTGGAGTTATTTAGCCTGGAGAAGAGGAGTCTCAGGGCAGACCTTACCCCTCTCTGTAACTACCTGAAGGGAAGCTGTAGTCAGGTGGGGGTCACGGTCTTCTCACAGGCAACTAGTGATAGGATAACAAGGCAGGACCTGAAGCTGCACCAGGGGAGGTTTGGGTTAGATGTTAGGAAGCACTTCGTCACAGAAAGGGTGGTTAGACTTTGGAATAGACTGCCCAGGGAAGAGGTGCCTGGAGGTGTTTAAGGACATACCGGATGTGTCACTTAGCGCCCTGGTCTGGCTGATGGTGGTGGTGTTATGTCATAAGCTGGGCTTGTAACTCTGTGATCCTTTGATCAATTTTGTGATCTTTTTACATGGGTGCATAGTGAGACAACAGGGGGAAGGGATTATGAACTTGAAGAGTGGAGATTTAAGTTGGACATTAGGAAAAATTTCTTTCCTATGATGGTGGTGAGATGCTGGAACAGGTTGCACAAGGAACCTGTGGCCGCCCCATCCTTGGAAGTGTTCAAGGCCAGGCTGGATGGGACCCTGAGTAACTTCATCTAGTAAAGGAGTCCCTGCCTATGCAGAGGGGTTGGAACTGGATGATCTTTAAGGTCCCTTCCAACAATAGTCATTCTATGATTCTATGATTCTATGCACATGCGGAAATTCTTTGCTGCAATTTAGTCAGCATTTGAACCCACTGTTAACATAAGGTTCAAATAATTCCCTGCTCAAAGAGGTTGTGTGATTTCCAATTCAAACTTTTTTTGTTCTTAGCAGAATAATAAGATGGAAGGAGGGAGGCAAAAACATTCGATGGTGCAGTTGTCACATTCCTGCATCATGGCTTAGTAGAGCTTTTTGAACACATGACAACCAAAAAAAAAAAAAAAAAATTAACACATTAATAGTAATGAAGTTATGATTTTTAATCAGATGAAGATGATTTTTGCTAGAGGAAATACCCTTCTACAGCTGCCTCATTATGGGCAGCATCTCTATCTGAGCTGACATTTCCTTGTCTTGGATTTTTATTACTCCATAGTCAGAGCAACTTCAGTTTACAAGCACTTATTATAATAATAAGTATTGCAGTCCTGCAGAGGATGACACTTTATTGTAGAGGATTCTGTTCCTTTTGTGAACAGGCAGTGATCCTTACATGTTGGCTAACTCTCCAGACCTTTAGAATTGTTCAAGCAATTAGCCAGCACATCTTTATTTAAATCTCAGTCATCACCATTACTTATTACCCTCATTATCTCTTATTACTGTGTTACCCACCTGTCTGTTTTACAGTATCACTTTTAAATACACAGATGGGAAGCTTACTAGCTGTGGATATGTGACCAAGGGAACACTTGCTCCCGACATACAGAATCAAACACACACCATGGCTAACCTCCGTTTAACCGCAGAAAGTATTCTCTCTTACGTTATGAAATGTTTGAGACATTCCACAACACAGAGACATGCATGTTCATTTCATGTTTTACATCAGTTACTGTTCATTCCAAGGTCTTCTCGGACCAGGTCAAGAAAGGGAATGCTAAATCCTAGGAAGGCATATTCTAGCAGAGCAAGTACCTTATTGAGTTCAGTATTGCAAGACCAGATTTTAAACAATAGACTATTAGTAGGTCAGATTTAAGGGTCTTTAAGGACATAAGAAATTGTTGCAGTTTGAAAAGTACCAGAATTTTCAGATGTATAGATTTGTGCTTCCATGAGGAAACAGGTGCATTTCACTTTAAGAGAATCATCCCAGTTACCTGCCCTGGAGGGACTGGTCATGGTAGCACTGCCTCTTTTTGCTGGGGGCTTTTTGCCCAGAGCAGGGCTTTGGCTCTGGCACAACCCCCCCCCAACCCCCTTCCAAGGTCGGAGGGTGGGGAAGATGGCTAGCTGTGGCTTGCTGCGGTTTCGATGCCCCCAGCTCCACGTCCCCCATCAGGATGGAGGGGGCGTGGTGGGCCTGCTGTGCTCTGGTACACAGCGGGTTGGGGAGCGGCAGTCCTGCAGCCCTCCACATGGCCCTGCAGCTCTGACCCCAGCCCAGTGGCGCTAGCTCCGACCCAACCTCAGCGCCAGCTGGCACTGTGGATTGGAGAAGCAAGAACCAGTGCTGATTTCCCCCCCTCCACGGAGCAACATCCAGTGACCCGTGGTGAGCTGAAGGATTCTTCCCTTTTTCCCTGTAGCCTTCGGTTAGGAGGAGGAGGGAGATAGCCATGCAGTCAGTCTCCATTTTGAGCTCTGCACATGGCCAGGGCCATGTGGCTGATCAGCCACCATTTTAGAACACGGATCAGCAGGAAGAGAGACTGTTTACATTTCTGCCACTGAGAAAAGCTGTAAATGCTCGAGTACTGGAGAGAGAAAGAGCCTTAAGAGAGGCATCTGAAAATTCCTTCGTTCTTACCTGAAGAAAGCAGACGGACTCGGGAATCCTTAAACCTTGGGCATGAAAGACAAAGATTGGGTCCTGTTTGAAAGCATGTCTCCTGCATCAAGGGATGCAGTTCAGGTGCTAAAGAATCAGGCCTGCTCAACCAGTGTTTTGCTGGCGAATGCTGTGCTGAAGAATTGAAGAGTTTGCCAGTCTGGACAGCTGTCGTTGTAGACGACGATGGAGACACATGAATAACAGAGAGGGTGGTGGTACCCATCTCTACTTGACTTACATATTCTTTCCCCAGGTCTCTAATGTAAAAAACCAAGGACTGATACAATAGTGATCTCCCTTTGTATTTTTCTCAGAATATGTGATGGCATTTGTGCACAGTTTCTAGTCTGTGTGCACTAACTTGCTTAACCTTTTCTTCTTTTCTGTGTAAAATTATAGAGTTTTTTTCTATTTTCCCTAAGCTATCCATTGTCTGGCAAATGACATCTCATCGAGACCTAACTGCTTTGTTTTCTTTATCTTTAATTGTGGTCTTGAACCCACCACAGAAATGCAGAGAAATCTGAATTGTGAAATACAGTGGTATGCATCTAGAGCAGCTGTTGAAGGGAGAGTGTTAAATACATTGTAGGATTACATCCTAAAGGAATGTCACTATTCACTGGTGACAGGTCCCTTATTCATTTGGGTAATAAGCCATGCTATTTTTATACATCACAAACAAGGGCCTGTCCTCTCTTGATTTCTACTGAGAGTTCATAGGACTAATTTTATTTATCTGTGAATCTTGAGGAATTATGTAGTTTCTTTATGTTTGACCAAACAGGACTAGAAGAAGGTAGGTCAAATGTTGGCAGCATAGCTGGAGTTTTTTTTCCCCTTTATTTTGGAGTACTAAGACAGCGTTTAGCAGTCTCTTTTCCATCA
Source organism: Phoeniculus purpureus (assembly GCA_028565055.1). Taxonomy (NCBI): domain Eukaryota; kingdom Metazoa; phylum Chordata; class Aves; order Bucerotiformes; family Phoeniculidae; genus Phoeniculus; species Phoeniculus purpureus. The sequence goes on from JAOXOE010000874.1 coordinate 37,197,366, forward strand.
GTGTGTTTTCCCAGCTTCACAGCAATGATCTCTTGTACCTAAGAATACTGTTTTCTTCACAATGCCAAATATAGAAACTTTATCCAAAATAAAAGTGCATCTGAAATATGTTTCAGACTAGAGTTTTGATAAATGAAAACTCAAGTTTTTGTCTCTTTTCTAATCAATTTAATGATAAAATCTGAAGTCATCAGGCAATCAAATATTTACTTTCTAATTTCTCTTTTATACAATGAACCTGCCCTGTGTTTCACAATAGACTTAATTTAAACATCTACTTCAATGAGAATACTAGCTGCTTATTTGAAAGTAGTGCACAGGATGTCTTGCCAACAGAAAGCTTATCCTATACTGTTTGCCAGACTGAAATATTAGTATTTCCTCAAGGCACACACTAATGTCCCCACGTCGCCACCAAATCTCAGTTTCAGTGCATTGGTCCAGTCTCTCAGACTAATGAACTTGTCTTGCCAAGTATTATGATGCATCTGCCATCACATCACCAGCATATGGCTGGTGGCAAATAACCTAGCTATTATTTGCACATCTGCTGAGTAATATTACGTTAAAACATTACATGCACAATTATGTTCAATTATATTAAACAAATCTATTTCACGTAATGCTGAATCTCCAGGGCTTGTGCATCTTTAGTTACAGGAAGTTTAGTGCAGGATAGCAGATGTTCCTGATTTTTTAATCAGATAGTACATTTAAAATGTCAAGTGCACAACAATAATTTCATAGCAGAGATTCATTTTAGACAAGCTAATAAAAGTTTGGGGTTTTTTTAATTTTAAAAGGCATCAGAGGAGTTGTACAAAACTTGACATGCCAGCATCCAGCCTTGGACACATGTGAACATGCAGGCCATTTTTCAGACTGCAGATGGGTAAGCAGTGCTTTTACCTTTGCTTTGAAGTGATTCCCGAGCTCATTTGCAACATGACTCAAATGTACTGTGTCCCCTTTTCCCCTTTCCCTTCAAATGTTGTCTTATCTGTTTATCATTTTTCTTTTGCATGGAGCTTTTCCTAAATAACAGATTTCACTCGGACATATTCTTCTGCCTAAAGTCTGTTTCTGGAGGGAGGTATGTTCTAACTGTAGATTAACAGTAGGACACCAACTTTATAAGATGCAATGTACATTTCTTTTTTTTATATATCCCCCATCCCTCATTATATATGGTGTCCTGGCTGGTCACATTGTGTTAAAGGTCTGGCCAACAAAACACACAGCATTGAAGCCATCGTTTTTCATCAAGGGAGGACAGAGCCTTGTTTGTGATATATAAAAATAGCATGCTAGGGCTTATTACCCAAATGAATAAGGGACCTGTCACCAGTGAATAGTGACATTCCTTCAGGATTTAATCCTACAACGTGTTTAGCACTCTCCCTTCGACAGCTGCTCTAGATGCATACCACTGTATGTCACAATTCAAATTTTGTCATGCCATCTGCAAGAAAGTACTGTCACTACCCAGTTCCATGTACTCCTACATTGCCACATCTGTGGTTTTCCTTTTAAATCAAAGATAGGAATGTGTGGCAATGCTGAAGCTTGTATTCCAGTCTAAGTACCAGAAAACCCAGAATGGATCTGTTTGAATCGGTGTTCCGTTCTGATACTGCAAAATGTATTTGTGAGTAATAAATGTGCATGGAAATAAAACTACTATTCCAGGAAAATACTGGCTTTTTTTTTTTTTCCCCCCAATTCAACCATTACGCAAGAGAGTGAAGATCTATCGCCTTAGGTACCTCAGGGGCCTAGGAAAACCGAGTGGGAATCTGTGCATCTACTGCAAGACTGAGGGCTCACTGGTAGTAGTGGAAAATTTGTTCAAATAAGATCTCTTTCACAGTGCACAGGAGATTAAAAGCCAAATAAAGAAATAAAACATTTAGGCACTCATCCTTAACCCACCTCAATAAAGCAGTAACCCAGTGAATATTAAACACTTAAGTCACAGGAGAAGAGAAATGGTGCAGTCTTATTGTTCTGAAAGAAGCCCTTCTATTTCTCAGCCAATACACTGCAGAAAGGGCAGATGCCAAGGGTAGACTTACATTTTTCTGTAAGTGGCGAAAGAAAAGGTTTCTTTTGAGAGAGTGACAGATAAGGCTTTGAAGATGGTAATATAGAATCAGCTTGATCTAGGTGATCTTGCTGTGGCAGGGGGATTGGACTAGATGATCTTTTGAGGTCCCTTCCAATCCCTGATGTTCTATGATTCTGTTATTTTGTGACGATCCTGTAAGGATCGTCCAAAAACTTACCCCCTCCTTAAAGAACTACCTAAAACTAAACTATATGTCTAAGAGAGTTCTCCAGGTAGTTTTTGAACTTGTAACAGGATAGTCCCTATCTTGTAACCATGAGGCAATAAAACATTATAGAAAATTCTGTACATGTGTATCTGGCAAAACCCCTAGAGCTCTCAGAATAACTCTGCACTCCCAGAATAACTCCCCATACACCAAATTTCTAATAGATTTTGTTACTGTAGAGGCTGACCTGGACGTAAGTCCAGAGGTGTACTGGCTGAAATAATACCAAAGCTAGACTGAACAGAATGGTGAATGACTACACTGGTACTGAGGCTTAAGTCGGAAATGCTTCTACAATATGAAAAGGTCCTCTGTCCTCATCTCAATCAGCTGTCCATGGTCCAGCATCCACTGTGCACAAGTTCAAATATGTTTTCTGGTATAGCTCAAGCTCAAATAATGTTAACTAATCCTAGAGCTGGGCCATGCAAAGATAACAAAAAGCCACCTTGGTTTTCCCTCTGAAGTACCTACTGCATATCACTTGATTCAGAGGTGCTTGGTGATGATTTATTAAAGACAGGAGAACACCCCACCCGCCTAAATCTCATCAGTGTGGACAATCTCCAAAGCATCTTGAAGCTCTTTTATCCTCCCTGTGTCCCCTGCTCCAGCAAGGACCGGCCAGTGCAACGGCCCACTGCACATCTCAACTTCCACTGCAGACATATGGTTTCAAGTCTATGGTAAAGAGTTTTCCAGGGGTAACAAATCTTGGTACAGTGGTCCCTTGTTCTGTTCTTTTCATCATGCTTAGGTCCTTCTACCTCCAAACCCAACCTACCCCTTAGTCCCTGTCACCACTAAAGCATTGTGCATTCCTCTTATTCTAAATGTAATGAAAATAAGCCTGTGCCTTCTCCCCACCCCTGAACTGTAAGAAAAAAAAGCTGACAGTGTGTAGCAGGGATCTGGTCTCTGAGTTTCAGTACTGTAAATAAATCTCATTTATCTTTCTTACTTGACATGCCAGAAAGCAGAATTATACATTTGGGAAAGGGGACTAGCTTGCTCTGTCCCTTAGGAATGATAGCTAGAGAGGGGAAGACAGGCACCTACTGAAGGATCCTGATCTCCGCCTAGATTACTTATAATGATAAATGGAAATAACTTCTCTTCCTTCTAAAACTTTATAAGGACCAATTGGAGCTCTAAGCTGGCTTTCTAGATCATTAAAAAAAAAAAAAGGCCAGGTAAACTAAGACCTCAATTGTTTAATGAATTTTTCTGGGGAAGGATTGTACTCATCAACAATAAGATTCTTTAAGTGTAGGTTGACACCTGAATCTTTGAGAAAAAGATTTTTACACAAAATTTTCATGAGGATAAACAGCATTTGCAATCTTTATCTGCTCTTTATAAATGAGTATTTATATTGTTTATAACTCAGATTCAATTAAGAGATAAATAAGAATAATTTGTTTTTATAGCGTGAGAGAACACTTTATTCCTGACCTAGTCCTTTTACCTGAAAAGACATTTTTCATTAATTTGTCCATCAATGAGAGCACCATGGAAGAAGTCATAAGGGGGTGCGTTGGTTCTTTGTGGTCAGGCATTTAATAATGCAGAGTTATGAATGCAGGATGATGGACTCAGTTTGCCTGGTTTGACACCATTTTAGTTTGACCCTGGCAGGGTTTTCTGATATTGTGGAAAGGAATTGCAGTCACAGGCCTTGGTAAGAAGCTTCAAAGACGTGAGCTCACCCCAGCTCCAGTTACTCACCTGCCTCTGGAAGCTGAACCAATGAGTGCCTCTGTGAATAAATATATTTAGAGGAGGGGAAAAACCTGTGGGACAAGTTCACAGCATCACATAATCACAGAACATCAGGGATTGGAAGGGACCTTGAAAGATCATCTAGATCATCTCCTACCACAGCAGGATCACCTAGACCAAGTCACACAGGAACATATCCAGGCTGGTTTTAAACATTTCCAGAGAAGGGGACTCCACAACCCGTCCTGGGCAGCCTGTTCAGTCACCCTAACCACGAACAAGTTCCTTCTCATATTCATATGTGTGCTGGGTTAATGCTTTAAGGACCCAGGAACTGATGTATTTCCCAAACCACTCCCCTCCACACCTCGG
>JAOXOE010000874.1:37209228-37242009 GCA_028565055.1 Phoeniculus purpureus
GCCAACACAAGTTAACTGCTTGTATGCTAGAAGAGAGTTCGGAGGAATACCATGAGCAAACACGGTTTCACCAAATCCAAAACAGTAGCTCAAATTTGTGTAGTTTCTGTTTGTGTGAACATTGTAGTTAAACCTGTAAGCAAAGCTCAAATACATAATTTGCTTGAACCTTGCAGTGCAGTCTCTTTCCTGCACAGCTGTCACTACAAGAGTTAAAAAATCCAGCATACTGCTTCCTTAACATGAATTTAAGCTGTAACAGAAAACTGCTGCAGTGTTGCAGCAGCACACGGTACTTTTCCTGGTATCAAGAATGTATCCATCAGCCTTTGATCTTTTAACAACACATTTCCTTTTTTGGAAGAAGAATGTGTGTCATGTTAAGCAGAGGAACATGGTGAATATTTGCAGGCGATAACTGCTTTAACACTGTCAGTGGTATGCTGGTTACTGGGTCTGTGATATCTCCCATATTTCTATTGTTTCTAAACGAGGAGTCAATTCTTGTCATTTAGCTGTCATCAAAACCCTGCCAGCTTTGAATATACCTGTGATGCATGCAGACCAAAGCTGGCAACCACTACTTGCACATCCAGCATGCTCATAGCAGCAACAGGATATATTCTTTACAATTCCTGAAAAGTCGGTCCCTTCCTATGGAGTACAGAGCGCTTCTTCTTAATTTTTACTTCAGTTGGCTTTTAAGTTCCAGCTTGCTCTGGACCTCTGTACTGTAAAATTATTTCTTTCACAAGCCTCTGTGACATATTTGAGAATGACCTCTATGTTCTTCATCAAAATGCAGAGCCACAATTCCTTTCTTTTGACCCAAAAGTATAAATTCTCCGCAGTCCATCCTTACAGGGATTATTGAGCTATTTATTATCTGTTCAGTGCATGCAGAAATTTCACAAAAGGTTTTAATAGAGCATGAGCCTTAGCTGGCTGGCATAAGAAATACACAGACCTCAGCTGCAAAAGGTGAAGGTATTATTAAGCTTAATAGATCTTCTGGTGCTTCCTCCGCATCATCATCTGGAGGAAATCAGGATGGTCCTGGAAAAAGTCTGTCCAGACAGGAAGCTGGAGGTCACACACTGGAGCTCTTGCACCATCCCTGCAGTCTTCTTCTCAGACAGGAATGGTGTGTGTGCTGTGGATAGGGTTGGGGGAATGCCAAAGGTTGATGAGATCTGCAGGGTCCTGGGCATCTGTGAGCATACCTGCCTGGTTCCCAGCAGCTGATGGCTCTGTGTCAGTCATTTTTTTTGTACTCTAATTTTCTACTCACACTGAGAACTTGATGGGTTGGACAGGTCCCCCCACAGAGGGGGCAGTCTGTTTTCCTACAGAGCTACCATATTATGCTGCTGCAATCACACACCTGTGGTGCCTACCTGCCTGAACCAGGGGACAGGCACCAATTGCTGCCACTAGCAGTGTCAGTCAAAGCCTTACTTGACTCTTTGAATTTTATGCAGACATTCAGAAGCAGTCCAGACACAGACCAGGTTGGGGCAGACTCTGCTGGTACCTGTAGGGGGTTATTGAGCGCAGCTGAGTCACAGTTCATAGTTTGCCTTTGGTGCACCAAGCCATGTAAAGGCACAGAACCTGCAGCTGGTTCTGCTGCACCAGCACCCTTGCTTCTGCTCATTTCTTTGGGGCCTCCCTGAAAGATCTTCTCCAATCCCTCCCCTAATTTTATGCCTTCTGTTCAGTACTGATATTTTACACTAATCACCAACCACTTGTCCACTAGGTCATTATAGCCTTTTCATCTTTTTGGTAAGGGGTTTTGCTGTTAGAAATTGCTCTATAACTGCCAAATACAGTAGCCCCCCGTGCTTGTCTCTGACTTGAATACTTCTACATGTTGTCTGTGACTCCCCAGCAGCCCTCCTCATAGGCTGTTGCCATGACATTGGAGACAAAACAAAGCAGAGCAAAAGTGTCTGTTCCTGAACAGAAAAGGACTAGCTGCTGGATGAGGGCAGGCTGATCTCAGAGAAAAGTTTTTTCCCCTCTGTGAGGGTCGATGTACCTCCTCTTTGGCAATGGGGTGGAGACCAGTATAAGGCCTCTGGATAAGGCCTTTAGCATCCAGATCCCATTTCCCCATACCTGCCTGGTTAGGACAAATCCTAACACTTGATGGTCCTGGGACTGGAGGGGAACACCACCACATGCTGAACTTACCAGTCAGTGTCTGTAAAGAGTGTAGAAAGAGCAGGATGGCAGATGACACTGACATGGCAGGTGCTATCCTGGTTGGGGGACACAAGATGCATATATGCCAGAAATACGACCTCATTAGAATATCAAATAAAGTATTTTTTTTCTTCATAACCTTTTGCCTCAAAAACACAGGTGAAACAGCAATGGATGTTTATCTTTATTTATTTTTTTTTAAATTGTTTTAATTTTGTGCCTCAATGGATGGAATTTATAATCTTGTTTCTGATAAGACAATTGAAACATATAAATCAATTACAACAATGTGCTTTCAAGCTTTTATTTCTTCATTTAAGTAACTGACAATTCAGAAGGACACAGACAATAGGGCTGTAGCAGAACAGTGTTACAATTAAAATTTATTTCTATGAAAAACAATTACAATAGAAGTTGAAAATCCAAGAAAGGTTGATCTTTTGATAGAACAAACTGCATTTTAAGAAAGTATATGTAATGGACTGAAGTGGATCGTAGCTTTCCTTTTCGAACAAGGAGAGAGGATATTCCTTTTGTTAAGACAGGATCTGGAGGGAGCACATTATCACACTGAGAAAATAATTTACCCATTAACAAGTACATCTCTTATGCATCTTTCTGACTTCATTTTTACACCATAAAGCTCAGCAGAGGAAAGTGCTTTTGTCTCTTTTTTAAATGCATACCCTCCTCCTGTTTGTAGTGGTTTGTGTTTCTGCTTCAGTATGTTACACCTTAAAGGACAAATTGATCTCTCACATGCCATTTAATGTGCAGTTCTCTAGGATGGCATGGATATTCAGCAAGTACTCCCTTCAGTGCTCGTTGACTTGAAAACACACCTTCCAGTGACTTGAATTTGTGCTCTGGAATGGCAAAATGGACATATGCTGGCTTATTCCATTTCCATGTTTCTAATCATGACAGATAGGTATGTACTTAAAAAACAGTTCACAGTGACTGCTGGATGTGAGGCAGTAACTGGCCATTGATTGATTGAGACGTGCTTCGTTGACATCCACAGCAAATTCTTCTGGCTTCAGTGCTAAACTTCCCTGCGAGTAGGGAAGTTCCAAGTATTTGGCTCATGTAGAAACAAAACAGTCTTGACTAAGAGATGAAGATGAGGTTGGCCAGCGTTGTGACTAACAGAATGAATAGCATCAGGACAGTTTTGAAAAGTGGGTATTTGTTACTTCATCTATTAAAGATTTGGATAACCTGTGGAAATGCTAGCTTTCTTTCCATAAATTGTGGGACCTCTTTTTGGTAGAGGGACGCAATGGAAATGTTTTTGTAGTATTAGCAGTCTGAGTGATTGGTGTGACACTTGACCTAGAAACTGATGTATGCCTGGCATTCATTTTGGTGTCTCTCATGTATAATTTAAAGCGACAAACCTCACAGATTCTTTAGGATATGAATCATGTTTTTCAGGCTGTGAACCCACTAAGTGAAAGAGGCATTGAGAGGTCCTTTCATATAAAGTACCACTGAACTGCAAAAATGAGAGTTGGTGTGCATCTTTCATGACAGGATCCTTTCACATAGAGCCATTGCTTTGCAAGAGCATCCACAGCTGTTGGAAATGCTGATTCCAGAGCAGACTACTGCTACCACCTCATTGCTATCACCTTCAGGAACACTTTGGGCAGCAATGATTGCATTTCTCAAAGACAAGATTTTCTTTATCTTATCTGGTAGTGATGCCTATTACCACATAGCAACCTACATACAAAACCATAATATGGTGGCTAAGCCATAGTCCTTGGGTTTATAGTCCTTAGAGAAATGGCAAAATCTTGCTTTTGAAAGGTAAATATTGTTGTTGTACTCTCCAGAGAGTTAGAGGCTCAGGAGTTCTGATTACTGCTCAAAAATCCCAAGTCCATGCCTTCTGCTTGTGTTACTAGCTGACATCTACACGTTCTCCAAATAAGGCAATGCCGGGCTGATATTCTTTAGCAAAATGCGACAGCTTGCCAAAGTCATGACAGCAAACACAAAATTCCATAAACTTTTGCTTGGTATGCCTGTTCTGTATAAAGCAAGGTATACTCTGCAGTGCATTAGAACTGATACACTGCAGAGATTCACAGAAGTTTGGTGGCTGTTAAAGACAAGATATTGTTTGGTTTCAGTCATAGTAATTCTTTACATAATGAATGTAGCATATTAGTGTTTGTACATACAGCAAAGAGCTCTCATAGCAAAAGTAATAGATAAAATTTATTACCATTGTCTTCCTATAATAAAATAAGTGTGCTCTCCATCACTTGTGCTTTTGAGTTATATAAATAGCAAAGTTATTGGAAAATAGCTCAGAAAAATATAACTTCCACTTAGGGACTGATGAGGTAAATAAAATATTCCAGCTGGTGGTTACAGCTGTAACTAGCTCAAGGTATCCCAAGTAATTTAAAAGTTCCTTATATAAGTGCTATGTAGCAGTGTCATATATTTTATACATTAATTTTAATTTCTTTTACTCTTCATTGTCCAATCCTGTGTTTTACTTTTTACTGTATTATATTTCGCCTCGATTGCTAAGGTTGAAATTTATCCTCCTAAGAACTGAGGCAAAGTAAGGCTTTCCATGGGGAATCTGCTATATCTGGGAAAGAAAGAATTTAGACCAAATCTCCCAGCCTGCTGCTGAGACTGTAGAAAGCAAGGTCAGGTCCTTTGCAATAACTCTGTGTTTCATAATCCATTAGCTTCAGATTTATTTGTGCTTTCCCAGCATGAATTACCAGTCCAGATAGTACAGGAGATGAATAAAGCCCTTTTTTATAATATGTCATCTACTGCTGTATGTGGGAAGGCTTTATGATGCAGAAAATTCACTGTGAGCATTCCCCGAGTGAGAATAACTCATTCTCTGTGAACTGAGTTTATTAATTGTTAAATAGTGTGATTTCCCATTTCCCACTACTTTTTCAAATACAAAAATATTAACCATAGGTATTTCTTGAGATAAAACTTGGTGCCAAGAACTGTTTATTTAAAGGTAATCACAGTATCCAATATAGGGTTACTAAATGTGCAACAAGTTTTCTATAGTGGATCTGTAAAAGTATAAATACTCTTGACCATTTATGAAAGTGACAGTGCTCTAGAAAATTTTGATGCTTTTTAAAAGCTGAAATAGTGTTTGCCTGTCAATAGGTATTACAGTTTTTTAAATGGAAATAGTAGTCCCAGAGAGCACTTTTTTGTGTGTTCTGTTAAGGCCCTGGCCCTGTTGTTTATTTAAATGCATATGTTAGTGATTACTCTTCGAAGTGGTGTTTTTGTCTACCTTGTGTTTAACATGGAGAAAACTTACAGCTTCTGCTGTAAGAACTGGAAGTTACGCATTAGATCTTGTGATAGAGGCACAGGCTCCACTTCTTGAGATAGTGTCAGACGGCCCAAAAGAGTAACTTGAATTGTGTAAAAGAAATCTGAAACTAGGGTAGAGGAAAATTTTGAGGAAACAGTTTCAATGTTCTTCGCAAACTCAATGTTCTCAAAGCAGTGGGAGAAGAAATGGCTCTTTTTTGTACACTGCAGAACATCAATCAAATTACCAAGTTAAAGTAAAATAGAAGAAGATTATTAACATAATCCATAGTCACGTTTAGCTCATAGATTCACTGCATTTGATGTTCTGCTCCACAGGAGAGTACAGTGGTGTGAGTCAGCCAAAGACTTTTGGTGGTGTCAAAAGTAAATGCAGAAGGATAAGACAGGTTTTAGGAGGCACAGGAGAGCTCATGTTTAGCTCCTGTCTGTTTCCGCTCTCAGTAACCCAGCAGTATTTCAATCAGTTTCTTCCTTTCCTGAGGTAGCAATAGCAAATTTGGTTTCCTCTTCTAGTGAACAGGGCCCTGATTTAGACAATAATGGGTTCATGGCTGATAACTCTTATTTCAAATGACCCCAGAAAGCACAAAAAAAATTCTCTGATGTTGACAGTACCTAGCTGTGGCAGAATAGGAGTAGCAATAGTTTAGGTTATGGCCTGTGTCCTTCTTCAGAGCTGATTTCTGCCATAGATTTGGTGAGTTGTGGCAAGTCTTGTGTGTTTGGAATAGCTTTCAAACTCAACAGAAACTAATTTACACCATTAAATATTTCTGGTGCAGTTGCAGTAGAGTTTGAATACTGGTGATATACTTATAAACCGTGTTTCAGAAGCAGATTCTCGGTACCGGTTTTCTTCCAAGACTCATACTGCTGGTGAAATCCTGCCTTACTGCTGTGCTCTCCAGGGTACTGGTAAGTGGAAGGTTTTTTTTTCTTCCAGCATTAGCCTGATTGGGATCCCAAACAATTACCTGTACGCTCTGTGCAAATGAGAGTGAGGGAACATGCAGACTGATGCTTTGCATGCAGAATAAATCCCAAAATGCATCTAAAGGTGACCTAGTTTTTTCTGCGTCTGAGAGCTCAACTGAACGAAGGAGTGACACTGAATAGGTGAAAAATAGCTCTTAGGAGTGTTATCGTCTGACTGTAAGGGTTATATTCTCAGTTCAAGTGTGATGGATTTGAGCAGAAACTGTTCTGAAGACTTGCTATTAGAGACCTCAGTTCTGGTGCTGAGCAAACTGTATTTTTCTCATCTTAGTTTCCTCCACCACCCCTGGAAAGAAAAGTGATAAGCTCAAATAGGGGAAGCAATGTAAACTTTCTTCACTTTTCCCAGTAAGTTTTGCCACTCCATGGAATTATTTATTTGGGTTTCATTTTGGATAAGTATGACACACATTGTGACATAATCCCCTAAAATAACTTAAAATGACATCCAGGACAACTGTCTTGACAAACAAAGCTTTTTTTTCCTTTTTTTTTTTTTTTTCCATTATATTAGCATATTTTGCTCAAACATGAAGCAAACTTATGGACAAACCAGACTTGTAAATGTGCTTCATGGATCATATCTACAAAGCTGTTTCATTTCCTGTCCATCATTATGATATATATTAAAATAAATTACAACACATATTTTTCTGGTTAACCTTGTCACCTTTTGAAAACAATATACATTTAATACTTGAAGTAAGAAAAGAACAAAACAAATATAACTCTTTTTTTTTGCACACACAAACATATACATATGAACTACATGTGCTTGCAAATAGATTTCAGTAAGTGTGCTGATACTTTAATATATATGCACTATGCCACTCTGTTCCCAAACAAGGAGACACTTGTTATCATATGTACTTGCCCAGAAGCCAACTTCCTACTGCCTGGCTGTAAGCTCACCAGATCAAGGTTGTCATTTACTTTCTACTTATAGAGTGCCCACTGTTACACAGCCAAGGTGTCATTTGCTTTCAGATATTTTAGATATTAAAATCACATAAAGAAAGTCTTTAAACAAACAATAAATTCTGTTTTCTGAATGATTTAAATTATTAACATGTGTACAAGCTGACAATCAATTTAAAGCTGTTGTTCTTTATTATGTGTGAGGAGATGCTGTTGGTGACTTAATAGGCAGACTTCTTTAAGGTTACAGGTTTTGTTTTTCTTTCGCCTTTTTTCTTTTCTTCTTAGAATGTACATTTTCATATTCTTGAGCTCAGCAATGGTAAATATTAAAGCAATCCAGAAGAGAAGGTAATGCCATTAGGTGAGAAATAATTAAAATGTAAGTTCCGCTTACTTTTCCACTACAGCCTTCTTCGTAGAAAGCGAAAAACCTAGATTCCCGTATAAAATCTCTAGTGTAACTAAGAAGTAACAGAATGGTGTCAAGAGGATTTTTCCTGACTTATATTACCTGACTAGAGAAGAAAATCTATTTCAGTCTCTTTCTTTACCACTTCTGCTTCATTAAAATTTTGGTATCAGTTTGAATAAATAAAAATCAAATTATGAGGTGGAAGTCTGCTGTTTTATACTCTTCTGTGACCTACTTGAATATGAAGAATAAAGTAGCCTAAATTTAAGCTGAAGTAACACGGAACATTTTACTGAATGTGCCAGCTCTTTCCATATTCTTCTCTGGTTACAAATATAGATCTTTATTTCCAACTGGCCTTGTATCAACCACCTGCTTCTAGTGAAAAAACCCCAAAAATTGAAACAAAAAAAATCTGATCCACAATCAATTTACCTGCAGATTGCTTTTGGAATGTAGCTATCTCAGCAGCAAGAACCTCACACAAGTTGTTTTATTTCATTTGCAACAGGAAGTTTTGTATTTCATTTTTATCATGAAAAGGTTTTGAGTCATTTTGAGATCCTGCTTTGAGATCTAGATTCCAAAAGCCATGTAATCATGTTAGTTAAATGAAACTAAATCCAGAGGTTCCAGAGACTCCTGTTGGCATCATAGTCATTTGAAACTTGACAAGAGAAGGCGGCAGAGATAGAAGACAGACAAAAGAACATGGAACAGGATCAAATGGCTGTGGTTCTTCTAAACTACTGAGGGAAACTGAATTTGTAATTCTTACTACAAGTAGCAGGAACAGTGCATCCAAACTGCTTAGTTAACTCAAAAAAATCTTATTGGTTCTTTCAGTGATTCTTCAGCAATCAGCCCTACGCCTTTTCTAAAGATGTTCCCTTAAATTCCCCAGGCACAACTGACTTCTAAATTACTGGATGGAAGTGTTTTGAATTATTTCCTAGTTCTATTTAGCAGAAAGAACAATCACCTAGGACACTGTAACGAGGTCAGAAAGCATGTATCCAGTGTTTCCCACAAGTTGTCTTATGGAAAAACTATGGACAGGCTTCAATGGACTATGACTTCTAAGGTACAGCTGCAGTGCATGTTTTTTTGTGTAGAATACCAGTTACAGTTGTCAAGGGCCCTAGCAGTTCAGGGAAGCAGGACAGCTTGCCCTTGCACTCCTTTTTCTGCTACTCCATGTCAGGCCACATTATGAGCTGAGAGGATGTGACTGGATATAGAAGTTGTGATGTTAACCACAGATAGACTAGGAACACACAGGGGAAAAGAATAATTAGCAAACTGGCCAGAACAAGCTTCTCCTTCCTCACTTTTTGCTAGGTGCTTCTCTGCAGCGGATAGAGGCAGAACACCTTATTTACACATATGTTGTTCTCCCTCAAGAAAAATGTGTAAAGGTTGTCTTTTTTTACTGTCTAATGGACCTTTTCATACAAGATACAGTAGCAGATGAGACAAAATAACTATATGACTGCAGTCTCTTGGTTGTCTTTGCTACAAGTTCTTGTTGGTCTTGGGCAGCCAGAAGCTGCTTGCTCTACTGTGTTTTTTCCCAGCCAGTTTTTTGTCTTATTGTCTTATTGATCAAATGTGGCCTTCTGGCATTCACACATCTTGGAAGTTTCTCAGGAAAAGTCCAGTATCAAGGCATGGTGTAGGAAAGTCTATTTCTATGTATCTTTGGTGTGATTCAGTCCCAACAGAGCCTGCATTTTAAAGTTTTGCCTGTTTTTCAGTCTGCCACGATGTTTAGGTAAGACTTTCTATTAAATTATTAACACTGACACCTTACTGTATATCATAAACTTCAACTACAGCCTGTGGTATTGAGCATATAATGCAGCTTGCTGTCTTCTTTTCCTTTATGGTGGTATAATTGTTACCATCATTGATACTGCAACACCATGATGTGAGAAATAAGGAAAAAAGATAGCTACCATTCATGTGAATAAAGGGAGCCTTGAATGACTGTGCAGCAATGGCATCAACTTAATTAAAAAAAAATACTAGCTCGCAAATACCTAGTGACATCAGCTTGCATTAACTGTTCTCTAGGGGCTCAGAGTGTTCTGGCTGATTTCAAGTGTATCTGGCACTATTGACCCTGTTGGAACTGGGAAGGTGTGTGAGTCACAGAATTGATTGGAGACACCCAAAAGATCATCAAGTTCAGCCATCAGTCCAATGCCACCATGCCCACTAAACCGTATTTCCTAGTGCCAATAATACACATTGTTTGAACACATCCATGGATGGCTACTCCACCACCGAAATGGTAAGGGAGGGGGGAATAGAGGGTAAAAGCAGTCTCCCAAACTGAATCTAACTAAACTGTTATTACAAGAATGCTGTAAAGTTAGTAAGAAAAGGAGGAGAGAAAAAAAAAAACCAAACCAGAACCAGGTCAAAACCTAGAAATAAGCCTAAGGTGGCCTGCTGCTTGGTCTTAATCTGACCTTGTATAACAGAAAGCTTTAATATATCTCTTCACTGTGCTCTTTAAGTAACTTGTGGGGAGTCAAGGGGAACTGCTCTGGCAGGGGGATTGGGCTAGATGATCTTTCAACCCCTAATGTTCTGTGGTTCTGTGAGTCTAGGCACCAGTACATCCACCCGGCAAGAGAGAATTATACTGCTCTGTTGAAGTAGACTTGAAATGTTATTTGTGGGATGCTCAGTGCTGCTCTGTCAGCAGTGGTACCTGTTTTCTCAAGTCACTCTGTTGGTTTTGATAGGTTCATTTTTTTTCTGCAGAACTGTTGCAGCTCCTCAGAATCTTGTTGTACTAATCATTAGTTAGGTTCAGGTCTGGTCTTGTGCCAGCATGAAGGGCAGTCAGTATACAGGTCAGAGGTAGAGGAAAAACCTTAATTCCTTCTTTTAGTATCAGATGTGTACTGTCTATTTCTTTCTGAATATATAAGGGGGGAGCCATGTGGGTCTGATGCCTCCTTACAGCCCAGTGATTATTGTCCCCTCCTGTAAGATTAACTGCAGTATATCCTTGAACTCTAGCAGAGATGAACATGACTCCTTCAAGAGGCAGGGTAGGGATTCAGCCATTCTGTTCTTAAAAAAATTCCAGAAAGTGCTTATCTAGGTCTGACTCTTGACACTGTACTTCTTATTTACCCAAAACAGCCGCATTGAGCACATGCTCAATGAATACAGGTAAAGAAGTCTATGTGGAGCAAGATGAAAGCTTGTCTCTGAGTCTCGATGTCCTCACTTCTGTTAAGAGATGCCAAATGCCTTTCCAGGTCCATGGTGAAATAAGTAGGCTGCAAAAAGTAGAACATTGCTAGAGGCAGGGAGCAAACACTGATTCTTGAAAATTGAATACTGACTGAACTCAAGGCAACACACACAATGCTGACAGCTCTGCAAGGTAGTGCTCAGCAAGAGAAAGTGGTGATTTTCTTCACCAACACGTATTTCACATAGGTAACTAAGCACAGAGAATCCTTGAAGCGTACTAACAATGCTATTACCTTTTAGAGCCATTCTATGGGAATAAGGAAATGCAGCAATTCATAATTAATCCTAAAAGCACATTTTTTCCTAGGTTTTTTAGAGTGTTTTTTTAAAACGTCACTTAGTATGAAGTGATCAGCTGCAACTGTCTAGAATTTAGGAAAATTTTTGCTTCTAACATTGATTTCAACATTTAACATGAAATGACTGCAGGGTCAATAGGTTCCTGGTTGAAAAAAATGACAGTTACAAGGGAAAGGCACATGCAAACATCTTCAACGGGCAGTTTGGAAACACTTCGTTTTATCCCCATCTGTTTCTTTAGCTGCCCACGTGAAGGTGCAGTAGAGTTTTGGACTTCAGTGCGGTGGTTATTATATCAGCAAAAATAATTTCCCCGGTGTTAGAATTTAGCCAGGGGTTTTTCCATTTCAATAATATTCTACAAAATCTCACAGAACAAAGAGGATTAGTCTCAAGCATCTCCATAAACCTTCAATGATCTTGTTCAGAACATAAAAAAAGGAAACAATTAAGCTCTAAATTTAAAACCAACTAAAGTGAAAAAAATTCAAAAATTACTTGCATCCTCCTCAGTCTGGTGACCTAAAATGGAGCAAAAATGCAACCAAAGATCAACCACATTCTCAAAACTGCCTAGCATTGGGTCCTGCAGCTGAATTGGGGTACACCTAGGGGGCCAGCAGATATGTTAGGGTTGCACCCGGGGAGCACAATTCATTTTACAACTTCAGGCACATTTCCCTTGATAAGAGTAGGAGACTTTTTCCTGCTTAGAAAATCTCTGCCAAAGAAGCACCTCAATCTGATTATAGGTCAGTTTGACTTTGGTTTCAAAGTATTGAAATCTAATTTCAGGATTGGACACATAGGCTGAAATCACATTAATCTGAATGTTCTGTCTTGTAATATTTTAACACTAATTTTGGCTAAACACATAGTCACTATTATTCTTAGCTCAGTTTATGCCAATCATTTATAATTTCTTTTTATCAACCACTTAGTGACAAATTAATAGCTCAGAATTGCTGGAAAATTGAGAGGTGGCTGAAAAGACTTCTACATCTTCCCATTGCTGAGAATTTCAAAATAAGAACAGTAAGTTTCGGTTCTGAGCCTTCTGAGGATTTGTTTAGAGACATAAAAGAAAAAATTACTTCTACCAAACTAGTGTTCCACTTCTCTCTTCTCTCCATTAAAAAAGCTTCCTAAAACCTGGAAAAACTTTCCTCTCTTGTTCTAAGATACTGCCCCTGAAAGAAACATAACCATGTAAAATGGCATCAAGATCGTTAAGTAATCTGTTCTTGGAAATTAGTTTTGTGTTTATGTGTTATCTACAAATATACAAGATGAGAATGACAGTGGCTAGAGGTTCATTATCTCTGGCAGTACGTTAGCCTTTTTCAGGCTATCATGTTTTAAACATTAATTTACTATTTCAATCCCCATATTATGCACGGACAACCGTAGTTTACTTGGCATTGGAGAAGGGTTCGTTCCTAGTAGCATAATGTTTTCACGTTTGAATTGATTTGTATAAATAGTAAGATGACCTAAGGAGTATGCTGAATGGATCACGTTCTTTCATTTTGCCCAGTACACATTAGAATTTTAACAGCAGCTTTGAAACTAAAATTAGAGCTAACAAAACCAGCTCTCTCTCTTCAAGGTAGAACTCCACTTCTATATGCCAGCAATGTCTAGTGGGTTGCCTTCCCTGGGTGGGATCCAGGGCTATGTTACAGTAAACTGGTCCAGTGTGATATCACAGATATAAAAAATATTCCATTCTGTATCAAAACTAGGCACATGCCTCATATTTATATGAAGAGAAGATCAACAGAGCTGAGCAGTTTTGCTCTCAACTATTCATCTCTGGCCTTCTACATGAGGAGAAAAATGTGTTAGTCCTAATTGGCAACTACAAGAGTCTAATTTGGGCTTGATGATAGTTAAAAGGAGGGTGACATCACACTTGGGTCAGTATTGGTGAATATCTAGAAGTACAACCTCTCATTTGTATTGCTTTAAAATGTACATAGCGTAGATGTAGATTAAAATAAAACTACGAATTTTTTGTGATGTTGAACCAACTAGAAGGGATGATGCAAGGTTTTACCAAATGAGATCTATAGATACAAATTCCACTGTAGAGTATGTTTGAGACAAATGTGTCTTTTTCTTTAAGTATGTAAATCCTACACTGTAGGCTTTTTTTTTCTTTTTTTTCTTTTTGCAGTGGTAGAAAATGTTGAACAATTGTCCATGAGCATGAGCCAGTGGTTCATTGCTGATATCCCCAGAATGCCAATATTTGCAATGCAAACAGTTAGTACAATTTACCAGTTCTATGAAAGGCCCTGACATATATGCCTCAAGATCTGGAGGCTCTGCTGTATAACCACAAATAGTCTTTCCATTTTCATGTAACCTTTTGATACAGTGACAGCTGCATTAAGCTGCTTCTACCTAGCAATTCCACATGCCAGGCTGTTTTAATTGGTTTTAATGCCACAGAAAAAGCACTGCTAGCAGAATACCATCAAATCATTTTCATATTGAACCTTCGTGGTCCAGAAACCTCCCCTTCAACCACAGCACCATTGTTTTTGCGAGGGACATACTCAAGGTCAATGCTGGTTTTGTGTTTGCCTTTCCCTCGACTCCACACAAAAAGAAGGAGGAAACAAAATAAAACCACTCCAAGAAATGTGAAACAGCCCATAGCTGTGGACACCAATATCGTCTTAAGGTCCAGAGAGAATGTGTTTGCGTTAGTTCCATTGGAACTTGTGTCATTGGAGTCTGTCATATACATAGGGGTCCTGTTGGCATAAAGGAAACGGTCTGAAGTAAACCCCTTTACCGTAAGAGAGGCTGAATATGTGTCATTCCCAGCTGCATTACTTGCAATACAAACATAGATCCCAGCGTCCTGGTCTTGAGCAAATCGGATTTCCAGGGTGCCGTCTCCCAGAACAGTTGCTCTTCCATTTGACTTAGTTGTGATCAGTCTCCGGCGAGGGGTAACCCAAGATATGGTAGGCTGTGGATCCCCATCAGCATTGCACATCAGCTGCACTGTCTGCCCTTCCTCAACCACCAGGTACTGCAGCTTCTTGTCTTGTATCTTAGGCTTCTTACAAGTGAAGTAAAAGGAAAGAGCTGTGCTGTGAAAGTCTTTGAATGACCTCTCTCTGACACTGTCTGGGCCAGCACATATCGGTGGCTGCCCTCCAAACTGCAAAGTGGGTTGCCTCTGTAAAATCCAAAGGAGACGGCAGTCACAAGCTAGAGGATTGTTGTTAATGCAGAGGACCTCAAGGCTTTTAGGGGAATGGAATACATTCTCTTCTAGGGTTTCTAGCAGGTTTTGGGACACATTAAGCACACGTAAGAATCGGAGCCCTTGGAACGCGTGTGATTCAATGGTACGCAGCTGGGCCCCCACCATGTGGAGTTCCTGCAGGCGTACTAAATCTGAGAGCATGCCTGCTTCGATGGTGCTGATAGGGTTGTAGGAGAGGTTTAGGTGTGTCAGGTAAACCAGATGTTTAAAAGCAGAGTAAGGTACCGCAGACAGGTTGGTGTTGGTGATGGAGAGAGAAGTAAGGTTGAGACCATACAGACTGTTGGCAGGTAGCATGTCCAGGAGGGGCCAAGCCTCTATCTCTAGGTCCTTCAGGCGAAACAGTCTTTTAAAGGCATATGCCGGCAGAGCGTTAATGTTGAGCTGTTTCAGATGCAGACTGATGAGGTTGTGGAGGTGAGAAAGAGCTTCTGTTGGTACTGCTGTGAGATTGCATCTCTCCAGGGTGAGCTGCTCCAGGCTAAGCAGTCCACTAAAGGCCCTGTGTGATATATAAACTAAGTCATTGTCCCCAACCTCCAGGGATTTTAGGTTATGTAGATCCTGGAACATGTAGTCCAGCAGTATGACAATCTTGTTTTCACTTATATCAAGCTTTGTTAAGTTTGACAACCCAGTGAACACCCCAAGGGGGACCAGCTTCAGACGGTTTCCTTTCAGCCTCAGGGAGCGCAAGTTGAAGAGATTGTTAAATGCTCCAGGCTCCACATTGGCAACTATATTGTCACTGAGGTCGATCTCCTCCAGTAAAGGGTATGACATGAATTCCTCAGGGTTGACGCTCTTCAGTCGGTTCTTGCTGAGGTCCAAGATTTTGGTCTCAATGGGAATGCCCTCTGGGATGGACATCAGACGCCTTCGGTGACAGCTGACAGACTTGTTTTGCGCTGAGCATTCACAACGGGCCGGACAGCCAATGGTGGGGCCCATGAAGAAAAGCAGCACAGCCAGACCCAGGAACGGCTGCCAGCATGATGCAGCTGTGTGACGCATGACTTCGCCGATCTGGTCTAACCCTCCGTCACAGGCCTGTTGGGATGAGGACGGGAAAGAGGAGAAGTTAATTCTGCAGGAAAAGGGCATCTCTGCAATTTTACAGTGCCATTTCTAAGAAGCACACGTTTTTATTTGAAACAGAAGAATAAAACCTTTTGCAAATAGCAAAGCCAAACAAGAAAGTAGATTTCTTATACTATCATTGTGCTTGTCACAGGGCCTGTTCATCTGGTATTTCCCCGGCAGATGTCAGAGGAGACAAAACAGCTTTTCTCATTGCAAACAGTGAAGGAGGTTGGGTTTTATTCTTTCCTCATTCTCAGTGGTTCTCCTCAAGTCAGTGCCATAACTAATGGGAGAGATAAACTCTGTGAACTTGACAAATGGGGCTAATCACATCTGTGAGAAGTGTACAGCACCGGGCCTTTGTGAGATGATATGAAACTAGGATTTGCCTTTCCTATTCAAGGCAGTGTTCTAAGGAAGACCTTATTGATGCCCTTCTTCACCCTTCAAGAAAAGATGCTCCCTGACAATAAAACGTTTCACTTTCTGCATAGATTGCAGCTTTAAATTGGTGGAGACTTTTCTGCACCTACGCACACACAATGGCTTAGATGGAGAAAGAAGAACTGGTGCAACTCTGATTAGAATTTATAGCAAGAACAAATTGATTCTTTGCTTTTACTGCACAGAGTGATTTTATGTGTTTTTTAGAACCAAAGACCTGGGAAGGGTTTACAGAACACATCTTTACAGTTCCAAGACACATAAACTAGATCTGAGGGAGAGAGAAACAAGATGAGATGAGATGGTTGTGTTTAAGCAGCACAACGTCCGCAGAAGCACAACAGACTCCACGGAAATCACAGTGAGCAGCAGATTTATTCATTCCTACATTCAGGCTAAAATGGAGGATAGTAGAAGTCAAGAGACCTTCTGTTAAATTAACTGCCCTTATCGAAACGCTGTTGTTTACATATTTCAACACCAAAACCAAGAGACTTTTATAAGGAAGGGTCATGTGCCTGAGACACTTGCAGAGTAAGGTACACTGAAGGCAAGGACCGTGGGAGCGCCTTAACTCCTGGTGTACAGCCAGCTTGATGGTACCAAGTGGTATCACTGGCCGTTTGGCTTCATAACATTAATAAACCTTACGAAGCGTCTCAGGCCTTGCAAGGCCTTTTCCAGATTGCTCAATCTGGGCTTCACTTTAGTTGTAAAATTATTCATATAACTCCTGGCTGTAACTTCCTGGTCTGGACAGATTATTGCCCAGCTAGCCCTACCAATAGGTACAAAATTACCTACCCAACAGTCAGGCATTCTCTGCCTCACCTGTGTCTTTGGGCTTTTGGAAAAATCTGGCTAGTGCTTAAGAAGTTTCCAACTTAACTTTGAGTCTTTGTTCATCTGTGCACCATCATATGGGCTATATCATAAAAGAAATTATATCATAATTATATCATAAAAGAAATCCCCCTATACACGGTGAAAGATTAATAGATTTAAACAAGTACAGTATAGATAAATTAATGCTACAGTAAGTTTTTAGCAACCAAGCTGTTTAAAGCACACAAAAATAATACTGAATAAACCCCAGGCTGATAAGGAAGAAACTCCTCTCAGTGCTATAACAACACAGACCCTTAGCAAAGTGCTTGGGATTTGACAACTTACTGAATCACTGTGCTGGAGAGAGAAAAGTTGGCCTCTTAGAAGGGTGGAATTTAACATCCAAGAGAAAGAGCAGATACTTGGATCTACTGATCCCATTTTATCACAAATTCTCAATGGAATCTGAGTGGTTTGGACTGTAAAAATAAGACTGGAAGTCTGAGAGTGGAAGACTAAGTAATAAATGGCTGTTGTGCTTTGAATTTAAAAACTTCACTGGGTGAATAACACATTCTTTTAGATCTGCGCATAAATTGGTTTTTTTTGACTGACCATAATTGAATAAAGCACATATTAGTCCGTTCAAAACTCTGGAAAAATATCATTCTTGACTGATTTGGCTTCTTTCCACTCAGATGCATCTAGGCAGAGACTAATAGGATGAAGCGAGTTGCATGGTGCTTTTGCAGTGCAGTCTGGGGACCTGGATGAAGACTACTCTTTATCATACTACCTGTAAAAGCACATTTCAACTTTGTCCAAGAGGGACAACCTGCTGAGACTCATTTAGTTTCCCCTTAAGTTGTACTCTGGCAAGTAACTATTGCTAGTTATGTCCAACTGTGACAAAGGTCTTCAGAGATAAACTTCACTTCATTAGGCACTAAGTTAAAACTGGAAATCTATAGGGGTCTGTGAATTAGGTGTTTGCAATGAACTCAGATCAAAGTGGCTTTCAGGTGCTCTGATCATTACTTTCAGATCTCAGTCTGTTAGGTTAGCAGTTTCATACGGATAGTTCTAGCACACAGGGAATTAACCTTATCCACCTAATGTCTGAAGCACAAAGTAAACAGGTTCAGTGGAAGACAAGCACCCCTAGAGCGTTTCTATTAGATAGTAAAAAAATAAAATGCTTTTTGCAGCTATTCAAGACACCTGGCAACTAAACTTCTGAGGAACTGTAAAGTAGAAGACAAGAGGTTAAAAGGATTTTTCACAGTGGATGGAATAAAGAAAAGCAGAGTAAATAAAGCACATCAATAGTTATCAGTTGCCTTCTGCAAGAGCATGTGCGCACGGATGGAGATATGAATTCACAAGGGTGAGTACGTGTGTGTATGCACTTGCAGGCAAGTGGATTCAAAATTGAGATTAAGATGGAGTAAATTATACCTCATTAAGGAAAAACACTAAATTATATTAAATCACAAGTAGGAAAAAGCATTACTTGGATCAGTAAGTACAAATTTGAAGAAAAAAATTCAATGCATTATCTCAAATTACATTTACTCATATGATAATACTGTGCTTCCTGCTAACCATATAAAGAACCACATCCTCACGTCTGAGCTACCTTGTGCAAAAAATGGCTTCACCCTTCTTAAGTAAAATTGTAATCTTACTTCATTGTACAGATAAAGAAACAAAAGGTTAAAAGTTCAATCAAATGAATTATCAGCTATCTAAAGATTTCTGACTCTTTGCAGGACAATATCTCACAGTGTCACAGAATCACAGAATGTTAGACGTTGGAAGAAACCGTTGGAGCTCATCTGGTCCAATCCTCCTGCCAAAAGCAGGATCACCTAGGGCAGGTCACACAGGAACACATCTGGATGAGTTTTGAGTCTCTGAAGGAGACTCTACAACCTCTCTGGCAGCCTGTTACAGCTGTTGAGGTAGAACTTTCTATGTTCCAACTTGTACTTTGGCAAAGGGATTGGACTAGATGATCTTTTGAGGTCCATTCCAATCCCTCATGTTCTGTGATTCTGTGATACTTACTGCCCCTCTTTCTATCACAGGGCACCACCAAAAAGAGACAGGCCCCTTTTTCATGACATCCAAGATTCAGGTATTTATATATGTTAAGAAGTTCTCCAATCAGTCCTCTGTTCTCCAGATAAACAGCCCCAGTTCCCTCAGCTTTTCCCCACTGGTGTTGAGGTCCCTTGGTCACCCTTACAGCCCTCTCTTGGACTGTTTTCAGAAATTCCCTGTCTCTCTTGAACTGGGGACCACAGAACTGGACACAGGACTCCAGGTGTGGTTGCACCAGGACAGAGCAGAGGAGAAGGACAACCTCTCTTGGCCTGTTGGACACACTTTTCTTGATGCATCCTAGGATATCATTTGCCTTCTTGTCCACAAGGGCACATTGCTGCCCCATGGATAGCTTACTGTCCACCAGGGCTCCAAGGTGCTTTTCCATGGAGCTATTTGCCAGTGGGTCATCCCCTAATCTGTACAAGTGCATGATGCTGTTTCGCCTCAGGTGCTACTTTTATCCTTATGGAATTTCATTAGACTCTCTAGTCTGCCCAGGTCTTGCTGAATGGCAGCAGAGCCTTCTGGTGTACCAGCCAATCCTCCCAGTTTTGTACTGTCAGCAAACTTGCTCAGCTACAATCTACTCCTTAGGGAATAGTATGAGCTACAGACCTCTAACTGGACTCTGCAGCGCTGATCACAACCCTCCAAGCTCTGTTGTTGCCAGTTCTCAATCCAGTTCACAGTCTGCAAGGGTGAGGCAATTTGAGACAGTATCAAAAGCCTTGTTGATGACGAATGTTGTGAGAAGCAGTGCTGGTTTGAGAGTAAGGTGCAGCCTGAAATTTGGGTGGCTGCATGTTCATATAAGACCTCCTTCTGAGTAGCAGCATCAGAGCTGGTGGGTGCAGACCTTCATTGTTTTCTGTAGAGTAGTTACCGTTGCTTCTGTCTGCAGAGGGGTGTCTGCTCCACTATTAAACTTAACAGGCTGCAGTGGAACAGCTGCCTTCCCATGGTCTTCACCATGGGCTGCAGGCAAATCTCTGTACCAGAAGTGCATCTTCCCTCTCGTTCTTCACTGATCTTGATTTCTGGAGAGTTGTCTCACATATTCTTTCCAGCTGAAACTGCTGTTACACAGATTTTCTTCACCCTTCTTCAACATGTTATCTCAAAGGAACCATAGGACTGTCACTGATGGGCTTGTCCTCCCAGGAGCCAGCTGGCATTGGCTCTGTCAGGCATGGGGGGAAACTTGTAGCAGATTCTGACAGAAGCCTTCCCTGCTACCAAAACCTTGACATGCAAGCCCAATACAAGATGTTAAAAACTGTATCTATCCTTCACATCATTAAAGGGATACTGCAACAAGAAGGATTTTTTACCAGCTTGTGCCCAGAAACAGAACATGTTTCTTCCTGTCTTATCTTTTTATTCTTGCTTGCTGAATTTTAGCATTTCTATATTTTGAATCAGAGAACACATACTGAGAAGTAAGAAGGGCCCTGTCTGCCATTCCTGTTAGCATCTGTCACACTTCAGCAAGCAGTAAGTCAAAATCGTTGCTCAAATCTTTGCAACAAAACACCTTTGCTTGTGTGTGCAGTAGACAGTTAACCAAGTATGAGCAGCTAGAAATATTGCAGATTCTGCCTGTGTGGTGCAAACTTTCACCTACCTGGGCATTCCTCTCAGCCATCTATTGCAATTACTTGTGCAGGTCAGCTAGTCTGGCTTTTTCCCCTTGGTGAATCCATATTGACTACTCCTGATAATCCTCCTTTCCTTGAGCTGCTCTGAGATGGCACTAAAAACATGCTGTTGCATCATCTTTCCAGAACTGGAGGTAAGGCTGTCTGGCCTGTAGTTACCTGGGTCTTCCTTCTTGCCCATTTTGAAGACTGCAGTGACACTGGTTTTACTACACTCCTCACACACTTCTTCTGTTCTCCATGTTTTGTCAAAGATGATAGAGAGTGACTTAGAAATGACCTCTGTCAGCTCCCTCAGCACTCATGGGTGTATTCCATCAGTGTCTCCATGTTATCTAGTTGTTCTTTAACCCAATCATCTTCAACCAAGACCAAGTCTTCCAACCTTCTGACTTCTTCCGGGGTCTCAAAAGGCTATTACTCATGAAACATGGTCTTAGGAGTAAAGACAGAGGTAAAGAAGGGGTTCACTACCTCCCTCTTCTATGCATCATCTATACAATTTTTTCACATTTTCCTTTGATCTCTAATATACTCAAAGAATCCCTCTTTTTTGTATCCTTGACTGCTTTTTCCAGGCTTAACTCTAGGGAGGCCCTACCTTTCTTCATCTCATCCCTGCATCCACTGATGCATTTTTGTATTCCTCAGTAGAAGTCAGTTTCTTCTCCCACGTGTTATAAACTACCTTCTCCCACTCACTTTTATTCAAAACCAAACCTGCTCAACCATGCAGGTCTCCCATTTCCCTTGCCTTATTTCTTGCATCAGTCCTGAGCTTGAAAGAAGTGATGCTTGAAAGCCAAAAAGCTTCCTTGAGCCCCATTAATTTTCAGATCCCTAGCCCTATTGTTTCAAGCAGTTACTTGAAAAGAGCAAAATCAGTCCTTCTAAAGTCTAGGGTTTTGATCCTGCTTATTTCTGTGTCCACTCCACTTGATTCTGAACTCTGTCTTCTCTACATGATCACTACAGCCCAGAGTGCCCCAACCTTAATGTCCCCCACCAGTCCCTCCCTGTTTGTCAGTACCACGTTCAGTAGCACACCCTTCCTTGCGGGTCCTCCACCACCTTAGTAAAAATGTTATCGTGAGTACACTGGAGGAATCTCATGGACTGTACACGCCTGGCTCTGTGGCCTTCCCAGCAGATAAAAGGGTAATTGAAGTCCCCCATGATGACCAAGGCCTGTGATTGAGAGGCTAAGCCATACGATTCCTGCCATATCATCTTTCAATGTAGGAGCCAAGGTGTAGCAAAGGCTTTGTCTCACCAGGTCTCATGCCAGCAAATTATCTAGACTTAGGCTATTGATTCCAATGTCTATCACAGGCCAAAACAAGCCTTCCCATACACCCCCCAAAGGAATATTTTTCTTTAAATAAGAGCATCTCAGGAACAACTCAATGAATTACGGTGCATTAACTGCCCTGCCTCTTTAATCAACCTTTTTTGCTTATGCAGAGATTTTTGTTCTCCGTCCCTTCATTGATCTCCTAAACATCTCAGTGATTAAATAAACTACAAAACATTAAGTAGCTGTCTCTCTCCATTTTAGTAATTAATAGATTGGAGAAAACCCTGAATAACAGCAGCAGCAGCAGCAACAACAACAAGCGGTGTGCCAATTCATTGAATCTGAACAAAAATTTTGGCTCAATTATTCTGCAGTCCTGGGATCACTCTCTACCACTAAGTCATCAGGAACAGCTTCATGGTCTGCAAACCACTGAGAAGACACAGTCAAGTTGCATTTGTTTTCAGAAGAAATAGCACTTGTTTCTAGCTGTGTTCTGGTTGTAAAACTAAGACTCAGACTGATATTCTAACAGGTATGATGCAGAAATGGAAAAAGCAAAAATAATAATGGGAGGAACATTTTGAACTGTTTATCCACCAGTATCTACATCTGACTAAAATCTCCTAACATAATTGCAAAGCTAAACAAGTGGGTATAGTTTTTAACCCTGATACTTAGATTATTATTTGAATCAACTTGAAAGGAGTGCACCCAACAACGGAAGGCAGGTAAATTGCAGTGATAAATTCATATGAGTATGCTAAATACTTATGGAATCATAGAGTCATAGAATCATTAGGGGTCGGAAGGGACCTCGAAAGATCATCTAGTCCAATCCCCCTGCCACAGCAGGATCACCTAGACCAAGTCACAAAGAACCTACCAACACAACTTCTGTTTCTAATTTAATATTTTTCAGATTGATTTATCAATTTCTTGTAAAGATAAAAGCCCTTAAGGATTATCTCATGAAAGACATTTTATGCTTTTATGTTTAAGTAACAGGGAAAAATAGTGGAGATATTCACAAGAATTGTTGGCAAACTGACATTTTCACTGACATTGCTGGTAAAATGAAGGTGAAGAGGTCTGCGAAAAGCTTATATGAACAATTTGAGAAGGGCTGTAAAAAAGACTTTGAACTAAAGCAAAACTCAGAACTTTTATCATAGGTTAATGATATAAGTCAACCATTCGGGGAAGGTAACACTAGCATTATATGCACACAATTAACTATCTCATAAAACTTGCAGATATTTGCATAGGGACAGTTGAATAAATTGATGTAGCACTGTGAATAGTACTTTTGCTTGGTCATCTATTCCTTTCAAATGCAGAAGTAAATTTTTGAAAGGGATAGTTCTTCAAAATGGTTTCTGATAAATTGTTCACTAGCAAATGCTATCTTTATTTTCTGATGAAAAGTGATGTTACTAAGAGACGAAACAAGAATAACACATGACCATAGACGTGTTGCATCTAAGTGTGGTAACTTAATAACAGAAAAACATATGCACTTATGTCTCTGAAAACAGTACAGGTGTTCTAGGTAACTTCTATGCTTCTAGACTTCATGTTAATTATCTCTGTATAGTAGTCAACTAAGTGACATGCGACTTCAAAAATTATGTGTATTATATTATAAGTCCATACTACTTCAGTGAGGGCCTTGAAGTATTTCACTGTATTTAGTCAGGAGAACCTTAGAAAGCTCTGCTGCCATGAACAGGACACTGAACAAGAGATCATGAAAGTGCTAAATACTACACTTCCTGCTTTTCATATCTGCAGTAATTAATGAAATCTGAATAAATTAACTCAAAACTAAGTCAGCAGGAAGGCTAACTTCACTGATTATATCGAAGAAAGGGAAATTTTGCCAACAGCAGTTCTACGTTAAAGGACTATATTTGTTCATATGTAAAAAAGCAATCCTTCTACTAAAATTGTATAAGCATGTCAGTAAAGATGACACTTCCGTTGCTTGTATAGTATGACCTCTGTTGAAAACTTGGGATTGAATTCCCTCTGAAGTTTTAATTCTAGTATTCAGCTGCTCCTCAACTTCAATGAGTGATGGAAAGACACAATGGGGGTGGGGGGGAAGGAAGCTGCTTTATATCTAAATGAGAAGCTGACTTAAGTAGGTTCAAGCACAGTTGAATCCCACTTCCATAATCCATTTAGGAAGCCTCAAGCTATTTACATTGGATCTAGGACATAACAGCATTTCCTGGGTTGGAAGGCATCTCCAAAGATCACCTAGTTCAATCCTGCTGCAGTGAGCAGAGACAATCTAAATGAGGTCATGCAAAGTTCTTCATATAACTTGTTATAAATGGTTTCTTCAAGTATCTGCAGGTAGAGTCCAGAGACCACTATGGCTGTCAGCAAAAATGGACTGTTCTTATAATGTGTCAACTTCCATCTTTGGTAAATAGAGACACTCCGTAGAGTGTTACACACCCATAACAATGTATTTTGCAGGTTTCTCCCCCTTAAGATAATTTCATTTTTGTTAGTTTTAACACCAAAACATCTTCTTTGCTGTCTTTTCCACAGCAAAGACAGGAAAGCAAAATGACAGTGACCTTGCTGCTGTCAGGAGAGGCAGACAGATTAAAGTAATGTCTGTACAATGAAGGCAGATGAGAACTTTTTCCATAGCTGTTCCATGTAAATACTGAACAGGACAAAAAGGAGAACAAAACTGCACGGTACTCCACAAGGCATGGGTCTGCTGGACCATTAATGTGACCAGAATCCTGTGATTACAGTCACCAAAAGGTGACTTGTATTCAAAAAATAGCGATCTGCTGGCTTGGATGCCTGCAACTATTTTCTAGCTGCAGCACAGCCTGTGGAAAAATTATGATGTAGAGGCTAAAGCATGAGCACACAGAACGTGCCCAGGAAAGCTAAGACATCAATTAGTGCTAACAGTGCTGTTTTTGCTCCATGACACAATTCAAAACCTCTTTAGCCAAAAGGCTCTGAATATTTAAGACCCTTTATTTTTAAGAAACCTTTTTAGCTAAGTATATGTGAAACACCGAATGCATTTTACAAGGATAACATTAATTCATCTTGGCTAGAAGTAGATGCAGTCTAAAATTTATAGTTTCAACTACTTGAAAATAGCTAAGGCTGGAAATAAACAGGAAATCTGAAGAAATTTAGGATTTTTTTTTCTGTGCTAAGACAATAGTCACAGAAATATGTGGGTGTGGCACATGTGGTGATGGCAAGGTGAGATACTCTTAGCAAAGCTGTAGTACACGTAATTTCAGTAGAATTCTGGCTTATACAAGCAAAAATACACCCCATCAACTGTGATTTTCTTCTACCTTGATAGGTGTGTTTGCAGCTTTTCCACTTGTATCTTTCACTGAAATCCTATCAGTATTATGATTCTATGCTTCTATGATTAACAAGACACGTATCTGCTGCGGACTGTCTTCATGCAGTCATATACAAGGCATTCAGAGCATGGCAAGGAAACAAGATGCTGGACTTTCTAGTGAGGTTCTTTGTAGGCAACAGAGGTTGTTGGAGCCTGAAGAGACTGTGCAGGAGGTACAGTGCTGCACTTGATATATTAAAATCAAGTACAGGAGAATAAATACATTTCATAATCCTTGTCATAAGACGTTCTGTTGATACAATGCTCTTGAATTCAGAGTGCGTATTCTATCTGAAAACCGTGGCTATCACTTGGGGGTACATTTCAGCTCATTGGTCAATACTAAGAGGTTATACAGGAAGAAATTGCGTGGTAATCACTTAATGGCTCAGATAAGTGAGATACCTTAGGGACAGCTGTACAAAGCTATTGCACTTTGAATTAGAGTTGGACATAAAGTATACACCTGGGAGAAAAACAAAATAGTGTACTGCCTTGGGGATTTCCTGTTTGCTAAAGGCATTCTTAAAATATATTTAGATTCAATCAGCCTGCAGAAGGGTCAAGGTAGGACATTTGGAAATAAGACCTGACATGTTTACAAGTGAAAAAGACACAACTATTAATCTCTTCTTTAGTCATATCCATACTTCATGAATATTATTCCAGATATCTGATGGTGGTAGAAAGAGAGACAGAATATGGAAGACAACAAACAGTTGGATTTTAGTTGGCACATGTTTTCAACTGGGTCACAGTCATAGCCAAGTCTTTGATTTAAGCCTGGCCCATTGTGGAACTCCTGGTGTCAGAGCAGTTCTGTAGGTAGCTCTCAAGTGAAGCTGTGAGAAAGATTCTAACTCTTGTTTGGTTCACATTCAGATGGCTCTTTTTCACACTTCTGAGCACTTGCTCTCACCCATTTGCCTGCATATGTAATCTTCCTATATTTGCTAAGGAATCACTAGCTACGCTCCAAGAGCTTCCAAACACTGTCATTGGAGACTGTTTTCTCATAGCTTTAGTGATTCAGTATTTATACATTTCTTTTAAAGTGAAAGGGATTTTCTGAAAATCTGCATTTCATTAGTTAGCGTTAGACATGAATATTTCACATTTTGTACAAGGTTGTACTCTGCTTCCTGAACCAGTATGGATTTCATAAACATTTCCTTTGAGTATTAGCAAAAGATAATATTTCATATTATTCTAAGTACACTTATTTTCCTGGTTAACCACAAAAAACAGATTGAAAAGCACAGCTTCCAATTTTGGGCTTACTCATCTGCCTTACCATGTCACGCTAACCCTAGTAATGAGGGTAATTTTGAATCATTTCCTTGATAAGCCAGAAATGACTTTTGTTTTCTTTGTTTCTTTTCCATGGGAAGGCAGTCTGTGTCTATGTACTCCCGTGGCTTCCTAGAGAATTTGATGTATCATACTCACAGGGCGTGGTGCTCTGTCCTACAGTGGCTCCTGATTCACATACGATTTCCAGAGACTGACAACTGGCAGGAGACACTTGGATCCTGACAGCAATGAGCTAGTGCAAAGCTACAAGCACCATAACTGCTTCATTGACCATTTTGTTTTGCACCAGTTACAAGCTGATCTACTGACATATTCTCTCCTGGGAAACCTACAGCACTTCATAGCACTGCTATATTTCCATCTACAAGTTGAGCAGGAAACGTGAACTATACCCACACCACATTTGCAGTAACTTTCTTCATGGTTTAGATAAGCAAACTTCAGCTCAAAGGTGGATATTTAGCTGACAGTATAGCTTCTATATCTATCTATGGCTGCACAGTACAAATATACAAAAATCAGAAGAGGTTTTGCTCTTGAATATTCATAGAACCACAGAATTACAGAATCACAGAATATTAGGAATTGGAAGGGATCTTGAAAGATCATCCAGTCCAATCCCCCTGATACAGCAGGATCACCTAGACCAAGTCACACAGGAACACATCCAGGTGGGTTTTAAACATCACCAGAGAAGGAGACTCCACAACTCCCCTGGGTAGCCCCTTCCAGTGCTCTGTCACCCTCACTGTGAAGAAGTTCTTTCTCATATTCATATGGAACCTCTTATATTCCAGCTTACACCGTTTGCTCCTTGTCCTATCACTAGACTCCATCCTCCTGACACCCACCCTTCACATATCTGTAGACATTAATGATGTCACCCCTCAGTCTTGTTTTCTTCAAGTTAGAGACACAGCTCCCTCAGCCTTTCCTCATCAGGGAGGCATTCCACTTACTTTGTCATCCTTGTTGCTCTGTGCTGGATTCTATCCAGCAGTTCTGTGTCCCTGTTGAGCTGAGGGGCCCAGAACGGTTCACAATACTCCAAATGTGGTCTCACCAGGGCAGAATAGAGGGGGAGAAGAACCTCTCTCGATCTGCTAACCACCCCCCTTCTGATCCACCAGAAAACTGTTTTCCAATATGGTATTTTTTTCCTTAAGACATTTTCTGCAACATCATGTTTCATTAAAAACAAGAAAGAGTTTAAATGGATAATTTTCAAATAATTTATATTCATGCGTACTAGCTCTCACAAATAAAGCACATATGCCCAGAAATATTTAAAGGAGAACACTGTCTATACCACCTGTGGTAATTCTCTTAGAACAACGCACTTGTCCTTGCCCTAAATGAAATTAGAGCTAAAATATATTTCCCTTGTCAAAGCATTTGCAAATGGCGTAATTAAAAAAATATAATAAAAAATTGAATACTTGAGTCTGCATGGATACATTTATCCACAATGATGTCTTGGTTTTATTCCTAATTAAAAGCTCATTAATATCAAAGGTAATTGTAAGAAACACAGATGAGAACATATAATTTGGGGTGTTAAGACCGAAGGCTCCCATGCTATCAACTGAAATTCACTTTGTCAAACCTTGCTGAGGGTGCTGTGAGAAATACATTTTTATGCTAGAGAAAGCATCGATGTACATTTTGATGTAGGCTGTACGTAACATTTCACTCGGTTAGTTTCTAGCTCTGAAATGTCCCTAGGCCCAGCAGTAGCTGCAAAAACTGAAGAAAAGAGGAGAACTGAAGGGCGGTAATTGGTTCAGTCGCAAAAGCATTACGTTTTTCAGTGTGACTGAACACAGGAGTGGAAAGGGGGATGCAAACAAGGAGGATGCATGAACTGAAACAGCATCGTTGTGGCTGTGCATGGGAGGCCTTCCTGCACCTCCTCCTGTGGAAAATTTCTTGCTGCATTTCTGAGCAGGCACTACTGTAAATGCAAATTTCTATAATGAAGAAGGAGAAATAGAAGAGGCATTCATTTGACTCGTAACCTGAGAGAAAGTTTATGCCCTCTGAATCTGGAGTTGAAAGGATGTCTGTGAAGCAAAGGTTGCTGGCAATTTCTCTATGTTCTGAAATATGAGACATGACTTTCTTCAAACTCCTTGCCAGTAAGTTATAATTAATTTGATTTCAAAAAATCACAGTAATATTAGGGTTTTTTTTACTCATCCCAAGGACAAACATTGCTAGAATGATATAGAACTAAAAAAATCATCATAGGAACCGTACTTATTTGTATGTGCACACATAATGATTTTATCAGTAATTTGGCAATTTAAATTTTTGTTTCGGACAGTTTCCCAGCCAAGACTAACTATTATGACATGCTTTCAATCACAGAACCATAGAATACCTCAAATTAAAAGGTATCCGTAAGAACAGTTGAGTTCTATCCTTTGCTGCTCACAGGACTGCCTAAAATTAAATGATGTGAATAAGAGAGTTGCTCAGACACTGCTTTAACTCTGACAGAGATGCTGCTACGAACAGTTCCCAGGGCAGACTGTTCTACTCTTCTCAGTGAAGTACCTTCTCCTAAAAAGCAATCTGACTATTAGGAAAATGGTAGGCTACAGACTTGGGATAACGTGATTGGAAAGCTGCACATAAGAGAAGATATCGGGGATATTGGTTGATAGTCAGCTGAATATGATCCATCAGTTGCACAAGTGTCCAAGAAGACCAGTGGCAACTTGGCTTGTATTAGAAATAGTGTGACCAGCAGGAGTAGAGAAGTGAGTGTCCCCCTGTACTCAACACTAGCAAGGCCACACCTCAAGTGCTGTGTTCAGTTCCAGGCCCTTCATTACAAGGACAGAAGTGCTCTAGCATGTCCAGCAAAGGTCAATGAAGTTTGTGAAGCACAAGTCTTATGAGGCATAGCTGAGGGAACTGGGAATGTTTAACCTTGAGCAAAGGAGGCTGAAAAAGTTGAAAGCCTTGTTGCTCTCCACAACTTTCTGAAAGGAGGCTGCAGCAAAGAGGGAGAAACATTCTTCTCCCTGGTGGCAAGTGATAGGACAAGAGGTGATGGCCTTAAGTTGTGCTAGATAAATTTAGGCTGGATGTTAGGAAGAATTTCTTTACTGAAAAGATTGGGCATTGGAATAGGCTTCCCAAGGCAGTGGTGGACTCTCCTTCCCTGGAGGTGTTTAAATGACACGTGGACCTGATGCTTAAGGAGGTGATTTAGTGGTGACCTAGCAGTGCTGGTCAAATATTGTACTTGATGATCTTAAAGATCTCCTCCAACCAAAGCTATTCTGTGATTCTGTGACTAGCTGGCTGTGCTGTGTTTGATGCACCACAGGACACAGTTGGCCCCTTTGGCTGTCAGGGCACATTGTTTTATATTCAACTTGCTATTAACCCAAGCCTCCAGATTACTTTACACGAGGCTGCTCTCCAACTGTTAGGGTTATCCTACAATTTGTATGTATAACCAAGATTACCCCTTCCCAGGTGCAGAATCCAGCACTTGGTTCTCTTGGATTTCATATGGTTGGCGACTGCCCAGCTCTCCAGTGTATTTAGACCTCCTTGTAAGGCCTCAAGGAAGTCTGCAGCTGCTTTTTCTTTTGTATTGCCAGCAAACTCAATGTATATTTGACTGCTGCATCCAGATAATCTATAAAACCATTAAAGAATACTGGTCCTAAAAATTGAGCCCTATGGTACTCCACTGGTGATTGGCCCCCAGCCTGATGTATCCCCATTTACTATAATGCTTGAAGCCTGGCCCATCAGCCAACTGCTCACCTAATGTCTAGGTGTGTGCTGGATATTTTGTCCAGAGGGAGAGACAGTGTAGTGTACAAAAGCTATGATAAAATCCTCCAAATCTGTATGTGAAGAGTGGATGTCAGGAGGATGGAGCTAGGTTCTTCTCAATGTCATCTAGTGATAGGACAAGGGGCAATGGGTGTAAGCTGGAACATAGGAGGTTCCATATAAATATCAGAAGGAACTTCTTCACAGTGATGGTGATGGAGCACTGGAACAGGCTGCCCAGGGCAGGTTGTAGAGCCTCCTTCTCTGGAGACATTTAAAACCTGCCTGGATATCTTTGTGTAAGCCTTGGTCTAGGTAATGCTGCTGTGGCAGGGGCATTGGACCACAATGATTCTATGATTCTATGAAATCCGTACCTGCTGGCCTAGCTCAGTAAACCTAGCATTGGGATTAAATACAAAAACCTTTATATTGCCCATGCATTTTACTTAGTTACTTTCCATATTTGTTGCTCTAGCCTATAGGTCATTCCCAATTAATAATTTCTCCCGGTAAATTGTCATTTTCAACTTGGAGTTTTAGATCAAAAATACATTCAGGTATATAAAAGTGTCTTTGGATAGGACTAGATGATCTTTCGGGGTCCCTTCCAACCCCTAATGATTCTATGATTCTATGATTCTATGACATTTCACTGGAATTACTACCAGTTAACTTTTTGTGTAGTATGAAACTGCCAAATGTTTAACTGCTACTTCTCAGAAGCTTGTAAGTGGAGTAACTAGCAGAGAAAGACAGCACAGTCTAATAAATCAGAAGTTTTCACTCACAAACAGCTACTGCTAAATGGTTGTCTGTTACAGCATTTTTTGTGTACACCACAGCAGTATTCACGACCTGTAACTGTTCACAAGCACTACATAAGAAGACTTGTTATTGGTGTTCTGGGTCTTACACAAGAAGATCACAAAAAACATTATACTCAGGGTGTCTCTCACAGTCGTGTCTCAGACAAATTTATCTTTACTGTTTAAGACTGAAGAAAAATGATACTCGAAAAGGACCAACAAGTCTGCACAGATTCCTCCAGTATATCCACTTTT
Organism: Phoeniculus purpureus; assembly: GCA_028565055.1. Lineage (NCBI taxonomy): Eukaryota > Metazoa > Chordata > Aves > Bucerotiformes > Phoeniculidae > Phoeniculus > Phoeniculus purpureus. The sequence goes on from JAOXOE010000874.1 coordinate 37,240,992, forward strand.
TTATTTGGTAGCCAGATTTTAATTCAACATATTTTACATAATTCACATCCCAGCAAATCATAGAATTTATTGGGTTGGAAAAGACCTCTAAAGGTCAACTAGTGTAATCCCCCTACAACGAGCAGGGACATTTCTAACTAGAACAGATTGCTTGGAGCCCCTTCAAACCTGACATTGAATGTCTCCGGGGCTTCTCTAAAAGAAGTAACACTCGTTCTCCTTACTTCTCTATGACAATTTTTCTCAAAGCTTTCTACACTTTTCGATTTCATTTCTTCATTCTACATCCTACTGTATCAGAAATATTGCAATAACGTGGCTTGGCCATTTTAGCAGCTTCTTAAATGAAAGCAGGAGAGGAAAAAATTTTTAGCTATGACCGAGTGGTCATAGTCACGGAAGCACCCGATATGGGACTAAGAAGACTTCAATACAAACACCTGGTGGAGTATCACGGTATCATAGAATTATTAAGGATCGGAAGGGACCTCGAAAGATCATCTAGTCCAAATCCCCACAGCAGGATCACCTAGAGCAAGTTGCACAGGAACATATCCAAGTGGATTTTAAATTACTCCAGAGAAGGAAACTCCACAACTCTTCTGTGCAGCCTGTTCCAATGCTCCATCACCCTCAGCATGAAGAAGTTCCTTCTGATGTTCCTGTGTGAACTGCCCTAGGTGATTCTGTTTTGGCAGGGCATTTGGATTATATGATCAGACATCCTGTTCAACCCCTACCATTCGAGAGAGGTTCTTCTCTGCATATACTCTGCACTAGTGAGACCACATCTGGACTATTGTGTCCAGTTGTGGGCCCCTCAGTTCAAGAAAAACACAGAGCTACTAGAGGGAGTCCAGTGTAGAGCAATGAGGATGACGAAAGAAGTGGAACATCTCCCTTATGAGGAAAAGCTGGGGGAGCTGGTTCTCTTTAGTTTGGAGGAGACTGAGGGGTGACCTCGTTAATGTCTATAAATATGTGAAGGGTGAGTGTCAGGAGGATGGAGCCAGGCTCT
>JAOXOE010000874.1:37242109-37253670 GCA_028565055.1 Phoeniculus purpureus
GCCCAGGGGAGTTGTGGAGTCTCCTTCACTGGAGACATTTAAAACCCACCTGGACGTGTTCCTGTGTGACTTGGTCTAAGTGATCCTGCTGTGTGGTTGGGGGATTGGACTGGATGATCTTTCAAGATCCCTTTCAATCCCTAATGATTCTATGATTTTATGATTCATGGAAAACATCTCTTTTTACTTTTAAGATTTTAGTATCTAAGCTAGAATTAATAATAAAATTATGGTTCTACTACGATTGCTTTGAATGCTGAACCCAGATTTACTTTCAAATCAATGAATGTTTCACAAGTAATGTCAGTAAATAACCGTGTATTAAACCACCCTCTTTCAGGATGTGAGGACATACATCTAGTATCTTGTGATACTTGAAAAAATGTCTGGCCAAAAATGTGGTTAAAAACTCTTCTCAAGACGTTTCAGCAGAGTGCTGGGAACTGTCCTCTTCCGTGGTGCAAATGCAAACTCTTTTGTACTTCTGTTTCCTTGGGAGGGCTCAGAGCCCTGAGTCTGGGCTGGAATATACGTGCTTGTGGAACACCAGCACTGCAAAGGGTAAACTTCGGGCAAACCTGGTGATCCTTGTGCCTCTTGCAGGTGGACACAGGAAACCTGTCTGTGGTTCTCATTCAATAGTGGATATAAAAACCCCTTATGGAGTGCTCAGGTTTGAGTGTGTATGTTGTCAGACGGAAACCCCACTGTGCATGTATGTCTGGCTCGCTAAAATTATGTTGCAGTTTTGAAGACAGTTGAGTGGTTTCACAGACTAGTTTCACTTCCAGCTAAATCTACTAGGTAAGAGGATGAAAAAGGATCTTTGTAGTAAAAGCACCTTGTCTGTGATATCACTGGAAGTGGAAATTCTGTGAACCAAATCTGTTAATTTCCTCAAGTAAGACTTTTGCCAATGGTGTACAAAGTGTACGGTATGACACATACTAAGTAATAGTGACATTTCGCTCCTTGTCAGGCTTCCCCTGACAGGTTTCAGGTTTCTCAGAAAGACTTCAGAAATCTTTTCTGAAGTTTTGATGGTACAGAAATAGTCTTTTTAAAAAAATATCACAAGCAGTAGTTATCTCAAAACAGAACAGTGGGTTTTCCTTAGGATTTTATTATATAACCTGAGTTCAAGTAAGAATCCACTCACTTCCACACAGGTTTATATACGCTCAAGGGCAGCAATATCACATAATACTTAAAAGCTGGGGAACTACTGAATGTGACAGGATGACTCATACACATTAAGTCAGACAGGCTTAGGAAAACTGATGATGTTTCTTTTTCAGTTTCTGTCCCTCTAACCTTCCTATATCTGTATGGAGTTGTTATTTTCTCCTCTAAGATAGAAAATCTGTATTTTTTTATTGAGTCATTTAAGCCTAATCCTGAAACACAAAATGTTGTGCCATCCCGTCTTCAGTCAGTACAATACTAGTCACAGACTTAGGAGGTAACAACATGTAGCACAGTTCTCTAAGCGCATAGATGCACTTAGTAGAGTGACAATAAATGATAAACTTTGATCCTCTAGGTTTTAAGCTAATCTTCTGGATCCCAGAAAACTAACAAAAAAACCCCCTAAGTCTACTTTTACAGGCACAGCTTCAAAATGTTGAGTTTGGGCAACTGTGAGCTCTAAAAAATGGAAGCAAAGGGACACCAAAGATGTTTTAAAACAATAAAAGAAGAAAAATTATTATTACTTTTATACAATTTTAGGATTACTACATGAAACATTTGTGAGTTACAGGGAGGTTCTGATTTCTGAGGTCTGGATGTTTGCCATTGTTCATGTAGTGGTAGTGTAGGTCCAGTTGGTGACTTGTTAATGACGTATGTAGTAGAAAGTAAACAGCAGAGAATTATTGTGCTATGTGTGCTTGTATAAGATAAAAGCTTCTTCTGTGGAAATCTGACAGATAAGAATGGTGCAAGCTAAATCTCAGTGCTGTGGTTCAGCACTCGTCTGCTCTGCAAGCTTCATTTTCAGTGTTTGGGAGCTCTAACAATCACTTCCGTGAAGAAAACGGCATACTTCAATTATCTTCCAGTGTCTGACAGAAACTACGGGGTTAATAATGTGCATTATACCTATTTTTTTGAATCAGTGATTCAGAATGCCTTATTCTGCATTCTGCTTGCAGGTCTTGGTGAACTAAGTGTTCCCTGAAATACTTAAGAAAACTATTGCATAAAGCCAGGAATTGTTAAGCAGTTAGCCAGTCTGTGGGATATTTAATTAAAAATAAAATGAAATAAAGATAAACATAAAGCTCTTGTTGGAGGAGGGCAAATTCAATCCAAATTTCAGGTTACACACAACATAGAGCATTAAAAATGACAAGAAGCCTCCATGTCGGTTATGAAGCCTTAGGCTAGTGTAGCTGAGCAAGTAGCTGGCTGTTGTTCTCCGGCTAGGCTGGTGTCTGGAGTTTTGGGAAACACTAAGTGAATTAGGACATACCCTGTAATAACTTTTGGATCAAAGTCATGAACTGGGGTTTTGACCAGTGATGCTGACTTTTTTAAGTTCACTGTTGCTTGAATTTTGGGGAAAAACAGCGCTCCACCTTGATTTGACTATAACAGCCACGTACTAAAGGAAGAAGTGTTCTTGGTTATTAATGTAGAAAGAGATTTTCATCCAGTATTTTACAGCATCATTCTACCCTAAGATCCTTCACTGTGAAGATAAGTAACTGGCTTTATGGATAGCTTAGCTGCTAGAGATGAGAGAAAATTCATAAGCCATTCAAGTCCACACAATGAAAGAATTCATAAAATTTGTATACTTTGGCATTTGACAGGACTAAAACATTCTTGAAAAATCCTTGACATAGAAGAATGTTCAGGACGGCATCTGCTGCTATCCATATTTTTCTGGTTACAGGAGTAAGGCTTTGGACTTGCACCAGGACTATATACAGGATCATCCTTGCCTACAGACTGTCTTGTACTTTTGGCCTTCTCTATGGAGAAGGGGAAAAGGAACACTAAATACAAGCTACCACAGTTGGGTAGATTGTGTTTTATCCTTGTGAGATCAACAGATGAATAGTCCTTACTGTGCCTTATTAAATTAAATTAAAGACCAAATTTGTAAGAAAGATGGCTCATTTCCATATAGAGTATTTTAATGCATATATATTAGTAACTTTTGGGTAACCTACAAATAACTTGGATACAAAAATTACAAAATCTGTTAAATGTACTTTTAGTTTAAATCTAAGTAAAGGCAGATAGGTAGATTAAGTGTTTACACTTAAAACCCATCATGCTTAAGCGACTTTGAAGGCTAGGCTTCCAGTGAAAAGCAAAACAAATCAGGAAGAATCTAACCATAAAGGTGCATTCCAATCCCTAATGATTCTATGATTCTATGATTATCAAATTTTGTGCCTGAGGAGGCGACAGCTTGACAGCTGCTTTTGCAACAGACTACTTGTAGGCTTTCACCATTGCTTCACTTCCAAAAAGCAGCACATCAAATCATGAAGATTACAAGATTCTGGGACCCATTTTATTTCAGAGATGTCTTGTGTAAAATCAGCCAGATTGGGAAGGTAACTTTAATTCCTCATGAAATGAGGATTTTTACACGACTGCTGTGCCATCTGAGACAGAACTGCGAAAACACCATGTACCAACCAGTACTGGAAATACTATGGGGTTTTGTTTTAAAATTTATTTAAATTAAAATTTATAATTGCTAAAGAAAATGCGTATCTATCTATAAAGCTGTAAACATAATGTTTCTTCCATACCAGTGTCTTCATTTTGCTATTTTAAACACAGAATTCAAACAAGAGTCACATGTCTGGCAGTTCTGTTCACAGTTAGGAAATCTAATGCCTGAAAATCTGAACTGCAAATCAATTAAGACAGTTGGTCAATATCTGCCTCGTTGTTTTAGTGAAAGTAAAGTATGCTGGCATGTTTTCATTGGTTGTGTTGATTTGTACATATTTACTGTCAACAGAGAAGGTGGTTCTTTCTTTTAAAACAGTGATCTGTCTAACTTCGCTTAAACTCATTTTTACTGTTACTTGACACACGTTGATACATCTTTATTTAAGAAATGCTAAGTATAGTGAATTTATCTTATTTTCTTCATGGAAACTATAAACAAAACTGATGTTTAACCAATGATGGCGAAGATCTCATAAGCAAGAATTTATAAGGTTAAGTTAGCACCAGGCAGATGTTTTGAGAGCACAGCTTGGACCTTGATCAACATTTTACTGAATTCTGCACTATCAGCTGCACAAGAGAGGAGTTTTTTTAGTTGCAAAGATTGCTGCTGTCTGCTTATCACTCAAATAAGCATACCATCGGGACTAAGTGACCAGCTCCTGTCACTGAAGGGAAATGAAACAGCCCAAACCTTCTGGCTTAGGCACAAGTATAAAGAGGAAAAAATAAGGTGCAAATGCTGTTTATTCCCCTCTGGCTCCCCTGGGAGTGAAAGAATATGTTCTTGTTGAGCATTTCTCCCTCTTCTCTAGCACATTCTGCCATATGGAGGAAAGAAAAGAAAATGAGTCACTGACTTCACATGGGGTAGGCTGAAGGGGGAAAAGGCACAGAGGAGATGGGACTTACAATCTGAGTGCAGACCCAAAATCACCCCAAACAGTTCCAAACATCAGTTTGGCTAATGTCTGTAATTTGGAATGGCTGTGCATCCTTAAAAAAAGCACAGGGGAGGTGGGTGAAGAGTAGATTAAGCCTATCAGTCTCTGATCCACATCCCACTGCCTGGCTAGCATGCATGTCCTCTACATCTCTTCACACAATCTGGGGTGCTGGTGGGAGGACCTTCTGTTCAAAAGCTTCTGCCATATGGAGCAGCTTTCCCAAATCTGTCTGCTTCATTGAGTCACCATTTCAAGTGAGAGCTCAGTAGTCTCCCTGTATTATTAACTTTTCAAGAATGCAAATGTTTTACATACCCCTGGAAATCAACCACAATACCATCTGACCAAATGAGCCTTGGCAACAAACCTGTACTCTGTTACATTTCACAAGTGCTCAAATCGTGTTGGACCGAGTGGCTTTTAGCACTTCACAACACTGGAAAAAGGCCTCGTGATAACATTTAAGAAACGAGCCCTTACAGCACAACAGCACCTGACTGGTAAGAATTGCCGCCTATCACCTCACAGGAGGAAGACCCAAAAGGAGCCTTGAAGCTTACCTAATGTCTAAGAAAGAAAAGTTATCTACATTCTTGGCTTTCCTTGCTAGGGAACTCCTCTACAAAGTAAACATTTCTGGATTAGAATAAACATGAGATGTGTTGTTTCTGTATAAGTAATAAGCCTTATACAAATCCTATAAGACAAACAATTGTGGCTTATATAATTATTTAGAAACTGGAAGAAACCCAACCCCACTGTCTTCTGAGGTTTACATTTTGAATTTATTGAGTCTCAAAACTGGGTGTGTGGGTTAAGGCTGAGTGTGCTATTTGAATGTGGTACAGACCTTAGGAGCAAGGGGCAAAAAATGAGCAAGCGGCTGATCAAACAACACTTCTATTGTTAAGGAGCACCTTATAAATTAGGCATGTGTCTGGATCTACTCGCTGAGGTTTTTTTTGCAAAAAAGAAAACCTTTGCAGTTTTAGTTAATAAATGTTTTAGACTGTGTCCTGCCATGCCATCTGGTGCTAGCTGGTTGTTCAGGCAGAGCCATGTGTTCAGAAACTGTTTTAAGACAGGTATAAGCACACACTGCACTTGTTTATGTGAGATATGATCAATAAAATTGACTAAGAATCTGTAACAGACACCCAAAAAGCCAACCTTGCATGTTACCACCTTAATTTGCCAAGGTGATATACTGTTATTTGTACTTAGGTGTGATTCATAGTTCTTCCAGTGTAAGTGATAGCTTTGCTCCCTTGTCCCGTATTTTAAATAATACTTGCACGATACGTAGTGTGAAGTGTCTTGGCAGTCAGCTCCTGGAAGTACAAGGACTTTAGCGGAGACAATTTTAATTAAGACAGCATTAGAAGTCAGCACTTCACACTTCCATTTCATTGGCCTTTTCAGCACTCCAGTGCCCTAGTAATACTGGTGTATAATTTATAAACTATCGTGTTTTACTTGAAATGTACTGTTAATATGCCAACAAGAATACCTGTTCCCTACCGTAAATTCCAGAAGTGATGCAAAAAAAAAACAACTCTCAAATGTATTTGAGTAACTCTGTTACATGACAAATTATCTGAAAAAAGACACCTATATCTGCATGAAATTATGTGTTCCATTTGAGGGAATGCTGAATACATCATTCTCACCCCTGATTTAGAGACCATTTCTCAAAACAGCTGCTATATTACTTGGAATAGCTTTATCATTAACTTAGCAAGACACTGATGAATAAGTATTTCCACACATATATTCAGCCTGGTTCTCATGTGACTTCAAAGTCTCTGCACCACTGGTGATACTGAAGAGTTTTAAGACAAATGTAAAAAAAATGACCATAAAGCAAGCAAGTAAACGAGTCCTTCAGGCTGAGGAGATTAAAGACGTTTCATAACAACTACGATATTGGATTTTTCTCCAGTTCAAGATTAGCAAATTACATTTTTAATGCAAAGAAGCCATTTGTTATTTGACAATGATATCTATAACAACTTCTGATTCTCACACGAGTTAATAAAACCAGAACAAAGCCACATTAGCAATGACAACTTCTGCAAGATGTAGCAATGCTTGTGTAAGAGTTAGCAATGCTGCCAAGGATGATTGAATACATTCCTTTTTCCAAAATATTTTATCATATTAATAAACTTACAAAATCTAAGGGCAAACTCAGAGATGGACATAAAGTATTTTATGATTTGCGTATTAAAGTTGGTTCAGCAGCACATTCAGATTTTACCATACATAATATAAAAATCAAGATAGAAAATAATACTGCTAACAAAATATGTAATGAAGAAGCATATGCATTGCAATTTGAAAAATGCAGAGCTTTTAAATTGTTCTGGATGTAGGCAGAGCAATGAATGAAAACATAAATCTTTATCAATGTCTTTCCCAAGCGGTTAGTCTCACAACTCCTTTCGGAGCACCTTGTGGGAGAGACAAGCCATTATTCAGGAGACAGGACAGTGTCTTTGTACAGTATTACAATATTAGCGTTTTGGAGTAAAACTAGTGGAAAGTACAACCATGAAAAGCAGAAAAGACTGAGGTTTAATCTGAAGATCATTTATGTCAATGGCAAATTTTCAACTGACTTAGGGAAGCTTTAGATCCAAGCTAGAAAAAAAATCTCTGCTCATGTGGAACAGTGCACAGATCTCTAAGAAAACTGTGTAATACGATGAAAAAATGAAAAGGGAAGTCATGTGCTTATGAGGACTAGTGAAAGTCCACCATCCTGAAACCTGTCAAGGACAGGTCAGTTCAGTGGTTTACTTTTTTAAAGCACAGGATGATTTAAAATTGTTTATAATTTATAATTTCTCCAAAATGACAACTCAAGAGCGTATGTCTTATATCATTTCATGTTGCCAGAGGAGGGAAAATCACAGCTAACCAACCTGTTGTCATATGCGAAAACAGACTTTGTTACGAGGCTTGCAATCAGCTATGGTCTATTTAATCTCTAGCTTTTATAATCAATAAAATTACAGAAAGATAAATTCTGTGGATTGTTTCTGTTCTAAGAAAGGTACTTTGTGTGGAAATTGAGATGGCCCCAGAATTCTTTAATAACATGTGAACATACCATTATTGCATGTGACACAGCAGCAAATGCTTAAAACATTGGTACAGTACCAAGACTGAAGTTCATCCACATAGGATGTCCACAGGTCTTAACTAAGTCCTGTCCCAACTGTTTGTTTCTACTTTTTTGATTAAAAAGCCCAGGAGCTATTTCTTTGCCTCATAATGTTATGTAATTTACTTTAGACCTCTTGACTAAAAGGATCAACTCCCCTGCAACTAGATCTTAGAATCTTCCCCACCAGGTTTGGGACACCTATCTCGCTTTTTTCTTACGTGTCCTGATGCTGTCCTGGAACCCTTGAGAAACTTTTGCCAAAATTACTGTGTGACACTGCTCTGTGCCAGCTGTTGGTGTGGCTGCTGGTTTCTATGTAGTAAGTGTGGGGTGCAGCTTCAGTGCAGAGAATCATCTCAACATAGCAAGCCATGTTCTGCGCTTGGTGAACTGTGTTAACCTTCTGACACTTTTTTTAAAACCATAGTTGCTTCAGGAGTCAGCCAGCATCCTGACAAAATCCAGCTTGCTTGTACTTCTGATGTTGCTGCCCCTAAAAAGTGAGACAAAAACTGTGCTAGATGGATCCCCACCTAACCTGATGTGGCTGTTTGTATGTGCTGTGGTGCAAGGTGACCTTATACATTAGCTATATACTGATTTAAATTTCAACTTCTTGAGTTATGGGGCTTTATAGGAAAAGCATTTTACGTTAAAAGATTCCTCAAGATGTCATTTAAGTGCCTCACTTTCATAAGTATTATTGATTTAGTGGGAATTATTTAGTTCCATGAGATGGAAAAATGTGGTCATGCATGTAAAAAACAACCATTTTTGCTACATTTAAAATTTTAATGTTAAGCAAGGAGTCCCCCGCTTCAATACCAAATAATAGCATTAAACAGAAATAACAAAGCGACATGTGGCATAAATGATTTTATGTGACCTCCTGCTTGTTTCTGGAAACTGTGAGTACAGCAGTCGTAACATAATCTCCCTTTCTTCTCCTGAAAGTCTTTCACAACACTTAAAGCACACATGTGCGTTTCTCTCTGCTTCACAGAATCGAGAAAGAAAAGTACAAGGAATGACTGCGGTGCAAAATGCTTTGAAACACAACACTGAAGCCGAGAGGCACTGAGAACCTTTCCTCCCTCAAACGCTTGGCAAGTTTATCAGCAAGTGGCAGAAGCAATCCCGGTTTAATATACCTATGCCACTAGGTGTCCCTGCTCACCTACGGCAGGTCTTGCTGGAAGATACAAACACATTTCACGAAGCTGTCCAAAGAAAATACAGCGCTATCAAAGCAGGCAACTGTTCGCAGCATCGTCTGCCCAGCTGTGCATCACTTCATCGTATTGTCCATTACTTTTGCCTCACAGCCTTTCAGGGATGTGGTGCCTGCAGGCAAGGTCATAACTAGTCAACTGCGCTGTTTCCTGTTCATTAAATGAAACAGGTATGTCCTTGGCAAATGTTTCTTAAGGCTGCAGGCTTTCTTAAACCACACAGCTCTCAACCAAAAACCGGGAAGTTTTCTGTAGTGTGCATCGCACCAGGTGCATCAAACTGAATAATGCAGCATTTATTGAAAGGGCACAGATGCTCTTTTAGTACTGCTGAGTAAGACAAACGTATACAGGGACCAACATTTTTTTTTCCTTCCATTTTTTTCCACTCTCATTTTTAAAACGAGTCAAATATGATATGATTTAAAGGCCTGTTTTGGGAGAGAGGCAGATTTTGCAGTATTGTAGATGCTGATTTAGAGACCCTTTAAGAACCTGTAAGAGATTGCATTGTGTTACTTTTCAAGAGCTTATTTTCACATTCAGCTGAATAGGATTTTTATTATTGGCGTTATTGGGAGTGGTGCTCATCCAGCATTGCATTGCACTCTTTCCCCATTATAGGAACTTCTCTAGGTGAACACAGCCATTGAGTGGACGATCTTTCTTTTGGTACTGAGAAAAATAATTACGTTTAACGTTTTACGCTGTTGCCAATTTCGTACAATAGCAGATACCTCTCTCTCACTTGCTTTTTATAAAATTCTAAACCCCAAATATTCTATTCACAGGTTCTATTTAGTCTATTTTTGCCCTAGTAAACTTTTTTTCTCTGCAGTAAAGAAGGAAACAAAACCTGGCAGAAGATAAAAGCCCCAAACAGCAAAAACCACTCCCTCCCAAAAAACCCCTTAGGCATCTTCATTGCTGCAAAAATGCTTAGGCACAGTGGTGCCTCCCTGGAATTGCAATCTAGCTGTATCCTACTTCTGGGAGCTGGGGCTTTTGCAAGCTGGAGTGCTTGCCTCGGTGAGGCATCACTATCGCATCCTGAAAATAGAAGTATTTATTTTATAAGAACAATAAATTACATTACACTGTGATAGAAATAGTTTGACAGAAAGATGAATCTGCAGAAAAATACTGCAACACAATGCAACAAAACTGCAGATGCCACCAAAAAAACCCAACCCAGCCAAACCAAACCAAAGAAGTGTAGCAACATTTCAAAACTCCACTGAAAGTTTCTTCTTACAGGGCATGTGAAAAAATACACATACATTATTTACAAAGAATTTGTGGGGTTTTTTTTTCAAAAAATAATTTGGTATTTTTTGGATTGATGGAATTTGGTTAATTTTTCTTCTGAGTCATTTGTTTTTGGAGTTTTAGGTCTTTGGTACAAGGCCTGAGAAGATATTCTGTCCATTTTCACTGGCAAAGTCCCATTTTTCTCAGTTTACTATGGAAATTCTGAAGAAATTCAAACGAATTTTTTCAAGAGTCAGTGACGGACTCCTTCTAAAACTTTAGAGTCCTTTAAATCTACAAAGAATTACAGTTTAATGCAATGACTTTAAACGAGAAGTGCACGATAGATATTTTACTGACAGAATCACAGAACATCAGTGATTGGAAGGGATCTTGAAAGATCATCTAGTCCAATCCCACTGCCACAGCAGGATCATAGATCAAATCGCACAGGAACATGTCCAGGTGGGTTTTAAGTGTCTCCAGAGAAGGACATTCCACGACACCCCTGGTCAGCCTGTTCCAGTGCTCTGTCACCCTCACTGTGAAGTAGTTCCTTCTCACATTTATGGGGAACCTCCTGTGCTCCAGCTTACAGCCATTGCCCCTTGTCCTGTCACTAAATGACATTGAGAAGAGCCTGGCTCCATCCTCCCAACACCTACTCTTACATATTTATAGACATTAATGAGGTCACCCCTCAGTCTCCTCCAAGCTAAAAAGACTCAGCTTCCTCAGCCTTTCCTCGTAAGGGAGGTGTTCCACTCCCTTCTTCATCCTCATTGCTCTATGCTGGACTCCCTCTAGCAGCTCTGTGTTTTTCTTGAACTGAGGGGCCCACAACTGGACACAACACTTCAAATGTGGTCTCACCAGGGCATAGTAGATGGTGAGAAGAACCTCTCTCGATCTGCTAACCACCCCCTTTCTGATCCACCCCAGGATGCTGTTGGCCCTCTTTGCCACAAGGGCACATTGCTTGCTCATGGTCATCCTGCTGGCCACCAGGACACCCAGGTCCCTTTCTCCTACACTACTCTCCAACAGGTCAGTCCCCAGCTTATACTGGCACCTGGAGTTGTTTTTGCCCAGATGCAGGACTCTACACTTACCCTTGTTATAGTTCATTAAATTTCTCCCTGCACAGCTCTTCAGCCTGTCCAGGTCCCGCTGAATGGCAGCACAGTCTGCTGGGGTGTCGGCCACTCCTCCCATTTTTGTGTTATCAGCAAAGGTGCTGACAGTGCACCCTAATCC
>JAOXOE010000874.1:37265197-37299261 GCA_028565055.1 Phoeniculus purpureus
GGAAATGCTCCTATCCTATTCACTATCACAGAAAAATATATGATTCTATTTTCTGAAATAAATAATTGTACCATGCAGTGATTCAAAACTCCACCCCCCCCAAAAAAAAAAAAGCACCCTATTACCAGGTATAACAAGAACTTAAGAAAATAAAGTCTCATTCAGTTTACAGCTGGTATCTCGGTGCCTTTGTAACCAATATAGTCGAGTCAGCAATCAGATCCTCGAATATTTTTGCGTTTAATAGATACAAGTTTCATGAATCGCTAATGGAATCAGTAGGAGGACATAATACGTATGCAAAAATATGAGGTGGTGTGCTTCAGAATCCTGCAGGGATTTCAGCACAAAATGGCCTGTTTCTTGACTCTACAAAACCAGGGGTGTCCTCCCAGTGAGGAATTCACAGCAATCTGTAATGCTGTGGGAGGCCACATTAGATTTTTGGTTCATATTTTGTGAGAACTATTAAAAAAACAAATTAACCATTTTAGCAAAGCCGAAACTTAAATATCTGGAAATGAAGCTGTTTTGTAGCATCAGACACATTAGGTTTAACTAACACAGCCATTTCCCCCCCATTTCATTTGGTGATTAGGTAAAAGTGTCCTGGTTCTACACTTGCTTTAGAGGACTCAAAAATTTAAAAAAGAATTAGTTTGTTAATGATCTCATATCACGGAATCACAGAAAATTAGGGACTGGAAGGGATGTTGAAGGATCATCTAGTCCAATCCCACTGCCAGAGCAGAATGTAGATCAAGTCACACAGGAACATGTCCAGGTGGGTTTTAAACATCTCCAGAGATGGAGACTCCATTAACTCCCTGGGCAGCCCGTTCCAGTGCTCTGTCACCCTCACTGTGAATAAGTTCCTTCTCACATTTATATGGAATGTCCTATGTTCCAGCTTACACCCATTGCCCCTTGTCCTATTATTAGATGTCACTGAGAAGAGCCGGGCTCCATCCTCCTGACACCCACCCTTCACATATTTATCAAAATTAATGGGGTCACCCCTCAGTCTCCTTTTTTCCAAGATATAGAGACCCAGCTTCCTGAGCCTTTCTTCATAAGGGATATGCTCCACTCCATCACCTTTGTGGGTCTGCACTGGACTCTCTCCAGCAGTTCTGTGTCGTTCTTGAACTGAGGAGCCCAGAACTGGGCACAATATTGCAGATGTGGTCTCACCAGGGCAGAGCAGAAGGGGAGGAGAACCCCTCTTGATCTACTAACTGCCTCCCTTCTAATCCACCCCAGGATGCCATTGGTCTTCTTGGTCACAAAGGCACATTGCTGGTGAATGTTCATCCTGCTGTCCACCAGGACACTGCTCTCCAACAGGTCAGTCTCCAACATATACTGGTTGCATCTTACCAGTACTTCACCACACAATGAAAGGAGTTTATGATAGTTCAGTCATAAGCTGTAAGCAAGATTCAGTACTTTTATTATAATTGAGATCCACATTGGCTTTAACTGGCTTTGGATCAAAGACTGTACTAAGCAATTACACATCCAGGTTTGTAGACCGCGTTTTGTCTGTAAGGGAAAGCGAAATAACATGTTGTGGATAAGAACTCTGTCTAGTTGTGACTGCAAGTAATAGGCAATCTTTTCTAATACTCACAAAGCAAGAGCCAGCAGTAAACTTGTGTATTAATTATTCATGTGTTTCTATTCTGTTTCCTGCAACCCATAAAAACTCACACCTAATACCTGGCACTTCCAAAGAACTGCTGTGTGTATTATTTGCAGATCTTCAGCAGTCTGTTTGAGGGAGTACGGATATCCATTTGAGTATCTCCATGGATACTTACTTTTCCTGTCTAGCATCACCTTTGCTATGGAAAGGACATTAGTTGCAAGTGTTCCCAGTGACTCTTGGCACATTCAGCAAAAGACTTTATAAATTGTCATTAGAAGGGCAACGCTACAATTTCACCAACCAAATGCAGCGTGGTTGGGTCAGGACGTCCAACACTTTATGTCAGCTTTTATTTCAAGCTTTTATGTCAACTGTGGCTACATGTTGCTCTCTTGTACCCCACTGTTTGGCCCAAACTGGCTTTCAGGAAAATTTCACTGCTGTTTTCTCAGACTGTACCTTTTGCAGCAACTTCAGTAAAACAACTTGTGGAAGAAAGCAGGAAGTGCTTTTCCCACAGCATTGGCTCAAGTTTTCTGTGTCGTTTAGAAGCATTTTTCTTGCCATATTACTAAGATCTCTACATGATGTCCACCTCTGCTGTGGCACAGCTAATGGTTGGCTTCCCTTACCGATACAATGAGTAGGCTCACTTAATGTCAGCAGGAGCACGTACATGCTCTTCACAAATGTCATTCCTTCCATTGTGAGGAACACAACAGCATGTAGCTGTTAAAATACTTTTTGAATTTACTGCCATTGAGTGCAGCAGGGTGGTAGTATTTACTATTTTTCAGTTAGGTAGGTAGGTTAAAGACAGGATTAAAGACCCTGTCTACTATGTTGGCTTGGATATAACGAATGCCAGTGAACCATGGAACTTTTCTTTACAAAGCAGTAGGTAAGGCAAATCTGAGACCATCTCTTGCCATGATAGAAAAGACATTATCTACGTGAAACTTTGCATATATTTGGTGAATGTCCACCAAATTCACAGTACACACAAAGAATACAGAATCAACTGGAAAAAAGGAAAAACTGAAAAATGGGATCAACTGAGGGAATGGATTTGCTTAAAAAAAATGGGTTCTTGTCTCTGGTAAAGTAAGTGCTCAGAATGCCCCAAACATTCTCAAGAAAGAAAGAAGCCCTTCACCAGCATTTTGACTTGGAAGTCATATGGTAACCACCTCACACGTTTGTATTGCATTTCAACAGGCCATCACAAAGTTTTCTGGTTCTGATACCCCAGACAGCTTGTGGCACGTAAGCAAAAACCTACGTAACTGTAGCAGGTGTAATTCCACAGCAGGCTGAGCTCAGTGTCCATTTACAGACATGTCTTAACTGCACCAAAGCAGAAGAGGTTGTAAGGACCTTTTCCACTGACATACCTGTTAGTCTTGCCCAGTTGTTCTTTCTGTGGTAGCAGCACAGAATGAAAACAAGATGTCTGAGGTAACTGCAATTGCATTATCATGTTCAATTTCACTTCACCACAGATTTCTGAACACGATTTTCCATTTTCCAAAATGCTAAAACAACAAAGCTGAGTAGGATTCCTACAAGATCTCTAGGCCAATCCACCACCTAAATCTGTGGATTTATGCCAAAAATAAATCTGGAGCCTGAATTTAGTCATAAATGAAAGATTTATCCGAGTTATTATATAATGTATTTTAAACACACCACTTTGAAAAGCAAGAATTCTGCTATTAAGAGACTCAGATTGCAAGGTTACCTGACATCTTCATACAAATATGTGTTCCTGACTTGCACATACTTTAAAGAAGATTCATTAAATCAGGAATTCAGTTCACGCACAAGAATGCCTTTAATGAATGAGGTAGGAATAAAAGGGGAGAATTTTCCACACCTGTAACGCCCCATTCTGGAGAGCCATTCTGTTTCTGCACAAACACATTTTTGAAACGTGAGTGGTGAATGGAGAAGGATATGAATACAGGTCATGTTAAAAGCTTTGGAAAAAGAAAATATAATACATCAATGCAAATCATTACTACTTTATGGAAATAACAAAGGAACACAAATATGAGCTTCTGTTGACTGCTGTACGCAGATGAAAACATTGTAAGCATGTGGCCCCAGTCCTTGTAAGGCTAGTGTAGTAGGTTGACCCTGCCTGGATGCCAGGTGCATACAAAGCTGCTCTATCATTCCCCTGCTCAGCTGAAAAGGGTGCAGAAAATATAAATAAAGGCTTGTGGGTCAAAATAAAGACAGGCAGAGGTCTTTGTTACCAATTACCATTGTGGGCAAAACAGGCTTGACTTGGTGAAATTAATTTCGTTTATTACCAATCAAGTAAGATAATGAGAAATAAATCCTAATCTTAAAAAAATACCTTCACGCCAAATCCTCCCCTCCCACGCCTAATTTCACTTCAAAATTTCTCTACCTCCATATCCACAGTGGTACAAGGGGACAGGGAATAAAGGTTATGGGCAGTTCATTAGTCATCCTTTCCTTTTCAGGGGCAGGACTCATGACACTTTTCATCTGCTCCAGCATGGGGTTCCCACCACAGCAGACACACTTCCATGAACTTCTCAAATGTGAGTTCTTCACAAACTGCTCCAGTGTAGTTCCATTCAAAAAGGTGCTGTCCTTCAGAAACAGATTACTCTAGTGTGGGTTCCCCATAGGGTCACAAGCCCTGCTAGGAAACCTGCTTCCGTGTGACCTTCCTCCTAGGGATCTATCCACAGCTGGAGCCCGCTCCATTGTGTGCTTACCACAGAGCTACTGACTCCTTTTGGCACATCAACTCACTCTTGCAATGGCTCCTACATGGCCTGCTTGTGGGTATCTCTTCTACCATTAACCTCCAGGGCTATAGTGGGACAGCTGCCTCAGCATGGTTCTTACCATGGGCTGAAGGGGAATCTCTGCTTCCTCCCCCTTCTTCTTCACTGACCTTGGTGTCTGCAGGGCTTTTCCTAGAACATATTCTCTCTCCTTTCTGCAGCTGCTGCCACACAGAATGTTTTTCTCTTTCTAAAATCTGTTATAACAGATGCACTATCACCTTGACCCGCAGTGGGTCCAGCAGTGGGTCCAACCCAGATAGCATTGTCTGTGTTGGGAATCAGGGTAGATTCTAGCAGCATAATTAAAACCTTGTGAACCTATGATACAGCTAAGAAATGTTGTTTCCTATCTTCCCATTTTATACTACTTAAATCCACAAGGTTGGCAGATTAATAAGATTTCCAGAGTTGTTTTAATAACCTTGTGTTTTTGGGACTTTTATTTGCAAGAACTTTTTATTTTCAGCACTTCGGATGTGTTCTCACTTTGACATTTGGAAAAGCAAAACAAGTAAGGTTCTCTGACTTCTAGGGATTCTTGCGTTTCTAAGTGCTGAATGTCTTCTTGAAAATGGGATTAGGGTTCATACTCGATCTGCTATATATGCACACTGTCAGCTACAATGGAGTACACTGACCTGGCTTTTGTACAGGTAGAAGCACAACTAGAACTTAGGACAGAATTCTCATTGCTTTATTACAGCTCCTAGTGCAATAATGATTTTAATTGATTTTCAGCACTCCCTAGTCAATGTATATCATGATCCGGATCATCACTGATGCAGACTGATGTCCTGTTAGCCAATTTACCAATTCTGACTGCTCACTCACTTTGCATAAGGGAAGACTCTCAAGAAATATTTGGAAATATCTTTGCTGCATGGACTCAGTGACATTTTACATCACTTTTGCTCTCTGGTTAGCATTTAATTGAACTTCTAAATACAGGATTCACACTGTAATCACTATTAAACCTATGAACTTCTGTATGAAGCCAGTCTGTAGGAACACTGAGGAGATAAACTCAGAGAAGTTATGATGGTGCTACTGTTACCCATTTCCTGTCTCCTCTCTCCTGCTACCTTTAATCAGGTATACTTTGGATCATGATTTCTAAGCTCTTGACTACAAATTGTCATTGTACCCTTTTGTGATTTTATTTTAACACAACTTCTGGAAATCCTGCAAAGAAGAATCTAAACAATAAGGAGAAACATCTAGTGGTGTAGAAGACCAAGTCATTTAGTGTCTAAAGTGACTGTGGAGCATTCTCAGCACTCATCTTTGTTCCTTTTAGAAATTGATTATGTAGACACCCCAATAATTGGATCATTTACAGCAATTGGTAATGATCAAGACATTGCACATTCAGCAAGCTGCACTCATTTGTTCTGCTGCTTAACACCACCACTGTGAGAACATCATTGTTTATTATGGCTCACAGGCAGTAATCATTTTACATAACATGAGGGGCTTTTTCACTCAATTGCTTTCATGCTTTAGGCTAATGGGAATAATAACAATGCAACAATTACTTGCACCTCTACAGATACTTAAGAATTCAGGTCATCAAATACATTATATATACATTTTTGTGGGAGTATAGCTTTTCCTTTTGCACCTGTTAAGTGATAAGTACAAAAATCTGGACCATTGCTTTTCTTTCCCTCTGCTGAGAGCCCTTATTAAAATCAAGACAATGCCAGGACCTTTTTAATCATTTTATCAAAGAACACAGAAACTGAAGACGTAGATGAAGGATTAGATAAACAACTGTGACCTATCAACATTGATGCAAATGAGTTAGTTGAATCTACTGAGCACTGACTTGATTTGAGGATTTACTTATGAATAATTGAAGCTATACCCATCAACTACTAGCACCTGGAAATGCTTCAGCAATCTTTTCAGCAAATAGGTAAAATAAACACTGTATTACCCGATGTTCCCCCCTTTCTGTCTGCTAGTACTAGAACATAAATACTCATCCCAGAAGGTTTTCACTTGATATCTAATTCAGCATAAAAAAAAAAGCTACCTGAGCTTGTATTTGATAACATGAGCATCTTTTTTCTCAACCAAAGGTGGTAAAGCATGAAAGAGTTCGCAAGGTGCTTAACTGAAACAATGATTTGAAAGTGTGAGGGACTTCAACACAAATAATCTTAATAAAGAAGTAAATTAATGCAGAAAGTCTTCCATCCTAGAGAAGAGGACTTTGGGTTGAGTCAATTCATCTAAGAATTCAAAGCCATAAGATAGATGAGAACCATGAAGATGTCTGTTAGAAGGCAGCAAAGGATTTCACAGAGTACAAAAAATGCTTCATAATGTGTAGTAAAGTTTGTTGGTTTTGTACCTTTGCTTATTTTCCTTCTCGTGGTAGATGTGAGGAAAGAAGAGGGATTATCATCTGCAGATTTTGGCAAGGCATGTATTATTGCAAAGCAAAGAGATTAAGGAATCAATAGTTCTAGGCTATGGAACATCATGGAAAGAAATACAGAAATTACATAAAAAATGTGTTAAGTTTGCTGCTAAGGAGGAGCAGACAAAAACACAAAACTGTAAGCATAGGTGCAGATTACACAATATAGGAACTTTACACTGTGGCAAGGCACTGTGTATTGGAAGCTTGTTTTTATAAAACCAGATACATGAGCAAACTCTTTGTGTGACTGAGAGCAAATCAGTATTTTTTACATAAAATCCCTGTGCATATCCTAGCCCATGGCTTTATTTCTGATATTTCCTGAATTTCTGGTTCCACAGCTAGGGTTTTTGTGAGTTCCCGTGCCAGTTAATTATAAACAAAAGCTAGTAAGGAGTATTAAAAACCTGGTTTTTTGCAACTTCTGCTTCCTATCCTGGTCCACTTTTTCCAATCTCAAAGCTGAATAGGTCAATTAACAATTTTCTGGTGTTAATATGCATTCAGAGCAGATAAATGTTCTACCGTTTGAACACTGTGTTGAGTAGACAGTATTAGGGGCAAAGCATAACTGAAAGAAAGAGACATAAATCCATAATCACAGTAAGGATAAAAAGAGAAAATGCAGCAAGCCTACTCAGACTGGAGAGTAGCAGACTACACAAGCAGGAAACTATATTTATCACAGTGTGTCTGACCCTAACGCTGACAGCATTCTTAGGATATATTGACTGGTGACATCATATTTATTCAGATTTTAGGTAGATCAGTTGTTCTGTAGAGCTAGTAATTTTTTTTTTAATCTCATTTTGCCACACCTGATTAGGCTTGTTGAGTGAGAGAAATAAATCCATTCTTCTACAATACTAGGCTATTACTGTTGCATAGGAAAGATAATAATCCATCACAGGAAATCCATAAAAAGATGATATTAGGGGTTCTATTCTTAAACTATTTGACAAAGCCATATATTATTATAATGCACTTGCCCCAGCAGCCTCCTGTTCCCAGAAAGGCAGTCAATCACAGACAGCGAATAAAGGAGGTACTAATGCTCTGGTGGTGACCAAGTGCCACAGAGCACCAGGATACTACTTCCGAGCAGAACAAATGCTGTATCTAACTGGTAACTTTTAAAAACAAAACAGCACAAAAGTGCTGCAAAGATTGAAGAATATTTAAACTGCTTTCACCAAAACCTGTAAATGGTGTAATGTTACACAACACCTTACTTAGACGTGGACAAAAATGCCCCAAAGGAAATCCTTCCAAAACCACTACATTGTAGAGTGAGTCTGGACAAAGGTTTCTTTGATGGTACAGTGGTCCCAGCCTGTACTCCATTAAACCAGTCTCAGCGTTTGTTCCCTCTTCTCTACAGCTTATCAGCCAAAGGTAGTGAAAACTCCAGTGGCAGCACTGAAGGAAGTCTAAGAAGTAATGCAATACACTGGATTGCATTTTGAATTTAATTGTCAAAATAATTATATTGACATAATTTAATAATGGAAAGTCATACGTAGAATGAAAGATGCCATCATGGAAACGACAGCAGAGGTTTCTCTTTTAAAGCGATGACAAGTACTCATATGTCTCTGTTAGGCATTTTTATTGAAAAAAACCCAAATCAACCCTTCAATGGAAAAGCCTTTGCCTCTTCTGGTAGCAGAACTTGAAATGATATTATAAGGAATTGATGTCTTTTGAAGAGTGACAAAAACCACCTCACACTGAAAATAAGACAACTTCTGAAAACAGGCAATTGATACTATTAATCTCTGAATGCTTCAAAAAAAATAACATGTGTCAGTATATACTTGTGAAAACTTGTGCATTATGATGCAGAGAGCTTTTTTTTTTTTAAAAAAAAAGATGTTTAAAAGAAGGATTAATGTTACTATACAAAGCCATGCACTGGAAAAAAAAGCTGAAGATCAATCTCTACCTTCATTAATAAAGTGTATGGGAAATCTCTTCTCAGTTGAACCCTTGAATTTGCATGTGGATCTTTTTTTAGCTAATTAGTTAAATGCAAAAGCATTGTTAATTTCTTTTAACTTTATGCCAATGGACTTTAAATTTTAAAGAAGGTGAGGGTCATTCTGACCTTTAAATTAAACTTCTGTTCTGTCCTCCAAATTCCAGCAAAACAAATTTTTAGTGTGTTTTATATTCCAACAGTGGAACTAAGGCTTCACCTCTGCACTACGATAGTTGATACTTCTCAGAGTATGGTTATCACTGGAGCTTGGCAGTGAATTATCAGAACAGTATTTGCTGAATTAGCTGACCCTTTTTTTCAGATTCGGTCTCTCCTACACAAATGTTAAATCCTGGTTATCCTTAAACATTAGCATAGGTAATTTTAAATCCTGCCAAGTTATAGTTTCATTGCGTATTCCAGTAGCTAAGTAGTTCTAATCACAGTTCAATAATGAGCGACCAATGTACAGATTTTGTCAGATCGGGCCGAATGTTTTGAACATGTGCTCTTCTGTTAAAATCCTTGCTGCTACTTCATTAGTTATATTTTGTACTCTTTGGGCTGCATGCTCCTTTCTGAAAACTAAAATGGTGGGCAAAGCACATATCTTTTATCTTCACTTTATGAATCTTCTAACTGAAACCAAGGTAAGATAAGTGCTTCTTTCAAGATCCTGAGGAAGGTCTGCCTTTGAGCAAAGAAATTAATAGTTCTGAAGCTTCAGTGCAGTGTGCTAATTATTGAGAAGTCTTTTATATCATTAGTCAAGTGGTGTTCTGCTCTTACAATTATTGCTACTTTGGTTTTTCAGATAAAAAGCCATGTTAAGCAGCCTAAATCTTTAAAAAAATATTGGCAACTGTAAGCCTAGACATTTTCTTAAGCTTTATCCCAGTTGAAGAAAACTGCAAGCACATGTGGTCAGAGAATTGTGATCAGTGAATTTGTCCTAAGTGACTTTTTAATTTCTCTTCTGATATGCTCTACAGGGAGATTCATGTAGCTGGACTAAGGAACTTTGCATAAGCTGGCAGGACTTGTTAATAATGTGGGCTTTGAAGTGGTTAATTTTGCTGCAATAATCAATGTTTCCTAAATTTTGATCCAAGAAATACTCTATAAGGACATAAACTCAGTAACAAAGCAAGTATTTTCTTAGCTCATAAGCGAACCAGCTGGGAAAATGCACAGTGCTTTTCTGTTTACTTGCTTGCTCGCTTTTTGTTTAATTATTTACTTGGTAGTTCTTGCAAAGCCTTTAATGGACTTCAGACTCAGTTTTGAGTCACACAATGTCCATTCGTGAAAAGACTGCAGTGCAGGTGGAAACTGGACCTCTGGCCATGGTCTGACACAGAGCCCATACACATTTCTCACTTATTGCAGAGCATAGTGACTTCCTGTTGGCCACTGCAGGCTATAGCACTGTTTGATGGTCGCTTGTTCAGAGCACATACAGCAGCGCGCCTTTGCATTACAGCAGCGTGCGGTTGAAAAAATCTCAACAGTTTTTTACTATTACTTACATAGGTTCATCAATGTTTTTATAATTATGGAGAGTTATTGACATAATTTGTCAACTTAGTTAAAATGTGTTTGTATCACTGAGGTCCGTTCCGATCCCTAATGATTCTATGATTCTATTTCTACTTTAATAGAACTTTCTACGTTCTTAACTTCAAAACTGGGACTTGGTTCAAGCGTGTTACAATTATGTATCTGTGAACTGCAATTGCAAAAGATGCACTGTTTTAAAACACAATACAGCATTTGCTGTTTGTGATAATGTCTGTAAATTCTTCCCATACCTGCATCAGACAAGAAAACAGTGCCAAATATTTGTCTTAAGCATACAACAATGCAGGAGGAGTGCGGACAGATGACTCAGGTTTAATCAGATTCTGAGTTTTATTTAGCTAATTAAAATAATTCACTCACCCATTTTGTGGTATGATGGAGACACCCAAAGAGCACCTATCAGTAAACAGAGGCAGACTACCAACAGGGGAACTGAGAACTTGTCTGATATTTAGTACTCTGCTATAGTTTATCAGGCCATGGTTTTGCAGGATTCCATCTGCTACCTCTGGTCAAATATCATAAATAAGATGCTTCTTTTCTTAGTAACAGACTGTTCCTTTAAGAAGAGTTTGCTCTAAAAAAATTTGATCCTCTGTTTTACTGATTGTTTGATTTTCTGGTTGGACATACATAGCACAGAGAGATACGTACTATGAATTTTTGAAGATTTATTTTTTTCCTTAAAATGGAAATCTACTTCTTGATATTCTCCTTTTCCCATCAGTTCCTAAGAAAAATAAATCATACCAGTTTTCTATAAATGCAAAAGTAATATATGCATATAAATCATTGTTATTTTCAGATAATAGCACTACATTAAGTAGTACAGCTTCATTGTCAGAGGTCAATGCCAAACACAGCTCTTACCCATTTGGTTGTTATTTCTGCACTTACACAAATTACTTTTACTGTGTTCATTTGAAAAGCATAAAACTTAACTGAACTGGCCTGAGTATGTATTTGGTAAATCAAGGACCTCTAAAGATCATCTAGTCTAATCCTCTTGCCAGAGCATGATCACATAGAGAAGATCACACAGGAACGATATCCAGGCAGGGCTTGAATATCTCCAAAGCAGGAGACTCCACAACCCCTCTGGGTAGCCTGTTCCAGTGCTCTGTTACCTTCACAGCAATAGATTTTCCTTATGTTTAAAACTAAAGACAATAAGGAGAACTATGACAGCAAATGGCATATAGCAACCTAAACATGCCACCTATATCATTTGCATCTCTTTGCTAAAACCAGATTTTGCCTCCAGATTTTGGGTTGGAGCCACAAGCAATCTGCTGCAGTGCTCAAAGGCAGAAGGTAAAAAAACATACCACATAACAACTGATAGTTAAAAAATATTCTCAAGAAATTTCTGTAAGGTATTTCTTAAATAATGTCCTAATTTTAGCTCTTTGATTCTAAAATATTACAGTGGTTATCTGGAAATTGCCTAGCAGCTATGAAAAAGCAAAGGATGTGTCCAGTGAGGACACCCATGTATTTTCTGGAAAGGTTTGATTCCAATAATTCACCTAACCGTATCAAGTCCACCACTAAATCATAATAGCTGATGTGGCACATATGCAGGTTATGGAAAACAAAATTTTAAGGTTTGGGTTTTGGCATATGAAGAATGAATTTCTGACTTCCACCTAGTAACGCCCATGAGTGAAATCACCTACTGACAGTCAAGGACACATGCTGCACATGCATAAAGACTTCTGTGTTTAACAGAAACGCTTACTGAACTCAACAGAACGGCAGGATACAGAAGCCCTGGCTCCCCAGTATCTGATAAGAATTATAGTATTACAAGTATAATCTAAGGGGAGACTGTGAAACACATGAGAGAACATAAAAGGAAGGTGGGGATAAGCTTAGCTTTTAACTCAGTAGTGTTGTCTGGAAAAAAAAGATATGCTGGAAAAAATAGACTGATGAATCAGTGCTGGTTATTATTTCAGTTCCTTTTGAAGTCATCTTATTCTGCTGATCTTCAGAGACCTGCATGTCCAGTAATAACTGCCTTTAATGATCTTGGGTTTAGATAAGTTTTAATTTCTAATGACAGTTTTCTGAACTTAGCTTTCATGGACATCTCTACTAAAAAGAAGGTGGGGTACATACATATAATTTTTATATGCTTTTGCATCTCCTGATTGCTTTGAGTTTATCTACAAAATATGGAAATTAGAAACCAGATCAAAGATATAAACCTGGTTGAAATGATACTGTAGGAGTCCAGAAGCAATTTGTTGCTAATTAGCTAAGGTCACTACAAAGATTAAGTACTAGCACTCGAAATCTCAGTGCATTGCATACCAGTGCTGAACATTGTAGCTAGAGAGTCAGTTTCATCAAACTAACACAGCTCCAGCAGATGGGATCTAAATTCATTGCAAACAATCCTGCCTCCCATTTCGCAGTCTCCACTATGCAAAATCCCTCTAAGGAGACACATGCTGCTGCTCTTCTTCAGGAGTTTATTTCCAGTGACAGAAAGCAGATCTGCGTCAGAGGCTTGGCCTCTACATTCCAGACTTGATTCACATAGCTGTTCCTGCTACAGAATAGAATCAAAACTTGGTTGCTCTTTGTGGCTATGTAACTATTATTTGTCCCTCTATTAAAGGGAGAATTGCAGACCCATAATGATTAGGATCACTACATGCTAATTGACTCTATTAGGACACTTTTGTTATTTACTATCAGTGTTGTCTTTTCCTGGGAACCAATGTCAAGACAAGATTACTGCTACCACTGAGTGAAATTCAGTATGAATCAACCAAGATGGATAACTGTGGCCAGTGACTACCAGTAGCATTCACTTTTGATTTATGACTGAAATGAAACATGGAGAAATATCACTACCAATGAGGCTGAGTAGTGTAAAACATAGCGATGCTAACAGATGCCTCTGGTTATTGAGTAACCTGATGACAATTCAGATCATATCCACATCTTCTCAGCCATGATTTGCAACTGTTCACAAAATACCTTTATGTGTCATATGCATGGAAAGTAGTGAGTGCTGGAGGCTGAATAGAAGGTGATTTTTGTCTTATTTCCTTGTCATGCTGGGACTGAATTCTACATGGTTGTACTGAATACAGTTGAAAGGAGCAGAGGCCACTGAGAGTTATGCTCGGAGAAGAGCCCTTAGAGAGGGGCTGTTTATCCCATAATTATACCACAGCTGCAACTCTGCTCACTAGATGCAGGTGGTTAGCAGACAGCCAAAACTTCTTTCCTGCTGTATGCTTTTATCTGGCCATCACCATCATAGTTTTACTTCTTTTTCAGTCCTTATATAGAACTCTGTAAGACTCCCCTAGCACAAGCTTCAATGCAGCTGTTGGGGAAGTCTATTTTCACATAGGCCTTTTCTGAGTCACAGGATCTGGCAAGCACCACATTTTTGCTTTAAAGTGTATAAAATATTTAAGTCTTCAAAAGTGGACAGGAGCTTAGAACACCTGTTTCACTACAAAACTAATTTTTGAGTGTTTGTACTGGTCATCCTTTCATCTCAAGAAGAAAGTCTTCCACTTACATCAACGTACCTAGGAAATGAATATTCTGAATTCATGGACACATGCTTTTCAGGGTAACAGAATGCATCCAGCAACAAAGCTTCATGTAAAGTTTTCTGTAGTTCCTGGACTGAACACAGACAGACCAAGGCAAAACTTTACGTTTTCAATCCCACTCTGACTGAGTCGAGATAGTAGGAGGTCATTTCCAGCTTAACAGTAAAAGTACATCTTCTGAATAACACAAGAACCAAGCTGTCTCTAGAAACTGATGTAGGTGTTCAGACTTGTAGGCAATTTAGACTCTCTGCTGCTTCTTTATGCCTTTCTTGAAAAATCATCTGAGTTCTTAAGCTGTTCTTTCCAAGGCATATTGGCTTATAGTCCATAAGTAGACAAATGTATCGTATCCAATTTAAAATTTAAAAAATATGTTTATTAAAATAAAGAATCTCTGAGAAATAATGTTTTGGTTAATTGAACCTCTCTGACTTGCTGTCCCTTAGACCTTACGTGCTAAAAGTTCAGAAAAATTCACCATGATGCAAACAAATTATTTCTTAAAAATACCAGGACAACACCAAAGACACTCTTGCTTTGAGCTTTCTGTCATGTTTCATCTATAATATATTTCCCGTTTGTGGTTTTTTGATGTCATGTTGCTTCAGAATGAATTTGTTTCGAACTCTTAAGATGCTGTTGTTATATGTAAGGTACGTTTCTTGGCAGGGCATACGCCTTGCACTAGAGCAAACTTTAAAGTTTGTTTGATTTCTAAGGTGTTATAAACACAGCATCAACACACAAACAAGCATGCAAAAGTCTGCATCACATTCAATTTTGCATGAAAGTCAAATCTAATGCAGAACGTTTTGAAAAAGAAATAGTCACACTCATTTCATTTGAAGATGAAAACAAGATTGTAAAGAAAAATACTAAAAAAGTATTGTTAGTATTTTTGGAGAAATACCAGATTCAATGTTACCAGAGTACCTCCTCCTTTTTTCAGTACATAAGTTATGACAGGCTTTAAATACTTAATCCTTCTCCCCACAAAACATGTTGACCACTCAGCAAACAAGCAGAAAATGCTCCTTAAAGGAATCGATTCAACATTGAGTCTCGGCTTTAAATCTTTGGGGAACTTGAATCCCTATAGACCTTGGTTACCAATACACCTGAAATTTGTTCACAAGATAAGCATTTTTTCCCCTTAAATGTGTTTAATAGATCTCATTAACACTAGGCCAACATTTGCAATGAATAATTAATTTATGAAGTGGTGTTTCTCTTTGGGGAATCTATGATAATTTATCACAAATCCCTGACTATATTTCAAACTTGGCTGTACTTCTGCATCAGCTTTTGTTCCCAGTTTCTACTCCTTCTTTCATGCTTCTGCATAGCCAGTCTCAAATTCTGTCTAAAGCCTGTGATACCTACATCACCTTGTCCAATCCTGTGCTCTTGGGTCAGCATTCCTATTCCTTGTCTCAAAGAGGTCTCCTCAAGAAAAAGAGAGTTACTGCTGAAAGTGGAGGGAGAGCACTGGGATAGTGATGGGAGCTATGTATGACAGGAAGAAATGAACTCAGCAAAGCTGTCCATAGAACTGCTGCTTGATGGTAATGGTCATAGCAAAGCATGCAGCTTGGTCTCTTCTCAGTGTTAGCTGCTGTAGAGAGAAAGCAGTAACAGTATTGCTCATCCAGTACTCCAGTGTGCTGTCTGGGCTTGTTTTATTTAACAATATAGAAAGAATACATCACTCAAGTTTATAAATACTGAGTGCTCTTGGTTTTATCCAGAACTGATCATTACAATCCCTGCAAATACTGTAACTTACTTCCGATATGAAATCTGCCTTGTGTTTTTTTTTCCACAATTGTCTCACAATCTATCTAAAGTCATAAAACATTTTTATTCTGTCTTCAGCATATTACAGAGAGGCTATGGAAGAACACAGTATAAACTATTAAAAGTCACTTGCCCTTGTCTAGGGCTGTGAATTAACTAAAAAAAAAATGTGTTTTAAAACTATGCAACTGTTATAAATAATCACTTCTCACAGATCTGAGCTTGGAAAGAAAGAGGAAGTGTTACCTTATCTCATAAAAAAACCTCATTATTGGGTTCTATCTTCCACTGAGGACTGTAATCTTTCTACAATGCTTTATTTTCTTGAATTGCAGTAATTAATTCTGAAGAGACTAGACAGTTATTCGGACTGGGTTGTTGGCATGTTTTAACCTCCAAAATTGCTATAACAGCAGTAACACCAGAGGTATTGATTTAAAATTTTGGGGTTTTTTTGATTATAATTGCAGGGAGAAAAGTGGTTCCATCAGCACAACCAAATACAGTACTTGGTCCAGACTCCCTGTTCTCCAAAACCAATCTCTTTTGCAATTACTTTTTTTGAGACACAGGGTCACTTGCCATGGCTTTCAACAGGATGCATGTCTCCCAGCAGCTGAAAATCAGATCTTTTCAGAGAATCACACCTGATGTATACAGGTAGCAAATACCAACGGTGAAAAATTTTGTGGAGAGGCAAGGGACTGATGGACTTACAAACAAGAGTACAAAACAGGAGGATTGTGTCATAGAATCATAGAATCATTAGAGATTGGAAGGGACCTTGAAAGATCCAGTCCAATCCCCCTGCCACAGCAGGATCACCTAGACCAAGTCACACAGGAACACACCCAGGTGGGTTTTAAACATCTAATACTTTAGAACAGCTCTAAAATATTATGCACTGAAATAAATACGAGCCATCTGAGATTCTAAACAGCTCAATGAGACTGTCACGTGCGATACAGCAGCACTGGCACTGCTCAGCGGAAGCAGAGTTCCTGGGAACAGAGACTTGATACTCTCTCTGCTGATCCTGTAAGATGAAGGGAAACAAACTGCCCTTCCAGTATGCAGTGTTAGAAATACTTTCTATTTTCTCTGAACAAACAAACAAAGCAACCAAAGATGCCCCCAAAGCCTTCACCTCAAATGTGAACGTACTGCAATTTAAAACATGAAAGCCTGTCTGCATGTCGGGAGGGTAATTTACCACTGCTCGTGACTGCTGTCATTTAACTCTCCTAGGCTGCTCTGCTGGATTTCACATGTTAATTTTATTGCTGTGTGGATCCCATCATGCTTGTTTTTACCCCTTTCTTTGTTTTAACTCTGGAGAAAAGGTATGAATGTGGAGCATCTGTTACAGACATCAGGCAGAGCATCTGTTATAAACACTATTGCAACATAAATTAAAGTCTTAGGAAATAGGAGTTTGGGAGGCTCATGAGAGGATGAAGAGGAAGGGGAGGGTAAGAGTGGACCCTTTCAAAGCTGTTCCATGAGTTCCACTGCCTCTCAGCTCAGCTCAAATTGAGTGAAAGTGTCACACGGGCCATGTGAGACACTGTCAGTCTGCTTATGGCTTGAGTTGCTCTGAACTTCTTGGCCACACTCCATATCAGACACTCACACTCGCTTCTGATTTCCAACATTCTTCTCCTGAGCATCCGTCCTTTTCCATGAGTGGCCAGCACAACACAGAGATGGCTAGTGGGAGTCTTGAAAGATCTGCTGGTCAGGTTTCTGTTCCAGACAGAAGGGAAATAGGCTCTGAAGGAAATGCCTCCAGTGATATTGTCATGTCTAATAACCCTATAATTAATTAAACTTGTTTTCTTTGTGGCCTGTGATGGTTGTGCCTGAAGCACCCTTAACCCCCAAGTGCTTTGTGACCCTGGCACACGGCGTACAGGCTGGTGCTTTCCAGAAACACACCTGTCTCTTTCACAATTCATTTCACCTATGGGCTGATTTTCAGGATAAGTTAATCTCTTGTCACTGCAACTCATTAGCCCTTTGTGCTCCCATTTCCTCGTTTGCTGAAGTGATCAGAGGTGTCTGTGGGATGTGGCTAGTTTCTTCTTGCCATGGTTAATGGTAATTCCTTCTGTGGATCCGCTGCGAAGCTGTTTCTCCATCTATCGTCTTACTTTTTTTCTAGTGTATGTTTTGTGTGTTTCCAAGACTGAAATGTACACTGAGACTGAGACTCCATCAAAGAAAGGATTAACAAGAGACTGGCTGATTAATCCAGGTCAATCAACTGCAGATTTTAATGCTGTTCTTGTAGTGAAAGGGGTTTCATATTGGTAGTCTGCTCAATTCCATGGGTCAGCTGTAGCTATTCAGAACGCTGCTGCAGAAAGGCACCAGACCTTCCCTTAAGCTGCAGGATATGAGATTTAATGAACTATAACAAGAGAAGTGTAGAGTCTTGCACCTGGGCAAGAACAACCCCAGCTACCAGTATAGGTTGGGGACTGACCTGTTGGAGAGCAGCGTAGGAGAAAGGGACCTGATGAGATGACCCCAGCAGGATGACCATGAGCCAGCAATGGGCCCTTGTGGCAAAGAAGGCAAATGCCATCCTGGAGTGAATTAGAAGAGAGGTGGTTAGTAGATCAGGAGAGGTTCTTCTGCCCCTCTAGTCTGCCCTGGTGAGACCACATCTGGAATATTGTGTCCAGTTCTGGGCCCTTCAGTTTAAGAAGGACACATAACAGCTGGAAAGAGTCCAGTGCAGAGCCACAAAGAAGATGAAGGCAGTGGAACATCTCCCTGATGAGGGAAGGCTGAGGGAGCTGGGTCTCTTCAGCTTGGAGGAGACTGAGGAGTGACATTCATTCATGTTTATAAATATGGAAAGGTCTGGTGTCAGGAGGATGGAGCCAGGCTCTTCTCATTGTCATCTAATGATAGGACGAGGGGCAATGGGTGTCAGCTGGAACAGAGGAAGTTCCACATCAGTATGAGAAGGAACTTCTTCATGGTGAGGGGGATGGAGCACTGGAAGTGGAGTCCCCTTCTCTGGAGACGTTTAAAACACATCTGAATATGTTCCTGTGTGACTTGATCTAGATCATCCTGCTGAGGCAGGGGGATTGGACTAGATGATCTTTTGAGGTCCCTTCCAATCCCTGATGTTCTGTGTGACTCTGTGACACAAATAATCTAATCATGAACATACTGTCACTAGTAAACAGAAATATGTGAATGGAATGAACGGGCATCATTTGTTATCTTTTCTTTTAAATTCATCTGGTGTAGAAGTTTGTTTGCTTTCCTTTGCTGAAGAGAAAACTGGCCTGAATAGTACAGCAGATGCATCAAAATTGCCAAGCCAATGCCCCGTTTGGCACAAATATAACTAGTGCATTGCCTGCGAGTAATTTCCATACTGTGTGCCAGTGGCTTGTCAGGGTATGCAAACTGGGTTTTCCAGTACAGTGCAAATGGATGCAGACTGGTTCTGTCAGTTGGAATAGGGCCTGAGTATGTGCCATCCATCGACTGATTATGCCAAGAGCTGGCCAGATGTCTATATAATAAGTCCGCTGTGATGGATGAGGAGGAAAGAAAACTCTACCCAGATAGGTGCGTTAATCATCGCCCAGTCAAACTTCTCCTTAGCCAGGGTGTCTCCTCTCTGTTCTCTGGGGTACTTATTATTTAGAATGAAGAGGCTGCTAAAGTAGGACACTGCCATGTCCTTTAACGTGCCTTATGGGCATTTACACACTTTATATGGCCCCATTATACAGTCAACTGCTCACCAACACGCAGTGCAGAGGATTGCTTCAGGTAACTGACGTAACTGAGCAGACACATCCATTGCACTTTGGAGTCTGCGATACCCCTCAAAGTGGGATGTGACTGTCTGAAAAGGCAGAGGCAATTGGCTTTGTCAGGAGCGTGAGTGTGTGTGTATACATCTTTGCATGTCAGCCTGCATGATTCATTACATTTAGTACTCTTACGGAGATTAATTTCTCAAGAGATTTGGAAGAAAGGAGAGAGATGAAGGAACGGCTGTTGTCTCTGACACCTCATCTTTAAGCAGGTCTCACAAGGAAAGCACCAGGTGAATTGTTGACAGTTTATTAACATAAACACCTACTCTCTTTGTCCCATTTCTTGTAACCCTGGAGGGTATTGTATGGGACTGAATGGAGTTCCTGACAGCATGCCTGTAAAACATGTGTTAGAAAGTCACTCTCTTGCCTGTCATGACTGATTATTATTTGTGTCAGTTATTTACAAGCCCCCTAGAAGGGAACACTCAGAATAAAGTACCGTGCCTTGTTCTCACCTTCTCCATTCAACATTGCTATTTCTTCAAAGGAGGGATCAGGGCTTAACTTAAACCACAGTTAATACAAGATGGTTCTAACCAAAGGACCAGCATCTTGTTCAGAAACATTTCTGTACGTATTTTCACCCTGTCTTAAGTTTCTGCTCTCTGAGGACAAAAATTACTCAAGACCAGGGTACAGATCCAAGCAAAGGGCAGCACTGTCAGCACTTTTTTTAGCATGATTCTGGCCCATGCCAGGTAACAGGTTTTCAGGATTCATGGACATGGTCTGAAGAGAATTACGGACTAGTGTTTTCAGTCTGAACGAGGCTGCTCTGTTTGGTGGAAGGAAAGTTTATTCGCGTGGTTGCAAGTTGTACTTTGGCAACCACAGGCAACGGAAGTTTGAGCCCACTTGCTAGAAGACCTAACCACAACCCATTGCTGTAACCCCTCAGTTTTACACTCAAGGTCTGAGCCAATCCAAGCTCTAGAGCTTCCTGCAGAAGAAGAAAATCATATTGCACATATTGGTGCTGCCAAATGACTCTTGTAGATACAGTCTGACAGAGGAGGGCTGAGTGAGACCGAATCACCTACTGAGCAGGATACTTTGGGAATACTAAGAAGCAAATTGGGAGGGTGTAAAGGAGTCTGTAATGGTCAGGTGTAGAGCACAAATCCTATAGAAGTGTGCCTGTCTTTTCTTCCAAATCATGTTTTGAGGTTTCTTAGAGCCACACAGATGAAGAAAGGAGTGGAGCATCTCCCTTCTGAGGAAAGTCTGAGGGAGGTGAGCCTTTTCAGCTTGGAGAAGAGGAGACTGAGAGGTGACATCATTAAAGTTTATAAATATGGAAAGGGTGAGTGTCAGCAGGATGGAGCCAAGCTCAGTTGCATCCAATGATAGGACAAGGGGCAATGGGTATAAGCTGGAGCAGAGGAGGTTCCACATAAACATAAGGAAAAACTTTTTCACTGTGAGGGTGGCAGAGCCGTGGAACACGACTGCTCAGAGAGGTTTCTTGCTCTGGAGACATTCAAGACCAGACTGGATGCAGTGTCGTGTGACCTAATCTAGGGGATCCTACTCTAACAGTGGGGTTGGACTTCTTTCAAGGTCCCTCCCAGCCTCTCCCATTCTGTGATTCTGTGTGACTCTCCTTCAGCTCCTGCCAGCTGTGATGATTGTGAGGCTCAGGGAACAGGCACTGCCTTCGCAAGCCTGTTGGCTACCACACAGCATAGGCACAAGGCAAAGGAGAAGAAGCGGTGGCTAATTCAGTCAGGCAGGATCCCTAGCGAAGCACAGGAACAATTGTCTTAACCCTCCTGACTCAGCAATCACTCAGCAATTGTGGAATCGATTCACCATCATTCACTAGCAGCTAGAATGATAGAGACCAGCCTGTTCCAGGGAGTTCAGGGGAGCTAGAAGGCATCACTTTGACAACAGGCTAGAAAAGAGGAAGGAAAGAACAATAAGGTTCTTGAGTGTGAATAAGTGTCTTGTGTTTTGGAAGAGAGAAACAAATGGGAGACTCTTCCATCCTATTCCTTGCCCCAATTCAGCTTGTTAAAACATGCATGAATCGGTATTACCTTGCAATGGTTGTTGCTTACTGCTAATTGAAATCCATAATCCCATTACAAATGCATCTGGACTCGTTTAATCAAACCATATCCTGTCGTGCCAATTGAGATCCAAGTTCATAGCTCCTTTCTAGACAAATTACACACAGTGTGAGGGTCCAGGCATTGAATTAGGCATCTCAAAGCAGACACTGCCAGCTCCTTCAGGTTAGCTGAGAAGCTGAGTTGCTGCTGTTTGCAATTTCTAAAGCATAGCAGGAGAGCTCATTTTCCAAGCTACCACGGATTTCCAGTTAGCCACCTCATGGAGATATTTTGTCTGCTGCAATGCTCTACTGCTGGGGAGTGAGAAGCTTAAACACACTTTCTTTAAGACGGTCTTGAAAACTGGCTGGAGTTTTCCTCAGAATTGAGGACAAGTCTGCTCAGCTAGAACCTCTCCTACTCTGCCGACTTTGAAATGGAACTAGAAATAAATATGTTTTAAAGTGTTCTGATAAACGTACAGAATAGCTGACTAGTCTGACTTGCTTTCCCCTGCTAAGTCCCACCATCCCACCTCTCAGTGAAAGGTTTGATTTTGTCCATTACAGACTTTGTAAGGAAGACACAGGAAATCCAACAGTTTTCCCCACCATATTCAAGTTATTCCCTTGAATACCGACACCTCCACCTTCCTTTGCTACTTACCATAACTACACGAACACAGTTAATTTTGCTTGGAACGTACTCATCATCCTCGTTTTTATAGTGCCATAACGTTGGGCTCTAGGTGGCAGCATCTGTGAGTGAATAATAGGTGTCTGTGCTGAACCACTGACACGCCTGAAGAGATCAGCGCGGACACTAGTCTTTTTCCTTGAAAACACCCTTGTTTTGGCCTGTTTTACACTCCTTATTTTCATCCTATGAAATCTAGTGATGTAACTATTGTACCAGGGTTTAAAGAGTTGATACTGGTATGTTGAGCTTGCGTGATGGTTCAGAGCAGACTCCAGTTCTTTACTCTGGTTGGAGGCAGGGATGAGGCAGAGCAGCATAGGGGTCTCAGCCATCCTCGTCTGAAATAGAGTGGACAGTGTTTGGGCAGATAATGAGTGTTTTTCCTGTTCTCACATAAGGTAAGGTGGGTCTCTATGCCTTGGCTCTTCAGCAGCTGCTGGTGCTGTTACAGATGATGCCTTGTCAAGGATCTAAAAGACTGGGGGCATACCTTTGCAAGTATTTCCACCACAGAAACTAGTACTCGGGGACTTTTCTGGATGTCCTTGTGTAAGCACACTGGAGAACTCCTCTCCTCTAGGCTGTGGAGTAACATTGCAAGGGTGAGCATAACAGAAAAGGACTAGATACTAGAAGTGTATTTTGCCCAAAGAAATGTTAGGTCTAGTATGTTATGGAAAAACATTATCGAGTACAGTTGGGAAATAACAAGCTGCTCAGAAACGCAGTGTGAAGAGAGGCAGTGACGGTTCTGACAGGGGCGTAGAAATGTAGGGATGGTGATGATTAGATGACCTGTTTGCAATCTAGAGATGAGCTGAGTAGCAAGCCAGGAGCAGAACTGGGCACAACCTTTCAGACAGCATAATTCAAGCAAGGAGCTTAACTGCAGTTCCAAGACTGATGGGCATGGGCGGAGGTCAAAGCAACTAAAACCTGTTGCGCCAAGGGCCATGACAATTAATTATCTAATTCAGACTGTTAGACTGCTAAAGGTATGACCGGAGTAAAAATACTTTCTGAGCTTCATTTATGCGATACGTTCCCTTTTGCCCATAACAAAAATACGAGCAGAACAGCATTGCTTTCAATCCAGCATCTACAGCTCTAATTATAGCCCCATTGCCATTGGGCAAACACAGTGACAAGCCAGTGGCCTGATATAG
This sequence comes from Phoeniculus purpureus, assembly GCA_028565055.1. Taxonomy (NCBI): domain Eukaryota; kingdom Metazoa; phylum Chordata; class Aves; order Bucerotiformes; family Phoeniculidae; genus Phoeniculus; species Phoeniculus purpureus. Next base: position 37,288,839 of record JAOXOE010000874.1, read on the forward strand.
TATAACCATGACCACTCTCACTACCTGGGTAAATCTCTTTTGGGCTGTTTCCAGCGATACCACATAGTGATTAAATCACCTCTTCAGAGTATTTGTACAGATATTGCCTTAGGCTGGGACAATTGGATCCCTGGGTGCAACGAGCACAGCCCCAAAACAGTTCTTCTGTAGCAGTCTGGTCTTACAATACTGCACAGCACTACTGGCTCTCAGGAAAAGAAATAAGGGGAAAACGTGTAGATAGGACACCAGTCACATAAATTAAAACAGAGGATTAAATTTACTTGTTTGATGTTCCAGAATGGGCCCTGAGAAGGGAGTGAGCTTGATCTGCAGGGTAAACCTGTCAAACTTGGATTACCCTCAGCTAGCACTTCTGCTCACGTACCTCCACATCTATGTAAATAGAAAGTTAGACTCTATAACCTATAAAATATGAAATATAGCATCTGTTAAAATTCATATTTATCCTTAAATTTTTCATTTGTGTCAGGAGATTTCTCTCCGTCTCATTAATACCAAACAGGCAAGGACTGGAAAATGGCACGGATACATTTTTCCAGCTGCCACATGCCCAGGTTTGGCGTCCTCTTATGCTCTAGTCAATAAGGAAGCAATCTGAGAAACTTTCCAGCAGGATGTTGTTGAAGGGACCTCCAAAGGTCATCTCATCCAACCCCCCTGCAGGGAGCAGGGACACCCTCAACTAGATCAGGTTGCCCAGAGCCTTGTCCAGCCTCACCTTGAAGATCTCCCAGGGATGAGGCCTCAACTACCTCCCTGGGCAATGTATTCCAGTATTCAACCACCCTCCTGCTAAAGAACTTCTTTCTAACATCCCATTTAAATCTATCACTACAGACCTTCATAAGCAGTCCCTCTCCAGACTTCTTGTAGGCCCCCTTCAGGTACTGGGAGGTCGCTATCAGGTTCCACTGGAGCCTTCTCTTCTGCAGGCTGAACAATCCCAGCTCACTCAGCCTTCTTCATAGTAGAGGTATAAATAATATGTTTAATATATGTTTAAATAATAATTGAAAGAAGTTAAACTGCAAAACCAGTTATTGAGAAGTCAGGAGCTCACATGCTTTACTCAATATATTGCTTTGAGGCTCTAAAGATTTTCATGCAGAAGGTGGAAGAGGAATTCAAGTGAAGTCTGATGCAGAATGCAAAACGGTGGTCTGAATTCTGATGTGATAAATGGATGCTGTGCTCAGGGAAGCAATAAACAACGTAGGCACAAACTGGGTCAACTTCATGGGAAGGAGCTAGTCCAAAGAAGCAAACCAAATATGAGCTGTCAGTGCAGTCCTGGTAGGATTATTCCCATAACCATTACTGCCATAATAATCTGTAATTATGTCAGAGCCTTTCAGAGATGCTCCTGATTTAATTTAAACTGATTTGCTGATACCTACACTAGAAGGTGAGATAGGTCTCTGTCCAGTCCTAGTACGAATGTACTAACTTGTTTGGTCATATTTGGGTGTGAGTCTCTGTTGCTTTTAGTGAATTAGACTTAAAAGAAACTCCAGAATCTGAGCTCCCTCAGATTATGAAAATTAGATTCTGGTTCTTACTGAGGGAAGCCTAAGGCATAAACCTCTCTCTGAGAAAGAAGACTTTTTTTTATAGACGACGTCCTAAATAGACATGCTCAGGCTAACATTGCTCAGTCATCCTCAATTTGTTTATGGAAGATTATCCGTGCAGCCAGAAGCAACAAAAAAGTTATATTTATGTTCTCTAAAATATAAGCTGTGTTGTGTGAATTACAGTTCTAAAGCTGTTGGTTTCAAAGAATCATAGAATGTCAGTGGTTGGAAGGGACCTTGAAAGATCATGTAGTCTAATAACCCCACCAGAGCAGGATCACCTAGATCAAGTTGCACAGGAACATGTCCAGGAAGACTTTAAATGTCTCCAAAGAAGGAGACTCCACAACCTCCCTGGGCAGCCCATTCCAGTGCTCCATCACCCTCACTCTGAAGAAGTTCCTTCTCATATTTGTGTGGAAACTCGTATGTTCCAGCTTACACCCATTGCCTCTTGTCCTATCGTTAGATGACACTGAGAAGATCCTGGCTCCATTCTCCTAACAGCCACCCTTCACGTATTTATAGACATTAATGAGGTCACCCTTCAGTCTCCTTTTCTCCAAGCTAAAGAGACCCAGGTCCCTCAGCCTTTCCTCATAACGGAGATGTTCCACCTCCTTCATCATCTTTGTGGCTCTGCGCTGGACTTTCTCAAGTAGTTTCATGTCCTTCTTAAACTCAGGGGCCCAGAACTGGACACAATATTCCAGATGTGGTCTCACCAGGGCAGAGTAGAGGGGAATGAAAACCTGACTAGACCTGCTGGACACACTTTTCTAGATGGACCCCAAGATACCACTGGCCCTCTGGGTCACAAGGGCACACTGCTGTCCCATGGAGATCTTATTGTCCATATGGACTTCAAGGCTTTTCTCCACCCAGTGGTGGAGCAGGATGGCCCCCTGAGCTGTATTGGTGCCTGGTGTTATTCCTCCCCAGGTGCAGGACTATACACTTGTCCTTACTGGACACCATGAGGTTCCCTTTCGTCCAGCCCTCTAGCCTGCCCAGGTCTTGCTGGACAGCAGCGCAGCTCTCTGGTGTATCAGCTACCCCTCCCAGTTCTGTGTTAGCAGACAACTTGCTGAGGGTGCACTCTATGCCATCGTCCAGGTCATTAATGAAGATATTGAACAAAACTGGACCCAGCACTGATCCCTAGGGAACACCCCAGCCACACGCCTCCAGCTTGACCCTGTGCTCGTGATCACAATCCTCTGAACTCTGTTACTGAGCCAGTCTTCAACCCGCCTCAAGGATGCTTTGCCGTAGCATACAGCGCACATCAACAGAGATAATGTGATACTGATTACAAGGCTAATTTAACCATTATGGGATCATTTAGAGTAATATAGGTTGGGTTTTGCCTTGCGAGTCACTGAAAACACATTTAGTCGCTTCTGACCACGGTTACAGATCTGAACAGAAAAGTCTGGAGCGTGCTTGTGCATGTGAGCGTAATGGAACAGAGGGTCAGAAAAGCATTATCTTACAAAACAAGAATGTGGAGGTTTTTCATTGTCAAAATAATGCTGACGAGAAGAAAGCTAATGTGTGTTTAAAGATGGCAATAAATGTTCATTCCTTTACAAAGATCCTAATGACTTTCCCCTCCCCACCCTTTGCACTCAGCGTAAATGAATATTGTGTCTGCTCTGCAGACGGGTGGTTAGTACCAGAGGTCCAACTCGAGCACACGAACGTGCCATTGCTCTGCAGGTTGTTAGAGGCTACTGAAAAGTGTGTGCATGGAAATGTGTTCAAACAAATCGTGCTTCTTTCAACACAAACTCTAAGCCTCAGAAAAAAACATGTCAGCCAAGTCACCCCGATAAGTTCCTCATGGGAGAATTTCAGCATCTTTAGGCAGTTCATTCCCAGTTGCTCTGCAAGGGTAGTTCTGAAATGTCTTTCTCTCAGCTCTAGCCTTAGGCAGTAACTAGAGTTTGATCTATAGGACAGGGCTGACACTCCAACCAAAAAGAATCAATATTCCTAAGAAAAGAATTTTTCACTTCACTTTACCTAACTATAGAAGACTCCTCCAGACCGTCACTCTAGGAGTTCCCTTTCTCACAGCGATAACCAAAGCCCTAATGTCAAATCCTACACCTCAGCTGACTGTCACAAAAGGCCAGGTGGACATTTGGAAAGGGAGAAAGCTGCAGCTGGAGTTTACCCAAGAGTTTGGGGTTTCCCAGAGGAGGTGTAGGCTGAAAACAGAATTGTCCTCCTGACATCTTTATTTTTTTTTCTTTTTGCTTGTTATCTTCTTATGAGTGGATTTTCTGCTGCTGAATTATGGATTAATAGCAGGTTTCACGTGACTCCCATCAAGTTCTATTCATGAGAAAGCCCAGACCTGTAAAACAGGATCATTTGAATCTATGCTATTTTCAATTTGACTCAAGGGGATAACATTTTTATGAGGAAAAATACCACAAAAATCTGGTTTTCCTTCTGAATTGCGTAGGAATAATGTTCTACAAAGCCCTGTTCTCTGATTAGGCACCTCAATGATAGTACTTAAGTTTTGTGTATCTACGTACTTACTCATTCCTTTACTCTTTTGCCCTGTAACTAACTAGAATGCCGCGTTTTAAGTGGCTTGACTTATCTGAAGCTTAGGAGAGAATTCTAAGTTGGACTGTGACCATTGGCAACGCCAGATGGGGCTTTCCTTTTAACCCTTGGATAAAGCCAGTGATAGCAGTAAAATTCTGTCAAAAGTTTACCTACGGAAGGGTAGGGTTTTATCTGTGCTGGAGCCTTCAGGAGTACCAGTGGGATTCTACAAGCTCTTGAGAGAATATGGCTAATTACACAAAGAACACTTTCCCTTTTCCTTCTCCCCTTCCCCATCTCTTTCCAGTCCCTTCAAATGTCTGAATGGTACATTAATTGTCATTTCACTGCTGCCTAAGCCTTTTTTTTGCTCCTTTGGGCACAGATCAGTGAGATCTCTAACCAAAAGCAGCACAAACTGATTTCCAAAGCCCATCAGTAGGCTATAGCCTTTCTCTCCTGTTTCGGGTCTGTTAACCCACATGATAACCACTACCCAGTCTGAATGATTACTTAAAGGAATTTAAGTTTAATCCTCTTCCCCTCACCATTCTTTCTCATTTCCAAGCATGAATGAAGCAATTTGGTATCTGTCTGCTGAAATCAGCAGCACACCTTCAAGTCAGCCTTCCAGCATGGGCTGTGCAATATAGAGAACATTTCAGTTCCACCACTGAGGGAACTGCATGTGTTTTGGCTTCCACACCCAGCTTGTGGGAATGTGTTTTGAGGGAACTGGGTGTTTTGGCTTCCACACCCGGTTTCAGACATGGATCTGAAAGACAGTAAGATGTGTACAATAGTGGAAACCAGCAATGGAGGTTAAAAATCGTGAATTTATCATTCTCATCATTAGACTGTGACTGCAAGTGATCATGAAATCACCAGCTTTTGTTGAAACGTCTTCTGTGTCCAGAGCATCCATTATACTGTGTGTTCGCAATTATTCCCTGATGATTAAAACATAAATGGGGAGCAATTAATCTGATTTGTGTAATAACATGGATGACTGCTTGGTGGGTTTTGTATATCTGTGAACATAATGGAGGGTTATGTATTATTTTAAAATCATTGTTTCCTGATGTTTTAGTGGGACAAAGGTGAATGCAAAATGGTTCTCGTGCCTGGAATCACAGAATCACAGAATTGTTGAGGCTGGAAAAGACCTCTGAGATATCAAGTTCAGCCTAGAGATCATCAAGTCCAGTCCATGAACACCTACAATATAAAGAACTTACTAGAAGGAGGAAAAATATGGAAGATCTATTTGAATAATTATTTGATTTATGAATCATTATTTGATTTATTCAAACATTTATCAGATTAATATTATTTGCTCATACTATTTTAATAGGATACAAAGAAAAGTTGAATAAAATCAGGTGAGATTTGCACTCATAAAGGGTATCTGTAATGTAAAGTCAAATTTTAATTAATCTGATAGTGTTACAACCTTTTTTTGTGATAGCATTCTTGAGCTCTGGAGTTATTAATTTTATCCAATAGGCTGGTTTTAATCTGTAAGTACTCCAAATCTTCAACACATCAGTTAGCACTATCGTTCCCCAGTCTAATTGCTGCACATTGGAATGAAAACTCACAAACTGTCCCATTGTGCTACACAATCATGTGGAAATGATATCAGATACTTTTCTTCTTGTTTTTTTCTTTTTCATTTAATTTATTTTCCTTTTGTTTTTAGAGGCAGGTTTGATTCTGACCTGCTCCAAGGCAGTGCGATGCCTTGTTGCCATGCAGACAGTGATTAGAGTGAAAATGGGTTGCAGTTACATAGAACTAGACTGTCCATATTCACTTCTGTTTACTACCTGCATGTGGAGGGCTCTGGTTAACTCAGCACTGGGCACATCCTGACTAAAAGAAGTGTCTTCTGCTGTTTGATTTGTGCCTATGCATGTGTGTATGTGCGATAATGACTGCAGTACTAAAAGGAATGTCAGCATAGTATGCAGTTAAACATGAAATTCACCTCAGAGAATTTACTTCTTATCAAGGAAATCAGTTTCTACAAATCCTTTTGCCCAGGGTTGACCCTGTCTGGGTACCAGATGCCCACTAAAGCTGCTCTATTGCCCCCCCTCCTCAGCTGGAGAAAATATAACGGAAGGACTGTGGGTTGACAGCATAAGGACAGGGAGATCGCTCTGCTATTACCATCATGGAAAAACAGACTGGGCTTTGGAAAATTAATTTATTGCTGATAAAACCAATTTAGGATAATGAGAAATGAATACTGAAAAACACCTTTCCCTACACCTTCCTTCTTCTTAATTGCCAAGTAGTCTGGAAGACGCCGTAAAAACACCAATAGCAACCACTGCCAGGGTGGCTGACCAAGGGAAACAGTGTGTTGTGAGCTCTGTTACTATGGATATATATGAAATGCATGCAGCAGGTTTGACTTCTTGTAAATTCCTGACTTTTGGCAAAGATGGAGAGCCAGACCTTTGATTGCTGCATCTCTTTCGTCAGCTGCACAAAGTCAACCCAAAAGGTACAAAAAAGGAGTAAGTCCTTCTGGCAGTTCCCAGGGAGAGCGAATTCTTCACTAAGATGTGTTTTGGAAAAATGTGGAAGGGAGTAAGAAGAAAATCAGAGGTGTGTAATAGGTAGAATTAGACCAAGACCTCAGGTGGAAGTAAAAAATGGAGACCAGTATGGCAGTGATGGAGGATTGAGACATGCGTTCCCCTTAAACACATCGCAACTGTACTCTTCACATCTGTGCAGTCCCATACCCTAAGAACACTTCTCAAGTTCATACCACGCACAAAGGAGCAAACAGGTCTGCTTTTGATGCCAGAGGCCTATGAACACTGAATAATCTGTCCTTTGGGATCTGAATTCACCAAGAAGTCCTCCTACAACCTGCTGCATGTAACCTCACATTGTTCTCTCAGCTCTGTTGGGAAGGGAGTCTCACAGTTTTTACAAGGCACTCCACAGGTACACCAGGCTTTTCTGCTATGAAGGCGGCTGAAAAATACTGGATGTGTTAATGATTTATAGTTTCTCATTTCTGGGTTCAGTGTCTGAAACACTAATGTATCAGCAGTATTTATGGATGACAATAAAGAAGATTAATTTAATAAGATTTAAGTACCTCACATTTTGTGTTCCATGAAGAAAACACAAGAACTTCGTTCCTTTCTTTTATTAATCAATATGGCAATGAAAGAAGGACATGGAGCTGCTGGAGAGAGTCCAGCGCAGAACAACAAGGATGATGAAGGATGATCTCCTTTATGAGGAGAGGCTAAGGGAGCTGGGTCTCTTTAGCCTGGAGAAGAGGAGACTGAGGGGTGACTTCATTAATGTCTATAAATATGTGAGGGGTGGGTGTCAGGAGGATGGAGCTAGGCTCTTCTCAATGTCATCTAGTGATACGACAAGGGGCAGTGGGTATAAGCAGGAACACAGAAGGTTCCACATAAATATGAGAGGGAACTATTTCCTAGTGAGGCTGATGGAGCATTGGAACACGCTGCCCAGGGGCGGTTGTGCAGTCTCCTTCTCTGGAGATGTTTAAAACCTGCCTGGATATGTCCTGTGCAACTTGGTCTAGGTGATCCTGCTGTGGTGGGGGATTGGACTAGATGATCTTTCGAGGTCCCTTCCAGTCCCTAATGAGTCTATGATTCTGTAATGTCCAATTTAAACTTCCCCTGGTGCAACTTGACGGCATTTACTCCTGTCTTAACACTTGTTAATTTGGAGAAGAGACCAACACTCACCTCTCTTCAACCTCTTTTCAGTGAGTTTTTGTCTGATTTGACTGACAAAACAAGAAGGACAAATGTAAGACATAGAATCATTAAGGTAGGAAGAGACCTCCAAGATGAACCATCAACTCAACATCTCCATGCCCACTAAACCCTGTTTCCAAGTGCCAGATCTACCCATTTTCTGAACACCTCCAGGGATGGTGACTTCACCATCTTCCTGGGCAACTTGTTCCAATCCCTGACCACACTGTCTGTGAAGAACTTTCTCCTGATGACCAATCTAAGCAACCCCAGGAACAATTTGAGGCCATTTTCTCTCATCCTATCACTCATTACTTGGGAGAAGAGGCCAGCACCCACCTAGCTGCAACCTCTGTTCACATAGTCATAAAAAGCAATAAAGTCTCCCCCCAGCCTCCTTTCTTCCAGACTAAACAGGCCCAGTTCTCTCAGCCACTCCTCATCAGACCTGTCCTCCAGGCCCTTCACTAGCTTAGTTGTGCTTCTTTGGACCCACTCCAGCGCCTCAAACAACCTTCTTGAATTGAGGTGCCCAAAAATGAACACAAAACATGAGATGAGGCCTCAATCAGTGCTGAGTACAGGAAGACAATCACTTCTCTACTTCTCTAGTCCTGCTGGCCACACTATTTCTGATGCAGGCCAGAATGCCATTGGCCTTCTTGGCCACCCGAGCACACTGCTGGCTCCAGTTCACCTGCTGCATCAGCAGCCCCAGATACTTTTCCACTGAGCACTTCTCCAGTTACTCTTCTCCAAGCCTGTAGTGTTGCAGTGGGTTGTTGTGACCAAAGTGTAGGACCTGGCACTTGGTCATGTTAAACCTCATACAACTGACCTCAGCCCATCAATCCAGACCGCCCAAGTTCCTCTGCAGAGCTTTCCTACCCTCCAGCAGATCCACACCCACCCAGATTTGTGTAATCTGCAAAACTGCTGAAGGTGCACCCAATCCCCTCATGTAGAGCATTGATGAAGATGTTAAACAAGACTGGCCCCAGTACTGAGCCCTGGAGCACTGAGCCCTGCTTGGAACCAACCATCAACTTGATTTCACTGCATCCAACACAACCCTCTGGGCTCAGCCATGCAGCTGACTTTTTACCCAGCAAAGAGTAACATTACACAGACAACATTTACCCAACAAAAAGCAACATAACACCTCTATATTTAAGTTTTTCTTTCAGACAGTACATATGTGCCCAAGACCATGAATTCAAGTCAGGTTTAAGCCACTTGCATTGGAAGTCATTGAGGTTTCAAATGCTTCTCAGCCCTGGCTATACACAAAGGCAAAATGTGAACATTTACAGTTCTTGGTAACAAAATGAAAACTCTATCCATCAAATGTTTTTTTTCTTTTCTCACTGTAATAGAAATAACATAAAAATTTGATATAATTAATAATTTAATTCTAAAATACTTACAAAAATACTCCAGTGAGATTTTTAAAAACATTGCTAGTAAGCACAGCACAGAATATATCAACATCTTTGTATGTGAATCTGTGCAGTATAGCCAGCATCAGCTAGCCACAGGATTGTAACTTCTGAACTTGGCAGATTTTAAGCTTCTGACTGCTTCCCAGGTATGTTTACTTATGGAATTTAAGTTCAGTTCAACTGTTTAGCAATGCAGCTCTTTCTTCTGCCAGTGTCAAAGAAAATTTGGAATCAGCACAACATACTACGACCCACAGTGGAGTAGCTGCTGGCATTTCAGTTTGATGGGGTAACACGGGTATTTTAACTGCCAGAGCTACTCGACTCGGTACCTGCCAGTTGTGTGCAATGACATTCTGCCAGCAAACTGCACTACAGAGCAATCCCAACTTTATTAGATTCTTAAATCCTAATTTGTTTCAGGTTGGCGTGACATAGCATGTTTCTGCTCCTGCTGTTAGTGATATTGTTGCAATGAATTAAAAAAAACCATCTGTATCTTCCCACACAGTTAACGTCTGTGAGAATCTGCGAGCTAATGGATTGCTTTGCTGCTCTGAAGTGCGAAGACATTAAAATTTATCTCTACAACAAACATCATGAATGAGTATTTAGATTCTCTAGTAGGCTTCTGGCATTTTTTGATAGTGTTTTCTCTGAACAAACTTATACTTTATCTAGACAACAGTGTTTTTCTAAAATCTCCGATCTTACCCTGCTTTTTCAAATGCTGAACACTGCTGTGGATCATGTAGCTCAGTCACTGTACCTGTTCATAGATCAAGTGTTTTTTAAGTTGGAATGGCACTGGTGGGATGGTCACGGGGAAGCACAGACATCATCTGAAAGGCCGTGTGGGGCACACTTGTTAACAACATTTAGGACTCACAAAGCAAAAGCTCAGATGACAGGAGTAAGGACCAACACACACAGTATCACAGTATCACAGTATTACCAGGGTTGGAAGGGATCTAATAGATCATCAAGTCCAACCCCTACCACAGAGCTCAAGGCTAGACCATGGCACCAAGTGCCATGTCCAATCCTG